>OX365948.1:3725836-4388754 GCA_947247005.1 Spisula solida | reverse complement strand
TAAGCACTACTATTTTGAAGAATAAGCACATACAACTATGAAGATATCCAGCTGGTTCATTGCCCGGCAGCAAGTAATCTCTACCTACCCAACTTAACCACATGGAAGTGGACAAAATCTTAACTTATTTGAAACAAGAGGCCCTAAAGTCACCTCATGACTAGCAGTAAAGGCAGAATCAGTATAAGTTATGATATGACCTTAATATTAATTGTAGATTTTACAAATACACACTTTGTGGCCAGGTTTTATAAACCGGAGGTAAAAAATGTGACCTCCAGAGTATAAACAAGGTTTTCTTTGATGTGATCTGGTGACCTTGTTTTTGACCCCAGATGACCCAGTGTTAAACTCGAACTAGATTTCATAGAGACAAACATTGTTACCAAGTTTTATAAAGATTAGGTAAAATATGTGACCTCTCGAGTGTTAATATGGGTTTTCTTCCATGTGACCTGGGGACCTAGTTTTTGACCTCAGTTGACTAAGTTGTGAACTTGACTTAGATTTCATAGAGGTCCACATTGCGACCAAGTTTCATTTAGATTATGTCAAAAATGTGACCTCTAGAGTGTTAACAAGTTTTTTCTTTGATTTGACCTAGTGAACTAGTTTTTTGACCCCAGATGACCCAGTGACGAACTGGACCTAGATTTTATAGAGACAAACATTGTGACAAAGTTTCATGAAGATTAAGTGGAAACTGTGACCTCTAGAATGTTAACAGTCCAATTGTTGACGACAGACAGTGGAAGCCAGACATAGTACGATCACAATAGCTCACCTTGAGCACTTCACTGCAGGTGTGCTAAAAACAACGAAAATGGAAAATACTCAACACCAATTTTCATATCTTTATTGTAAAAAATGTTTTAGTTTATAAAATGTTAGTATGAAGTATAGAACACAATTAGCTATACATTGCACATCATGTTACACAGTAATATAAATACATACAGTGTATTCAGTAACCAAAGGTAATGTCCATTCCATGGATAATTATCATACACCAAACAATCATTTATTTATATCATTCACACCCATCAACCAAAGAGTTAACTTTTTTTGTAAAATTTATATCGCATTAGATTAAATGATATTTTTTTTTCATTTTTGTACTCCTTATTAATGATACAGTTACCTGTGCCACCTACACCCACACCTAGGCCTTATACTTGATGTCCAAATTTAAAGCAAGACCTAAGCTCAATTTTCCTACAATATACTGTACCTGCATACCCTGGAAATTTTCTGCAACACTAAATGGTGTAGGCAAGCAAAAATATTTTGTTTTAAGGTTTTTTTTTATACTTTTCAAAGGCAATTCAATATTGTTTCTTCATGTAAAGAAAATATAAAAAAATAATTTTCGGGCCTACAGACCCAATGTTACAGACTAAATGCAACTTCAAATGACAAACCAAAATTTGAACACAACCAGCAGTGTCAGCTATATACACCAAGAGGAGACCATGATGTGCACAAACTGCCAATATAACACATGTATGGCTGAATAACTTCAAACTGCAAATAAGCTTCCCAGGAAAAAATTAGTGCTGTGGTTAATGTATTGGCTATGTTAGAATCAAAATAATGAATATGTGCTTGTGTTTTATTTATAATAAAGCACAGTCACTCATGATTCAATTACTACGCATCCTAACTCGTGACTGTGCTTTATTCTATGACAAAACACAGGTACATATTCATTATTTCTCAAGCATAGTCATATCTGGGTGACTGTATAATAATCATGAGGTAAGCTTCTTTAATGTTTCGATACTATTATAAATTATAGAGACATAATAAAGTTAGCGGTCTTTCAGATGAGATATATAAAAGGGGAAATAAATGTGTAATAATCTCCTGTACATCAATGTAATAATCTACATAATTATACGTGGGGTGAATAAAAAGAAATGAGACAAATGCAATAAGTTGTTAAGTTTATGTGTTCAGGTGCATTTAATGCCAATTTGTCCATGTCTTTTCTACTATAATTCGTGATTTATTTATTTATTAATAGAACGATGAATATAAGGTGTTGCGTTATGTCGCCCCACATCAAAACGTCTTTAGTTTTCACTGTATGATATGGAAAAGCATATAACTGATATTTTATTAAATATTCCTCTAACATTTGTTAAATTAACTGGACATTACATCAAAACATTGAATAACCGTGGGTTAAAACAGTTTTGATGTGTGTCTGTTTTAAATGTATGTTATGAAAACTAACAGTACTGACTGGAAAACCATGCCATATGTCAGCATAAATCACAGGTTGAAAATACATTGTATACAGTTTTATCACAAGCTAGGAGAAAAGTCTAAACATACATTTTAAATGATGAAATGAGCATCGGGAGAAAAGTCTGCTAGAAGTATACTTGTATATAACAGAATGCTTTGTGGCAGAAATGAACTTAGGTATATCAAACAGACACCCGAAATGCATCAGAGGAGCGACCAATTTTGAACGTCACTTGCCAAGATGGACGTCATATAAGGAAGCTGTCTGTAGAATGAGAATGATCAAATAATTATTTAACATATTCTTGAAATTTTATTGCAACTGAAATGTTTTTATACAAATGAACTCTCTTTCTTGCTAAATACTGAATAATTGGAAAATTTATGCAACACATTTAAAGACATGAGCGATTTATTGGAGCAATGTGACGTTTGAATCGTTAACTATTTACGTACATGACGTCATTGATGTCAATTGTGAGCGGTGAGTCATTGTACCCAGGGTGGTGAAACTGCTACTAGCTCTACAAGTAGTAAATGAATATTTACAAAACTAGGCAGACTGACAGGGGATATGTTTTGTAATAGGCATTAAACTTATCATATTTATATCAGTTTGCATTGTCATTTTACAGTGTCTCATTACATTTTGATCACCCCAAGTATAACTTAATTTTTGTCATTTTCTGAAAAGTAGGATCTAATTATTTTTCTAAATAATTAAAATATTATGTTAACACTGAGGCCTGATATATGAGGCAACAAAAATATCAAATTAACAAAATAAATTAAACAAATACTGGAATAATGATAAAATATTAATGTTAAAGGCACAATCCAAAATTATCTAATAGTATAACCTATTAAAGAATAAGCTTTGATATCACTAGATGAAATTGGAATGAAGTAGATAGATTGGCTTTGCAGTCACCCATTGATAAATGTACAACTGTACATAAAAATAGTTCTTAGGCACTTCAAATCAAATGAACCAGGGTCTGAAGTTTTAGTATTTGCGGAAAAAGCTAATGAAATACAAACAAATATACAGAAACTTTTTTTTTAATTTCAAAGGCATGTACTCCCTAACTACAAATTTAAAACTTTCTTTTCAAAATGTAAGATGGAAACCTGTTTTTGAAAATTTAATATCAATAAAATTCAGATACCCTGATGTGACCAGTCAGAAAGATGGACAAAAACGTGAATATGTATTTCTTATATTAGGCAACAAAGTTTATAGAACCAACTGTCTATGATGTTAAGTCAGTAATACAGATAATGAGATATGTGTAAATGCACAGTGATAAATGCCTCGAAGTGTATTCCTCATATGCTTTGTATCTCAGAGTATAAAAATATGTATATTTTGTACCGGGTATTTACATTTGAAGTTTGGTCCACAAAACCCATTAAAATACAATTGAAACAGACTTTATCTACCAGCTCCTTTATTGCATTCTATTCCTACCTTAATTAACTGCCCCTCACCTCACTAATTAAAGAAAACTAAATTACCAACATAAATAAAAAATTATAAATACATAAACTATACACTGTACGTAAGTCTTTATTATTATTGTACATCACTTTGAATACAACGTGAGAGTTTTAATTCACCACTTTTATATAGTCATTTTTTTAGCTCTTTGAGAGTTACTCTTTATTCCCATAGTTACAGAATGTTCAAAATTTCTGATATAGCTACAATTTTTGGGACAGTGTGCATAAAACAATTTTATGTACAGGAAAAATGAAAAAATACTTTGACAAAATATGTGACTTGAACGAAAGACTTATTAACACAGCATAACATTAGAAACACATTTAGGAATTGAATACTACAACCCATACAGAATTCTATATTTCTACACTTTTATCACATAGCAGGGCATACTGGTATATATAAGCAATGGAATGCTCACAAAAATAAACTTTGAAAGGGCAACAATTACTCAAATTACTCTTTATAATAAACTATTTAACAAAATGCTCAGCAAGCAGGCTATCAACACACCACAAAACTAAAGAGTTCCATAGAAAATAACAATAAACTATAAATCTTATTATCAGGCCAAGTAAGTCAATTCAAAGATTATCACTCCATCCCCACCACTATTTTTTATTTTTTAGATATTGTTTTAAGTCCCTCTGATATACAGTATTTCAGTCATATGGAGACTATCCAGTCACAATATCCTGACACTGGGTGAATCACCTAGAACAAACTATGCTGAGCTCCAAGCAAGGTAGACATATTTAACATAGATGATAAGAAGCTGTCCGGGTTGAACTCAGACCTCTCACACTCAAAGCCAAAGTTTCATACAATGCTTTAAAACTGTCATTGTAAAAATGTAACAAAAACAGTGAAGGATCTCAGTCATTACAGTAAAATCTCAATAATAAGACCACCTTTAGGACCCTAGAAAATTGACCTCATTAATGAGGCCAAATAAAGAAAAACACAGTGAATTGTGGTCTTTTAATTATAGGAGTTAAGACTTGAGGTATATTTATTGAGGCAATCTTTATGTAAAGTTTTACTGTACATATCATTCTTATAGAAAAATTCAATTCTCCCAATTTACCTTTTTTATAAGAACAACTTGGATGGCAAACAAGCAATTACATAGGTATATATAACATAGAACATAACAGATACATCTTCACTGAAACACCAAGAGAAGGCAAAAAGATATGTTTTAATATATATATATACTTACATCAACAAAACAAAGCATACACAAACATGTGTACATAAACAATGTATAACTAGCTAACAAGCAGCAAAATACAACCAATTATCATTCAAATATAAATGTACCTTAACTAAATTGATACCATTTGGCCATGTCTTTGATGTTTGGAATCAATGTTTTACTTATACATGTACAGTAATTTCTCAACGATTTTACTAGTCTTTAAATATTAAGGATATCAAGAATATCCTTGTTATTCAATATCAAGGGCTCGGTGCAAAACTATGGTAACTACATCAATTTATAGAGTCATGTACAACAGTTTAGCACTGAGCCCTCGATATACAAACCAGTACTACTTCATAAATATCATATATAAAATTTATGAGATTCGACTAAATTCCCTAAAGATTATAAAATACAAGTACATGATCAAAATAATTCCAACGCAAACAGGACTGGTACTGCAATCACCTCAAATGGAGGACATTTCCCCTTCCTAAACCAAGCAGACTTAGAATGGGTAAGTAGGTAGGTTTAATTTTTTTGTGATTAATCTAGAATGATGGTTATTGGTCCAGATATACAAATAATGAAATTTACTAATATTACTCTGAGGTGAAAACCAACTACTAGTATCTTAAGTTTAAAATAGATACTAAATTTACTATTAAGAAACAATCCTGTATACAAAAAAATTTTCAGGTATGTAGTAAAAGAGGAGAAACAAACAATATTATATTTTAGGGTTAAGTTCAAATCAGTATAGCCAAACCAAACATAAAGTCACATGGAAATTCCATGAAATAAAGGTTTCAACCCGTAGCTAAAACTTTGTTCCAGCAAAGCTTATACCCTTGATGCACAATGTTCAAATTGATACACAATCTGGCAAAGTTTCATAGGCTTAGCTAAACCATGTTTAACAATCATCCACCGATGCCATCTTATTACTGCCTGGTCAATTCACTAATCTTGTAACAAATTTTCTGTTTAAAAACCTGGTAAAAGAAATCCATAGAAAATATCTATATAAAGTCAGTTCACATACAGACAATTTTATGTACTGCAATTCAGTACACCGGCATATTTGTTACTATTACATTTTGCTAGGCAACAAACAGTATTGTTGTATTGATACCTGACTGAATACATATCATTGGCACAAAATATGAACTAATGGCAATATTATAACAACAAGAGGGCCCAAAGGGCCCTAGGTCGCTCACCTGTCGAACTTGACCTAGATTTTGTAGAGATGATCATTGTGACCAAGTTTCATACAGATAAGGCCAATATTGTGACCTCTAGTGACTACACAAGGTTTTTATATGATTTGACTTAATGACCTAGTTTTTGACCCCAGATAAACCAATTTCAAACTTGACCTAGATTTTGTTGAGATGACCATTGTGACCAAGTTTCATAAAGATAAGGTCGACATTGTGACCTCTAGTAACTACACAAGGTTTTTCTATGATTTGACCTAGTGACCTAGTTTTTGACCAAAGATGACCCTGTATCAAACTTGACCTTGATTTTGTGGAGATGATCATTGTGACCAAGTTTCATAAAGATTAGACCAAAATTGTGACCTCTAGTGACTACACAAGGTTTTTCTATGATTTGACCTTGTGACCTAGTTTTTAACCCCAGATGACCCAATATCGAACTTGACCTAGATTTTGTCGAGATGATCATTGTGACAAAGTTTCATAAAGATTAAGTCAAAATTGTGACCTCTATAGACTACACAAGGTTTTTCTATGATTTGACCTTGTGACCTAGTTTTTGACCCCGGATGACCCAATATCGAACTTGACCTAGATTTTGTCGAGATTATCATTGTGACCAAGTTTCATAAAGATTAGGTAAAAATTGTGACCTCTAGTGACTACACAAGGTTTTTCTATGATTTGACATTGTGACCTAGTTTTTGACCCCGGATGACCCAATATCGAACTTGACCTAGATTTTGTCGAGATGATCATTGTGACCAAGTTTCATAAAGATTAGGTCAAAATTATGATTTTGTTGAGATGACCATTGTGACCAAGTTTCATAAAGATAAGGTCAACATTGTGACCTCTAGTAACTACACAAGGTTTTTCTATGATTTGACCTAGTGACCTAGTTTTTGACCAAAGATGACCCCATATCAAACTTGACCTTGATTTTGTGGAGATGATCATTGTGACCTAGTTTCATAAAGATTAGACCAAAATTGTGACCTCTAGTGACTACACAAGGTTTTTCTATGATTTGACCTTGTGACCTAGTTTTTAACCCCGGATGACCAAATATCGAACTTGACCTAGATTTTGTCGAGATGATCATTGTGACAAAGTTTCATAAAGATTAAGTCAAAATTATGACCTCTAGTGACTACACAAGGTTTTTGTATGATTTGACCTTGTGACCTAGTTTTTTACCCCGGATGACCCAATATCGAACTTGACCTAGATTTTGTTGAGATGATCATTGTGACCAAGTTTCATCAAGATTAGGGTAAAATTGTGACCTCTAGTGTCTACACAAGCCAATTGTTGACGGACGGACGGACGGACAGACGACGGACGACGGACGACGGACGAAGAGTGATCACAAAAGCTCACTCTGTCACTTTGTGACAGGTGAGCTAAAAACAAAGCAATATAGCAGAACCCGAAATAAACACATAGACTCGCATTTCATAATACATGTATCAAGTATTCCTTGTGTCACTCCAGTATAAGCGTTCCATAGATACACATGCATTTAATATCAACAATTACTGGAATTCATTAAGCTGTGTAAATATGTGAACATAGACTATATTGCTGGCTTAGAATGAGAAGATTGTAAGTGCACATATTTGAAATCTGCATCACAAGATGCTTCTTATAAGCTTATGTTCATGAAAATCGGAACAGGTCATGTTGACCAAACTGAAGTTGAAAAGGCTTGTTTTTTCATAAGTAAAGAGTAGTTTTCAGACAGTTTTTTTCTTGTTTTCTCAATATAGCGTTTTGGTACTCACAACTATCTCATTCTAATCCAGCGATATAAAGATATAAAGCCACAAGGTGATGACTAATGATGCACCAACACATTGCCATCTGGAAGCCACAAATGCCCAACTTTCAGTAAATCTATAATAGTTACATCAAAGTTATCCTGAATTTATTGTTACAGTTTGGGTAAAGAGTAAGACACAACCAGTTACCCTGCAGATACACTTCGATGGCCCCTAAGATATCCTCAAGATCAGAGATCAGCTGACTGCTAGCTAGAGTAGGACACATCCACATCCTCCAGATCCACTCGGCTGACCCTTAGCTACTCTCACCTGAAAAATCAACACCAAAACTAAGATAAATATAATCACATGATTTGTAACTGGTTGTCAGTGATGATAATCATGTAAGCAAACAATAGTACTCATTAGAGCAACTAGTCTTTCTCTTCATTGTAAGATGGTGACTTGAAACGCACATTACAGAAAGATTTGATCACAATCTTCACAATTTCTTAGTTTGTCAGGAGTACTGGTTAGTATCTCAGGTAGCAGTCATTTACAATACGTATTGAGCTATAAAATGTGTTGACAAGGGAAATGCAAATCTGACATGTACAGTACAACCTCTCTTGAGAAACACACAAAGAGTGGTTGTTGCACTGAGATTGTTGCTCTCCAAAGATGAAGTTTATAGTCAATGGTTACTTCCTTCTGGAACGAAAAATGATTATAGTATGTTGCTTGAGAGAGGTTGTTGCTCTATGGCGGGCCGTGCTGGAGAGTTTTTGCTGTATTTTCCAATGACCTAGCTGAATAGACTAAAATGGCAAGAAATATCAATGTCATAACAACCAAATGTAGTTGCTACATTATGTATTGACCGAGTCGTGTGTTTGTATCATTTACTCTACAGTACTTACTGCTTCAGCGAAACATTCATTAACACCAACTTTCTTCAAAGCACTGCATTCTACATATGATAATGCCTTTAGTGTTGATTTCATTTTCTTTCCCTGAGCTTTCTTGATAATATCTTTGCTAGATTCCTTTCCTCGTCTTGAGTCTGTCAATCACATAGTGGAAAATAGATTAATAAATAATCAGTCATTGTTATAAATACAAAATGAAACATTTTGTTAGTACAATAGTGACAATTTGTATATTCTGTAAAAGAATCTTCTCAAACTAAAAGGGATTTTGACACAAAAATTTATACCTCATATAAGGGGCCATGAGTCACGACTCTACAAAAAATTGTCCAACCTAAAATCCTGGTAGCAAGTATTCATGATAGTTTTAACAATCATTGAAATCCGCTGACAACAAACTGAGACATCCACCCAGACAGCCAGATGTCCAGCATATAATCTATACAAAAATTATTAATGAGTAATGTTGTAAAATTACCATTCATTACATTCATAAAAACCAAGATTAGGTCAATATCTTCAGACTTCACATACATGTACCAGCATATTTTTTATCTCTTCTATTGGCCCTATCAAATGTCAGAATAAACACTTCCTTGGATTAGAACCTTGGCATATCACTCCCAAGTGGCTGGTATTTGGATACAGACAAATATAGATACATACACTTTCCTTCCTTCTTTCCTTCATCCTTCCCTCCATCCATCCTTCCCTCCCTCAAATAGGTCACCAGACACACTTACCTTCTTTACAACCAACTAACAATATCGGAACCTTTGGTGCATATTTCTTCAGTTCTGGTATCCACTTTGTTTTTAAATTGCTAAATGATGTTGGACCAGATAACGAAAAACACAGTAAGAAAACATCAGCATCTTGGTAAGAGTCTGGACGGGAATCATCAAAATCCTCCTGAAAATATAGTCTAGTCTTTACAATGGATTCTATAAACAGTTATTCTAACACGATCTGCGGATTAATCCATTAAACATAGAGCAGACCAAGCCGTTTATTATTACCCGATAAAACATGGTATCAAATTGGCTGTTACTATTTACGCTCCGTATCACGTGACCTATTTATGAATGAATGAGTGTAAACTTTATAGTAAAAACTTTAAAGGACCGCGAGTTCCACAAGAATCCAGTGTTACAGCTATGACGCATCTATTTTTAGAAACTCCAATAAACTCTCGAAACAAATATTCATAAAAACTTCTGATAATCAATTCATTTATATTTTTCATTTCATGAAATAGATACACTATACTCTTGTTATTAACATTGTTTCAATGTTTAAAATGTGTGATTTCCTTCAGAAAATTACGAAGGTCGTTTTCATTAAAGAGGGAGGTAATTGTACTAGCTAATAAGCCACTCAATTTCAGCGTGGAATTATGTTAAATGTCAAATGGGTGAGAATAGAATACGCGCAGTGAAATAGTGTGGTATATTATCGTATTTAGAATCGAAATAAAAACTCTGTTCTTGTATTTTGTTGGTGAATAAAACACGGGCACTCGTTCGGATGCGGAAAATTATATCACTCATGCTACGCACACGTGATTTAATTTTTCCGCATTCGAACTCCTGCCCATGTTTTATTCACCGACAAAATACGCGAACAGATTTTTATTTCTTAAATAATTCTACAAACAGTCTTGGGCTCTATTATCCATTTAAGTCAAAAATGAGAAAATACATGTTAAGAAGTAAGATTGGCAATGCGATGGACATTAAGACTAAGACACTTTTTGGTCTTCTTTATTGAAGAAGTCTTAATAAGGCAAATTAAGACAGTCGGCGGCTAAGTCTTTCAGCAACAGACCTTCATTCCCTACAAAGAAACACAGGTTAAGGGTTGTAAGCTTATTTGTGCTCTGAATCGGAACAAAATTTCTATCGCGAGATATATTTGAATTATAAATACACATATTAATTTGACAAAGAAATATAACAACTACTTTGACCTCCCCCTGTAACATCGATCTTGGATGTTGTAGGGTCATTATAAGCAGATCAATTGTACCTGATAAATGGCCAAGTTAACTTACATGTCCCTCAGTATCAGTACATTTTAAGTGCACTGTTTCTCCTCCTACAGTTATATCTTTCTCATGAGGGACTCTGTTACATTCCATTGGTGTAAACAAACTTGGAAACTGGTCTGAGGAAAAAGTAATGCAGAGTGACGTCTTCCCAACATTGTTATCTCCCACCACAACTGCCTGGATTTCAGCTAAAAAAACATCAAATGTGTTAGGATTTAGATTGTTTAAAATTTATTAACATTATTTACATACATGTAAGTAAAGTGTCCACTCATTATAGTCACCCCTGTTTAAAAGACCAGTTTTTTATTTACTTTCTGAACTCCAATCCTTTTATGCAATGTTACTGGTAGGCAGGCATGTGACACATTTGTAACCATTCTTTTTTAATTAATTGGCAGAGCTCTCACCAATTTAATTGCAAAGAACCCAACAGGAAGTTGAACCTTGCATGAGGCTTCGACATCCTGCTCCCAAGGCATATCCACTCAGTTACAGATACTGCCCATTTAATTTCGCATCCGACTGAGATAGTTGTAGTGCATGGCCATTTGGTTTTATCCCTGCCTTATTGGGGTATACATGTACTTGAGCTGGTTGCTGAAAGACTAATGGAGTAGTCTAGAAACGGATTCCTGAAGACGATGCTTACTTTTGGAATGTATTCACTTAGAAAGTCAAACATTCCACGATTCATTGCAAGTTGCTTATTTCAATTTGCACAAAGACCTAAATATACAGCAATAATTGTATGTTGAGCTAGTTGCTTGCAATACAAAACTAGGCAATCACAACACCTAGCAGGGCTTTTTTCGAACATTTGGGATTGGGCATTACCTTTCATCAGGGAAATATATTGGTATTTTGGTCACATGGGATATAATTTTGTCAAGGTAAACTTCATTTTTTGGAAAAAAATCAAAGAATACTCGGATTTTTATATGACCTTTGGGGAAAATACATAGGGTTATGCTTTTTAAACATTTTTCCAGGGGAAGAGGCCTAGTAACGGCCCCTATTATACAACAAAAAAACCTGCCCTTGTGCATAATCTGAAAACGTTAAAAAAATCACCAGAATTATACGTTAAAACAACATTAACATGTAAACTGTGTTGAATAATGCAGACGAAAATATCCGAAAAGTTTATCCGAAAATGAGAAACATCGAATACATATTATTAATGCATAAATTAATTAAAATCATACTCATAATTAATGCACTTTTCCAGTGTCCGTTTTAAACAATTCTTTGGATTAATTAAGTAGGCGATGTTATATTTAGCGAACTACATGTAGTAAACATAAATTATCGAGAAAGTTGTCAACACGGAAGTCAACCGGAAGTGTGAATCATCCTGTCAAAATAAATGTTAAGTTTATTTGGCCGATCAAATTGACATTTTGACAAGCGATTGATAGTTTTAGTATCAAATTGAAATATATCATCAAATGGATAATCGTTTGTTAGCTGTCAATGTATTTCAATGAAATAAAACGACGACTCATCGGGCAGTACGGTCTTGTACGGTCTTAGACTGACATTAAACACAACTCGCTTACACCGCTGAAAAAAAGTATATCAACGCGGCTATGTCTGGAACTGGAACTGGAACTGGAAGTGGAAAATTCAAGCCAAATGAAGGCGATTGGATCTGTTCAGAGCCTAAGTAATTGCCTACATATTTAGGGTATAATGGTGATAATACTGTCATGGTTGAAAATGTCTGATTCTGTTAATTAAACTTAAAACTTTGCAAAAAGATGCAAGTTGGCATGTTGGGCGCTTACATCATTGAAAATATTGATAAATCTTGCATCTTTGCCCTAGGCTTTCATGAGGCACACTTGATTGTATATGCCCTTGTGACGAACTGTACTGATTCAAATAACCCTGGGCTTGTTTCTGTAGGGCGAGTTGCTCGCATACAATATCAATTCGGGACATCTTAAGTCTCAACTAAAACCATGTCGCAAGTCTGTTGCCCTACTACTGGCAGGCTAGTCCCAAACGTATCATTGCATTACGTTAGGTGTCATGGGATAGAAAGTACATGTATGTAGCAGTTTGCGAAACAATTCTTTGTCGCTGTTTGGTGACCGATTATGAGCAATTCAAAGTAAAGGCACACCACACATGGCTTCATTAATGCCTTTTCTATCATTGAAAACAAATGATTGAAAGAACACTAACCTCATTGAAACATGAATTATTCCTGTTTCATTTCACTTACAAATTTACTGAAATATCCTTATTTACACCATTGAAGCTGTCCAACAGAGCCGATGTATTCCGAATGTTGTTGTTCTGACATTTGTACGAATTTTGATTAGACGAAAAATGGCTATAACTAAAACCGGATATCCGGACTAAAAATAGGCCTACATTATCGTCAGTCAAGAACGACTACTCCATACCGAATATTTATTTCGTCTAAGACGAATTTGTCAACTGTAGGTAACTTTCGTTTTTAAAACGTAAGTGAATCGCGACATTTCATCCAATATTGGTTGTGTAAAGGTATGTTTAATGCTATTTTTGTACTTTATGATTGAAATAAGCTTTACTGCTGTCGCTTCAACTGTTAAATCCCGAATGAGTCGTTCATTTCGGAAATAAAATTTTGCTATGGACACCTAAGTTCAAAACTATGAGACTCTATAGTACTGTAGAACGTACGTAGAGTCTTATTTATGGGACTACTGGCAGGCGTCCTACATCTGGACACTATTGGCATATTTTTCACGATAACTCGAGAAATGTGCAAATCAAGTCATTGAAATTTCACCTGAACAAAGCCAGGTTCGTCTCTCAACTGAAGAAATAATTTGTTTACTTCTAAAAATAGCTCAAGTGCATTTTTGATGGTCGTTGAAGGGGTCACCACATCAACTTGTTTTTAAGTCCAACAAGACTATTAATCCAGACACCGTGTTGTCACGATTCTTACGAAAAAGGCGTCAAATATTGAATTAAACTGTAATGAATCAAGGGAGAGCACCAATGAACGGTTTGTACAAAACTTGAATATCGGAAAAATATCAATCGTTTACAGTTCGGGGAGTACGTTGTGCAATTTTCGACTTCATCCGTTATGTAAACAAGCTTAGCAGTGATTTCCCCGACGCAGGTTTCTTGACGCAATATTTTGGCGTTGGACCCGCATTTGCAACTGTGTGTGTGTGTCCTCGGGCCCGCAATTATCAACGGCCGCCGTAACTTACTGGTTCGCTGCGTTTTGCAATTTACACAGTATTGTATTAAATATGAATTAATTATTCTCGGCTGCGATATTCCTTGATAGGAGTCGTTCCAAAGTAAATAGACTTAAATTATTGTTACCCGGATGTCTGCAATGATGGCGCGGACTGAAAAAGCAGACGACTAATAGCAATATCGCTGTCGATGCTAAGGTTTCGTACCCAACATATTAGATTCGTACTCTGTGAAGAATTTGTACCGTTCATGAAATAGTCGGGAACAAAATGACATTGTTAGAGTAGGCACATCGTTGTAGGTAACACACTAGTGTACAGTACATCATACAAATGATGAAAACAATGGTACGGTACATGAGATTTTGCTATTTTAGTTGCAAAATGCATATCTGCTTATGAGGGACCCTCAAAATTTGCCCGGGACTCCCAAAATGCAAACACTGAGGGTCCTGGGATTAATTAATTAATGGCCGCAATAAAGAGTTTTTGAGTCTGTTCGGATTGGTGGTCGTCCGGATTTGGTGGTCGCCAGCCACTAATTATACTGGCTTCCGAGCGCTCGATAGCGCTTTGTCAGGAAAATTGATTGCTTCCAAAAAGGGCTACAAAGCGAACAAGTATATGCTACTGGTGAGCACTTGCAGAGATAGCAGACTGGCGCTATCGAAGAGGTCCGTAGCACAAGAAAGCGCTCGCTTAAGCCATGGGCTCAAGTTGTGATTTTAGCATCCGGCAAAAAATTATTCTCTTAACACTATATTACACTACAGAAATTAAATAGAGGCTCTGCAAAAGTGTGCCTAGCTGTTTTTTCGAATAGACAGTCTGGTTCTTTATAAATGTACCCGGTGATATAGCACTGATACACAGCTTCTTTTAACCAGATACACAGATAATGCAGTCCACACAGTCAGATACAGCAGGAAATACTATAAATAGAATTTCCGAAAAGTTCAGTTACCATGCCAGGGATTAAACCTACAACCTTTGGATTGACAGCCCCAGTGCATTACCACTGAGCTTTCATTCTAGAACTAGAAGTTTATTTGAAAATAATTAACCCATTCAGATTTTCCACAAAGACATTTAAATACTGAAGTCATTTAACCAATTTGGGTTAACTTTTTTCAGATTTAATTATTGCCCCTGAAAGAAAACAACAGCTTTCTTGCTATTTATCTTAGCTAAACTATTAATTATCTTAGGGTTACCTTAAAAAAAGTTTATAATGAGCATCTTATTTTGATTTTTAAATTGTTGCATGATGGAAAATGAAGTATAACAAAAATTAAGTGGAACTAGTAATTAAATGGAAATGGTTAACAAACTGTACTTTTTATCCCTTATATGTAATAATCAATTGGGTAAGTCAATATGCACCTAGCAAAACAATCAGAAAATAATGGTTTGTGTGTTATGATGATATCATGCAATCGATTTTTAACCATGTTCATGTCAGAACATTCTGTCCGACAATCTACCACTACTAGGCTATTGAAGCAGTATTTGAAGCCGTTACTTGCAAGTATTTGTGAAGGTGATTTGGGAAATTAGTTGTGAATGTCCCTAATAAGGGCAAATTTTATGTATTTATATTTAAATATGAATTGACTGTACAGTAAGGGAAAAAATAGATTTATCATTTTATCCAGTCACAGCAGTATTTATAGGGTTTAGGACATTTCTCTTGATGTAGTAATTCATAAACTTCTACGTAATAACAATACAACAGCTATCATTTAAAACAACAACTTTCAACTTGGTATCCATTCATTATTTACTAATGACTTGTTAATTTCAGGTGTGGCAATGTGAATTTTGCTCGGCGCTCACAATGCAACAAATGTGGCAAAGGTAAGACGTTATAAATACTTCTTGTGAGTTTTTCCAAATGCTATGCTGCTGGTATTTACCTAAGTTTACATCAGAGGTTCCACTAGCTTCTGAATCTTAAGGGTCATTTGATACTTCTGACTGAATTTTACCATTTTATAGGCAAAATAGTAATACCCATGTTTTTAGCTCACCTGTCACAAAGTGACAGAGTGAGCTTTTGTGATCACTCTTCGTCCGTCGTCCGTCAACAATTGGCTTGTGTAGACACTAGAGGTCACAATTTTGGCCTAATCTTTATGAAACTTGGTCACAATGATCATCTCAACAAAATCTAGGTCAAGTTCGATATTGGGTCATTCGGGTTAAAAACTAGGTCACAAGGTCAAATCATAGAAAAACCTTGTGTAGTCACTAGAGGTCACAATTTTGGTCTAATATTTATGAAACTCGGTCACAATGATCATCTTAACGAAATCTATGTCAAGTTCGATATTGGGTCATCCTGGGTCAAAAACTAGATCACAAGGGAAAATAATAGAAAAAACTTTGTGTAGTCACTAGAGGTCACAGTTTTGGCCTGATCTTTACGAAACTAAGTCACAATGATCATCACAACAAAATCTAGGTCAAGTTCGATATTGGGTCATCCGGGTCAAAAACTAGGTCATTAGGTGAAATCATATAAAAATCTTGTGTAGTCACTAGAGGTCACAATATTAGGCTAATCTGTATGAAACTTGGTCACAATAATCATCTCAACAAAATCTAGGTCAAGTTCGACAGGTGAGCAACCTAGGGCCCTTTGGGCCCTCTTGTTTTTACAAATTGACCCTTCAAACCAAAATCTTGAGAGTCACAATGTGGCTTTTTGGAAAATTTCAAGGGTCGAGACGCCTACTCCTGAGTCAAATGGAACCCCTAGTACATGTTATATAACCTTGTATCAAAAGTTGAAATATTTAGTGAAAGGTGTGTTCGTGTTTAGAAGTATGTCTCTGAGGTGTTTTCTTTTTCTTGCCAATCACAACTTGAATTCTTTATTTTACAGACAGAAAAGAGGGTATTGTTTACAAAAAGGGTGGTACGGAAATTGGTAAAAATCTTGCAGAGAAAAGTAAAGGCCTTTTTAGTGCTGATGATTGGCAATGCAAAACGTAAGTATACATAATAGTGAATAGAATCGGGCACAACCGAATGATCATCAATTAAAATTGATTATTTCACAACACGGCATCGTATACCAAAAAAATGTTATGTGTGATTGTTTTTTGCGAATGATGTGCCCATTTTGTATTAGTTGTCTTTTGAAATCTGCTTGTTGCGACATTTATGCATAGTTAAGGATTAAAACGTTCCAGCCATTTACTATGGTAGGTGTGCTAATTTAATACCATAAAAATGTACAGAGCTTAAAAGTCTAAAATAAACTGTTTAGTCAAGTATTGCTTAGATCTATGAGGGTCATTCAATATATAATGCAAACTAACACATACATTTTTATATACAATATTAATTACTCCTTTATTTATTGTACTAAGGCTCAGCCTATTTTAGCGGACTATGTCAGTTGTCCTGCATTATTTGTAACATGCTCATCTAGCACTGAATTTTTTTGATGTTGCATAACTTTACAATAAATAGTTTGGTTACGAACCTGGAGCCCGTTACCTAACCAAGTCATTTCCAAAAGGCCCTACCGAGCGCTTTCCTACGTCTATGCAACGACACGCTACGAGGGAGCAGTGCTCGCTGATTGAATATCGTTCCTTAACACTTTGCTAGGCGAGTGCAAGAAAGCGCTCTATAGCGGTTTGATACGAAATATTGGGTACGAAGTTACGAAGGACGATACGAACCTGCAGCTATCGATTTTAAGTTCATTGTATAACTACGTTGATTATTTGTATAAAATACGACTTTCCTTGTTTAAAACAAGTACTTTCGTGGTTTAAACAGTTAATTTAACTGATATTAAAGTCAGCCTGCCATGGTCTGTGATTTTCACCGCTGAGTTTTCAAGATGGCGGTCATAAGTTCATAAGATTGTCCGAGGTGTCACAATTGAGTTAAATCCAGGGGAGGTAATACCTCTGTTACTAAGCAACAGAGTTCTTACCTCCCATACTGCCTTGTTAATTTATTATCTTTTTAATGTTTTCTAGATATGGACCTACTACCATTAAAAAATAAAAGAAAATTTATGAGCTGCCAAATATCGCATTTTAAACAACTTTTGTTATTCTATTGGCAGCCATTTTTCAGTATCATTCTTTCAGTGCGGAATTGTAACACAAGTTTCCAAACCCATTAGTGAATTCGAACTCTGACCAAATCACGTGACATGTGTTACCATAAAGCGGATCAATATCCGCAGGCCTTACGGCCTGCTGATAGTCCGCTATTAATTATTCAAACATGGACATAATCATTCAAAGTAACCTTCTATATATTCAATGAATGAGTTAAATCATTTCGACAGGCCTTCTATTCGTGTTGCTAGGCACTGCCCACATACACTCTTTACTGCATGGCCGCAGCCTACTTATTGATATAAATCAGAATTTCTAATCTTTGGGTATCTGTCGTCTCATTTCTGGTTGGTATGATCATATATACGTCTCCTCTAATGATCTATAGCTCAAATTATGGATATAACCTTTTGCCCTTCCACAGTAAAGTGCTAAAGTAAGCCAGTAACTAGTTTGAAGCGACTTTCTGTCTGATCTGACGTAAAAATTTGAGCACCTACTGAGCGCAATCCTTGCACATGGTTAACCTGTTCTGCAAAATTAAATGAACTGAGACAAAATCATTCCCCTTTTCCTGGACTTTCTTTCTGCGTGTGAATATTATGTCTGCTTTAAATATATCTCATTTTTTGCTGTTTAGTATGGGCTGTTGCGTAGATAACCTGCCCTGTACACTGGTATTCTTTTATTGCAATTCTGCTGATGGTATTTTCATTTGATAGTCTCACCACTTCTGAATATGAAAAAGGACATTTTAACATAAGCCTCTGGTAAGGGTTTAGTTAATTCTGAAACAGCGCTTGATTGTAATGTTAACTACATTAGCCTTGTGACGTTACCGCGTCCATGTTGTATTTAGTGACATCGAAGGAAGGCGCGCACTCAGGCCTAGACACTTACTATTTTGGCCACTGGTCCGACAGGGCAAAAGCGCCAAATTTGTAAATAGGACAGTTACTGGTCCTCCAGAATGTTCACTAGTCCTTCTGGATTTTCCAGCGGACCAGTGTTAGTGTTGAGCCCTGATCAGTTTTTGTTCTTTGAGAGTTATTTTTCCTTAATAAATTGTAATCAATTATTAAAAAAAGGCAAACCATTATGTATTGTGTGAGGATTTTCGATCAATTATTGATTATAATAGATAATCTGACCAACCCTAATACATAACATGTAAGATAATAAAAAGTAACCTTATTCAGGGAAGTTCAGAGTTGTATATTAGATCTATCCAAGTTGTGGAAACATTGTACAGCTTTTAGGATTATAGCCGTGGTCATTGTTTATAAACTCTGGTTGTCATTGTAACCAAAGGGAAATATTAAAACGTGGAAAAGCTTTTCTGTGAAACCTATATATTTTTTATGCTTGTTTGATTGGCAAAATGTCTTGGCTGATAATGGGTGTGGTTTATTTGCAAAGTGTATAGTATGGGTGTATGAAAATCTTGAAAGAATTTGCTTGGAATTTAAAATATGTTCACGCAGATTAGAGATAAGGGCCATCACAGCCTTCTTGTTAACCTTTTATTGTCATAATATTTTTTGTTCTTACAGATGTGGAAATGTGAACTGGGCTCGGCGTATGAGTTGTAACATGTGTAATACTCCCAAATATGGAAAACAAGAACAGCGTACAGGATTTGGTGGAGGGTATATGGAGAGAGATGAAGTTGTAGAATATAAGGAAAAAGTGGAATCCTCGGATGATGAATATGACGAGGTTTGTACCAGATTGTTTCATGATGGCACTGTCACATATACGGCTCTCACTCACATAGTGACTACTGCCTGTCAGCATGAGGAAGACCCCAGACGGATTATGTTGGATTAAATCCACAGCTGTGAATTAAGGGAAACCTTAATCACTTGGCCCAGGTTTGGATTGCTTGCAATTTAAACCACTTGACCAGTTTTCTGACTGTTTATGGAAAATTGACCTATGCATCTAATGTGTATATTAATTTCTGCAATTTTCGCAGTCAACACCAGTAGTGTGAAATCTAAACACTAATACTGGTACAAACATTGATGCAATGGAGACCACTCATGACAAACTGTACTCATTCTTACATTGTTACTTTCCAAGATATGGCTTTCACTGGGGATCACACACTTGGGCAATACATGAATATTTTGCTTGTAAAGTTGCACACAACGTATATTCAGTTTTGCTTTTGACAGAATGTTCACATCTTTTTTGTCCTTATGTTTAGTTTGGTCGAAAGAAAAAAAAGGGCAGAAGATCAATTGATACTAAGCCACCAGCTGTTAAGGAGCCAGTTTTAAATGATGATGAAGACGATGTTGATGATGATGATGATGATGATGATGATGATGGAGACGTATCAGCTTACAAATTAGACTCTGAGGTAAAATTTATTTACTTATTATTCAGTATTTCTGGTTTAAAATACAATGATCAGTAGATAAACTGTTCAAGCAGTTCAAGCAGTTCAAGCAGTTCAAGCAGTTCAAGCAGTTATATTTCAGAATACTTATGTTGTTATCGTCCATCAAAAGAAGTTTAAAGGGGATTATTAGTCCCCTACTGGTTTTTGACTGGAGGGGACTATAGGTTTGCCCTCTGTCCGTCAAAAAATCTGGATCCTGACATAACTCAAAGTTTTCAAGCTACATTTATGAAACTTGGTACAGTCAACTCTCGTTATCTCGAACTCGCTTATATCGAATTTTCCGTTATGTCGAAGTTTTTTTCAAGTCCCGATTTTTCTCCTTCTTTGTCTATATGAAATCTCGAGACCCATCTCGAAGTTTCGGCTCGAATTCGGCTCGAATTTTTCGTTATGTCGAATAATTCTTTGGTCCCGATTAACCAATTTGCACTTTAAATCTATTGTTCATCTCGAAGTCGGGTCGAAGTCTGATTGTATTCGACTAGCGTCGAATGTTTTTCGCACTTCGCCATAAAAATCTTCGATTTACCTGTAATTTTCGCGCCTTCCATTGTTGAACAAATATTTGTTTGCAACAATTTGCGCAAACATATCATAAAGCTTCGGGTTACGTACTAACATCAATAAAAATGTCATCTCGAACAATTGTTTGTAAAAATAATAATTAAAATAAAATGCATTTTCACGAGGAGGAATACATGTACATAAATATCACAACAAGCAATTCTCACGAATATGTCGTTCTTACGACCGTAACAATATGGCGGCGTAAAATGACAGAAACTGGAAAACTTGCAACTTCGATGCCGAAAATCTCGAATTTTCGTTATGTCGAAGTAATTTCCACGGTCCCGGGAAATTCGAGATAACGAGAGTTGACTGTATGTGGATAGGGGACAATAAGGGGATTATGCACGTCAAAAAATAGTTTGATTCTGGCAAGAATTGTAGTTGCTATGGCAACAGAAACATTGAAAATGGCTTAAAACCTGTAGGGGACTTCTGTATTGCTTGCAATTGTTAATTACTTTTTTATAAAGGAGTCATGCTTTGGTTGATTTGTTGCTCCATCTATTGCATAAACTTTGCACAGTTTTCTTGCATAGTTATCAAGAGATTGTTATGAAACTTTATACCCATGATCATCATCTAGTGTAGCATGTTCATCATCATCTAGTGTAGCATGTTCATCATCATCTAGTGTAGCATGTTCATCATCATCTAGTGTAGCATGTTCATCATCATCTAGTGCAGCATGTTCATTATCATCTAGTGTAGCATGTTCATTATCATCTAGTGTAGCATGTTCATTATCATCTAGTGTAGCATGTTCATCATCATCTTGTGTAGCAAGTTCATCATCATCTAGTGTAGCATGTTCATCATCATCTAGTGTAGCATGTTCATCATCATCTAGTGTAGCATGTTCATTATCATCTAGTGTAGCATGTTCATTATCATCTATTGTAGCATGTTCATTATCATCTAGTGTAGCATGTTCATTATCATCTAGTGTAGCATGTTCACCACATCTAGTGTAGCATGTTCATTATCATCTAGTGTAGCATGTTCATCATCATCTAGTGTAGCATGTTCATCATCATCTAGTGTAGCATGTTCATCATCATCTAGTGTAGCATGTTCATCATCATCTAGTGTAGCATGTTCATCATCATCTAGTGTAGCATGTTCATCATCATCTAGTGTAGCATGTTCATTATCATCTAGTGTAGCATGTTCATCATCATCTAGTGTAGCATGTTCATCATCATCTAGTGTAGCATGTTCATCATCATCTAGTATAGCATGTTCATTATCATCTAGTGTAGCATGTTCATCATCATCTAGTGTAGCAAGTTCATCACAGACTTATTGTCTGTCAGCTTGTTCTTTAGCTGTACTCATGGTGAGCGATAGTGATCACCCTGTGCCAATAGCTGTACTCATGGTGAGCTATAGTGATCACCCTGTGCCCATAGCTGTACTCATGGTGAGCTATAGTGATCACCCTGTGCCTATAGCTGTACTCATGGTGAGCTATAGTGATCACCCTGTGCCCATAGCTGTACTAATGGTGAGCTATAGTGATCACCCTGTGCCCATTGTTGTCAATATTCTACCTGTAAGCACTCACAAGGTCACATGTTTTACTTAATCTTTATGAAACCAGGTCAAAGTGTGTCTTAATAAATTAATTGCAAATTGTTTTATTTGGGAGTCAAAAATTAGATCACTCTAGGCCAAGCCAAAGAAAAGCCTGGTTAATATTCTAGGGATCTCTATTTTTGCCCTATCTTTTTGAAACCTGGTCACCATCTTTATCTCTGTATATTATTTGTTTTCAACCGGATCACCTAGGCTCTAAAACCAGGTTAATCATTTTTATAACTGAAATATTTTATTAATGGCGTCAAAGCCAAATAAACAAACCATATATCTGATATACCTAGGAGGAAGATGATGATGATGGTGACCTTGGACAGTACGACCTTGCTGCAAGCGATGAAGATGACGAGAAAGATAAATCAGGAAGTAAAAGGTCAAGGTCATCCAGTTCAAGTTCAAGGTCATCTAGTTCAAGTTCAAGATCCTCAAGCTCAAGATCGCGGTCAAGGTCGAGAGACAGGAAAAGGGCCAGATATTCCCGGTCTAGGTCCAGGTAACTGGTAACAGGGGCGTTGGTAAAAGTCATAAAGGTCAATATCAAATTGTTCAACTTTTATACCAATGTATGAAATCTACTGGGGGAGTTGTAGATGGGTTTGTTTATATTATTTGCTTTGTGTCACGATTTGATATAGTATGTTCCAAACTTATTCTGATGTACATTAAAATGTTATATGTAGTTGAATAGTATAGTACTAATATATAACATTTTTACAAGCTTCTGTTATATAGTTTACTTACTTCTGTTTGTAGAAAATCAATTCAAACTTCAGTTTTAATGTAAAATCTGTCAACATGTGTTTTCCTATATCATTTTGTAGTCTAACTACAATATTTTCATTTTCTGCCATTTTCAAATGCCTATTACCTGTGACCAATACAGGCAGGGTTCCCACGGTCAGGGAAAAGTCAGGGAAAAATACATTTTTTTCAAGGTCAGGGAAAAGTCAGGGAATAATGAAATTAGTCAGGGAAATTTGGAAATTGAGCAAAAGTCAGGGAAAAGTCAGGGAATTTTTCATTGAAGCTGTTGCCAAGTGTCATTTCCTATGAAGAAAATACAACTGAAAAAAAATTCTTGCTCGCTATGCTCGCTCAGAGTATTTCTAAGTTGTATTAAATTTATGTTAATCAACATACTGCTAACCTAAACTCTTTTGTTTCATATAGAGCAAATATAGCCTCCTTTTCTCTATTTTCTTGCCATATTTTGCTCTAACAAAAAAATGCCGTTGTCGCCTGATTGCTCTAAAAAGTCAGGGAAAACTGCTCTGTGGTCAGGGAAAAATCAGGGAAAAGTCAGGGAATTTTGTCTTAGAAAATTTGTGGGAACCCTGACAGGATCATTTGCTTTGGTGGTAGATCACTCTAGAGAGTGTAGAATTATAGCCGTCTAATTGCTGAAATAGTGCCTCTTTCTCGCTTAATTTAAGAAAACCTTTTATCATATATCTGTCAATCATAATAAAAAATATATATATAATTATAATATTCCTAACTCCATCAAATATTGTCTGCATAGTGAATATATTAAATTCTCTGAAAGTTTAATCATGTGTTGTGCCTATTTTTGTGAATGGAGAAGGTTCTTTTCAGATAGTATTATAAAACCTACTTATGGTACCATTATACATATACTCAATAATTTTCAGATCACATTCAGGAAGTAGAGGGCGTCGTCGAAGTTCATCAAACGAATCAAGATCGCGGTCCAGGTCACATGATAAAAGACATTCTCGTCGGTCAAGGTTTGATTGTTGTGCAGCATGAAAATATGTTCTCAAATGAATTTGTAACAATAAGATAAAAATTTAGTATTCACAAGAAACTTTGTTTTATGGCAATGTCTATCGTATATTTCACATCCACTCTGTAAGCCAGAATTTAGTTGGACAGAAGTTGAAAATTGAAGAAAGGTTGATATTTGTATGCCTTATGCATGACTGTGTTTGTTTAAATAAGATTACAATAAAGAGATATTAGAAACTGTTTATGACATCATTATATTTTCCCTTTATATTAATTTCTTTGAACATTTCTAAACATTGAAAGAAGAAGGGTATATGTTGTTCCTATGTTACAGGTCCTAGAAGACAAGCATATGGAAGACTCAGTGGTGAAGAAAATCCAGAGAAGAGTATAATAACATTACATCCAAGCCTTAAATGAACTATAACCTGTGTTATTAGGGGCCACATTAATGTTTTGTGCATTCAATAGACTTTGTCTGTTTAGTTGGAGCTTCTCTTAAACAAGTTTGTGGTATGTCGTCACTTCCAGTAAATTAAGACTTATTGAGCTCGCCTGAGCACTGTTTGATAAAGGTGAGCTATTGTGATTGCACTAGGTCTGTTTGACGTTGTCTTTTGCAATTTGAGTTTTAACATAGTAGAGATCACAGATTTGAACTAATACTTAAGAAACCTTGTCACAATGTTTATCATTGCATAACCTAGACCATCTTCGTAACTTGGTCATATGAGGTCAAAATTAGTTTGGACCTAAACTTTTTGAAACCTGATTACTTTGCTTTGTGTTAACAAAATATAGGCCATGTTTGCAACTTTGTCATCTAGGATAAAAAGCCAGGTCAAAGCATACACCGTTGACTGATTGTGCCAAAATCCCATTATGTCCTTAGGTGAGCCAATGACCTTGACAAGTCTTGTATCATTTAGATAAAGGTCAGAATAAAAATAATTCATAGATTATTGTCTCTGCTTACTCCTTTGTTTCATGCTGTACCAGTCTGTTTTTGCTTTAAAAGATCAATTATGCATTAAGTGAGAGTTTTACATTAGTTGAGAATATTGTGATATTTGTTTGTGTTGACTGTATAGCATAAACATGTACAATGCGAAGTTAAAGTCTATTTATAGAACTAAGGCACTATCTCTAGGCCACCATTCCCCACGTAACAAAGTAAAATCATTGTAAATATTGCACATGTTTGCCTAATACAATGGAATTGCTTGATATTAAATCCTTGACACACAACCTTGATATACAGTTAATGGGCAGAGCATTCTCTACTGGCATCTGTTCAATTCATTGACTCAGTGGAAACTTGATGGGAACTCATCAGATTTTTAAAGGATAGGAAATCTGACTCAGTCAAAATAAAATTATTCAAAACCAGATATTGGGGTATTGTAAATAAATGCCAGGGGAGGATAGTGTAGGAATGAACTTATAATGTAGGAATGAACTTATAATGACCTTAAAAGAAATGTTTGTGATCTCCACAATGAGGTTATTTCTGTTTGGAAACTGAGCATTCTATGTGGATTGACGGACCACATTCTATGTGGATTGACGGACCACATTCTATGTGGATTGACGGACCACATTCTATGTGGATTGACGGACCTCATTCTATGTGGATTGACGGACCTCATTCTATGTGGATTGACGGACCACATTCTATGTGGATTGACGGACCTCATTCTATGTGGATTGACGGACCACATTCTATGTGGATTGACGGACCTCATCCTATGTGGATTGACGGACCACATTCTATGTGGATTGACGGACCTCATTCTATGTGGATTGATGGACCACATTCTGTTTGGGTTGACGGACCACATTCTGTGTGGATTGACGGACCTCATTCTATGTGGATTGACGGACCACATTCTGTGTGGATTGACGGACCCCATTCTGTGTGGATTGACGGACCACATTCTATGTGGATTGACGGACCTCATTCTATGTGGATTGACGGACCATATTCTGTGTGGATAAACGGACCACATTCTATGTGGATTGACGGACCACATTTTATGTGGATTGACGGACCACATTCTCTGTGGATTGACTGACCACATTCTATGTGGATTGACGGACCTCATTCTATGTGGATTGACGGACCACATTCTATGTGGATTGACGGACCTCATTCTATGTGGATTGACGGACCACATTCTATGTGGATTGACGGACCACATTCTATGTGGATTGACGGACCTCATTCTATGTGGATTGACGGACCACATTCTATTTTGCTCTATGTACAAAACAAATTCCTTTATGCATGCAACTAAAACTTTGTTTGTGTGTTTCTATGCTATGTTAAATTGAATTTGGGGATTTGTTTTCAGAATAATAATATATTTCAAGGAAATATTTATTAGACAAGCGTCTATCATACCCTATCAATTGCAAACATATTTAAAACCAGATGTAATGTGTTATGTTTAAGTGATTTTATTGTATTTTAATTGTGAATTATTATGATTGTTTATATATACACCTCGGTTTTAGTCATCAATATTGCACTTTTGACTTCTGTATTTTTGTTCTAAGTTCTGTTGACCAATAAAAAGGTCACTTTAGTGGTAATGTTGCATTGTTAAGAGTGTTTTCAAAAAGTCAGTGTAACCAACTCAGGCACGGAAATGTTTTCTCTCCCAATGTTTGTGTCCTGTCATACATACATCTCCCATCAGGCTATTTGCTGATTTTGCCTACCCTGGATGCCTTTGCCTCTGTAGGTCAAAGGTTAGCGTGCTTGCTGTCTGATCTGGCAACCCAGGTTCAAATACAATTGGAGGCACTCATATGCATGCCATATTTCAGCAGAAAGCTGACTTGCAAATAAAGGCTATGCTCAGCATTTTTATTAAAAAAAAGATGATGACCTTATGAGAATAAGAATATAAAAAGGCTTTCATTGACAGTTGTCCTATTATATTGGGTATATATGTTATATGAACGTTTAATTATGCAATTGGTTGATATATAAGTTATTGATAAGGATTCATGCCATGGTAAGTATGCAACAAAAC
The DNA here is from genome assembly GCA_947247005.1 of Spisula solida. Lineage (NCBI taxonomy): Eukaryota > Metazoa > Mollusca > Bivalvia > Venerida > Mactridae > Spisula > Spisula solida. The sequence continues at coordinate 4,361,150 of OX365948.1, read as the reverse complement.
TGATGGAACTTGATTGAGTAATATATATATAGGGCATATTGACACATTATATGTGTCTAAGTGGTGCTACTAGTATATATGGCAATAAAATGTTTGTTTTCAGTTAGTTTAAAAAATTCATTGTCTAGTATTCTTTTTTTGTATCTATAATATTCAGATGGTGACCTTTTGTTTATGAAATTCCTGTTAGAAACTAGTAATTAATTTTCCTGTGTTCCATGCATTTCTATTCAAACTTGTAGTTGGATAATAGATAAACAGACATTGTCTCATTGGAATACAACCCATATAGTTAACACAGTGGATAGAGTACTGGGTTGTCTCTGGAGTGATCCAGGTTTGAATACTAGGTTGTCACCAAGGTGATCCAGGTTTGAATACTGGGTTGTCACCAGAGTGACCCAGCTTTGAATAATAGGTTACCACCAAGGTGATCCAGGTATGAATACTGGGTTGTCACTAGAGTGACCCAGCTTTGAATAATAGGTTACTACCAAGGTGATCCAGGTATGAGTACTGGGTTGTCACTAGAGTGACCCAGCTTTGAATAATAGGTTACCACCAAGGTGATCCAGGTATGAATACTGGGTTGTCACCAGAGTGACCCAGCTTTGAATACTGGGTTGTCACTAGAGTGACCCAGCTTTGAATAATAGGTTACTACTAAGGTGATCCAGGTATGACTACTGGGTTGTCACTAGAGTGACCCAGCTTTGAATAATAGGTTACCACCAAGGTGATCCAGGTATGAATACTGGGTTGTCACCAGAGTGACCCAGCTTTGAATAATAGGTTACCACCAAGGTGATCCAGGTATGAATACTGGGTTGTCACTAGAGTGACCCAGCTTTGAATAATAGGTTACCACCAAGGTGATCCAGGTATGAATACTGGGTTGTCACCAGAGTGACCCAGGTTTCAATACTGGGTTGTCACCAGAGTGACCCAGCTTTGAATAATAGGTTACCACCAAGGTGATCCAGGTATGAATACTGGGTTGTCACCAGAGTGACCCAGGTTTCAATACTGGGTTGTCACCAGAGTGACCCAGCTTTGAATAATAGGTTACCACCAAGGTGATCCAGGTTTGAATACTGGGTTGTCACCAGAGTGACCCAGCTTTGAATAATAGGTTACCACCAAGGTGATCCAGGTTTGAATACTGGGTTGTCACTAGAGTGACCCAGCTTTGAATAATAGGTTACCACCAAGGTGATCCAGGTATGAATACTGGGTTGTCACTAGAGTGACCCAGCTTTGAATAATAGGTTACTACCAAGGTGATCCAGGTATGAATACTGGGTTGTCACTAGAGTGACCCAGCTTTGAATAATAGGTTACCACCAAGGTGATCCAGGTATGATTACTGGGTTGTCACCAGAGTGACCCAGGTTTCAATACTGGGTTGTCACCAGAGTGACCCAGGTTTCAATACTGGGTTGTCACCAGAGTGACCCAGGTTTCAATACTGGGTTGTCACCAGAGTGACCCAGGTTTCAATACTGGGTTGTCACCAGAGTGACCCAGGTTTCAATACTGGGTTGTCACCAGAGTGACCAAGGTTTCAATACTGGGTTGTCACCAGAGTGACCCAGGTTTCAATACTGGGTTGTCACCAGAGTGACCCAGGCTTCAATACTGGGTTGTCACCATAGTGACCCAGGTTTCAATACTGCGTTATCACCAGAGTGACCAAGGTTTCAATACTCGGTTGTCACCAGAGTGACCCAGGTTTGAATACTGGGTTGTCACCAGAGTGACTCAGGTTGAACATGTTATGTTCTTTCCTGACATTGGCTATGGTATTGTGCTCCACATGTGGAGAATTTGTCAGTTGCTTGTGGAAATGAGGTCGATACTGGTTGTTATTTGAATCGAGGAAAACTGCTTAGATGAACTGACTGCTGTTACGTGTACACATTAATTACTGAAACCCTGATGAAAAAATCATTTGAGACATTTTTGTTTAGCACTCGTCTCGAAGTATTAGAGGTTTTGATGGTGTGTTCTACATGTTGATTCATTGTGGTTTGTTCAAACTGCAGCATTCTGGTATTTAATAAGGATGCAAGGGTTTACTTCAGAACAATTCTTGATATTGACCATGTTTTTAGAATTATTTAGTTGTTTATTTTTACAAGCATTTAACTATATATAAATCTATCTATCTATGAATTAATTTGCTTTTTCAACATTCACAGATTAATTTTACATTATAGAATATATTTCATACATGCCATGTTTCGCAGACCCCTTTGCGTGAGATTGGTGATGGAAATGCAGGAGATTTCATTAAAATGCAGGAGATTTTTCTTGCTGGAACTTTAGATTTAAAGTATTGAAGTTTATATGCTGTTTTCACTTATCTTAATTTGATGACAATACCATGCATGCTTCATGTAGCAATTTAAACTATCATTTGTCATCTTTTTCATAATGTAAACAAAAAATGTCAGATTCCAGTTTGTCCATGAAATGCGTGAGATTTGATAAATTGGCCTCTGATCATGCAGGAGTAGAGTCTCAAATGCAGGAGACTCACGCATGATGCAGGAAATCTGGCATGTATGATATTTATAATTTTGTGTAACAATTTAGAGAGAGTTAAACAGATCATGCACTTAATAACTAGAGCCACAACAATTTAGAGATAGTTAAACAGATCATGTACTTAATAACTAGAGCCACAACCTGATTGAAACTACCAGTACTGTAAATGTTTGCTAGGATTTGAATTCTTCAATGTATATGCATGTTCATAAGTTCACATGAACTTGTACTTGGCATTGAAATTTTAAAGAAGCTATGAATTTGCAAGATTGTCACTTAATGAAAAATACAAAAATGGAAACTTCACAAATTGAATGGCTTTTACAGTAAGTAAGGCGGTGCTTAGGGCTCTCCCAGCAGTGAATGGTGATAGTGATTTCTCGCATTGTTGTAGAATCTGAATCAAGTGCCTGTGCTTGCTGTCGTTGTTACCAGTCTATATTACACAGCCCATAGAATGCTGTCTTAAAATACATTTGTAGCATGAAGTTCCAACAATTTGTTAATGACCTTGTTACTAATACCAGCAATGTTAATTTTGTAAGAATAAAGCTATGTGTATTTGCCATGCATAGTTTGTCTCGTTATATTTTTAGTTTCTCTGCTTGAATAAATGGGCCATTGATTTCTTCAAAATAGTAGAATACCCTGTTGTCTCATATATGTGTGTCTATTAACAGTTTCTTCGGCGCATGCGCACTCGTGCAACAAAATTCCAAATTTTCAACACCATTTTTAGCTCACCTGTCACAAAGTGACAGAGTGAGCTTTTGTGATCACCCGTCGTCCGTCCGTCAACAATTGGCTTGTGTAGACACTAGAGGTCACAATTTTAGCCTAATCTTTATGAAACTTGGTCACAATGATCATCTCAACATTATCTAGGTCAAGTTTGATATTGGATCATCCGGGTAAAAAATTAGGTCACCAGGTAAAATCATAGAAAAACCTTGTGTAATCACTAGAGGTCACAGTTTAAGCATAATCTTTACGGAACTTTGTCACAATGATCATCACAACAAAATCTAGGTCAAGTCGATATTGGGTCATCTGGGGTCAAAATTTTGACCTTATCTTTATGAAACTTGGTCATAACGATCATCTCAACAAAATCTAGGTCAAGTTCGATATTTGGTCATCCGGGGTATAAACTAGGTCACAAGGTCAAATTATAGGAAAACCTTGTGTAGTCACTAGAGGTCACAATTTCTACCTAATCTTTATGAAACTTGGTCAAAATGATCATCTTAATAAAATCTAGGTCAAGTTCGATATTAGGTCATCCGGGGTCAAAAACTAGGTAACAAGGTCAAATCATGGAAAATCTTGTGTAGTCACTAGAGGTCACAATTTTGGTCTAATATTTATGAAACCTTTTCACAATGATCATCTCAATAAAATCTAGCTCAAGTTCAATATTTGGTCATCTGGGGTCAAAAACTAGGTCACAAGGTCAAATCATAGAAAAACCTTGTGTAGTCACTAGAGATCACAATTTTGGCCTATTCTTTATGATACTTGGTCACAATGATCATCTCAACAAAATCTAGGTCATGTTTGATATTGAATCATCCGGAGTCAAAAACTATGTCACAAGGTCAAATCATAGAAAAACCTTTTGTAGTCTGTAGAGGTCACAATTTTAACTTAATCTTTATGAAACTTGGTCACAATGATCATCTTAACAAAATCTAGGCCAAGTTCGATATTGGGTCATCCGGGTTCAAAAACTAGGTCACAAGGTTTATTCATAGAAAAACCTTGTGTAGTCACTAGAGGTCACAATTTTGGCCTATTCTTTATGAAACTTGGTCGAAATGATCTACTGAACAAAATCTAGGTCATGTTTGATATTGGGTCATACGGGGTCAAAAACTAGGTCACAAGGTCAAATCATAGAAAAACCTTGTGTTATCACTAGAGGTCACAATTTTAATTTAATCTTTATGAAACTTGGTCACAATGATCATCTTAACAAAATCTAGGTCAAGTTCGATATTTGGTCATCCGGTGTCAAAAACTAGGTCACAAGGTCAAATCATAGAAAAACCTTGTGTAGTCACTAGAGGTAAAAAAATTGGCCTAATATTTATGAAACTTGGTCACAATGATCATCTCAACAAAATCTAGGTCAAGTTTGATATTGTGTCATCCGGGGTCAAAAACTAGGTCACAAGATCAAATCATAGAAAAACCATGTGTAGTCACTAGAGGTCATAATTTTTGTCTCATCTTTATGAAACTGGTCAAAATGATCATCTGGACAAAATCTAGGTCATGTTTGATATTGGGTCATCCGGGGTCAAAAACAAGGTCACAAGGTCAAATCATATAAAAACCTTGTGTCATCACTAGAGGTTATAAATTTGGTCTAATCTTTATTAAACTTTGTCAAAATGATCATCTCAACAAAATCTAGGTCAAGTTCAATATTGGGTCATCTGGGGTCAAAACCTAGGTCACTTTTTTAAATCTTACAAAAACCTTGTATAGTCTCAATGTTGGCCTTATCTTTATGGAAGTTGGTCACAATGATCATCTCAACAAAATCTAGGTGAAGTTTGATATTGGGTTTTCTAGGGTCAAAAACTAGGTCATTAAGTCAAATCGTAGACAAAACTTGGCTTAAACTTCAATATGCCATTTGGTCTAGGTGATGTAAATTGCAACGTCGCTTAAAGACAATATGAAAACCTTGAACATGCAATAGAGGCTACCATTAAGAGGACTGCATGAACTACTAGGACAGGTGAGCGACCTATGGCCCATTGGACCCTCTTGTTAAAACTATTCGATTAATTACGGGAGATATTGCCGTCAACCGAGCATTGGCTTCAACGTAATGGGAAGTGTGGGTACAATACTTTAACTTCAAGTATCTTCAAAGTCCATTGCTTTGATACTGAGCACACTAGTTCATCATAATGAGTAGGTAACAGTCGAGCACTCCAATGTTGTAAAGTTTTGGTACAACCTCCAATGAGATCCACCCTTAATGGAGACACTATGAGCATTAGATGGACGCTCCTTGCCAGTCTTGAAGATCTAGAATATGAGACGAGTGACTACCTGGCTCTACTCTTATATCTTTCTAGAGACTGCATTCAGGATAAAACAAGAAAACAACACGATCGGCCTGAAAATAAATATTAAGAAAACAATGTATGCATCTTGACACATGTGAACCACCAACAATTAATCTACTAGTAAATGGAATGTCCCTTAACTGCACACTGCCAACCTTCACTTACCTTGGTAGCATTATTACGTCAGACGGGGGTTTTGACAAAGACAATAGCCGGATTAGGAAAAGCTGGAAATGCCTTCATAAAACTTAACATCTGGAAGACTAGCAACATCAGCGAAAATACCAAACTGAGACTATACAACAGCTGTGTATGCCTACTATCGGTTTAACTTACTGTATGTGGGGGTGTTGGGGAATGACTGAGAGGGACATAAACATAGGCCTACTCCAGTTTTCATTACGCCTGCCTCAGAAAGATATTAAGAATATTCTGGCCTACAAAAATATCAAACAAAGACTTGAAAAACTAAATTAACGGACACTAGAACAATCATAAAAAGTAGATGCTGGCGATGGGTCGGGCATGTTCTTCGCAAACCTCAAGACAACATAACAAGATTTACTCGCTGACCATGCTGACATACATTTCTTTCTTACATATTAGATAGTGGAGCGCGCTGTTCTTGGATAGCGCACTTGGTTTTTATTTCATATTGATCATGTGACATTTTTAAACTGAAATGATTCTTAAAAATAAAATAGATATTATAACATAATGCCTATCACACCATGTTTATTGTGTATTTTCTTTGATTGCATTGATTAAATTATCATTAGTGAGCATATAATTTAAGGGACATACATTTGTATATCAGTCTGTACTTTAATAATGACCGAGTAAGTTAGACATGTATGTATTGGCAGCAGAACAAGTCTCTGTAAACAACTTAAGTCAGCGTGCGACAGTTTGTACTAATTGGTATTTTGATGTTTACATTGCACCATAAAACTGATAAACAATTTCATAATTGATAGGCAGTATATAATAATTACTGGGGAGTTGATTGACGTAAAATCATAACTTTTGGCTACTTTTTGGAACCCTCATTAAAACATGACATTCCAAATTAGTATTGCATCAGAAAATTAACATATAATTTCATTGGTCAAGGGACTTGCAGTTTTGAAACTTCATTGGGTAATAAGGATAACACCCACTGCTGTCAATAACAAATTTAATTTTAATAAAACTAATTGTTATATTGAAAATAGTCAGAAGAGAGTAGAGACAGAGAGAGCTCAGAGTAAGAGAAAGAGCGAAGTACTATTCAGAGTTAGAAATGTAAAATACAATTATTAATTAAAATGCTCACTGATGATTTGAGATTATGATTTAAACGATGAACTTATTAATTAAAATTAGAAAACTATACGATTTCGTTTGTTGACTTTATGTTACTTGAGGAGGACTACGTAACAATATACAAACTTCATTAGCGTTTATGGCAATATCATCAGTCAACATCTCAACAATAAAATGCACCAGGCAGATTAAAATTTTCTCAAAATAAACTGATTTAAACTTAATAAGCAAAGAGGTGGCGTTGAAGTCAGAGACTAGAAGACGTGATTTCATATTATAGACTTATAGAAGGGGAGTAACTCTAAAGTATACGCCATATTAAATTGGCGGGAAACGTATGACAGAAAGACTTTCGGGTAAGTACTGCTTCATTATCATGTTGTTTTCTATCACATTAAGCGTTCCCCGTTCTGCACAAGCCTTGTAAAGTCAATGTTGGACGAATCGTAAGGGTGCATCACTGGGGTTTGTGTACACTAGTCATTGTATTTATTTGTACTTAAAATATTAGCTGTATGCCTATAATTATTAATAAGGGGAAACAACACGCTGTTGATAAACGTCTTAAGCTGAGATGCTTATCTCCCTTAGCAGCGGACTGACCAGACAGGGGATTGAAAAAGTTATAGATCTAGCAGTTTAACAAAGGATATGAATATGATGCATCGCATCATGTGTCAATGGGTGGAGGTCCAAAACAACTATAATATAGTACATTTGTAACTTGAAAGAAATTGGATTTTAGGTGAAACTATATGATTTTAAAGAATTTTCCTGAGGGGAACTCCGAAGTCACCTGAAAACGGCCTCTGTTATAGAAGGCAAAAAGCCCTGCAGCTAGCAACTTACGTCTATCTACTTCAAATCAATAACGATTACAGGAATGTAAATGTGGGGCAACATGGTAGAATATTAGTATATAAAAACTTATTCTTTTTAAAGATTAAACTTATTTTGTACAAACTTGAATGATATCTAAACGATCAGCTCAGTAATATAAAAAGCTTCGTGTAGCAGTGATAATGATACAAGTATTCTTGATAAGTGACTGAAAAATAAACTGCTAGATAGGCCGATGGTATAGTAGTAGTATTGAAATACAATGTTTATGAGTCCAACCAAACCACATGTATAATTCAGCTTTCACGAGGACACGGTCCGTTGAATCAGTGAATCTATAATAACAAATTAACATTCAGATACGATTTTTCAATGCATACAAACAATGTCTACATTGATCTAGAGAACATGTACCTGTCAACAAAGACCACATTATGATGGGTGGTTTGTATAGACGGGTTGGTTATAATTCACTGTGTTCGGGATTGATAATTAAACATGACCAGCTTAGTGATCCAGTGGCTAGGTGGTGTAAATAAGTTAAACTTGCATATATATATATCCTTGAACCACATTCATGTTTATCACTAAAATGGGGTCAACGACCTATACTTACAGAGACGAAGTTTATTTACATAGTTATTGAACCAGCACTTGAAATGTTATGAAAAATATATGTGTTCGTGTTCAGTCGCAATATTTATATATTACTAATACAGATCCATCTACAAGTGTTTCTTTGGAATACGTTGTGTTCACGTGTATGTATACGACCACAGGAATAACATTTTATATACATGTAGGTTCTAACCTCTCATTTATTACCACACATGCGGTAAAACGGTTTAGAAGTTGGCTGAATTACATGTACGTATGTTATATGAACATATTGCACAATTTATATTCCGATAGCTTCTTTTTTCGGACGAACTCAAACAATCGTCTGACTGTACTCAGTATTTGTATTATACATACCATCATACCATGTACGTTATTTTATTTCACATTTATAACCAGACGAGCACTGTTGCCTATATAGTATTATATCAGTACATTCACTTATAGGCATGTGTGAAAATCGCGTTCTGGTTCTTTCAAGGCGCGATTCGTTTAAAACTTTCCAGCGGAATCCCTGGTTTTAGAATTCTTAATTGCCTGCATAACTTAAACCACAGGAACTGTGCTTAAACCTTCTTCAACACTTATTCTTTCACCTTTTATTGTGTAGTTTATTCTATGTACATGTTTTTGCCACTATATGATATGGCGGACTTGATAAACACACTATGTCGTATATGAACAGGTAACATTGCATTTTATTGTTACTAGACCCATGAAAGAAACTACTAGTAAACGACTAGGTTAGATTATGTGGAGAAAGTTATGTACATGTATATAAATATTTCAAGACTTTTAATTGACTTGTTTTGCTCTAGGCCTAAAATAAAATATTGTTTGTTTCCCCATCCCCTACCTACCCGACTAAAAAGGGCCCTACCCAAAATATTTTATTGCCCAAATTGAAATAATATTTTTTTTATTAAAAATTGGAAGTGAAAATTTTATTTTTTTGTTTACTGGCTTCTTTCTTACCATTAAATTCAAGACTGTTGGTTTTCACCTTAGAGTTAATATTAATTTTCATTATTGTTGGTTTTCACCTTAAAGTTAATTCTAAATTTCATTATTTGTATGTTTTAACCAATAACTATCATACTGAAACAGTTCAAAAAAGAATATTTACCCTACCTACCTACCCATTCTAAATCTGCTAGGGTCGGGATGGGGAAACCAAGAATATTTTAAGTTCGGCCCTATTGAATCAAAACAACTCGAGTACTAGAGTAAATATGAAGTTAATAGTTAAATCATGCTATGGAAACACTTAGAGAGAGCTTCGCTGGAGAGATTTTAACGTTAAGCACTGTACAAAAATTCTGAATTTATTATTTGATCTGAAATATTTTCGCAAATAAAATTGAATGAACGTTAAATTATTTATAAACTATGAGTCATGTTCTGTCTCCTTGACCAGTGCCATGAATATTCAATACCAAAGTAAAAATATCGACTAATAAACTTATGAAAGGATAATTGCTGTATAACTTTATATAGGTCTAAACGAGCACAATTTGTAATAAGATTTATAAATACACTTGTAATATGTATAATAACGGTGATAATGGTTAACCTGTCTCAAACCTACATACATGACCTAGATTACTACAATGTGCGTATTAAATGACTCACCTATATAATGTTTGTAAACACTGTGTTATATCGGTAGACATATTCGGCTACCTATGTAGTTCAAGGATGACCTGGTAAGCTAATTTTCTCAAACATATGCAATGATCATGTGGTTCTCGTTCTTACATTAAGGATTAAATAAACTTTGCAAACTATGTTCTGTTTTAATAGCATTATTTTTATGACATTATTAAATCAACATACAAATTACGATACCATCGTGCGTCGTGAGACAATATCTTTACTTAATACCATTATACCGGATAATATGTTGTTGAACGTTATTGTTTTCTGGTGTTTTCAATGACAATTCCGTGATCTACCAACCCCAGTCGGCGTAAATCAACTAAGGATAAATGTACACATGCATGGAATATTCTTTACGGACAACGAAAACTTACAAAGTGCACTTATGTATGCCAGCTGATCAACGAGAAGACTGTTTAGCTCGAATGGAGATCCACGAGTTAACAATAAGAACGGCGAATGTGAACGAATGGAGATCAACGAGTTAACAATAAGAACGGCGAATGTGAACGAATGGAAATCCACGAGTTAACAATAAGAACGGCGAATGTGAACGAATGGAGATCCACGAGTTAACAATAAGAACGGCGAATGTCAACGAATGGAGATCCACGAGTTAACAATAAGAACGGCGAATGTGAACGAACTGAGATTTACGAATGTACAAAGAGAACGGCGAATGTGAACGAACGGAGATCCACGAGTGTTCAAAGAGAACGTCGAATGTGAACGAACGGAGATCCACGAGTGTACAAAGAGAACGTCGAATGTGAACGAACGGAGATCCACGAGTGTACAAAGAGAACGTCGAATGTGAACGAACGGAGATCCACGAGTGTACAAAGAGAACGTCGAATGTGAACGAACGGAGATCCACGAGTGTACAAAGAAAACGTCGAATGTGAACGAACGGAGATCCACGAGTGTACAAAGAGAACGTCGAATGTGCTCGAATGGAGATTCACGGGTTTTCAAAGAGAACTGCGCATGAGCACGAACGCAGATTCACGATGGTAGAGAAGGCGAATACAATACCACGTGAAATGCTATTGATAATTGTATTTCACAACTCATTTGTAACACTTTCTGGCTAATTTCATTTTTATTTGTTAATGATTTTTATCTTTTTACTCAATATGCCACCTTCCATATCTGATCAAAACCATACAGGAAATAGTGTAAGCGGTTTAATTGAACAACGTGATACCAATGATCAGCTAACATCTGACAGGTTGTCATGGTCATTGTTATCTACGGAAGTTACGTCAGACATCAATCTAATCTTTGTTGTCACATACAACACCAAATACATTGTACATTGTATATATATTAACAAATTCCAATGAAATGTCGTTCAAATGAATTTTGAAGGCATGTATATTAAGGAATACCATGTTATATTATTTTCGATGTTCATAATTGCAAAACTTGCGTTACCAGTGTCTTCATGGACTTAATGTTTTGAATTATGAAATAATGTTTGATTATTGGAGTGTCACTTATACAGCACCACTGCTGTAATATTAAGTTGAATCATTATAATGTGTTGACCTGTGTATTGCGGTATCACAGACTATTTATGAACATAATTATACTTGGCGATTGTGCTCGAACGCCGTGTATCAACGAAAATATGTAATTAGAACCGACAATCAACGAGTGATATTTGAAGGTTCGTTGATTGATGAAAATCAAGTTTTAATATAACAATATCGATGCCATCACAAATGAGTTGCTCAGATTCATTATTAGTTGACATTGTCGAACTTGTTTCACAATCGACCTAAAATATGTGTTTTTATAAAATTATATAATTTATCGTGACGCGCAACTATCTTATGTATAAATTTCTATGAGATTTTCGTATACAAAAAATGTGCATGCGTCGTAAATTTTATTCAATATAACTCAATTATATAATTATATATAACGTTAGTAATATTATAAATAAAACATTTACAGATTTTGATGTACCCTGTACTGTAATATGTGAAGATGATGAACAACGTATTCCAAGACGTCCACGCAGAAAACCATAACCGAACGTTAAACACAGAATGTACAAACAATAACCAACCCAAGAAGAGGAAACTTGATCAGTCCATGGAAACATTTGGAGAAAACTCGTTGTTACGCGGTAAGTTAACGTCCCTACATGATTCTCACTGAAGCACTCATATTTTGCACTCAACGGGAGTCGATTTATTGTCAATTTCCTTGTCGTAGAGGCGAGCCGGAGTTGTGTCAAACCCTGGACTAGAACATTTTTAAATCATCAGAAACATGGTAATAAACATCCAAGTCTCATCCAAGGGCTATAAATGATTGAGATAGGTGTATATTTTTATGATGGTATTATATTATAGAGGCTACCTGATATGACATCGCACTCCAAGTTACCCTCATTATTGTTTGCTAACACCACATTCGTACACTGTTGTTTGCTAACACCACATTCGTACACTGTTGTTTGCTAACACCACATTCGTACACTGTTGTTTGCTAACACCACATTCGTACACTGTTGTTTGCTAACACCACATTCGTACACTGTTGTTTGCTAACACCACATTCGTACACTGTTGTTTGCTAACACCACATTCGTACACTGCTTATCATTTAAACATGGGAGCTCTAGATGGTTTGGACATGAAAAAGCCACCGACCTATTATGGATGTAGGACTGAAAGTTGGGTCTTGTGTGTCGTCACCAAGACTTCTCTAACTACAAATCTACACCCGAGTAAACGAAAATGGTTTTACTGGCTAACCTTTTTCAAGTTTTCGTAATTAGCATACATATTTGCCGTCTCACACTGTCGGTTGTTCTACTCTAGGTCGATCGTTCCTTCCGATACGAGGTGGTACTGATGTGTTCGCAACAGACGAATGGAAAAGTTCCGGAACGTCCTTGTTCTGTCCAGTAACGCAAGATCTGTACGTGAATCTTCAAAAATATGACCAACTGTCTGCTGCTCAGGGATCATTCTTCACCGCAGACGACAGTGGAAACTTTCAACGTTCAGTTTGTGGTGAGTAAAGACAATGTGATTACTAAAATGCTTCCGAAGTCGTGTAGAACAGTTAATTGCCGACAGTCAGAAATTGTATTGATCCATGGAGACGAACTTTGAAACATGACATGTACCGTACTGGACCGGCATTTTGTATTAGGAATGTCCGTTTATTGTTGTATCATGACAGTATCAGTCAAAATGTTCTGTATGTGTTAGATTTGCTTACAAATCTAATTACTTCAATTTTACATGTTTGTCTCCGATGGCCAACATGTGGATTCATGGTATGTTTTAGATTGTATACTTGTATGATTTGTCATGGATTATCCTGGATATTGTTAAACACGCTGCCCCTATACATGTGTTATCAGTGCAACATACATCAACATTTTCATTCTAACTAAATTCTTGTAACAAAGTCAACTGGTTTCTAAATATTATCTTTACAACTGATATTTTTAGATTTCTGTCAGGATTTTTAACTCCTAATAGTCCCGTAGAAAGGTCTAGGGAACTTAAAGAAGGGAATGAGGCGGGCGTTCGTTAAGAAATGATCGTGTTTTAAAATATCTGCTCACACCAAGATAGCACAAACTGTCAAAGTCATGCTTTGTTACGGTACAAGATTGTTCCTGATGAAGAAAAATATCATCTACATTGATTTCTCGTTTATAAGAAGCTCATTCGAAAACTTTAATTTTAAAATTTCTATTGTTGCTCGCTTATTGCCATTTTTTGATAAAATACACATTCAGAAAAAAGATACAAATGCATGTTATCAGAAGCTGTTCTGTAAATATAGTAAAATCCCTGAATGTCATTTAAGTCAGAAACATTATCGTTTATCCTTATTCGCCTGCTTCAACATGACATATAAGTCTACTCCCATATTGAGTTGAATATAATGTTTGTATAAGTCTACTCCCATATTGAGTTGTATATAATGTTTGTATAAAGTCTACTCCCATATTGAGTTGAATATGATGTTTGTATAAGTCTACTCCCATATTGAGTTGTATATAATGTTTGTATAAAGTCTACTCCCATATTGAGTTGAATATGATGTTTGTATAAGTCTACTCCCATATTGAGTTGTATATAATGTTTGTATAAGTCTACTCCCATATTGAGTTGTATATAATGTTTGTATAAAGTCTACTCCCATATTGAGTTGAATATGATGTTTGTATAAGTCTACTCCCATATTGAGTTGTATATAATGTTTGTATAAGTCTACTCCCATATTGAGTTGTATATAATGTTTGTATAAAGTCTACTCCCATATTGAGTTGAATATAATGTTTGTATCAGTCTACTCCCATATTGAGTTGTATATAATGTTTGTATAAAGTCTACTCCCATATTGAGTTGAATATGATGTTTGTATAAGTCTACTCCCATATTGAGTTGTATATAATGTTTGTATAAAGTCTACTCCCATATTGAGTTGAATATGATGTTTGTATAAGTCTACTCCCATATTGAGTTGTATATAATGTTTGTATAAAGTCTACTCCCATATTGAGTTGTGTATAATGTTTGTATAAGTCTACTCCCATATTGAGTTGAATATGATGTTTCAGGTCACGTGATCCACCTCTGGAGATATGATAAACAGATAAAGAAACTATATATATCACAATCGTATTTATTCACAAACACACAGGTTGGTATTATATTTAAGTCTTATAAATGTAGATGTAGACCACTTTGTGTAAACTTAAAAAGGTTCAAAGCACAAAATATGAGTGTGTATGCTTAAATATCTTAAACACCAGTGCAGCTAGGTTTGTGGCAAACATTTACCTTGACATTATGTCATACTTCAAGTATTAATATAACCGCGGAGTTACTGGGAGTTTTAGTCGTCCAATCCCCCATTAAAACTCCGTACCAACAGAGAAGTTGTGTCTCCACGACAAGATGCATTTGTAAATCTGACTTCAATTGAAGAGCGACACTTTAGTTGTTGTACACGTTACTTGATTATACGACCTCTTCTGTTCGCTTCTGAAAATACTGCTCAGTAGAGACATAACGAACCGCTCATTGGATTTGTAGATGTTTGTATCCGCATCACGATGACAATGTATGTGTAGGGCACCAGGAACTCCAGTTTATTTCGCACACGGTCTCCTCATGTTTAACTTGAAATGCGCGTCGGTTCATGCTTCAACTGTCACGTTACATTTTACACGTTTACGTATTGTTTCTCAAACGAGTTCAGGTTGCACCTTATACACGTGTTTGGGTAGCTACACAGTCATGTTTCTGTACGCGTCAGTTTTGCAACCTCCATAATATTGAACTATACTAAATACTGTAAAATCATCTTATTATTGCAGGAGTTTCTGAGAGTGCAAGCCTTTCTACAGAATATGTGAAATCATTTAGCAATATTCAGACTGACGTTCTAGTTTAAGTGAAGTGTAGCCTCTCCAGAAAGGCCTCCATAGGACAACATCCTCTCTTAAACAATAGAGTGTGTTCCTCAAGCAACAATGTATTATACATAATCACGTTTACCGTTCCAGAGCAACAACATCTCTACAATAACTAAAACGGGGTGTTTCAAAATGGGTGTTGCTGTAAAGAAGTTATACCATACTATGCTGTAGGCTGACACTTAACTGTTCCCTTGCTCAAAGTTTTAGTATTCATTAAACTGCTGACTGATGTACCAATTATTGTATGCATCCTATGAACGAACGAAACAATACTTACCAGTGCACGTATGTGTTCCAGTTATTAGTATATTTCTGTGTACCAGTATATATTTATCTATGTGTAGTAGGAATGGATTCAGCTGTGTTATTGTTTTAAGTTTAAACATTTTGTTGTACATGTATATTCAACGGTTCGTTGTTCAATCATGTATGAAATTTACTACATGAACTGTATATATATCAGATTGTGTCATACATTTTGTAATGTATTAATACTTCATAGTTTGTGTTCATATTTTTTAACTTATGTATATAACATACTTATTCATTTGTGTCATAGGCCGGTTTATTTTCATTCCATGTTATTGATGTATATAATGTCAGTGACTGGAGGGCTCAACATTCAAGCGTTGTTGTCTTATTTATCATGTAAGAATAAAGTCCATACCATGCTTTAGTGATTTGTTTAACTTGACTATTAAACTATTACAACAGCGTTTGTCAACCCAGTGCTATATCTTGAATCAAAATATCACGCAGTTACCACAATGTAGTAATTCCGATACACTGCTTCAGTCTAGTGCTTATCTTAAATCCAAATATTGTTCTGTCTGACGTGTACCTTCCATTGCAAACGTTTGTACATCAGAATATATAACTCAGTTTGAATTTCAGTAAGACAATGTTGAGTGTTGAGTTGGAACGAAATAACGAAATGTCGGAAAGTTTGTTGTTTTCATACATACATGTCACGAAAAAATATCTCATTAAAAATTTGCACTGTTTCTAAGAATGACAGCAGTATTTAGGGCATTATTTGATCACCCCTGAGATATAAAACTTTCATGCAACGGGTATGTCGTAACGAGGGTAAACACGAACCAAACTCAACAAGAACTTATCACAGAATGCCTCACAACTTCGCCGGTACTTTGTCACGTCTTCTTCCGTTATTTAGGATTTCTTTCACTAAATGTGTTACTTCTTCAGCACAACCCCAATGTAATGTAACACCACTGCCACCATGACCATAGTTGTGTATAACCGGCTGAAATAGAACAGTGCATGAAACAAGAGGTTTACCTTGGTCGTGGCTTTTCATTGTCCACATGCGTTAGATGCGTTTAAATGGACCTTTGTCCTATTTAACTGTACTCCGTTTTTAGAAACTCACTAAATGTAAAAACGATTGCTTCATGTCAAAAATATTTCTTAAGTATAAAAAGCATATTCGGATATCATGAAATCGAGATGACAACCATTTGTAAATTGCGAAAATCGTAGTTCGACGTCGCCTAAGACATTGTCTCTTGATTTAAAGGTCGACGCTAATCCTGATCTAATTCGCCTCAGTATGTTTGTTCTACGGAAACACGGAACAAAATAGTTCTAATGTTTTATGCAGATTGTAGACCGAACTAAAATAATACATCGGTCCAGAAGTTGTTCTATGAATATTTTGTATAGTAGAATCCCTGATCGGTCGTACAACATGGTATTCAATATTGATCTTATTTGACTTAATGATAAGGACAACCAATGAGACCACAGCATATTAAACTCCTGGACAGTAACAGGCGATCTGAATGGCTATTCATATTGTCCAAATAAATAAGATCCATATTGAATACCACCCAGGTTTAATACTTCACCAGTAACATTGATTGTTTTCACTAACACTAGCATTGTAACTGGTTAAAGATCAGGTATATTTTTATAAATAATTCTATTATAATTAAGACCATGTCGGCAATACTTACTATTTCTTTATCTTTAATGGTTGCGCTTTCTAACTCCAGTCGAACCGTTGGACGAAATGGACGCAGGCCAACATAATCACTCTCAAATTTTGCTTCCTGGAGTTAGAACACAAATCATAACATGGCCTACATGCAAGAAATTCACAAACAGAAAATGTGTACTAAAACGACGTTTATATTTTAGGATACCAACAATTATAATACAAACGAGCAATTGATGAATATATTTTTTGAAGATTAATTTTAATAACAAACGTAATGGACAGGAAGTCACGAAAATATTCAATATGTTTAGTAAAAGTTTATCAACGAGTCAACTTTCGGTTATAGCATTAAGTCATACACGTTGAATTGTACATTCTCCCAATAAATCGTACAGTGACTGGAAATAACAGATGATTTTTTCGCAATAAGTCATACAAGTTGAATTGTTTCGTCGTCCAATAAGTCATACAGTGATACGGTTTATACGCTGTGATATGTGTACGTACAGATAAACTTGGGACATATTTTTTGCACATCTTCCATAGTTTATCTCTGTCTTTGACATCTGGCTCTTTGTTCCAGTCACCAAAATACTCTGTCCCACCGACGACAACAAAACTTGCACTGAATAATAAAACACAATTATGTTATTACGTATTGTAGCTCTTCACCCATTCCTTGGTTGCAATATGATTATTAATGTTTTTTCCTAACATATCTAACACTTATGACTTCCAACCGGGTGTTCTTTAACATACATTTGTACTTTGATTTTATAACATGTGACCGCGAGGGCGTAAATTATTTACCCTTCGGAACAAAACAAAACTATACATGTACCATTGTGATACTTTTAAGATTATGCTCCTAACTACATGAACATTATAAACTAAACTTTCCGTTCGTTTGCAATATGACATCTATATAATACATGTATCATGTGATAACTTGTCACTTGGTGTATGTATATAATTTCATGTTTATATGCTATTAATTGTACATAGCCTTTATTTGATAGTAATTTTTCTGCTGAAATACGGTAGATGTATGAGTGCCCCCGCCCGTATTTGAACCAGATGTAGCAGTCAGTTCTTTCCCTCATCTATATTTTCCCCGGGGACAAAATTGACTAGTCAGTTTTTTCCCCGGGGAAAATTCCCCCCTTAGTCAATTTTTCCCCCTTATGAAATTGTTCGTTTAAAGTTGACTTTTCAGTTTATTCCTGGGGAAAAAAGTGACTAGTTATTATTCCCCCCCCTATGAAATTGTTCACTTAAAGTTGACTTTTCAGCCTTTTCATGGGGAAAAATTGACTAGTTATTTTTCCCCCTATGATATTGTTCACTAGTCATTTCCCCCCCCCCCCCCCCCCCCCCCCCTATGAAATTGGTCACTTCAAGTTGACTTGACAAGTTATCTGTTCAGACATTTACGTATGATGGGGGAAAGAAAGGACTAGTCAGTTTCTTTCCCCCTCTGTTCAGACATTTACAAGTATGATGTGGAAAGCAAGGACTAGTTAGTTTCTTCCCCCCTATGTTCAGACATTTACAAGTATAATGGGGGAAAAGAGGACTAGTCAGTTTCTTCCCCCTTCGTTCAAACATTTACAAGTATGATGGGGGAAAGAAAGGACTAGTCAGTTTCTTCCCCCCTCTGTTCAGCCATTTACAAGTATGATGGGGGAAGGAGAGGACTAGTCTGTTTCTTCCCCCCTCTGTTCAGACATTTACAAGTATGATGGGGGAAAGAAAGGACTAGTCAGTTTCTTCCCCCCTCTGTTCAGACATTTACAAGTATGATGGGGAAAGCAAGGACTAGTTAGTTTCTTCCCCCGTATGTTCAGACATTTACAAGTATGATGGGGGGGGAAGAGGACTAGTCAGTTTCTTCCCCCTTCTGTTCAGACATTTACAAGTATAATGGGGCAAAGAAAGGACTAGTCAGTTTCTTCCCCCTTCTGTTCAGACATTTACAAGTATGATGGAGAAAGCAAGGACTAGTTAGTTTCTTCCCCCCTATGTTCAGACATTTACAAGTATGATGGGGGGAAAAGAGGACTAGTCAGTTTCTTCCCCCCTCAGTTCAGCCATTTACAAGTATGATGGGGGAAGGAGAGGACTAGTCTGTTTCTTCCCCCCTCTGTTCAGACATTTACAAGTATGATGGGGGAAAGAAAGGACCAGTCAGTTTCTTCCCCCCTCAGTTCAGCCCATTTACAAGTATGATGGGGGAAAGAAAGGACCAGTCAGTTTCTTCCCCCCTCAGTTCAGCCATTTACAAGTATGATGGGGGAAAGAAAGGACTAGTCAGTTTCTTCCCCCCCCCCCCCCTCTGTTCAGACATTTACAAGTATGATGGGGGGAAAAAGAGGACTAGTCAGTTTCTTCCCCCTTCGTTCAGACATTTACAAGTATGATGGGGGAAAGAAAGGACTAGTCAGTTTCTTCCCCCCCCTCTGTTCAGCCATTTACAAGTATGATGGGGGATGGAGAGGACTAGTCTGTTTCTTCCCCCCTCTGTTCAGACATTTACAGGTATGATGGGGGAAAGAGAGGACTAGTCAGTTTCTTCTCCCTCTGTTCAGACATTTACACGTATGATGGGGAAAGAAAGGACTAGTCAGTTTCTCCCCCCCCCCCCCCCCCTGTTCAGACATTTACAAGTATGATGGGGGAAAGAAAGGACTAGTCAGTTTCTTCTGACTAGAACTAGTCAGTTTGTTCCACCATCACAAAACATATGAAACATTTAGATTTAGAGGGAAAAAATCCAGGGAGAAGAAAAAAGTCCGTTTTTTCCATAGCATAACATTTATTATTGGGGGAAAAAACTGACTAGGGACTTGGACGAGTCAGTTTTTCCCCCCTTGTAAAACATTTTATTTTACGGGGGAAAACTGACTAGGGGGGGGACTGACTAGTCAATTTGGTGAAAAACTGGACTGTAACACCGGGTCGCCAGAATAGACGGCACACACACTTAAACATTGAGCTACCGAGGTAAAGATGCTGTATAATGTACAAATCTGAATAAATATAGGTTTTGGTTTTTAATCCTATAACAAAGGTTATTAAGATAATTAGTTTTAAAATAGTATTTAAATGGACTGTAGATTATGTTATATAGATAATATACATGTACATGTACCAACTTACGACGGTAAAACATATAAAATTTCATCCGGCCTGTCACTCATAAAGAAGTGTTTTATCCACGGAGCTTTAACCTAGTAGATAAAATAATAAAACATAATATTTATTGACTTACGATGGTAACACGTATATAATGTCATCCCCTCGCGAGTTGATAAAGAAGTGTTTAATCCAAGGAGCGTTCACCTGCAAGCAAGACAACATACACGCTGGTCAGGATGTTCCTACATCGCTCACTTGCGTACATTGATCACATAGACCTATAGGTTCAAGCAAGGGAAACTTTCCAACCGTTAGCCATGGCAAGCAGGGATCTAAATCAGTTAAGCTATTTTTGAAAGGACGACCATAGGAACATAGTTACAAATTGATACTGAATTAAATCTAAAAGTGCTTTCCTAAAAGAAGATTTTTAAGATTTTCTAAAGATATATAGAGGGAAATGAGCCAGGCCCATTAGCGGCAATTTTTTGACGAATCATAAAAAAATGTCACCCAACAACACACGCATTCACGGACGAAGAGCGATCCCAAAATCTCACCATGTCACTCAATGACATAACCCAAATTGACCATTTCTTCTACCATTAATATGACTTACTACAAAGCTTTCATACTTGCATGGTTGTTGTATTTGAACATTCTCCACGCACCTATATCTCCTTATCTCATTTTGACCTTCACATGGACCTAATTTTGGACTTGGACTTATTAAGCGTCCAATTCTTGGTTAACCCAAATTGACCGTTTCGTTTTACTTCATGTCCATCATGGCGTTGCCTTAAAAACTTGGCATACTTGTTTACCATCATAAGCCCCTTACATTATCAAAGCCATGTAACACTATCCAACATTATTACAGAATTATGGCCCCTGATTGACTTAGCTTTTTATGGGCAAGGCTCCCATGGGGCGCATTTATAAGCGTTTATTGAACGCAGTCATGTTGTAAATATGTTTTACTCTCTAAATATGGGGGATAATAAAGAATATATCTCTATCTACAATGACCGTGGTAACATACAGTGACATCTACTAATGAACGGTACAACCTACCCTCATCACTTGTCCACGTACGGCCTGTACTGTACCATCCTGTACAAGATTATGTGCACTCACACCACAGCAGTTAATTATGATATCATAATTATCATCAGCAAGCTGAAACATATTTTTTATAAAAAAGTGTGGATAGAAAACATAGGTAAGAAGAAATACCTTTTTTAAGAAACAGAGTAGGCGATTTTCTACAAGAAATCTCACGTCTATACGTTGTATGTGGTGAGCGGTTGTCTATAAGTATGTAGCGCGCTTTAAATTGGGTCGAGAGGTCCCAGGTTCGATGCCCGTCTGTGCCACTGATAAATTTCTCTGAACAAGAATTACACACAATGTCCCACTTGACCAAGGTGTGAATTGGTACCTGTGAGGTCGATATATGTACATATATTTTGTATTCCTGGGCGCCGCTGCATATATGAACCAGGAGAGAAATAGACTCCTCAGAGAGACTCGAACGCTCGTTTTCTTGTCCAATGACCAGAGGAAGTTAAAATGCCAAGGAGTGGCTGAACGACTAAATTGCTAAGAGTGGCCCTTGAAAACTGGTAACGTAAGTTCTATACAAATCTATACCGTAGTAAAAGAACTTTAGTTGTGTCCATGATGACCAAGTCATCTATATATCGCTAACACACTATATTCATCAACTTAGAGAACCTAAAGCATATTAGGCGTACATAACCGAACAGAATCGCATAATGTAAAACATGGAATCCTCAGTTTAGTGTTATTTACGGAACTTTTGTAATTCATAGCATTATGAATAGCGTTTCTCGTTTAATGTCACATATTGTATTACGTTATCCCCCGTGTACATTCAAGTGCCATGGAGGTTTTTGTATACCCGAGTAATAACAAACATAAGTATAATATAAACTGAAGCCTCTATTATTTGTATTTTGACTCACTTACGTCTTCTATCTTTTGTATATATCTTTTCTTCATTCTTCCACCCTTTCTCTGTACCCTGTAGATATAAGGATACTTATACACGTATAACTCGAGTATTCAGACCAATCATTTGTTTACAGAGTCAGAGCATTATGGACATTATATAGTGCGCCCACGATATCAATGAGAAATGCGGCACAATTTGGTAAATGCCACAAAGGTGGATTATCAGGCTGCAATTTTATAAGGCTTCTTTTTTAAAACAAATATAGGTGTATGGATGAGTATGTGTTATAGTGGATAAGATATTGGTTTTCACTGCTTTTTCTCCAATTGAAATGTTTAAAACAATAAATCTACTATAGTTCTCCGATGATAACACTTAGTCTAGCTTTTGTTTACAAATAAAAATGATAATTCAATGCAATTTTGTTAAATCTTAAATCTTGTGTTTATTAACTTTTAATGCATATGCTCTTTTAATCTACACTGATAACCAGCGACCAGTCGATCGTGCAGTGTTTTTATTATGCATGTTTGTTTATCGACTAGTAAGGCTAGAGTTATTTCCAGCGAGCTATATGTTATGATATGTCTTTGTGTGTATACAAGTGACAGAACTAACGGACCTTTTATCAAGTGTATACGGGTACTATACGATCCTCATAAGGTTAACAGATTGGCATTGGCATGTGAAATAGTGTTGCCCAATATGTAATGATCATTCCCCATATGGTATTATCTGATTATTAAATCTGGTTAGACATGATTGAATTCCTGCCGTCGCTAATTACAAATAACCTTACCTTTGATCATAAGTATTTGTAACTATCTTCTTAATTATTATATCAAATCAATCCATATCAAGCATAGTTTTATTAACGGAAGATAACTACAAGTACAACACGCCAGCAGTATGCAGAGCCTGTCGGCAACTTTCGGAAATTTACGAGGTGAATATTGTCCTACTATACCTTTTCATCAGCCATTGTAGATACATACGAGGCTCTAACATTACAGAGGTGTAGAAAAATCCGAAACTGAAACAAAATGTCCTCAATATTTACATTGCTGAACAAACTTCATAATTCGCTGGCTTAGAATGAGAAGGTCGTAGGTGCAAAATCGACATTTTGAGAAAACAAGAAAAAAACTGGCTGAAAACTGTTTTTTACATATGAAAAAACAAGCCTTTTCAACTTCAGTTTGGTCACCATGACCAGTTCCGATGGCTCATAAGAAGCGCATTGTGATGCAGGTTTCAAAAATGTATGAACTGTCTTATAAGGTCGTAAGAACTAACGAACTTCTCATTCTAAGCCATCGAATTATATTAAAGTTGTGTTCTTTAAATCGTGTAAAACTATCACACCCGTTCATAACTGTCCTTTTTGAAACCAGGGTAGCGCGGACCCAAAGCAGCCCATCAATAACCACTGACCTCGTATCGACTTCGTAATGTGACAAATCTTTTTAAATACTATATTATTGTTAGTTTTCAAAATGGCTCATCAAACATTAAATACTACACGAAGGACATACGTTGTCTGATAAAATGACGACATTAACGTTTGATACTGACAATTATAAACAAAAACAACTCGAAATGAACGTCATAAGAACGTAAGAATAAACGGACAAAGTTCTTTCAATATCAACCAGGCATGTGCCCTCAATACCGAATGAAAATATCGTAACTACACTGCGAACCCGTTCTGTTGTTTTAGAATGACGCTAATGGTTTAGGGATGGATGTTCAGACTTGAAAGACATGAAAGTAATAGAAATAACAATAGAAATTACAAGACTGTTTGTGACGTCAGTCATCAAGTCATTGTCAAAATGCAAACGTTTCGCGAAGCGGATTTTCACACAAATGGTAGATGTAAGATTTGGAGAAATACACGCAGTTGTTTTGGAGAAAAAGATTTACGCTTTTCATGATACATGTACATTTGTATGTAATTTAATTTACATGTATTTTGTTTAAACATTCGGCTTTTGAATGTTGAAAGAATATAACCTACATTATGAGCCAATGAAAACGCCGCATTTTCGCGGTTAAATGAAAATTTAATCATTAAAATTTTCTCTTCACAGACTTGACGTCATGCGTTAGCGCTAATTTCTATCGGCCAATCAGAATGCAGAATGTTATATTCTAAGTTAGTTAGAACATATTAAGTAAATTTTAATGACTAAAAAGGCCTCGCTTCGCTTCGCTCGCTCCGACCTTTTTAATCATTAAAATTTACTTAATATGTTCTAACTATAACTTAATACGTTGTTATTGAACTCACCTAGAGTCATACTGCTTCAATTCGTCTTGTGTCATAAGTCGGAAGTTTTGTACTTGTTTTGCCCAGAATGGTATCTGCAAATTCACAATACACAAGCATACAATATATGCCCCCTCTATAAAACTACGCTATTAGGATACAGTCACAAAACGACGCTATTCGGAGAAAATCACAAAACGACGTTATTAGGACAGTCGATTCACAAAATGACGCTATTAGGAGAAAGTCGAGCAAAAATGCCGAGTTATTAGGACAGCCAAGCCCCCGATATTACAGATAGGTCAGTTCTCTGAAAATGTACGTAATCATCCTATAAAAGTGTTACTGCAAAATTAATAAAAATTATGCCGTTAATTCGAGGTATTTGCTCAAGAGAAGGCCGCTATGGGAAGGTTGATGCAATGTATAATACATGTATAACATATTTTTCGAACACATGTACGTACTTGTTTGTTGATATTTTCATTGAGCTGATAACCCGATACTAAACAAGCGCCTGTATACTTAGCACAGTCTGTTGATGCTAGATGTACCATCTGATCAAATGTTGCACTGCTCCATGATCTATAACAACAAGCAAATTCGTTGAATTGATATCCCCCGCCTACAGGTTATCAGTATTTCATAGCACAGTTTGGAATGTAAGCTTCCATCAGATAACAATTGTCAATAAATCAAGAGCAATAACTCAACAGAAAATTGACCAATAAAAATAACTTGACAGGCATCATCGCAGTATGGTTGTTTATACTTCTTATAAGTTTCATAAAATTCTACACGCTAGTTAGTGGACGAAATTAGTCAATAAACCAAGGGCAGTAACTCTTAGGAAAATTGACTAATAAACAAGTGGGTCAATATAGCCCTGTATCTCTCATATGTGCGTATTGAACTAAACGAACCATATTCAAACATGACCTTGGTTGTGGTTGTCATGGTTCTGCATGAATTTCAATTATTTAGCTATTTATAGAATTGAGCACTCAAAGAATATAGTTACCAATTTGTAATGAAATCCGGTCTGCAGATAAGAAGACTTCACTATTGATATATAGGGGTAAATGAGCCCCACCCACTGGCGGCCATGTTTGTTGATGATTCATGACAAAAGGGTCACTTTTGTAAGAGGGTCACCCAACAAGTATTTTTGTAAAATTATTTTCAAATCTAGCCAGTGGTTGTACTTTTATGATTGTTTAAAAGAATTTCCAATCTGGCAACTAAACTTTTTATACGCCCGTTGAAAACGGGACGTATTATGTGAACACCCTTGGCGGGCGGGCGTGCGGGCGGGCTTGCGGGCGGCGGCGTCCAGTAATTTGTCTGTACTCTAGCGCAACCATTTTTTATCCGATCATCTTCAAACTTGCTGACAATGCTTATGGGCATAATATCTAGGCCAAGTTCGATTATAGGCCAAATCGGCCTAGGCCTTATTGGGTTATGGTCCTATAATTACCAAAATAAATGTGAAATTGACCTTGTCTGTTCTTTAGTGCAAACAGTTTTCATCTGATCATCTTCAAACTTGCTGACAATGCATATGGGCATAATATCTAGGCCAAGTTCGATTATAGGCCAAATCGGCGTAGGCCTTATTTGGTTATGGGCCTTAATTAATTACCAAATAAGTATGAAATTGGCCTTGTTTGTTCTCTAGTGCAGAGTTTTCATCTGAGTATCTTCAAACTTGGTGACAATGTTCATGGATCTAATATCTAAGACAAATTTAATTGTAGGCCAAATCAGCCTAAGCCTTATTTGGTTATGGTCTTTTAATTAAAAAAAATGTTGGATTGTTTGTTTTTTTCATTCACCATGCCATGAGACGGGCGTAATTTGTGACATTTTGGCACTCTTGTTATAGATTTCAATTCTTTAAGCTATTTCTATAGAGGATGATCAAAAGAACATTGTTGGTAATTCATAATAAATTCCAATTAATGCTTTTAGAAGAAGATTTTTAAAGACTTCTATATTTATATATAGGGGAAATAGAGCCCCATTCACTGGCGGCCATGTTTTTTTAGGAATCACGATAAAAAATATCAATTTTGTAAGAGAGTCACCCAACAACTATTTCTGTGAAATTATTTTGAAATCTGGCCAGTGGTTGATTTTCTACGTATTTTTCTTTTTTTTTCAATTGGTCGCCATGGCAACCATAGTTATTTATAGATCAGAAAAAAAAACTTGCCGGGCGTCATCCCAGTATGTTAGTTAACATTTATTTCAAGTTTCATGAAATTCCGAAACATGTCAAATAGTTACATGTATATCAGCTAAAATGTAAATGAAGTCATCACATTTGCCTATGCTGTCATCTTTGTGCAATTATTTGCCGCTAAAATTGATATGATATGATGGTCAACCGATTCCTTGATTTGACAACTTGCGTAACGTGTACTCACTCTAAGGTTCATGATGTATTACCTGATTTTCTCTTCCGGTGTGTCGCCCAGTAGATGCGGCTCCCAGAATCCACCGGCGGCATCTGACGTGGTAAATGGTGAAAATTTGTCGGCAAGAACTTCAACCTGAACTTCCGGTATCGTTTCAATAACTCGTAAAGCAGACGACAAGCCGATTACACCGGCCCCTATTACACCCACTTTCACCATGGTTTGGCTCTATCTAAAATAGAATCTGCTTTCTTTGTACTCTATACGCTGACGAATTCATAGAATTCAAACATCAGTTTGCTGGGCTCTTCCATTCTGTTCTTTTTACAAAACCCCGTGTTCCATCCTTTTTCAACCATTTAATTAAGAGTAATTTCCAAAGTATATGATCTTTGCAGAAGACCAGTAGTGCTCGAAATACAAGTACAAAAGGGAACGATTACCTCCCTTTTAATTAAGTAAAGACTGTTTCTAAAAGACCGCAGTACTCTTTGCAAAGATCCAAATTTAAATTTTCTCACCAGAGTTGATCATTGAAATCTTATAGTCAAACATTTCTAGTGCCTATGATAAACCCCCCACATGTATCCGGAATTCCTCCAAACAAAAAGCATTGAAACTGGTTGGGATTGTAATGGATTTTAGCACATTGTATATCAATAAATATAACTCGCATCAAGTAATTTACTACCACGGTCACCCAGACATAACAGAATTGTACCAAAATAATTAACTAAATGCAACCTTTGTGAAGTTGACAAATAATCGACAATCGACGTTCAATGTCTAGCTAGACAATCGACATTTATCTTTCGACATTCGAAATAAGGACTGTATCACGAAACAGTAATTTCGAATGTCGAGATTAATGTCGATTGTCTAGCTAGACATTGAATGTCGATTGTTCTGTCAACTTCACACACATCTAAATACCACACCGTATAACGTGGTGTGTAGACACTAGCATGAAAGTTTGACACTAAGTGAAATATCGTTCACGCATTTGGACAGGTGTAAGTTTTTTTACGTTTTACCTACCAACATGATGGATTCTATCAGATCTGTTTGTAGTTTCTTTGAGATGAATAAATGGCCGATAAATCGGTATATTCTTGGACAGAAAGAAACGAAAACAAGCGAGTTATCACTTGATAAGTAACCAGGTTTTCTTTTTCTGTCGTTTATCTGCACATTTCTGTGTTATTTCCAACTAATCAAACATTTTGTAACCCTGTATATATAATACAATGCTTCATCTACACACATGCCAAATTTGAAGGCGAAAAGTCTTACCACTGCGGAGATATCCATGTTTAAATTGGACCGGTAGATGAAAAATGATAACAATGACACTACTTTTGTGTGTATAGTAGATAACAATGACACTAACTTTCTAGTAGAGGTGGATAACACTGACACTAGGCCTTTTTTCAAGCACATCTATGCTATTTATTCAATCTGCGGACAATATAGGATGAATGTTGCTGATGATTAAGACTCAGTTCGGTTATATAGACGCTGTAGGGGAGTCTTGAGTATGATTATCACTTACATTATTGTATAAATCGTCGACTTTGCGTCATGATAACCCTGAAAATGCTCAGATTCGCTCCTATAGCACCAATTACCTAAGGTGTTACCTTTAAATGACTTAGTAAGGTATTATATCACAACCTTGCAAGAAAAAGAATTTTCAACCGGTTGCTCGTGCATATGGCCGTGATATGGAACCAACCGTTCAAACGCTTTACGGATTAAAATATTTAAAAATATGATAAAATAATCGTCACTGACAGCTATAATTATATCAAGGTTGTGATATAATACCTTACTAAGTCATTTAAAGGTTAACACCTTAGGTAATTGGTGCTATAGGAGCGAATCTGAGCATTTTCAGGGTTATCATGACGCAAAGTCGACGATTTATACAATAATGTAAGTGATAATCATACTCAGACTCCCCTACAGCGTCTATATAACCGAACTGAGTCTTAATCATCAGCAACATTCATCCTATATTGTCCGCAGATTGAATAAATAGCATAGATGTGCTTGAAAAAAGGCCTAGTGTCAGTGTTATCCACCTCTACTAGAAAGTTAGTGTCATTGTTATCTACTATACACAGAAAAGTAGTGTCATTGTTATCATTTTTCATCTACCGGTCCAATTTAAACATGGATATCTCCGCAGTGGTAAGACTTTTCGCCTTCAAATTTGGCATGTGTATAGATGAAGCATTGTATTATATATACAGGGTTACAAAATGTTTGATTAGTTGGAAATAACACAGAAATGTGCAGATAAACGACAGAAAAAGAAAACCTGGTTACTTATCAAGTGATAACACGCTTGTTTTCGTTTCTTTCTGTCCAAGAATATACCGATGTATCGGCCATTTATTCATCTCAAAGAAACTACAAACAGATCTGATAGAATCCATCATGTTGGTAGGTAAAACGTAAAAAAACTTACACCTGTCCAAATGCGTGAACGATTTTTCACTTAGTGTCCAACTATCATGCTTGTGTCTACGCACCACGTTATACGGTGTGAATACGATGCACATGCCTTTGTAGTCCAACTCATTCATATGATAAAATTACCGAAGATAATTAATGGCGAGTATAGTCTATACAGGTAGAATATGTACACAAACAAAACTAACCTTACCTTACGTTTCAATCTTACCAGGGTACTGTTTTATCAAAGCACTTACGGAAAACTTAAACTTACGTCCAAATTTAAATTCTTAATTATTCTTTAAAACCTGCATATTGGTGACTGATATTGTTTGTACGAGTTCATTGACTGATCATTATTTAGTATTAAACAACCCTTTATCACAATTGGTATCTGTTAAACAGCTATAAAGAATTTAAATTTGAACGTAAGTTTACGATTATCGTAAGTGCTTTGGTAAAACAGTACCCTGAACATCATATAACATAGATTATTTACTTATACCCGTATGTTGAAACACATCCCGCTATCTTACTAAGGTTATCACGTTTACTACATGTACTATTATATGACACCGCGCATTTGACTTGCACTAAAACACAAACACAATATTCTGTCGTACGTACTGCACACCCCTCCCCCTTACGTTTACAAAACAAAATATAGTCGTATCAAGAATGAGAAATGTTAACTAAACTGTTTTACATTAAGTACACACATGTATGTACAATAAATATAAGTATACGTACATAGTCGAAAGTTTTATAAATCCAGGTGACTTGAGAAATGATATGGGTATGTTTATCACCGATCTAATTAATATCCGACATAAATGTATACACTCTACATATATACGCGTATGTACATGTTTATTCACACACACGTTTCAGCTCTGTGACACTTTGTGATAGCAAAACAGATCATGTAGACCCTATACATTATACGAAATAATGTTCGAAAAGATTTGTGATATGTCTTTTATGAAATTGTCTCCCTTTTTAATCTCGTTTATGATTTATCTCCCTTTGTTTACTCCACCGTCTCACAGCGATACCATCACTGAGCACAGCGACAAGTGAGATCACTGTGTATGAGTATGTGATCTAGAACGAAGCTAGCCATACATAAACTCGATGACTTGTAGAACAAAACTATCTAAAATGTTATTACATCTACCCACCAAAGTGTCATTGTTGAAATGTACAGTGCAGTTATAGAATTTTAAAAATCCTACTATTACAATATTACTAGTACAATGTATGTGTTATATATACTTTTACACCTTTTTTCTCATACTAGTTTGCTGCTTGGAAGCAAAAATGTACTGTTAAATATAAATCCGTCAGCACTTTGTTGATAGCACAATGCATATTGACACTGTGTCGACAACGTGAAAACCTAATTTTCGTTTGATTAAACTCATCCAACATTACAGAAAGCATGGATAAAAACCTAACTGACTTATATTACATAATAATGAATAAGTTTAAATGTACTTGATACATGGTGAGCGGTCATATTTGATCAAATAGGACACACAGGGAGTAAATAAACGCGCATGTTACATAATTGTAAAATTGACAACGTTATTATTCATTCAGTTCATTGATTGTTCGCACATTTAAACTATAATAACTACATAAATGCGATTAGTGCGAAAAATTCATCGACATTGGTCAACAAATAAGTTTTTAAAAATGGTTTCAATCTAAGAGTCCAGTTTTGCACAAATCACTTTTTGGTTGCGTTTAAAGGTGCTGCCTCACAGATCGGGCTAAAATTTTTGTATGACATAATGTTCCTACCTAACCAAGTATTCATAAAATAAAAAGCCACTGGTGGTTGCTTTATGATTGATTTATGGCATATAAGCAATTTAAATCACTCTTGATATTTGGCACTCAGTATTTTTCTGTTTGAAAATATCGCAGAGTTTCCTTCCAAAATGTTTTGTGAAATATGCAATTCACTCATGATCAAACTGTAACTTCAACAAACTATAGCCGAACCATCTGTGAGGTATTTGGTTCGTTTTGCAATTCGTTTTCATCGAAAGGAAACAAATTTCAGGCAATTTAAGTGATAGTAGTGCTAATTCTATAGGGTATTAATACCCTATAGAATTTTGGGTGTAAAAATGCTAAATTACTACAAAATGCCAATGTTTCCCAAGTTATTGTTTATGTCAATGTGGTTTTTTATGGCATATACAGGAAACTATACCAAAATAACATGAATATTTGACAATTTAATTTTATTTTTGCAATATACCAATACGTGAGTAAGTCCCTTCAATACGCAGTGAACACGGGGGCATTCTATGCATCTTCGTCGAATCGATGCTATGTTTGTAATATGTCGCCTGGTAATGTTTACACTCTTGAATCAGCACAGCAACTTACTCGGTGGTGATGATCATGCATGGATCATCAGAGTTTACCCATGACATAGTTAGTAGTAGCTAAGTCTGTTTTTACAATGGTATATCCATGAATTATATGTTGTAAACAATAAGTTATTCCATGGGGAATAGAAGTTGGCTCGATAGCATTTTCTCAGAAGATTTCGCAGCTTTTTCCACGTTTTGTTTTCGTTCGGATGATACGAAATTTTAATCTTCAGGCTGCAGATAGCCTCGAAAATACGCGTTTTGTCCATGGAATTACACATTCAGCATTTTCAACCTAGATTTCTTAATTAGTTGAAAAGGTAAACTTTTGAAAACAATTAAAAAGCAACTTCAATGTGTTAAGCTTAGGTCCCATTGCGGAATTCCTCATCGGCGATATCTTCTGATACCACCCGATTCATCGCGATTCCTTCCTATATCACAAATTGTCTTATGACTTTCCCGATGCTTCCCTTAGAACACGATGGACAGGTCTGTTCCCGATGTACTGATAACTCATTTATGTCCATCGTGAGTACATCGCCGAGGCAAAAGGTGCTCAGTGGGACCTAGGCTTTAACAGTGTTTCAATCAAAACACATTAAACACATTGTTCTGTGTGGCCATGGAAGAAAGCAATACGCTGAACAAAATTATCAGTGTAACTTGTAACTCTGTGGAAAGCATGTCTATCAATCGAAATGTAGTTTTTTTTAAATGATTAAGAGACAAATGAAATTTAACTACATTTAGATGTAACAGGTAGTTTCGTTCTTGCCATTCACCAAAGGTTTAGCACTGATAATCAACAAAGCTGAATACGACCGTCAATATGAAGTTTATTGTTTTCATTTCAATTCTGTCGATCGCAGACGAGATTATTAATCAATTCAAATGTTTTACCGCTATGGAAATGTCTGAGAACATTGGGAATACACAAAGGACAAACAAATTAATTTTTAGCAACTGTTACATTAATTTATTCTTATTTGGGGTTGATTTGATTGATAGGCACTGTAAGGTATAGATATAGTCCAGACAATTTGACACGACTCTCCGTCTTCTATTAGCATATTTCACAGCTGATTTATTGTCTATATCTGTAACCGCAATTGTATGTTTTCATAAGCGTGTAGTAGCAAGAAGACGCTCGATGTGTAATATCAACACAAATCTAAAGAACCGATATTGCACGATTTGCTCGCGGAAATTTATATATTCAACGCAAAAAAAACGTGTAATATATCCATGCATAAAGGTCAGTGTAATATTTTGTAAATATATCTTTGATACTTCAGCACGTCTATATTCCCTGAGTTCTAAGTAATATTACCTGTCACTATTAACTTGTCACCCATACATATCCATGTTTATCCGTTGTCCAATCAGAGAGTTGTTATTTTAACTCATCAAAACATTCTTACTGTACAAAAACGAAAACACACGGAGATTAATTAGCGACAGGTCGACAGTGTTGACTTATAATAACTTCCGCCCATATACTAATCCTGCCAGTTGTTATATGTAAATAAAGCAGTGAAGACACATCTTGTGCTTGTCTTTATTTACCAAGACTAGATTGTCTTATACCAAAACCAGAAAATGTTACAGTCAGGATCATGTCAAATTCACTGTGCTGTACCGCTTCCTCGAAAGCCTAGTGGTAGAACGTCCGCTTCGAGTGCGGGAAGTCCCAGGTTAGATCCCAAGCCGCCTTATTCCAAAAAAAAACGAAATAAAAATGTTACCAATAATTCCCTTGCTAGGCGCTCGGGCATAAACTGAAAACTGGCTTATCTCCTCCCATTGGTCGATAACGTTGGTCATTATAAGACGGATATATTTTATTCCATATGACCGGTAGTCATTATAAGGGATCAGTTATGGATAATTTGACCGGTGGGTAGATTAAACAGATCGCTTGTGTTTCATTTGCCCGGTAGACAGCGTGAGGTTGTACAGTAAACATTGTAAAGGATACCGTACGGTTCATTGTACACATTGTCACGTGGTATGTCCGCAGTGTAAATGCGTTCTCATTAGGATGCGTACGCTGTCCATCATTGGTGCTGTTCGTATGGTTACGTCTGTGAGCGTTTATGTTTTGTTCGGTCAGAATTCGTTAGACATCACAACAATTCAGCAGACTTTGGTAAATAGATTCGTTATGCGTTACTATGCATTAATACATGTATTTAATAATTATACAATGTGGTAAATAGAATGTTCGAACTAATATAAATGACTATATATTATTTTCGATATACTGGTATGGTTATGGTCGGTAACTGGCATAAAAAAAGTTGATCGACACCCGCGGTGTTTAGGATACGAATTATATCCAAACATAGAGATTTGGTCAAGTTGATGAAGCTAATCACGTGGTTTGTTGAAGGTCGGTGGTTCCTCCTGGTTCTTCACTATCATATCATATACATATCTACACATTAATACCAACATAATCTCATATACATAACTACACATTAATACCAACACCATCTCATATACATATCTACATATTAATACCAACACCATCTCATATACATATCTACACATTAATACCAACATCATCTCATATACATATCTACACATTAATACCAACATCATCTCATATACATATCTACACATTAATACCAATATCATCTCATATACATATCTACACATTAATACCAACATCATCTCATATAAACATCTACACATTAATACCAATATCATCTCATATACACATCTACACATTAATACCAACATCATCTCATATACATTATCATATACATATCTACACATTAATACCAACATCATCTCATATACATATTTACACATTAATACCAACATCATCTCATATACATATCTACACATTAATACCAACATCATCTCATATACATATCTACACATCAATACCAACATCATCTCATATACATATCTACACATTAATACCAACATCATCTCATATACATATCTACACATTAATACCAACATCATCTCATATACACATCTACACATTAATACCAACATCATCTCATATACATATTTACACATTAATACCAACATCATCTCATATACATATCTACACATTAATACCAACATCATCTCATATATATATCTACACATTAATACCAACATCATCTCATATACATATCTACACATTAATACCAACACCATCTCATATACATTATCATATACATATCTACTCATTAATACCAACATCATCACATATACATATCTACACATTAATACCAACACCATCTCATATACATATCTACACATTAATACCAACACCATCTCATATACATTATCATATACATATCTACACATTAATACCAACACCATCTCATATACATATCTACACATTAATACCAACACCATCTCATATACATATCTACACATTAATACCAACATCATCTCATATACACATCTACACATTAATACCATCACCATCTCATATACATTATCATATACATATCTACACATTAATACCAACACCATCTCATATACATTATCATATACTGATCTACACATTAATACCAACACCATCTCATATACATTATCATATACATATCTACACATTAATACCAACACCATCTCATATACATATCTACACATTAATACCAACATCATCTCATATACACATCTACACATTAATACCTACACCATCTCATATACATTATCATATACATATCTACACATTAATACCAACACCATCTCATATACATATCTACACATTAATACCAACATCATCTCATATACATATCTACACATTAATACCAACATCATCTCATATACACATCTACACATTAATACCATCACCATCTCATATACATTATCATATACATATCTACACATTAATACCAACACCATCTCATATACATTATCATATACATATCTACACATTTATACCAACACCATCTCATATACATATCTACACATTTATACCAACACCATCTCATATACATATCTACACATTTATACCAACACCATCTCATATACATTATCATATACATATCTACACATTTATACCAACACCATCTCATATACATATCTACACATTTATACCAACACCATCTCATATACATATCTACACATTTATACCAACACCATCTCATATACATTATCATATACATATCTACACATTTATACCAACATCATCTCATATATACATAAAAGTACATGTAACGAATGAGTTATCTTGAATTTTGTAGCACATATATCACGCAAAGATATATACAAAGCGGGGCGTTAAAGATAGCGATACATATAGAAAGCGGACCGATCTTTGCTCTGAAAAGTGGTCATTTGCACACATCATGACTGTGTTCATAGTATACACTGGAACATGCATGTAAAACAATGGTTTCAAAATGCCACTTTTTGAAGATATTGCTGTTTGCTCTGCTATCGGACTTGTATTGTACGAGTCCGGGATATTCTACAGAGTAGCATCATGGATGGTGACACACGTTTACCCAAAACATAACCGGGAATCCATTCATCCAGCTGTAGCCAACGAAACGAGTGAGGTGAGGTGTGTTATTGTTTGTTTGGAACACTGGTACTCGACCAGAGAAACAAGTTTATATTGAATAGCCGTGGCCTACATAGGCGGATCCAAGGGGGGCGGACCCGGCGTACGCCCCCCCTAAAATCGCCGGAGCCTAGGTAATTTAATCATAGATTGGATGTAAGAACAATATTGATATGCAATTTCTTTTCGCTCGCGTCAATAACACAATAATAAATTAATGGATTTTTAAGTGAACTTAATGCTCTATGCAAAAAACAAAATATGGGACTGATTGGTAGCATAATGCCAAACATCAGCTACAGAATTGCCGAGGTTCTTGCACATTAAAAATGTCCGACAAGTCAGTATTACAGTTGGCTTGATTTTCTTATAAACCTGTCATTTTCATTAAAAACAAGATATCTCAAAATGCAGCTGACGAATTCCGTGGTTATATTTAAAAAGTCACGAGGCAGAAAGCCACTGGTCTCCCTAGTCGCTGGATCCCAAGTATTTCACATTTCCTCTTAAACAAAACTGAAGCCCTGGAGTTCGCAGAGTATGCCGCTCAGATAGACAGTGCATTTTTTCTTCGTGACGAATTTACAGAAGCTATATATATATATATCAGTGAATATTTTCCAGTCGATAATCGTTAGTCCTGGCTATGCTGCTCATATAAACAACGAATTTTCTTGCTCGCTTCGCTCGCTGTAGAACTACGTAAATTCAATGAAAGCCGCCAAGTTCTGATTTACCAATGAGTTGGTTGGGTATGCTGCTCAGATAAACACTGATTTTTTTTTCTAATTCTTACAATTACTACATCAATGAATATAACCAAGTAATAAGGATGTGGTGTTTGCTGCTGAAATAGATAATTGCATTTTTTCTTGCTCGCTGCGCTCGCACAACCACTATCAGTTAATTTTGTCAAGAAGGGAATGAGTATGAGGGATATGTTGCTCAAATAATTAATACATATATTCTTGCTCGCCTTGCTCTCACATTAACTTCATCAATGAATATTTTAAGATAAAGAACGAAATTGTGTGGAATGCTTCTCAGAGATACAGTTTTTTCTTGCTCGCTTCGCTCGCGCATTTTCTTGGGGGGGGTCAATACATGAATGTACGCCCCCCCTAACGCCAAAACCTGGATCCGCCCCTGGCCTATAATCTATATTACAGGACACGGTTATTTACAGAAGTTTTTGTCTGGTCGAGTGCCAGTGATTTTGAATTATTCGCATAAATAAGTGATTGTCAGACAGTAGGACAATGGCTAGTTTACCAGACTTGTCAAAACCGTATATGCATGTGCAACACATTAAATTCAAATGTTATTTCCTTTGTGTTACTCCACTGTATATGGTATACAGTCATTGTCTCGAATCTAAACACTGTTAAAGTACATTACGCTCGTAAATACAGTTGGCTAACTAGACCTAGCGATAGCATCGACTTTCGAACGCACACTCGAATGGCTCTGCTGCGAGCCAATTTAAATAGAACTTAATGAATACTAAACGAGTCTTCTGTTTTAGAGATTTTGTAATCGAATAATGTATCATTATTCCGAAAAACGCCAAATACTGGCCAATTATTATCCTACTGGAATCGGGAAGCGAATAACTTGAGATTTAAGTTAAAAACTGTACACTGTAGGTTTTTAATATTTTTTTAATGTCAATCAATCAATATGTTTGCTAAACATTCCTTTATCACCAAGGAATGAAAGATTACTTTCTAGAGCCCTTTTATGTCTTCACAATGCCACACTGAATGGTTTTATTTAAAGGCACTGAAATAGTTCCAATGAAGATCTATAATTACGACTTAGTCATAAAATTTCCAAAAGTTTACCCGATTGCGTAACCAAGCGTGCATCATCATTTGCAGGGTATGCGTTCATCGTATACACACGCGTATTTATGGTAGTCAGGTCTTCGTTAAGCTCAGATTAAATTTGTTTTCAAGATGTTTCAAAAAGAAGATTTTTTTCTGATTTTTATCATTTCTTTATGCTTTTACTTTTTTGTCTTGCGTGGATCTGGAATTCTTGAACTAATAATTACATGGTTTTGTGCACTGTTTAGGAAAGTATTTGTTATTGATAACGTACCTTCATCTAGACATTTACATGTTCAGAACAGGACGCTTGAGGTGAGTGTTTTGTTTTCTTACATTAACGATTATAAAAAATAAGTAATCGACCGCAACGCTGAAGTCTAACAAATAACAAACTTATATACTGTGTCTGGTGTTTACCCAGAAAGATTAGCAAGTAGAGTGTTTAAATATGTCTACATTGCATAGACAGGGGCATAATTTATTAACCACGCATGAATTAACGTGCATTGCCTCAGCGTGCATCGTCCGATCATTACTGGTAACGTGTACATGCAAGTACAATACAATCCACACAGTAAGTTAACATAAGTCATTATCTAAGATTATCTTGATTAAATATGCAATAATAATTAAGAATAGACAAAGATACCACTTGCATGCATGTTTACAAACATTTTTCGAAAACTAGACCTTCTTGTTACCAATTTCTACTTTCGTTTTCCAAAAATAGACGGTAATTTCCTAGTCTAAAATTAGACACGATTTCTTGGGAATCTAAAAAAAGATGACACCGACAAGTTTTACTGTTTACAAACATCACTACGAGTTTATGAGGTGCACATACATTTTAAATAATATATAAATTTAATTTTTCTGATAATTAATACAGCGTTACCGTACATTATAATATTATATAAGCATACAGGGCCTTATCTAGGGACTAAAAATCACCCAGGCAAATATTTTCTAGGGTCTTAACTCGACCTATTTGAGACACTATTTTCCTTCAGAAACGTATTGATTTATCAATTCTCATCGAGCAAGTGCCTCGGAGTGCCTCTACGTGACCACAGGCTTGGCATACGCTGCTCGCTATGATGCGTCCCATGGTTAGTTTCCTACTAGATATAGATTCTATTCCAACACAGAATAGCACATTTTGAACAACTCCATTTTCCCGATATCATATATCTATTTCAGTCTGATGAAAACATAAAACAGAAACGATCAAAACGAGGCAAGAAAAAATATTTAGATCGAGACAAAAGACAGAATGTTTTAAAACGCAGTAACCCAGTTCGAGTTTCGAAAAATGTATCACGTGACAACCACGAATCTGGCCACGATCCTGGGTTTCCTTGTGATTCGTGCAACTATTGGCTGGATGGTCGGGGTCATGTTTGTAAACATGGGAAACCACCAATTCGGGATGCCCTACATAATTGTTGGGAATCCCGTCCTGATGAAACGTCAACAAATGTATTTTCTGAAAATATTGCACCAGGGAATGATATAAATACTCGACCTACGTCAGGATCTTTAAACTCGGATATAAACACGGACGACGTTTGGAGGAAGGTTTTAAAGAAAAAAGAAAGACAGTCAGTGAAGAAAAAAGCTTGCGAAAGTAATATTGTACAGTGTGAGGTAAAAGATACAGTGAAACCTGCACGTAGAAAATCCACAGGCGTTAAACACGAAACAACTGCAGTGACAGAAGCCGCCGGCGCTTGTGGAGGGGCCGATGTGGCCAGAAACTCGACAGCTTTAAGAAAAGGAAACAAAGTCGTCTGTAGATCAGAGGTATGTGGAACTTTTCAGTATCTAGAATTGACACATTTGTACACCTATCTATACATGCATGTTGTTATTCGTCTTTATATACATTCCTATCATAATATTCCAATTTTTCAAACCCGATGCACGTGTAGGTCTATAACTCTACCTGATATTTTCATACATTGTATTATGGTCCGAAACACTAT
Organism: Spisula solida; assembly: GCA_947247005.1. Taxonomy (NCBI): domain Eukaryota; kingdom Metazoa; phylum Mollusca; class Bivalvia; order Venerida; family Mactridae; genus Spisula; species Spisula solida. The sequence goes on along the minus strand of OX365948.1, from coordinate 4,320,668 downwards.
CCTATACTTCATGCAGTACTGACCAGCTCAGTAAAGGGGTCTTGCGTTGTATTGTGGGCCTTAAATGAAAATTACAGGTTCCTGTGCTATATCATTGACAGAGAATCAGAATATATTATCAGCATTGATAACACCTAACCCGAGTTGCGTTGATTGTGCGCACGTGCATAAATAACTCTGAATGAACTAGACACGTTTCAATATTTGCACAGGCACTAGAGAAAAAAAACAGACGAAGATTGTCCATGTTACTTCTGCCAATTGAGGCATAGCTCGTTGGTTTATTAGTCACCTAAAATGATGGCATTAAGTGAATGCACAGTATACACGTTGACGCATATATAGCATGCCTTGTTTATTTCATCTATTGTTTCATTGTTTGATATATCTATAATGATGATGATTATGTTACATGCATGTTCTATTGTTTCATTGTTTGATATATCTATAATGATGATGATTATGTTACATGCATGTTCTATTGTTACATTGATTGATATATCTATAATGATGATGATTATGTTACATGCATGTTCTGTTGTTTCATTGTTTGATATATCTATAATGATGATGATTATGTTACATGCATGTTCTGTTGTTTCATTGATTGATATATCTATAATGATGATGATTATGTTACATGCATGTTCTGTTGTTTATACTTCAGAATTTATAATACAGTCTTCTCTATCGATTTGTTGATCTATAATTGTGTAGTGTACCTCATTTGCAGGGATGAGGAAATTCCCAAATTTTTCACTTGCCCATGGGTAAGTTGGACTGAAAGTTCCACTTGCCAGAAAACAAAATCTACTTGACCAGGAAATCACAAAAAAGCAACACATTTTCAGTTTCGTTTAATTATTGATCATGTCAAGGATTGGAGTACTAGATTTAATTCAAAATTTGTGAATTAAATAATTTTTGGTCAGTGATTTAGTAATTCACCTTTGTTAAGGTAAAATAAGACACTTAATATTATTTTCCTCATGATAATTTTGCACTTGCCCATGGGCAAACTGGACAGAAAAATCTACTTGCCCGCAGGCAAAAAATCCCAAGTCGGTCAAGTAGGACATAGGAATTCCACACCCCTGATTTGAATAAGTCGAACTAGTTTGTGTAGTTATTGAGTATTGCATATCATCATATTGTGCATGAACAGCGAGCTAGCGGTAGTGACATGTGCCTTATAATCTCCATTGTGAAACATCGTCGCCTTATTATTAGGGCTGCGTACCGTTTCCGATATAAATCGAATACCGGTATTTTGCGTTCGATCAATACATGGTATCGAACGTGTCTGTATCGGTAAAAAAATCGATCATCAAAAATATACATGTAAATCAACAAAATCCCTATTTTCGGTCATGTTATTTCTATTTCTATAGTATATTTGTTTCGTCTCAACATGGTCAGGTCTCGGACGCAGCTATGCCCGAGTGCATCTAATCTGCTAAGCAAACCATTCCTCATGACTCATGCAATTCAAAACATGTGTAAGAAGATTGCTTATCACATCTCAGGCCTGACCTGATTGTGTTATGCAAGTTAAATACATGTTGTAGATCTAAGTCTGCAAGTGCCTATTTACAGTATTTAGATATTTTATTGTCAAAAGAAAATATCAAATGATATATCGAATATCGATCATTTTGTATCAATACAAATATCGAATCGATCATTCTAACTAATACGCAGCCCTACTTATTATTATCTTGAACTAACTACACAATTTCATTTTTCGAGAAACGTTCAAGTCAGTCCATGCAGTTCATAAACAGACGGGTATTAGACTTTACCATTAAGGGCGTTTGCGACAGTTTCTTTGTGAAAAAAGTGACGTGAAATATTTCCAAGTAATAGAATTTGTCCAAACTTCGTACACGGACAGTGTATCATATTAGAAACAGACTGAAAATGCTAAAACGAGCTAAGGACTGACGTAAAGCGCAGATAACTGGTAACTTCGTTCGGTGACCTATGACGATTTTTTATAACATGCTGATCATAATAGTTAGTTGATTAGAGATACATGAACACCTAAACATAATCTACTGCATGTAGGTCGCTTGTATAGAGCCTTATGTCATTTCTGGAAAACGGTTAGGAGATTACCCAATATTTTTCTCTTCTGAAATATAGATCGAACTTAAGAAAAATCAAGTATTGCATATTAGCCATATAGGCCTACTTGTTAAATTGTCTGAAAATGTGTTTTGCAAAGTTTATGAATAAAAATAATTATTCCGTTCAATGCATGACGTGTTTTATAGAACTGGTTCAAAGTTCACGATGAACAAAGACCAAAATAGTAACTTCTTTGTCGTTCTTTTTGAAAAATCTTGGCAACTATCCACACAATTAACGATTTATGAACGCGAATTTTACCCGATAAGCTTGTTTTGTGACGGTTAAATAAGTGTATGTTATTTACTAGTATTTACTGTATGTTACAACGCTTTGTTTTCTATGCATTTTATGTTGTTCAAAATGGGGAACATTTGAACATTATTATCTTCTCTTTCATTCTAATCTTTGATCAGATGTTAAATAATACATTGATAAGATTGCTACATACAGTCACGTGATACACACACCCTAATATATTATATAATTATCTATCAATTAGTGATTGTTTAAAACAAAGGATTGTCGTACCCAGGTAGAATTAAAAACGAAAGTAGATAAGCTATGCATTGTGTCATTCTTGGACACTATCCAACTAGTATTCTTGAAAAACACACTAATTTAAAAAAAATAATTGATCAATAATCTATGTTTAGTATTTCCAAGTATTGTGTACAAGTTTATGATAATGTACGGTATATATAGTGTATGTAACATGCTAACATTCAATACAAGTTCAAGTTTATGCACCAGCTGGGCGTATACATTTACAAAAATGCTTATATAATATATTGTATGGAGTGGTGTTTATTTGTGATCACGTTTGGATACCTCTTACAAGGTACGTAATTAATTGTATAATAATTTCAATATAATACCTATTATTTATTTTAATCAGTTACATTTTTATGAAGAAAAACAATACATAAGTTATAATTTGAGTCTTTCTTGGATCAAATACCAATATAACAACCGATAACTCAATTATAACTTGCAATTTAATTTAACACTGTTAGCTTTTTCATAAAGTACTCTTATACAAGTCATTGGTACTTTCTTTCATTTTGCATTTTTCCCAAAAGGTTTCAGCTAAGTAGTAAATAATGTTTATTTAGGCGACTCTCTGGCAAATAAAGACATTAATCAAAGAACATAATGAAAACTTTGACGTTAAGACATTGTTTTCTTATATTTGACTAATTTGAATGTGAAATTAACTGAAGTATGAGTGTTTTGGCAATACTTACATCTTTTAGTTAACATGTATATGTATATATATGTATGTATTAATGTCATTTTCTCATATTTACACGTTTATAGTTATGTACATCATTACAGGGTGATGCATAATATCTGTCACACTTTTCAAATAGAACAGTTTTGATATATCTGAGTATAACCACAAATAATTTACAAATTCAAAATACATAAAAATTATATTTTAAAGTTTTATGTGATACAATAGATTATATACATGTACATAACTAGCGTGTATATTTTAGTCTACAGACAGAATTACGTATATGTTGTATCATATTTTCAATGTGAAGTCAATTTTGTGTGATGCTGATGTCAATGAATTTTTTATTTGTCTTAAAAACTTGCCATTTTCTATTAATTTGCTGAAACCAATTAACAAGCCTGTATGACTTTCATCTAGACAGTGATTCATAACTAGAATAAAGTTTGTTCCTTGTTGTGATGGTTGTAGGTCGAGAATGGCTTTTAAAACACAGCTACTCAAAACTTAACTCCCTTAAATTATGCCTTGAAAGCAACGTCTTGGAAATCACATATCTTTTTATGACGCCGTTTATGGTGCCATGATGCCGACATCATTCTTGTAATTTATATAAGAACAAACTTTATCATATCAGCTTTCAAATGATACATGTAGCTTGTACAGGAACGAAACGTTATAATAGTTTGAAACTTGGACAGATATTATAAATCACCCTGTATATATACACGCTTGTTATCAGTTTAGATCGAAAGAGTTGGCCTATATGCATACAAATGACTATATATGCACCAGATTGAACAAAATGGACATCAAAAAGGCAATCAAATTTGATTTTTATTTGTAAACTAAGGCTAGTGTTATCATTGGCGGACTGTTATTAGTCTAGTAAATTGGTAGTTAAGTTTGCTTCACTTACTCGCTCGTAAATATTCGAACAAATCCGTATGTCGACGAACAGTCAGTCAATGCAAAGAATAACTCTAAATCGACGACTGTGCACGAACGTACGGTACCGCAGATCAATTAGTTGCCCGATGTCACGGTTACGTTTACTCCATTATGTGTCCTCTGTTCATATAGGAAAATGTATTTCTCTTATGCAATCTGCGAATACACATATCATGAAAAAACTAGCAAAATACATCTATTTATCTAATACAAGAAGAAAAACCTTATAAAAATTGAATTGGTTAAATTAACGGTACGCATTAAATATCTACACTTTTCTCAAAATACACTGCTAACCATATATGATTGTTTGCATATTTGTATATATTCATCTTGTCTTTTGTCTTTTTTGTACATGTATATATGTTTTTGTTAAAATTTTCACAACTTGCCACATTACTATTATTGCATTGGCAATAAACATTTTATATGTTTACGTCAAATAAAATATTGAAGTTGAAGTTCATCTTATATTTGCTTACTGTTTGTATGTAAACTATGATACAGGAAGTTTTTATCATGCGAAATACATAAACCAAACATTCTTATTGACGTAATAAACGATAAAGCTATTTAATCACCGTTACAAATCGTGTACGATGTTTATGACCTCTCGGTTTTAAATTTAGATTGTTGTTATTTTTATTTTGGGACATACACCCGTGGTATGTCGGAGAAATAAGTTAAGCAATAAGTTACCAATTCATGTCAACAAATATATTTTCTGAAAATTGCCAGGGTTTAAAATTGCTTAGTGCGCAGTTAAGTCTATTTTTATACTGATTGATTAATTTCTATTTAAAGAAAAATACCCGGTATTTGTCTAATTTTTTTTCTGAAAATGCCTTCATGTGATAACGATGATAATATAATATAGTGTAAGAGTATATCATAAACAATTATCGTAGCTTCAACACTCGACTTGTAATTTTTGTATAGAAAGGTTTGTATAATTTAACTTGACCAAATTATTCTGATACATATTCTATAACAGCGTTTACGCATGTTTTGTTTCATGTTATAACATCTGCACAGTCCGTCCTAAGCTTTGGAGCCCCCCCCCCCGGAACTCTGCAGATGTTACAACGTTAACACTACATTATTTACTCTAAAATATATGTGCTAAATGGTTGGGTTTCAATATGGCATATCATCGGTTTATAGCAGTTTAGTGAAGTTTAACTGACGTGTCGATCTCATCGTTTTAGTCACGCGGAAAATACAACTTGGTATCCGAGGCGTGTAGGATACAAAGCAATCAATTGTTTTTTCATATCGGAAAACAGATTTTCTGAAAATGTCTCGGCCCTTTACAATGCTACTGCACATTTTATTTTCACTGAATTGTCCTATTTTAAGATGCAGCCTAATATTTCCCTGAAAATACGCTCAAGTAAACAGATATTGTATTGGAGCAGTTGCAATGTAACTTCAGTCATGCAGCTTTATGTTTACAAACTATTAAATGAAAAGTTGAAGGTGATGTTTTCCGGATTGTATTAGTTGGGAATTTTCACTGAATTACGGCATTTTTTAAAAATTGGTGACTCATCAATCTCACATGAATTGCGGTAACTTAGGTCATGAAGTGTATCATTATTCTATACCTAAGTGGGGATATGGAGGATGACGATGCCCTTTTTGTGTCGCCTGAAAAGGCGACATATAGGTGTTACTTTGGCGGCGGCGGCGGCGGCGGCGTCACAAATTGCTTGTCCGGAGCATAACTTTGTCACCTTAAGTTCAAATGACTCAAGAATTGGTATGCATGTTTCTTGCAATAAGCCGGAGTGCAGTGCGCAAGAACCATAACTCTACCTGTCATAGTTTTTTAATCATTTCCCTTTGATTGATTTTATTAGAGCATTTCTTGTCCGGAGCATAACTTTGTCACCTTAAGTTCAAATGACTCTAGATTTGGTATGTATGTTTCTTGCAATAAGCCGAAATGCAGTGCGCAAGAACCATAACTCTGCCTTGCATCCTTTTTTAATTATTTGCCTTAGATTGATTTAATTTGAGCATTTCTTGTCCGGAGGATAACTTTGTCACCATGAGATTGAATGACTTGAAACTTGGTGTGCATGTTTCTTACCAAAAGTCCAAGTGCAGTACACAAGAACCGTAACTCTACATTGTGCCATTTTTCAATTTTTTCTCTTTGATTGATTTTATAAGCATTTCTTGTCCGTGACATAACTTTGTCACCATAACTATTAATGAATCAAAAATAGGAATGCATGTTTCTTTGCTGTGACATGAAGTGCAGTGCGCAAGAATCATAACTCTAGCTTGTGTAGTGTTTGAATGATTCCCTTCAGATTGATTTTATCAGGACATTATTTTGTCCAGAGCATCGCTTTGTCGTTTTTAGTTCAGATGACTAGAGAACTCTTGTGAGTCTGATATGTAGCCCAATACTGGATAGTTTTCCATGACAAATGTGCATTTCGTCAGGCAACACATGCGACTCGCGGAGCTTTTATTATTACAAATGTTGTAGCATCACATCGACATCATTCGTTCACATGCGCCTAACTACATTGACATTAACTCTGGCGATCGACCAGATATGTCCTTTGCGTTGGTTTGAGAGTAATAATAACAGCTCTGTAAACTATCAGAACTTTCTAATGACTTACACATTAATATGTGCATAAAACATAATGTTACGGCTGTTCGATTTACCTTAAACATGTATAACATGAGACAATGTTTGTTAAATGGCATCCAGTCTGAAAATAAAGTAGTTGATAGACGAACGACATTGTAAGTAACTGTTTCCCTGTGTACGGTTTCATTTGGGTTACATTATAACATTTTTTCTTGATTGTTTCAGATGGAGGCAAAACGAATTTCCCAGTTGATAGAGAGGGGTCATGATGCTGTCGACCAAGGAGACATTGTTAAAGCTAAAAAGCTTGCGCTGCAAGCGATCGTTGGTGCTGAGAATGAAAAAGAAAAGTTATTGAGAGGCCTAGAAGCCTGTGTTGGTGAACAAAAACTATCAGAATGGTTCGGAGGATGCTCCTTTATTCTAAACCGGGTAAGATCATGTACTATACTACAGGATTTGTGTCAGCTTAAGGGATAAAACTCTATCTCCGTTTCTTTGAGAAGGCATCGGTATTTTGGAAACATGGACAACTGATTGGGATGAGGTGGGGGGAACTGTAGGAGTTTTATGAACTTATTTCCGTCTGACCATATCACTGACCATACTAAGTGCGCAAGAAATTCTTGTCAAACAGTGCGTTTCGATGAGGCATTGTAAATCACTTTGTGTGAATTAAGTCGACACTACTTCAGTAATACATACGAGGGCCACTTAAAAAGTATTAATCAGTGGGCGATAAATCAATATCATTGCCCCTGACTATATTAAAAGTGTACATTTTCTTAAAGATCAATCTTTCAGCTAGACATTCGTGGTATTTTCATCATTTTATATGAATGCATTTCCATTTTATTGCTATTCAAACAGGACATGGTTTAAAGCACTTGACAAAAAATCTCTCATAAACGCGTAAGAAAATTGTTTTATATGGACTCCTACGGTTACTGAGCGTCGTTTTCAAATGTCATTCAGGCTGATTAAAATTAAATTGACATTATTTGCAATATGTATCATTGAACTCTTAAATGGCGATCCATAATTTTAAAAATGTTAAATTATTACCACTTTATAGCAATATAAACAAGTCAAATCCGAGTTCCAACCTACCACATATACATCCTAATTAATACTAAATCTCTACTAGTTAAATTAACACTAATTTATTCTGAATAAGTCAAAATTTCTAGATTATGATATGTAGAATTATTCGTCGGGCGATTTTAATCCTTTTAACCTCAATTTTATTTTTTACAACCAAATTTTATGTTCGACCCCATCTTTGAAAAAGTGGGTGGGGTATTGTTATACCCCCAATTTATGACAAAAAATATTTTTTTCAACCCTGTTGTCCATTTCATGTATTATTTTATATGAAATTACCACCATGTGTTTTTATTTTTGTTTAAAATGCATGATACAATTTTGTTTCCATGAGTATTTGGAACATGGCAGATTCCTTGTACAACTTAAGCCATGAAGACTATCCAAACAATAATTGATTTACCACTAATTAAACAAGTATACGATGCATCTAATGTGCAAATTTCAAACCAATCGGAATAAAATTGTAGACATTATGAACATTAATATCTACCCTTTCGACTGCTGATATACCTCATTTTTTCGACATTCCAGTGTTCCATACCCTACTGGTTAAATGACTTATCGATGAATGGATAGTTTTCCGATTGCAATATTGTTTAATTGGTTAGCTAGGCAAAGGTTGTGTCGTTCTGAAAATGTCCACTTTTATAAACATGTTATGGGCCACTGATTAATAGTTTTTAAGTGGCCCTCGCATTCCAAATATTTAGCTGATTTTAGCCTCTTTATACAGGGCGAACATTGACGTTGATGATTATGAAAAGTGCTCATTTTGTAAATTTATAATTTACTTCGTTGAACATGGTCTAACATACATGTTCTCTCTTTTGTTGCAATTTCAATCGAATTAGATTTATCTCTTTGAAAATTACGCGCAATAATTGCGCCCAAAATAGATATAGGTGTATTAACTGTACAGCAGTAAATGACGTAGGTTATATTGCATAGCACGATGTCGATGAGAGGATCCAATGGTTTCTGTTCAATAATTAATATTTGACATAGGGTCCTCGAACGTAGTATGAAAGTTGGCCATGACAGGTAGAAGAACGTTAATGACGTTGAAAATCGGTGACCATAACATTGAACATGAAATACTATTTGGCTAACATGGATGGCCTAATGTTCTTAAACATTTCTTGTTGGCAAATCCTGTCGAAAACTGAATTGATGACATTGTTCTAGCTTTTCTACAATACTCTTAAAACACTAAGCAACTAAGTTGATGAATGTGTTGTTTTGCAGATTGGTGATTATTATCCTGCGCAGAAATACTTTTACACAGGTAAAAATTTCCTTCTTTAGTGTCAAAATGGTACACCAAAACATATCGTCGTCAGATTTCCAAAATAATTTTAGTCGTATGTTTAGAATAGCGATTCAATTATTAACAAATAACGTCAAACAAAGTGTAAAATATACATGTTATCATGTTTATGTAGAATTATAAACAATGATAAAGATAGATTATTAAAATAATAAGTAATAAAGATAGCTGAAAATGAAATTAGATCATGGATAGTTAATCTAAATCTAGATGCGTGTTTTAAGGAACTGACAGTTCCATTGTATTAAGAATGCTATTATGGACTTTAAAGTTCTATAAACTATATTTTAGCAATCGTGTTTGACAAAGATTGGAATGTGGAAACACACACTGCTGTATCTAAAGTTGTTTGGGATGAGTTAGTATTCCATCAAACACTACCAGAACTGTTACTGAGTCTTCAGGTAATGATTTATTTAAGACATGTTAAATAAGCATAATATTATAGAAAATAAATTTTCACATTTTGTGTTACATGTGGTATGTTTATGACATACGTGGAAACATGTTTCATTCTGGCATGTTGCCAAGTTCCGGGACATTTGTTATAGCAATCTTCATGACATAAGAACAAGTTTTACGGTAAAACATTGTTGACATTTTGTACATTGGTTTTTCTGCTTTATAATATACAAACAAATCAATTTTTATAATTGTAGAAAGTGTTACACAGTTTAGCAGAGTTGGATACGTTAGCGAAACTTGCGGAAACACGTAAGAATTGGAAAGTATGCGTTGCTATAGATGGTGACATAAACAAAATCTATACGTTTTTGAGAGAGATTGGCTTTATTGGAAACGATGCACTCATCACCTACCCAGGAAGAAAAGCTGCAATGTGGCGTACAGCTCGATGTTTTCTGAAATTAGTAAGTATTTTGTGATAGCCATTCGAAGTTACTTCAATCAAGTATTCAAGTCATATAATGTTCATTGATGAAAAGATATGTACGACACTAAAAGTGTTAAGTTATTGCTAAATGGCCCTCAAGTACTTCTCAGTATCACTGAGTTACGGGTCCTGTACTTGTGCGATACTCGGTAATTTTGATTTTTAGATCTTAGAAGAGGGAAATGTGTTGCAGTTTGTAACCAATAAATTAATCAAATATGTTTCATGTTTTAGGGCATGCATCAGGATGTAACACGGATTTGCAGTACAAGTGAGTAATATATTACAAAGGTTACAGTAAAGCTAACAATTACTCATATACGTGAAGATATTTGTCTGTTTAATAAGTCCGACTGAATGTATTTGTTTTTCGTTGTATTTATTATTGTTAATGAATTAATAAAACGCATTTTAAAAGAACATACATTGACTTGGTATCTCTGATGAAATATATGTTAACAGAAGTGGCCAGTTACTTATAACATTTAGTATTATTATTGTATTTATAACTTTGTAATACATCCATGAGACTAGAGCCTAGGTAGATATAAAATAATTCAATTTCATTCAAAGCTTTAACTTTCCTTTTTACCTTACAGTTCTGCGATTCGTGTGCGAGTATGACGATTCAGAGGCACTTGAGATATGGGCGAAGTCCCTGTTTGCAACAAAGGAGTATGAGTTAGCTTTGGCTAAATGTCAGTTATCATTAAAGTATTGTCAGGTAAGGTCACAAGTACAAATATATATTCAGGTCATTGCAATAAACGCGAGCTCTTAAACGGGGTGTAACATTTTTTAAAGTTTAGCCAAAAAGATAACAATTCGGACCGGGGGACTGCAGCCCTAAACTGACACAGCATAAATGGCGCAAAATAAAACACACAAAAAAGACGCTTTCATAGTCGCCTGTACCAAGCAATCGCTTTTCGTAGCATCCAACATGAATGAATTCTAATCCTAGTGAGGCTATAGATTAATTCAGTTAATCCCCGAAAAACTTTATATTGATTAAAAGAATATCAATTAATGGAAATTGTAATTAAGCAACATTATCTTAAATTGTAGAGAAATACTTAATGTAGTTATACCATAGTTTCCACGGTTTACAAAAGCTGTCAAGTTGTAAACAAATAACGTATAGTATATGGTTGAGTACATCAGTAAATGTTATGCTTTCTTTAAGGATGATGGGGATAGACAAAGACTTCAATGTTTTTACCATGCCATTGAAGAAAAGATGACACCATCGAGGAAACGTGAGTTGGATGAATCATGGCTAGAAGGAACAAGCGCTGATGCTCACGCTGTATGTTTGATAACTTTATACTCAATGATGCCTGCCTACTTCGTAATATCTTGAAATTAAGTATAATGTTGCAATATTTAAATAACTGCCCTAGTTAAGAATATTAAAAGCGATACAAAGAAAATGTCCACAAGAACTTGTTTAACTGAAATATAAAAGAACATTCAGTGTAAAAAGGCTAGCTTTTACGCGTTTTTATTCAGTTTTTAGATTTTTATTTATGTTTATTTAACATATAGATTGCTGCCGCTGCGGCTGCTGCAGAAAGACATAAACCTAATCCACAAAAGAAAAAAAGACACAGACCAAGTAAGATTACTGTTACATTTTTTACGAAATTAATGGTTATACATGTATTTTTACCAGGTTTGACGGTTGCGACAAATGATCAGGGCAAATTATCTTAGCTTTATGGAAAAAGTTATCTGCATGTGAAGTTTCTGGTTTTTCGTTTGCTGAAACCATTTCAGCAGAGTTAAGGCCCTTGTGTAAAGACTGACATTACCAGGTTTCTTGTTTATCATGTCCTTGCTTATTGGTTTGTTTACACTGAAAAATACTAAGTATAGGCCTAAACCTTTTCAAACGTGTCAGTATTGTGATTGTAACATGATTTATGATACAAACTAAAATCATTGCAGGTCATAAGAATCGTTCCCGACAAAACTCACCGATTCAGCAGAGCTTCAATGGAAATGATAGGACAGTCCGGTCCAGGTCTCGGACACCAGAAAGTGAAGGCACCATTATATATCAAAGAACAAAACCCCAAGGCAAGCCAGCTTTGGATAGTGTCCGTAGGTTACAGTTGGAGAGTGTTGAGGGGATGAGATCAAGAAATCAAAGTTCATGCAGTACAGCCACTACCATGACAGATATGTCTAGCATCGGTACAGATATGTCGTATGAAGACTGTGAGATTTCAGAATCAGATTCCAATGAAGAAAGTGACGAGGATTACTCATTGTTACGGGTGGGAAGTCCAGCCTTTTTACCAACCGAAGACGTTAATGTTGGAATGATACAAGACAGCACAACATTTTATGAACAAAGTCAACGTCACCATACGCAGCAAAACGAGGAGTCTTCTCAAGACGGTAGTGAACTTGATGGCAAACTGTTAAGGGAAGGCATACGTCTGAACAAATCATTCTTGCATCAGTTTGAAGACAAACATCCTGAACTTCTTCAGAGGGAAGCCTTTTACACCACATTTCTAAGTGAAGACCAATTACGCCAAAAGATGCTTCAGAACCCACAGAAGTATGTGAGATGCGTTATCCAGATAGATGCCGCGCATGAAGCATACTGTACCCCAGTTGATTCTAATGTAACATTCAATGTTATAGAAATATCTGGACGATCCAAGATTGGAAAGGCATTCAATGAGGATGAAGTAGTGGTTGAAATTCTGGACAAAGAAGATGCAAAAGATAAACGATTCGGAAAGGTTCTTGGTGTTTTGAAAAGACATCGACACTGTGGTACCAATCATCCTGTGTTTATATGTACGTTAGACACTATGCATAACCATCTTGTCAGACCATTATGCAAAACAATTCCTAAGATTCATGTTCTTGATAGAGAGATAAAGCAAAAGTTCAAGAAGGAAAAACAAAGAAGATACAAAGTCGAAATTTATGAGTATGATGAGATGTCCGAAACACTTGACAATCCAAAGATATGGTGGATCAATCCAGCAAAAATGAGATCGTACATATTTTTAGTTGCACTCATAACATGGGGTGAACGCCATGTATACCCAAGAGGAGCGATTATCAAAGTGTTGAACAGTGGAACAAGCCTTTCAGCAGGTTTGTCAATTTTGAACCTCCAACACGAAGTCCCATCGCTTTATGACAAAGAAACTGTGGAACAAGTATCAAGTATTTTGAACGAAACAACAGATGACCTGCCAACTGAATACTTGCAGGGACGAATGGATCTGACATATTTGAACACATTTACAATCGATCCGCCAGATTCAAAAGACCTTGATGACGCTTTGAGCATTGAACACATTGAAGATGGATATAAAGTAGGCGTCCATATAGCCGATGTTTGTGCCTTCATTCCCAAAGATTCACCTATCGATGTTGAGGCAAGAAGCAGGGCAACAACGTTCTATCCTGGGATACGAAACCCGAGAAATATGATTCCAGAGCCATTGAGCGCAAACCGTTTAAGTCTCCTTGCGAACAAGACCAGATTAACAATATCGGTGTTTTTTTATTTACGTACCGATGGTAAATTCAAGCAGATGGAAGGTAGCACTGTAGAAATCCATGAGACATTTATGCAGTCTAAACGGCAACTCACATATGATGAAGCTCAGAAAATCATTCTGTCGGAATCAAACAAAAATGATGACAAGGTTGCTAAGGATGTACGGAGTCTTTTCAGTGTTGCTCGTAAAATCAGAAAGCGAAGATTAGGAAATGCCATGTTTGCTATTCATTCCGACTGGGAAGAAACAGATGAGACGGAAAGTCGATCAGTTGAAGCACACTACTTGGTTGAGGAGTTCATGATACTTGCCAACATGAAGGTAGCTGAAAAACTAAAGCGAGTTTACAAGGATGTTGTCCCACTTAGATGTCAACCACCGCCATCTCAAGAACATTTGGAAGGCTTTTTGAAGAAGAACAACAATTACATAGACATCCTTGTGCAATTCCAAGGCAAGCAAATTGGTTCAACTGAAAGAAACTTTGACGCATGCCTGTCTGAACAATCTACAAAGTCTGTCATAGTTTCAAGGAATGTATGGGAAGCGATCAAATCAAATCCTAAAACGGCATCTAAATACTTGAGGAAAGATGATATACATCCACTTCAAGTTGCAGTGTACCAGCACTGGTTGTCAATTCAAGAACGTGCCGGTTATCGTTGTTCGGGAAGTCTTATTGGCTTAGAAGATGGGAAACACTACAGCTTGAATATGTTTCCATACACACATTTTACGTCACCCATCAGACGTTACAATGATCTGATTGTTCACCGCCTTATACATTCAGCCATTAACCGGAAACACTCTCCATACCAGAAGGAGGAAATAGACAACATTTGCATCCACTCAAACTCTGTCATGAAACGCGCTAAAGCCTTTGAAAAAAATTGCAGATCACTACAACAAGCAGTAGACTTTAAAACAAATCCCAAAATGATAACATGCGCTGTTGACGAAGTAACTGACAAAGGGCTTACATTGTGTTCTCCCTTGTTAAAGTATGTAATGAAGAACGACAGGGAACTTGCGTTTAAGTTGTTGGATATGGGATCCAAGCCAGAAGTCTTTGAAGATGGAGAAACTAACTGGTCAAACGTGAAAACTGTCTGGAGAAAACGACTCTACGACTTTCGCTACAAACCCTCTTATCCAACTGATAAAGGGCGTGAATTAAAGCTGAATCCAAATAAAGGAAGTGTTTTCATTCCGCTGCATGAGTGGGCTAGAATGGTTAAATGTGCTGTTGAAGGGCGTGAGCAAGATTTAGGCCGTGCAATCAGAAATGCCAGGGTAGAACTTCGTGCAAGAGGGTTGCTTGACGATGTCAGTACGGAAAGTTTGAATCCATTAAATATACAACCAAACACAAAATTCTCTATGACTTACTCTCGTGGACATAGTGTTCATATCCAGATGTCTGCTGTTGCAGAGAAAGGTGTTGTTGTTCCAAAACCTATGCTGTATAGTCTGACGAACAATGTCAAGTTTTGCTTGCAGCACACCGCAGATCCTGTAGGTTGCTTGACACAATATGCACGACACCCTACTTGTGACAAGTATAAGTCTGTGAAAATGTACTTGGAAAGATGGTTACCATTAATGTCCATGGAGGCAGCAACGGGTGTTATTCGCAACGAGGAGTCGTGTTCCATTAATGGGGTTCACATAAAATTTTCATCTGACAGAGGTAAATTTGCTCTTGGCATGGCGGAATGTGAAATTAGAAACATTGAGTTTTCTGGTACAACGTCAGACGATGAAGACGAGGATGATGATTCGGAGGGTGGATCTTACGATTGGTTATGCCTGAAGACAGAGGTTTCAAACAGTGAAAAGGGAACCAAAACACCAACCAAGATTCATGATTCAGCTTGGGTTGGTCATGCGCGAGTCATCAAAGTTAAGAGGAACAAAGATGCACGTCCATCGGGGAAAATAACAGTTTCTTTTAAATTGCATGAAGAAACACCAACGAATGTACCAAGCGGACCTGATCAGAAATTTAGTGTAGAAGTCCTGAGAAAATCAGAAGTTGACAGGTATAGCTAAAATATTCGGATTTTTTATGTACCTTTGAATTCCTTCATAGCTATTTTTAATTGCATAAGGAAATAAATTAAAACTATGGGTTATTGTAATATCGCAAACCATTAAAGAGAATTCCAATGTCGACTAGTTCAATACAACTCAATGGTTATAAAGTAGATATTCATTGTCAGTGTACCATGAACCCTGGCTTTAAGCTGTCAAGGGATCATTCGATTTGATTGTTCAAAGCTTTAATTTGTTTAATGCATGTACATATGTATGGACTATAACAACGTTTAATTGAGTGTTATGAATTCAGTCAGGATTTCAGGATTTTAGGTCATTGTCCCATGAATCTCATATATAATTGCAAACAAGTTTATTCATTACCAACCAGTTATATAGCGTATCAAAATATATACTAGTATACATAGTTCAAATGGTATTGCTCGAGATTGTTTACATGAGATCCACAAAAACAACATATCCGTTATATCTTGTTGTTTTAACAGTTTAAAATGTCCTTACAATTTTATGACGGAAAAGCATGACCGTACTAACGGAAATATGTAATAAAACACTACAAATGAACCGGTTGTTTGAGACAGTTACATGTACGTATTATTGTTTACAGAAGGTCAGAGGGTTATGTCAAGACTCTACCATCAATGCCAGATTCATTGGCGTGTAAGATTGCTCTAAACCAACCTATTCCTGAGTTGGGTACGTATTTCCATTCGTTTATATAC
Organism: Spisula solida; assembly: GCA_947247005.1. Lineage (NCBI taxonomy): Eukaryota > Metazoa > Mollusca > Bivalvia > Venerida > Mactridae > Spisula > Spisula solida. Next base: position 4,304,091 of record OX365948.1, on the reverse strand, counting down.
TGCCCTGTGTATAAGTGGTATTGATGCATAATAGTGAATGCTACCTCTGTACACACAGGTTGTTGAATTTCACTTTGTTATTATCAAATCGGGCATACATGTAATGATAACGAAAAAGCAAGCATTTGCTAAATACTGATTTAGATTGTGCATGTTTTGTATTGGCTAGTTCATACCTGATTGTAAGCCATATTATGAAAATTGCACATATTATATTTAGATAAAAAGTACAAGCACACAGCATCACTGATTGAGAGAGATTTGACGTACGATGCAAGTGATGATGATCCAGACAGAAAGCCGTTACCACCGAACAACAGAAAACAACAAGAAGCTATTGATAAAGCGCTGAAGTCCCGGTTTTCACTTATACAAGGACCACCAGGTAATTGTATTTCTAAAATAGCCTCTTATGCCTTTCAATGTTTATCGTAAGTTTCAAATCTTCGATCATGTTTGAATTTTTCTTATATTTTTCTTACTTCTGGCCTATTGCCTTAACTTTAAGTATGCGCGCTTCAGCATAGGAACATCGAACTTAGTATGGAGTGTGTTCATGATCAGCAGATGTATTCTACAACCTCTTGTTTAGATTTATGGCACACATACATTTTCTGCACATTTGCCTCCAAATCTCTTATCATTTAATGCCGAGTAGCTGGCAGTCATTGACATAATTCAAGTTTCTAACAAGCTGTGGCTCACTAGCCAACCGTATCGAAACAGACATTAATCACTCAGCCACTTGAGGCAGTAACTCGATAACACTTGATTAAACATGTTCACAAATTATTGGTCATAACGTATGGAACGCCATATCTGTCTTTTGTTGACGCTTGTCATGTTGACTTGTCGGTAGGACATGTGAACTTCTTAGTACAATGTGTTAATATGTCAAACCACATTGTTGACTTGTCAAACTATCATCTGAATATGTCAACTTGCCCTGTTATATTGTTAAAACAACGTCTTAAATTGTTAAAAGAATACAGTAATATCTCAAGCCATCGTGTTATACTGTTAAACCACATCGATAAATTGTCAAATCACCATTTGTATATGTCTACGTTACATGCTAAATTGTTGAAAAAACGTTTGATAATGTTAGAAGAACGTGTTAACATCTCAAAGCTTCGTATTATCATGTTAGACTTAAACTACAATGATGAATTGTTAAACTATCATTTGAATATGTTTATATGCGTTGTTGAATTGTTAAAACAACGTCTTACAATGTCGAATGAGCATGCGAACCTCTCAACACATCGTGGTATGCTGTTAAACGGCAGTGGTAAATGGTTTAAATATCATTTGAACATGTCTATACGACATGTTTAATTGTTACAACAACGTCTTAAATTGTCGGTAGGGCATGTGAACTTCTCAGTGCAACATTATTATATGTTAAACTGTCCACGTATCTTGTGAACATGTCTATATGCCATGTTAAATTGTTAAAATAGCTTCTTATCATGTTCATTCGGCATGTGAACTTCTCAACAGAACGTGTAATACTGTTAAACGACAGTGATAAATTGTTAAAATATCATGTGAACATGTCTATAAGCCATGTTAAATTGTTGAAATAGCTTCTTATCATGTCCATTCAGTATGTGAACTTCTTAATAGAACGTGTTATATTGTTAAACAACAGTGGTAAATTGTTAAACTATCATTTGAAGATGTCTATACGACATGTTATAGTGTTAAAACGACATTTTAACTTGTCGACGAGACATGTTAACTTCTTAATAGACAGTGGTGTTGTTGTTCAAACTTGTATGACGTCATCAATAACGTAAGTTCCTCCCGCATGCATATTGAACAATTTCCGCCATCTTTGTTCAATATGCACGCGGGAGGAACTTACGTTATTGATTACGTCATATAAATTTGAACAACAACAACATTGTCTATTAAGAAGTTCACATGCCTCGTTGACATGTTAAAATATCGTTTTAACACTATAGCATGGCATGTAGACATTTTCAAATGATATTTTAACACTTTACCACTGTTGTTAAACAATATAACACGTTCTATAAAGAAGTTCACATGGTTATTGGACATGATAAGAAGCTATTTTAACAATTTGACATGTCATATAGACATCTTCAAATGATATTTTAAGAATTTACCACTATTGTTTAACAATATAACACGTTCTGTTGAGAAGTTCACATGATTATTGGACATGATAAGAAGCTATTTTGACAATTTAACATGGCTTATAGACATCTTCAAATGATTTTTAACAATTCATCACTGTCGTTTAACAGTATTACACGTTCTGTTGAGAAGTTCACATGCCGAATGAACATGATAAGAAGCTATTTAAACAATTTAACATGGCATATAGACATGTTCACAAGATACTTGGACAGTTTAACAGTGTGATTTGACATATAATAATGTTGCACTGAGAAGTTCACATGTCCTATCGACAATTTAAGACGTTGTTGTAACAATTTAACATGTCGTATAGACATGTTCAAATGATATTATAACAATTTAACATGACAAGCGTCAACAAAAGACAGCTATGGCGTTCCATAATAACGCATTCTATTGGTTTAACTTAGAGCATGTCCTACTGACTACTTTATATGAATGCTCTAAAATGGTAAAGTTACGTTTTTATATTCAATTATTTCAGGTACTGGCAAAACTTATACTGGTATCAAACTTTTATACCTGTTCGACCAAATAAATCGAATTCGTAACAAGGAAGGAGACAGTAGCAAGCAGGTTCTTTTCTGTGGACCATCCAATAAGTCAGTCGACTTAGTTGCAGGTAGTGCTTTGTTGATGATAACATAATATATTTTTTCTCATAGTTTAGGAAGTTTGACTACAGTAACTTATGATGATTTTAAATACAGATTGATCTTTTTATTCGGTACAACGATACTATAAGCGTCGACATGGGTGCGAAATAGGTGCACACTGGTCATTTCGGGTTTAAAACAATCGATAGAAAACAATGTCCATCACAATTTTACTCAATTATATAACTTTCCTTATTTACTTTTTGTGATTGATTTGTTTTGGACGCCTTGTATTTGTTGTTCGAGTTGAAAACCGCACTTGTTTATGTTAATTTAACTATACATTAAAGTATATATGTTTGTTATTGTAAATTTAGTTATTTGATAGTTGGTTTAATCTGATGATACTGTAACCTTGACACAGTTTCGTATCATTAGAAAATAAAGTTGAAAAACATTGTGTTTATATTTAAGTCAGAAATATTTCAAAAAGGTTTCTAAGACTTTGAATTATTTTTTCATTAGTTTTGCCAAATCGGTTAGTTAAATTTATCAAATAAACTATGAATTTATTTTCAGAGTGGATGTTGTACCGGATGGGAAAGTTTAAACCGAATTTTGTTCGTGTGTATGGCCGATCTATTGAAGCACAAGATTTTCCCATACCAGGACGCACATTTCTGACCAAAAAGAGCACAAAAAGTCTTAAAACGAATCCAGTGTTGTATCCGGTGGCTCTTCATCACATTATACGAGGGAAAGGCAAGAAGTATGCTGAAGACATAAAGTACTACGACAAGCTATTCAAAGATAACAATTACGAACCAATGCCAGAGAAAGTCAAAGTGTATGTGCACCTCATCAGAGAAGCTTCTATACATGAAATCAGAAAATATGACATCATTCTTTGTACGACAGCTGTTGGTTCCAATCCAAAAGTTCTGAAAGCAACAAGCGTACAACAGGTATTTAATTAACAACATTTGGACTGGAATATTATGTGCTCGGTTTCAATTCAATGGAAAGTAGCTATGAAGTTTCATGACGCGGTTGGGTTCAATGTTTATGGTATCTAATAAACATCCTCCAGTGATCTTCCATATTAGTATGATTTTAATTGGTTTGCTTCTGGGTCCAACCAACTATTAATATTAAGCTTAATTACTTGTGGTTTCAATTACAGGTTATTGTTGATGAAGCAGGGATGTGTCCAGAGCCGCAGTGTTTGGTTCCTATCATTGCCACAAAACCTGAACAGGTGGTGCTGATTGGGGATCATAAACAATTGCGACCAATAATCCTTTGCAAGGAAGCCGCTCTACTTGGTTATGAGACATCGTTGTTTGAGAGATATGCATTGTGTGAATCATCCAAAAATGTTCAGTTTACCATGTTACTAGAACAATACCGTATGGTAAGTAAAGACTATAGTAAACAATCTTTTGCAGTGTAGTTTTATTGCATTAGATAATAGTAATGCACATATAAGTTCATTATCACAGGTAAACACGTTAATAAACTAATATGTAATTACATTTACGACCATATATTGCATAAAATAATAGTAAAATAAGAAAATTAGCGTTGAGATCCAAGGCATATAGTAAAATGAATAAATTGTTTCTTACATCAAATCCAGTTTTCCTGTGTCATTGATGACTGCTTACATAAGTATCAAAATTTGACCGAAGTTGTATAAGCATATTGCCAAGTGCAATGCTCTAGCGATTTAACAGCAATTAGTTTACAAGGTAATGCTGATCAATACAAATACAGTACAAATTGTAGTTCCTGTCTTTAGCAATCATCCGATGGATACATAATGAAATATCACTGGCAGATTAATGAATGCGAATTGAATATAAACAGTTTGTTGGATTTGATATATTCGGTGCTTAAGACAGGTAGCTGTTTAATTTAAAAGACATTTTAACAGTTTGACTTGTATGATTTTTCTAGCATCCGGAGATCTGCAGTTTTCCATCTCGCCAGTTTTATGAAAATAATCTTACAACCAGGAAGGGTCCGTGGTGTGGTTTTCCATTGACGATTTGGCCTAGATGTAGAAGCATTACAAATCCAAACAAAATTTCAACGTATCCACATGTTCTTGTCCATGTTGAAGGGGAGGAGAAAATTCTCACAGTGTCCACTGAAGACGGAAATGAGCAATCAAGGAGCAACCTGGCGGAAATAGACCATGTGGTAAATATACCGGACATAATGTTTCATCTAATTTAGTTACAGCATCCTACAGTAAGACACGTCCTTATTATTATTCAACGGGCAAGCGATCCAGACTCTCGTCGCGTTTCCTAAACCATTCGATCCATGGGACTATGACTATGTTTCTGTCCATTTATCGAAAGTTGTGTTATGCCTATCTGAAGTTACTATTTCTGTTTACGTGAACTATATACTTATTCCGTTATGAATTCCGCATGTACCGGTTTTTAGAACTGTTGATTTCCCAAAAACAATTCACCAAAAGCGATAGTCTCAGAATTTTCGTCGTTGTCGAAATGTTATATGTATCAATTCTATATAAAAATTATTTTATTTATAGATAAAAGTATACAAATATATAACAATGGAAGCTGTAGGATCAGTGCAGATATTGTCACAGTATAATGCCCAATGTTCAGAAATGAAGCGAAAACTGGCGGAGGAAGGTTTCCCGGATGTCAATGTCAGCACTGTTGTTTCTAGTCAAGGTACGACGCTAGTTTCTAGTACTTTAACTTACTACAAGATAGTACTCGTATATTTGCCTAACCAGCTCGTTTTTCCCGTTATATGAAGTATTGTTTTTAGTCTTGTGCTACAATGACAATTCAGCTTTAGGGATTTAAATATTGTAATACTGATCTATATTAATTTGCCTGCTGAAGCTGGTGGCAATTAATGCAGATGTATATTTAATATAAAAAGTCTTATTTTAATTGATTTCAATGGAATAGCTCATTATTCACCAATCAGAATATGATATTCAATACGGCTCGTGGAATTGTTTTTTGTATACAGAAAGTATGTATACATAGCGTGTCACGATGGTGATGAACATCAGGATGTAAGAAATGAGTATATTATACATAGTTTATGCCAAACCAATGTTATGAGTGTGGTGTTGTACATATATAAACTATCGTAGTTAATCTTTTTCAGGAGGTGAATGGGATTATGTGATATTCAGTACAGTTCGCTCCCTTCCTGACTACAAAATTGAACACAATCCAACGCTCGGATGGTGCAAACATAATCTTGGGTTTATCACTGATCAAAATCAAGTAAATGTAGCTCTGACAAGAGCAAGGAAAGGTCTTATCATCATAGGTAAGCGTTAAATGTTAATAATCATTAACACTCTCTATTCAAATCATGTAACTTGTACTGTCATTGTTGTCGTATTCTATATTATAGAGTTGATATAGTTATGTTATGACAGCATTCATTTAATAACGTTTATCTGCTAGTAAACAACCACCTCTTGAAAGCCAGTGTTTGTATTTTGACTAGGACCACTTCCATACATAACTAGATTAGCAATTTGTTTGTTCGTATATTTTTTGTGCCTGTCACGCTCACTCCTCTGTGTGTTATTTTTTGTTAGCAACCATTAGAAAGACTCCCAGTGATGAATGTACATGCCCAATTATGTTGTCTCTATAAATGAAGTGTGTTATAAGTATTGTTTATAATAATAACCATGTCTGAAACTGTAGGGCAATACAATTCACAGTGTTGTAACATTTTTGTGCTTGCCATTGTCGTTTTTGCTTGTGATCAGTGATTTACATATTGTGTATACTCTTTCGTACGCCATTCGTACTCTGCTGTTTCTGTTGAGTGCTGCACGTCCTGTCCGATTTCTAATTATCTTTATTATACCAAAGATAACGCAAAAATGTATCAAGCATTTCCATTGCCTTTGCCCTCCGTGTTACAAATGAAAATCTTTTTATATTATCTTATTCCTTCTCCAGAGTAATGAGGAGGAAGTTATTGTAGAAATAGTTCTCACAGTTGATCCAATATATAAATAAAGTATATACTAATAATTCAACCCATGTTTTTAATTTTAGGCAACAGAAATTTGTTAACTTGTGATAGTGTATGGCGGAAACTTATCAGTCATTATGATCGTGTTGGCTGTTCCAAATCTGCTGCAGAATTTCCACCACCGATTACAACCACAAGACTTCAACGAATGGAAAGAAATATGTATCAAAGTGAACTTCGATATGGCGAGTCCATGTTCAGAAGGGGAACTGCCACATCTTATGAGGGCAATATTGATGAAGAAGAATGGGAGCCTGCTCAGCGCAGACGCCGGCGAAACCAACATAATAGCTAAACTCGTCTGTTCAGAAAACACAAAATGCTTCGTGTTCCAAATATGTTGGTAAAACATAAACAATGGAGCACAAACAAATGATCTTTCGATGATCGCATGTATTGTGTAATATATTATTTTACGTGTTTGTGCCATAGTTAATCTGTATTTCTTTTATTTGTAAAAGCATTTGAATATTTGCACCGGTATTGTTGTTTTTATTGAGATGTTCTGTAGTTTGCCATATCCATTTAAACATACCCTCCCTTTGGCGAACAAAATTATTCATAGAAAAATTGATATGTTATGAATTTATGCTTGTCATGGTATCTATTTGGTTGTTTAGATATATGTAAATATACATATTGTGATTTTTGACATGATGACTTGTTGCTTAAATATACATATATAATTAGATTTGAATTATCAGTGTGTTGATAATTTACATACATGTTTTATATTTTCATTTGCTGCATATTCATTCTGTAAATGGATTTTGTTTGAGACAGTTGTTTCATAAAATAGCTTTATTTGTTTGTAAATAATGTTAGATAGCATGACTTTTATTTTGATTTGCTGCGTATTCATTCTGTTTATGAATTTTGTTTGAGAGAATTGTTTTATAAAATAACTATATTTTTTGTAATTAATATTTGATACCATATCATTTTGCTGTGAGATTGTTTAAAATATCATTATAATTATGCATCACCATTGGTTATATGTTTTGTGTGAGAATAATGGTTTATATACATGTAATAACATTCATTTGTTGAGAATACTGTCAGAACGCTTCATATTTAAATGTTACGTACATGCATGTTTATACATATCCGAAGTTTTTCGTTGTTATTGCTGTGTATTATTGAATATTTTCATATTGATCTCCTGTTACAATCACACACGTGTGAATTGCTTATTTAGTATGTCTTATTTGTTTATGTTAATTGATAAATTATTAGATCTAATTATGTATCTCGTATTAAGTTTAACATGGATTTGGTATATATATATTCTTTATTTGAGTCTCATTCAAATAAAGAAAGAATGAGACATAAAATCACCAATTGTTGTAGGAAACATTATATTCTACTACTGAATAAACACTTGTACTTGTACAACAAGTTGATTTCAGATCAGTTTTACAGTAAAATTAGAAAGATAATAACTTAGTCAGTTGCAAATGATTCAGCGTATGAAATCGACCATCGATAACAAAATATTCCCTCGAGAGGAAATGATTTTATCATACATGTATCTAAATTCAATTTAGTAGAGAATAATTCTATTTTGTACTTGATCCTTTTTCTTAATTAAATGTTTCTTGCTGCAGACCTTTTTTTTTAACTTGTTGCTATTAATTTCGTTTGAAGCCTCCATTTAACAAAATGAAATGACATATTTAAAAGCTTTAACATAAACCTTTAAATTCATGGATAAATGACCGGTGTTATTAACGTCTCCTGTGCAATGGTTCTGTCAGTAATAGTCAATCTTTATTTCTGAAATTTATTTCTATTCGCAATTTGTTTTATTTCTAATTTGAAATCCCTTCACCTGTTTCTAATGAAAAGCTTTAATGTGTTATATATACAATGTATATGTGCTATAATCATTCGTTGACTGTGATACTTTAATTTTTGAGATTTCTTTCTTTTGTAACGGTACTTTATTTATGCTTTCATTATTTTGTTTTCTACAAGTCTAATGAAGAGTCTTATTTTGATTTTATATTCATTTGTTTGATTTTCATAATAAATTCGATAAAAACACAAATGCGTGTTATTGTAAACGATTTTATTGTATATACCGACTACAAATATACTCTACGGTAATAAAGAGACGTCCTGAACAGGTTCACAATATGGATGAGGGATTGTGTAAATGTCCGGATATGTTCAGTTGGGAGAGTATTCGACCTGTAAGCAAAGGGCCATGCGTTCGAGCCCCGACCAGGTTGCACAATTGTCTCACCCTGTGAGAGGACTACTATCCAACGATAAATTTAGAGTCAAGGTAAACGCAAAATGTAACAGCTTAATAGAATTGTATTAATATACTCTGACGGACCAACACAGAAGGTTTACCAATTCAGATGATCATTATACACCTGCGAAAAAAGTTTGAAGAAAACACGGCATCCCGTCCCGAAAGTCTGCCGCCTCAGTCAGTCAAACTACAACGGAACGATAGCCAGGTGAACCAGGAGAAAATAACAACCGGACATTACACACCAAAAGGACAATTTACAACATATAGTGTACATGGAAATTTGAAAGATACGAAGCAGTCTTGTGCTGGACTACGAAATTGCAGAATGGCACATACAAAATGAACAAAGTTTAACGAAAAGTCACAATGGCGTATTTGTATTGTATTTTCACTATAAAGTGGACAATACATACATAGAGGAAGGTTGACTAAGGGGCTTCCGCCTTGGCACGGACAGCGACAAATGTCACGGGGGGCTTAAACGTTTTACAGTGCACCAAACCTCACACTTACCCAATAGACAACCTTATAGCACATTACAGTGTTAAATAAATGTTTCCCGCCATATAATGCCCTCTCTAACAAAAAGGCCACAGTGAAAGGTAATAAAAGAATGTAAAACATTATATAAATTACGTCCATCAAGTAGTACAGAAAGTACTCAATAACCTATCAGAAGTCAGAGCAACAAGAGAGCAAACAATTTAAGGGTACAACAAGATAATGTTACAGACAGGTATCAATGCCAGCCGTCCAAAATGGCTTGAGGGCAGGCATATCATAGAGTCTGTATATTTTCCGGTCATCGCACAATGAAATAGGAAGCATAATTGCGAGCTGTAAATGGACCCATTACTAAACATGCAGCCCTTTGCAAAATAAAAGGGTCATATCCTTTACTCAGAAAACGTTTTATAATCTTGATAAACACATCATGAAAGTGACTTTGACCCAAAACCTTTCGAATTTGTAAATCACATCACCATAGAATTCAGACTGAGACAGACCTTGTCGCAGAACTGTCTTTAAATGAATACCATATTTAGAAATGATATCTGAATTACGCATATAACATTTTGCAATAGTTTTACGAAGTTTATGGTAGCCTTGTTGCAGTAACTTATAGTAATACAAAGATTTCGAGTATTAAAGTCTTCCACTCGATAACAAACTCTAGCGAAACGGATTAATTGAGAATCGTCAACACCATATGAAGTTGATCGTGGAACATCTCCATCCAAGTGTGGGTAATTTACAGTATCGAAATTAAAATCATCTCTCTTGTCGTAAATTGTACTAATAATTTGACCTGCTTCTATAGCCAGATCGACGTCTAGGAATGATGCGCGTGTATAGGATGAATTAGCTTTATTTAGTGTTAATTCGTCAGGGTAAATATCTATGATCTTATTCGAAAAGTAAGGACTATCAACATTTAAAATGTCATCCAGGTATCGGGAAGTATTATTAAACGCTTAAATTTCATCAGATTGTTGTTCGGGAGACAAATTTAACATGGAATCGCGTTCGTAACAGTATAAAAATAGATCTGCGACAAAAGATGCGCAATTAGTTCCCATTGGAATACCGATAATTTGTCTATAAATGGTAGTGCCCAGCCTAACAAAAATGTTATCAAGTCGTATCTACTCTGTAACTTTGTCGTGTCTTACTTAGAGATTAATAACTGGGCGCGCTGTGGCATCGAATGATAATATCCCCGGCACGACGATAATGGCTCGAGGGCGCTAGCCCGAGTGCCATTATCAAGCGCCGGGGATATTATCATACAATGCCACAGCGCGCCCATTTATTCAACTGTTTAATATACATGTTCCAGCGAAGGAAATATATGAAAGCACTCATTGTCAACATCTTACATAACAGTATAGAATAAATGTTACACGTCTTCATTCGTCAATTGATACGAATGCACCTTCGAACCAACGAGAAATAGCACGGTGCAATTCTCATTCCGAGGCAAAATAGAACTGAAAGAAAACTGTCAATTAAATATTATGTATTTTTAGTAAAATAAAGAAGTATTGGTGTCCCGTTTTCCTTAATTTATTAAGCCTAGCCTTCAAGCGTACGTTTCAACGTGTATGTACAATAGGATCCGTACGTTTAACCTAAATTCCGCGTAAATAACGTCACGTCGCGCGTGCGCACGATCGCAGGGCGATTATTGATCACGTGATCGATAATTATCAGTTTTAGACATTTTGATGATAATATCCTCGGTGGGGCGATAATACAGATTTTGTCAACGTAAAAATGTTACTATTGTAAGGTACCTCCCTACGCTCATTTGAGGTAACCCTAATAGTCAAGGATGCTGGTTTACTGTAGTGTATGTAATATATATGACAACTTGCTTGGGTGTATATCCACGTCTGTGGAGCTCCGCCCAAGCAGGTAAAACAGAAAGCTTTACTTCTGTCACCGAATGTGTAATCTCCATGGTAACTTGCTTGGGTGTATATCCACACCTGTGGAACTCCGCCCAAGCAGGTAAAACAGAAAGGTTTACTTCTGTCACTGCGTGTGGAATCTCCATGGTAACTTGCTTGGGTGTATATCCACACCTGTGGAACTCCGCCCAAGCAGGTAAAACAGAAAGGTTTACTTCTGTCATCGAATGTGTAATCTCCATGGTAAATTGCTTGGGTGTATATCCACACCTGTGAAACTCCGCCCAAGCAGGTAAAACAGAAAGGTCTACTTCTGTCACTGCGTGTGTAATCTCCATAGTAACTTGCTTGGGTGTATATCCACACCTGTGGAACTCCGCCCAAGCAGGTAAAACAGAAAGGTCTACTTCTGTCACTGATTGTGCAAGGTGCCTCTTCGTGCTCCGTTTTAACGTTCCCTGTTAGTCAAGGACGCTGGTTTACTATAACGTCTATGATAACTTGCTTGGGTGTATATCCACACCTGTGAAACACCACCCAAGCAGGCAAGAACAGATTATGTGACCTCTGTCTCTACGTACACACCATCGTGGCAGAACAACAACAACTGGTTTCATCTACATCATTTAATAACGGCGGTTTGCCGCAATACTTCTTAGATCAAAATATACATTCAAGGGTGTAACTATGCATAGGATAAAAGTATACACAACTATAAATTAACTGGATACGCAACTGTATTTATAAACAGTGACATCATAACATCATAAAGGACATCGGGTGAGTGACGTTCGTCATATATATAGTGCTATAACCTCATATACCTGACAACGAGGGACTTGGGCTGTATAAAAGGATCCACTTCGCTTGACTTAAACATTACATAATGTACAGTAAAAACTCCCTAATCCGAAACCTCTCCAATCCGAAATCCTCCACAATCCGAAAAATTTTCAAGGTCCCAATTTTTTTCCTTCTATATTCTTATATAAGTGTACATGAAAAACCTCCGCAATCCGAAACCTCTCCAATCCGAAATCCTCCTCAATCCGAACTAAGATTTCTGTCCGGAATTGATATTTTGTTCATAAATTGAACTCCGAAATTCAAAAATATGTTCCGGACTGTATATTAATTTGTCAAATATTTCAACAGAGTGCACCATAATTGACTGGTGACAATACACTCAATTGTTACTGTTTGTATCATAAAAGGTGACACTTTGTAAACAACCTATTGTCTATTGATGTAGAATGACCCCTTATTATCTAGCAACTTAATTGAAAAGTATGGTACATTACTTTTAACACCTTTACACAACTAACATGTTATTTTCTATACATGGACTCATCTTGTATTGTAAGTGGTCTTGATGAAACAGTGGGTTTATATTTAATAAATTTGAGAATTAAAAAGTACTTTTGTCAATATTTAAGTTGATGTAACAAAAGTATGCCATGCAAGAGAGTTTTTCATTTTGAGTGGTTTTAATAATATATAAGAATTAATTACTGTTCAACGTATCACAATGTAATTGGGAAAAGGCAATTGGTTTTGAATGTTAAATAATTTGATCACAAACTGATTTTAGTATAATATTTTTCTTATTAATTATGGCCAGAGAAATACAGCTCAATGATATATAGGAATACATGTATACTACAGGTACTGTGGTTTTCAATACATATACTAGTAGATTAATTTGGTATCACACTGAAATAATAAAAACCTCCCTAATCCGAAATCCTCTCTAATCCGAACTTTTTGGGCAGCCCGGAGGGAGTTCGGATTAGGGAGTTTCTACTGTATATAGATCTACAAAGACTGGTTAATGCACAATTACTTTGGCTCATCAATGCATGGTAAACACATCTTGTGCATGTAGATCCATATAACCCCATACTGTAGGCAACATCTGACATCACTAGGCAGCACAGGCGTTCCATACTTGGAAAATCTCATTCATAATTAAATAGTATAAGTAGGCCTATTGTAATTAACATCAACCTTCTAGATAGTTCTAATACCTTGTAGATAGCTAAATATTAAGTAGGAGCTGGTATATAGCTAGTAGATGGTTCAAAAACTAAACATGTTATGTCTTCGTGACGAAGTGGATAACTGAAATACTGTGACGACGCCACTTATATACACTTCTCAATAGGGTCACATGACCATATGAACCAATCAGAAGCTGGCTTTAAAGTGTGTACTGTGATCAGTCCCCACTAAAGTCAGCTTACATTACATTAAATGTCATGTTTAATTGTGGCTCTATCGTGGCTTCTTAACATAATACAAAAAGCCACTGTACACAATAAATAAAAGCCACGCTAATATTTGCAGTGCGCAACAATACGGGCCAAAAGTGTAGGGCTACACTTTGTTAAAATAGTTCAATTATAGACAATGTAACATAAGACTTCATGTGACTGGCTCAGACGTGCATACTATACAATTATACATAAATAAAGTATCTGTAAAGTTTCAAGGCTGAAAAAGAAACATACACAAAAAGCCAGGAATTTACAGTTTGAAAATAGTCCCGTACCACAGAAGTTAGGAAGCCGCCATTTGTCAAATGCAGACAAAATGGACGCTGATACTACTGTCATTAAAGTTCATATATCTTGGAAGATATGTAGATTAATGTTCACACAGAATGTTTCACTAGACTCAGAAAAGATTTGAACACACAGTAAGTCACTTACTCATTTCTGATCACAATCTCATTTAGTGGTATGACGCCCGATATCCTGTGAATGTTCCGTGACAGACGTCAATATAAACATTGAATAAAACACTGAAATTCCAGTCTGTTGGTTGTAATTAAGCACTGAATGGTGAGTTTTTCATAAATTTATTGTGTTAAAACTACAGGCTGAAGTTCATTTTGTTCTGTAACGCGTATTTGATGGAAAATCACAATTGTCACTAGTTTTCGCGACCTTGATACCATGTCATTTGAAGACTATCAATTTGTATAATGTCATCCTCTGTTGAGCTTGATAGCACAAAGGGGTGATACTATTAACTGGTTCTGTAGCATATAGAGGGCGCTGTCCTGGTATTCACTGGGTTGATTGTGTTGATCTTGATGATGTTAATGTAGGGGGGTCCCTTACACTATATATAGTAACAGGTGTATTAATGGATTTTAACATTGCTTGGTACAAATGTGTACCACATGAAGACGTTGTGTCATGCGAAAGACCAAGGTCCCTAGCTCAAAGGTCAAGGTCGCACATAGAGGTCAAAGGTGATATGGTAATGCAAGTCGTGTTCGCTCTGTAACTTTGTCTTTTCTTACAGTTTACAGTTTATTTGATACTCTCAGCACATAGTACATGTGATATGAGGTACAAAAATGATTACAAAGTACATATAAACATATGACAAGGCTGTGTGGTTGAGAAATAGGTAACAATAGAGTGGATTCAATATGGTTAGAAAAGGTAACAACAAGATGGAATCAATGTTACAGTATAAGAGTTGAGTTGCATTGTATATGCAGATGGTTCAGTGAATATAACAATGTATAGAGGTTTTAGCCAGGTGGCTTGAAATAATTGTTGACATATTTTATAAATTTTGTCAGATTATTTAACCTTAGTGGTTCTGTATCATTCATAATATTATAATAAGTATGGATATTCTTGTTATGTATTTTAATCATTGGGAGCAAATGTTTTCTAGCAGCAGAAAAATGAGAACAACTGAATAAATAATGAAATTCATCACCAATTTCATTTAAATTACATGCGCTACATCTTCTTAAATTGCGGTCGATGTTTTGCCAGCATAGTGTTTCTATTGGTAGATGGTGATTTGATGTTCGGAATTTAAAGATAATTTTAGCATTGTAGTATGTAAGTATATTTATGTACGGCTCAAGGCAGTGGGTTTGTTTGTAGAGTCTGTAGTTGAGATATTTCGATTTCGTTTGAATAGTATCATGCCAGATTTGGTTATATTGGTCACACAGAGACTGACTTAGTTTGGCTAACAAATGTTCTTTTGAGTTAATGTATATTTGGTTGTGCCATACGTAGCTTAAGCCACATTCATCAAGGATACTTTTTACATTAGTAAGCCATTTGTATTGATTTTTTAGAATAGCACTCCTAAGAATTTAAAAGTATCAACTATTTCTAGTGAAAAATTGTCTATACATATATTTCTTCGTCTTCCTTTTCTATCTCCAAATACATGTACAAGGACTTTGGATATGTCAAAATTTATGTTTAAATTCCATGTTTTACAGTATGTTGAGAACGTTTTTAGTAGATCGGACAATTCATCTTCAGATTTTGCAAAAATAACTGTGTCATCTGCGTACAATAAGACGCTCATTTTAATGAATAAGTCAGAGTATTCATCATTAAGAGAAATACCTGCACCAGTATGGCTGAGCATATAATTTTCTAAATCGTTCAGAAATAGAGAAAACAGTAGAGGAGATAGGTTTTCACCTTGTCTTAAGCCCCTTTGGCAGTCGAAGAAGTCGGATTGGGTACCGTTTATTGAGACACAAGACTTAATACCATCATACATATTTGTGATAATATTTAGAAACTTTCCTGTTATATTGTACTTAATTAATTTTGACCATAGACCAGTCCTCCATACGGAGTCAAAGGCTTTTTGGAAGTTTATAAAGGCACAGAATAATTTAGTGTTTTTTGATTTCATATACTCGGACATCATATGTAGAACAAAGATATTATCGACAGTAGATAGATTTTTACGAAACCTGCTTGGTTCTGATTTAGTAGATTGTTTGTTTCTAAACATATAGTTAATCTCTCGTTAAGAATGGCAGTAAACAATTTGCCCATACAGCTTAACAATGTAATTCTCAGGTAGGTCGATATTACCTTTGTTTTTGTATATAGGTATAATACAGCCTGTCAACCATGCATCAGGCAGAATACCAGTTGTAAATATAACATTAAACAGTTTATGATATAATGGCAGCATTAGTGGGCACCTCGCTTTTATATAGTCATCAATAACCTGGTCAAGTCCTGCTGCTTTGCCTTTTTTAGTTTCCGGACTGCTTTTTCAATTTCTGAAACTGTAATTTCAGCGTTAAGATTGTTTTCTATGTTAATATTTGGGAAATCTGTCTCAGGCATATCCTGTATATCAACATTATTGGTATTGAGCTCTTTGTAAAAGTCATAGAATGTTGGCAAATCAACACTTGCGTTTTGAGATTTTTTGTTTAAACTATTTACATAGTTCCAAAATTCTTTAGGTGACTTTGATTTCATATTTTGTATTTTCTTTTTTTGGAGTCTTTTATACTTATTGATGCTGCTTTTAATTATTTTCTTATAGTTTCTACTTGCTGTAATTAGTTCAGTTTTTGATATGTCATTTTTGAACAAGTTATACTTCTTTTTATGTTTATGATATGTTGATCTTGAGGTCTTACATGCATTATCAAACCATGGTTTTTATATTTTCTCTGGTGTGTGTCTTTGGTTTAGTTGTATATGTTCCACAAGTAGTGCTTGCAGTTTCTTTAAGGATACATTCAATATTACTAACAATATCGTTAACAAATGCTTTGTCAGCATTTACACAGTTGTCTAGAACGTGTTGTATTTCGTTCAACTTTTCACGATTTATATTTTCAGCGAATACATTTGCGTTTGATTCTGACATTTTTTTTATGTTTTGCTTTTGTTCGTGCAGTCTATCGACGCTCCTACGCGACATTGTTATGTCAAAATAAATAGGACAGTGAACATCAGAATAAAGAGAGCAGAACTCATCAACAGCGAAATTACTAAATAATCTAACAGAATTTGCCGAAGCAATTGCATAATCAACAACTGATTTGCCTTTGCACGTAAAATTGCCAACGTCTTTATCTTCGAATGCTCTACCATTTAGTATTACTGAATTGTTGCTTTTGACAAAATCTAACAGAGTTCTACCAGACCTGTTTACTGTATGATCTTTTAATTTACGGTTGAGAGAGAGAGAATGTTTTGTAATTTCTCCTATGACATTATCATTAAAAATTACATTAGAGACAACATCCATTGAGTCAAAAAGATTATTGTCTGCTAAAGTAAAATCAGCTGAGTTTCCTATTCTGGCGTTGAAATCGCCCATTGTAATAACATATTTGTTTTATTGATTAAACATGGTATATTCTGCATAAAACATATCAAGAATATCCTGCTTAAAAAATCTGGTGTTTTCAGGGGGAATATATACAGCTCCAAGTACAACATCTTCATCAGTATTAAGTAAAAGTTTCGATAATTCAAACCATTGTACATACTCGCAGTCAGACAATGAATGTATAAAATGCTGGTGCAATTCATTTTTTACAAAAATTGCGATACCACCAGATTTTTTCAGGGATTTCTGTTTTCGATTTTTAGTAATACATGTGAAATTATCTATATCAACTGTATCCAAATCATCAAGGTGTGTCTCGGTACATGGGATAATAACGAACGAGTTCAAATAATTTGTGAATTCCGGAATATTAGTCCGTGATTTCAAACCACACACATTTATAGAACAGAGTCTAAGTTTTTGTCCGTTACCACCATGGCATTTCTATGTCGATCGATCGTTGTTTTCCTGAATATTCTCTGGAAGGTTCTCAGCTCTGACCTCCTTTCCATCTACAAAGAGTCTGTCCTTGACCAAGTTAGCTATCAGTTTATCTTTCTTCGCTTTTCTCAATATTGGGTATAATTGTCTCCGTTTAGCTTCGATTTCTTCAGGGAAATGTTCATTTATACTATGGTTAGTTCCCATTAATTTGTTTCCAGATCGGCGAACTCTCTCTCGGTCCTTGAAGAAACTGAATTTAGCAATGATAGGTCGTGGCAATGGAGTACCATCTGGGCCACATTTTATAGGCTTGTTTGGATTTGGTCTAATGCGATGGACACGTTCAAACGGAATGTTATCGTGAATGTTCAGCTTTGTTCTAAGGAAAGTCCGAAGAACACATTCACAGTGTTCACCCTCCCTGTATTTGATGTTTGTGAATATGAGGTTATCACGCATACTCTGGCATTTAGTTTCGACCAGTTGCTCCTTTAGAGAGGAATTGATAGTTTTCAATTCAGCCATAGTGCGGCGAATTTCTTCGTTTTCCTCACGAATCTTTTCCATAGATTTCTCACATTCGTTTATTTGATCTATTTCAGTAGTTCGCTGCAATACTATATCGTCATACTGTTCACTAACAAACTTTACCGAAGCTTCCATGGCTTTGGTGTCATTTTCAGCTTTAACCAATCGTGTTTCAAATTCAGTCGTTTTCCTGTTCATCGAATTCACTGTCTTGCTGGATTTTAATAGTGCTTTGTACAAATGTTGACCACACCAATCAAGTTTTTCTATAAAAAATGTCCAAATTCTTTTTTTTTTCGATTTTTATTTTTTTTTCAATTTATTTTCGAATTTTTAAACACAAAAATTATTCAATTTTTGTTTGTAGTTTTTTTCTCAATTATTTTGTGGAAGACGTAGGTCCCTACCATAAAGGTGAAGGTCACTTAGAGGACAAAGGTTATATAGTTATGCATGTCGTGTTTCTTACTGGATTTTAAAAGATAAAAGTAACTATAAATTTAAATAATATTCGTGTGTCAAGCAGTGCTGCGGGGGTATGATTCATCCCTTCAGTGATAGTTCTAATTCGCACAGATTCGGCTGTATATAGCGATAGTTTGGTGGAAAGTCTTTCATCCATCCATTGATATAGGTTTCAACTACTACCCATCAGCATCGGTTTCGGATTTCGATTACATTTGTGAATATAACGGTATTGGAATCTGTCGATGATGCGTAAGACCAGTATGAGTACCCGTATGTTGTCAATGAATGCCACAAAATCATACATAGTATAAATCTATATACGTTTATTTTAATGTTACACAAACATGACCCACACAACATTATGCAAAACATAATTATGATCAAATAACAATCTTATAATAAATGGAAATGATACATAATAAATGTTACGGGGCGCTTCGGATAAAATTACCATGACGTTAACTCACAACAAGCTTCACATAGTTCAAAATATTACAGAACGAGTTTATAACATGACTGTTTTTAATATTGGTAGTTCTAGACCTAGGCCAATATGTTCACCACGACATTATGGACATAAAACTTACGGACATTATGGAAGAACGCGGTCTTTTTGAAAATACTAGACTATTATGAGATGTGGTCAATTTGATTGGCTGTCTAACTCGGCAATTATGGTTCTCTTAAAAAATACTCACCAGTTTGAATATCAGTAAATTTATATTCTATAGGATTTTAAAGTCAATGACCCTTTTTGCGATGCCTTAAATCAACGGAATATCGCGGAATATAGGACGGGTTGGACAGATTATATACACCAATAGACGGCGCATTGGTAAAAATGAATGAACGAATGGGTCATCCTAAAAGAGTTGGCGAACGATTTATTGCATTTAGACAGCATAATCGACAATCAATCAAACATCACACATATATTAAGATGATGAAGATTTTTGTGGGAATCTGGTGGGGAGAGAATTAGGATACGCAACTTTTTGATAACGGCAATGTCAAACTTCTTGTTAAACCATTTCATTAGTATTGTTTCATGAAAATGTTTGTGTTAAAACGTTATTTATTATCTTTTTACTGTACTTTGCAATACTTGTAAAGTTAATCAATCATATTCTTAGTAGTCAATAATTACGTGTTTTCATGATGGCTTTTTGTTGGACTTCAGAATGTCATTTTAGCCTACGGCCGCAGGCTAATGTGACAGTATTCCGACCCATAAAATGGTCATTAAGAAAACACATACTTATTAACAGAATAATCAAGTTTGTTTAATCTGAACTGCTATATAGCAAGTAACCGTCGTTGTCTTAACAGCAATATCTTCTGCATGTGTTACAATTGCGACAATACTTATATTATAAATATTCAAAAGTGATATTCTACCAACCGAATACATCACTGATGTTTACACTGTAGTTTATTGAAGTTACAGGTTGATCATGTGTGAATTACATAATTCACAAACATTTTGAAAGGAAACTTTGCGCTATTTTCAAAAGGAAAAATACTGAGTGCGCGATATCAAGAGTGGTTTAAATTGCTTATTTGTAATGAATGTATCTAAAAGCAACCGACGATGGCGTTAAATTACATAAATACTTGGTGACGTAGAAAAAACGTAATTTACCATTTTAGCCCGATCTGTGAGACAGCACCTTTAAGTTCCAATGGTCATTCGGTGAATACAATTGTAATGAAAGCTGTGTTAACGCTCAAACAAGGTAATCGAAATGATAATCAAAGCAGTGTTTGTGTACAACCTTACCGTTAGTTAAAGGAGATCAAACTATATATCTGTACATTAAGATTATGTGGTACGGTCCCGAGGTAGGAACCGTAAAACAACACATAATTGTAAAAATTGTAAGGGAATTGTCTTACAAATACGGCTAAAATTTAGTTTCTTGGCCTGGTTTGACTACTGATATGTACTAGTAAGACATAACGTCTCGTTCTGTAGCAGGGTCTCTTCAATATGGCTTCTATATACATGATGCTGGGTCGTGATAACTGCCATCTTGCACCAATTCTCGAACGGTGAGATCAGATTATTATATGGCTCGTCATATCGGACTGGGCAGAGTAATCTCTGTCGCAATCATCTTTTTCAGGATAATATAACAGGTAAACAGAACTTTAACATATTTGAAAGAGGAAGAAGAAAAAAATGTTTTAATGTTTGATTTTCAGCTCAATTACCAAATACTTCGAAGCATGAAAATTCTTAGTTTGTCCGAAGCTTAAACCTGTTGACCAAGCCTGGCTTTAATTTTTAATCACGCTCTCACTGGACTAAAACGTCCCATATTGACGAACACGGATTTCAGTACGCCGTTGTCAGATCTTACTGTTAGGGAAATTGTGAACTTTAGTCAGACAGATCCCCTCCCCTACATAGTGACAGAATACGCAAAATAACAATAAATGAACATGGTCACTCGACTGATGATGATTTTGAAAAGAAGTAGAGAATCCATCTGACCCGGAATATCATGTACGAATAGGAAAAATAGCAAATATCATAGTATGGGTCCATGAGGCACTCCACCATCAACTAGTTTTCATGAAGATGATCCCACGTTGCACATTGACTGTCGCGTTGCCATTGTCTACATACTTGTACTAATGTATCTTTTATTTGAACAGTAAATGGATTACATTAAATAGCATGTACGACTTCTATGTCTCACAATTAATTTAACTCATCCATAAGCAGCAGGAAGTGACACTTGTATATATAATTATGTTTTAACAGCTATTATTGAGGACATGGCAATTTGTATTGTGATTTAAAACCACCATTGTTCGCTATATGTTCACTAAAATGAAACTGGAACTGATTGTAAAATTGTAAAAGGTTATAATGGACAAAAATTTGCTCCTATGGATTATTCGAAGCTACATAGTCAAAACAAAACCCACGGCGTACGTACAATATCAATGACTTGTAAGCGTTTGCAGATCATTGTTATGAGCACTTGTATTTTACACAGAAATGTTTTATTCTCCATTTCCACGTAATTAAATACCCAACGAATAGCCTGTCATTGTGCTGGAAAATATTGTATCGAAACATCACAACGTTTTATGTTTTAGATATAAATATTCAAACTGTATAGTGTATTTCACACGGATTCAACATTCTCTTAGTGATTCGGTATGTGCACAATGTTCTCTTGCTGGCGTTTTTCAAACATGTGAATGGGACGACTCCTTTCATAAGAGATGTGGGTATAAGGTTCAACATTTTGATAGTTGCCGTGCCGTGTATACAACATATGCCGATACTATGGCATACAAATGATTTATAAACAATTTTATGTTAGTATAAGTGACTTGGAATAAGACTGAATATGGATGCACTTGGTGTGGGATTGGGGATACTACTTCTAACAACTGGCGGTTTGTATTGTCAAACATACGAACAGACTGACACATTGATGACCGAGCTACTGGAGGGATACAATAAGTACATATTACCAGTCAGGAACCAGACGTCAGCACTCAACGTGACCGTTTTCTTAAACATCTATTCAATACCTGACATTGATATCATCAACGGACTTATTACTTTCTCCGTAGGATTTCTATTTACTTGGAATGATGAAAATTTAGTATGGAGCCCTTTTCATTATGATGGGCTTTATCAAATAACATTTACGAGTGATATGGTATGGACCCCAAGTTTTCTTATTATCTCCAGCTTTGACCAGATTGTGGTTGGCGCCCATACCATTGACAACATCTTTGTACACAGAGGTACTAGCTATTGGTACCCCTCACACGTAGTGAAAAACATATGCTCATTCAACTTGAAATATTGGCCATTCGATAAACAACATTGCTTTATTACAATTAGTGAGCGTAGTGTTAGTTCAAATAAAGTATCCTTTACAATAATGGAAGGACACCGTACTGGTGGACTCTCTATTAGTGGTGTATCTATGAGTGAATGGCAGTTGGAAGAAACATGGATTGAAAACAAAAATAATGGAGAATTTCCTCTGATAAGCTACCATTTCATACTAATACATCAACCGGCGTTTCATGTTTTGACGATGATTCTACCACTAACACTAATTGGACTCTTAGTTCCGTTTGTGTTTCTGCTTCCCAGCGAATCAGGTGAACGCATTGGTTTCTCGGTAACATTGATGCTGTCAATGACTGTTTTTATGACAGTTATATCCGAAACTATACCAAGCACTACTAATCCCGTAGCATTAATTTGTGGGTATGTGATGATGTTAACATGCTCAAGTGTTGCTGTGACGATGCTGACCATACTTAACATTCAATTGTACCATAGAAGCAACAAAATAAGAATTGGTTCATGGTGGAAGATATTCCACAATCTGGTTAGTTGTAGCAGAAGTTTCCAAAGCAAAGTGTCAATCAGCGAATCCAATCAGCACACAACTCATCAAACAACAAACGCTGATAGAATATGCGAAGATGTAAAAGGTTTAGAAGGTGACTTGAATCCATTGGAAGCGAAGAGTGGTGTCAGGTGGATAGACATAAGTCAAAGTGCGGACAAAGTTCTGTTTATTGTTACAACAGTTTGTATGTATTCGTCGTCCATTTGTTTTCTATTGTATCTACAATTGGCTTCAGAATATCCCCCATTACACTAGTAGCAAGTATATGTATCGCCTTTGGATGAAGAAATGCTTTTACTGGTTTATATGTTTACCGTTGGAACAACACCAGTGGCCGGAATTACAACCAATACTCAAATATTGAAAAATGTGATATATTAAGCTATTATTTGTCCTAGATTGCAAATCTGTATGAGGAAAATGTACAAAATTGTTATCATTTTATGAGTGTTGAAAATAACATTTAATACATTTTCTTTGCTATTGTGTGTTATCTAAAAGGCATATATGCAATTATTAAATCTGAGTGCCACTTTTTTGTTTTCAAATACACTAAATTACACTAGGAATTGAGCTAAAAATAATATTTAGTACCAATTTAACATTATAATTATATATAACAGCTTCTCTCCAAAATTGCCGCAATGAATCTCAAAACAGTGAATCTCAGAAGAGTGAATTTCAATATTTGAGTGCTGAGTGTAAGTGTTGGTTGATATCCGGGCCCAGATTCGTCGTTTTCACAAACCTTATAAATATTTTGTGTGTTTGGCCCTTTATTCTTCTGATGAAAACAGCTTTCCGTGTCCGATTAATTACCATCTCTATAGCACTCAGACTCAGTCCACATATTGTTAAAATAATCCCACCTATGGTTCACACTGTTGTGTATCAATATTAACACATTGTCAAATCAATTCATTTATATAACGTTCAATTTCCTATAAATATTTACTTATAAATGCTTATATCAAAGCTCAGTTTTTAAATATGCATTTTACTAAATTTCTATGTGTGATATATATGCTATTGTATACTTCTATCGTTATTCGACTGTATACTGTTGATTTTTAACTGTATCTTGATTATTCTTTTATGTCGTGTTTGCACAATGTATTTTTAGAATAGTGAGTTAAAGGTGTATTAATAATTTTCATTTGTTCAGGTTTATTATAAATAAAGAAAAAATACAAAAAATGTGAACATATCCTGACTTATTTCACTCATAACGTTGAATACAGGGTGTCCAAAAAGAAATTATACAGTTTCAGTATCTATTTATCAATTCTCTACAATCTTCTATCGCAACGAAAATTTGCACACGTATAGACAAAATATTTAAGTTTTTTCTGTAATCAATTTTAAGATTATGAATCGTATGATTTTTAGAAAAATGTCAATTTTCGAAAATTACCTTATTTTGTCCGTGACATCATTTTGTAGTAATTAACGTCGTTTTCATGATGCATGTCGCCTTCTGACATTTCCCTTCTTGCACTCGTTTTTTGAAACTATCAAGTACACGTGTCTTACCTGATGTTCTAACCTTCTCGTTTGATGTTCCTCAGCAGCATAGATGTATCCGTTGACTTTGGATTGTACACTAGCGTTCAGATAGCACATTATAAATAAATAAACACAAATCGTTACTTTTCTGTGTTAAACCAGCTCTCATTCCTAAACACCGCAGGTGATTTATTGTTTCGAATGATGCATAGTTCATGCAAGATGTGCCAGGGCCACACATTGTACATAAGGGGTTGGATGAATTCCTTGAAACAGTTGGATCCAACGTAATTTCAAGAAAATGCCACTGTGGTGTGACATGGCCCGCCCACAGCTCGGATCTAAATCATTGCAACTTCTTCTTGTGGGGCTATGTGAAATTGCTAGTGTACAGCACAAAGGCAACAGAAACGTCCATGCTCACGAAAAACATCAAACGAGAAGGTAAGAAGATATGTTTAGAAACATTTGCAAATGTTATCAATAGTTTAAAAGAAGTGCAAGAAGGGAAACGTAAGAAGGGTGGACATCTTTGGAACGTCATAAATTACAGAAATTACGTCACGGCCAAAGTAAGGTAATTTCAGTAAATTTACATTTTTCTAATAACTATCCAAGTTATAATCTTAAAACTGGTTCCAGAATTTTTCTTTACGAAAGCAGAATGAGGAGATTTGATAAATATACACTGACACTGTATACTTTCTTTTTGGACACCCTGTATGCTTTCTAAGTGAGAAATTATCGGCAACGGACCAGTTTTGTTTTATTGCCGGTTTGATGAACCAGCGTTAAAGGTTTGTTGAATGATTCAGCCTGAGCATTGGCCCTTGGCCACTTTGGTGTGACTTTCGGTGAGTAAAACCACACTATTGTTGTTGTTAATGCACGGCTTGCATATGCAACTACTTGGCCTCCTGAGTAAGTATTCCTGACAATCCTACAAATGAAGCGTCTGTTATGAGCTTAATAGTTTTCATTGGATCATAATACCTTATACTGTATCACTACTCAACTCCGATTTCAATCTGTCAAATGCATCCTGTTGACATTTCTCCCATAACCATGTAGTGTCCTAGCTGGTCAATCGGCGCCATGGTTCTGTGATTGACGCATAGTTGTTGATGAACTTAGAGCGATATGACGTCATGTCTAAGAAACTACGTAATTCAGATACATTCGTAGGCCATTCCATTACCCTAATAGCTTCAACTTTCATCGAGTTAGCTTAAATGCCTGATCACTTGAACACATTTTTCTTCTAGTTCTGATTGTTTATAACCACATTTTAGATCAAGTTTGCTAAAAATTCGTGCACCATTCATGTCGTGTATCAATTCATCGATGGTAGGCATCGGGTGACGTTCTCTCTCAATTGCCTTATTTGCCTCACGCCTCTGAAGTAATTTTTTTCTTTGGCGGAGTGACAATCGGTGATACCCATGGAGTTGACTAATTTCTAACTTCTTTTAATATGTCATCCTTCACCAATTTCTCTATTTTCTTAGATACCTTTGCCGTTAAGTGAAATGGTGTTCGTCTGTTTCTCTGTACAACCGGCATTATATCCTTATTAACATGTAATTTGACCTTTGTGTGTTTCAGTTTTCCTATGCCAGTGTAAATACTGGGATATTTGCTTTCAACATCCTTGCAATCCATCATGATGCTTTGACTGATGTGAACAAAGTCTAATTCACACAATGTTTCATATCCAATAAGCATACATTTTTACCGTAATGACATTTGACCCGGTAAATGTGGCGATATTGACTTTTCCGTATTTATCTACATTGTATTGTAAGATCACAAAAACCTAAAACCTTGAGATTTGATCCACCTCTGTATGGTAACAGTTTTGGTAGTCTTCTGGTATATATTATATTAAGATGTGGTTTTCCAAGAAAATTATACAATTATCATTTGAACATGTTTTCCATTAAGATTTAAACGAGTTGTTGGCGATTTGTTTAACTTACGACCATCAACACGTTTGACTGTATATTGTAACTGAATTCATTGCCATAACTATCTGAACGATTGCAGGTCCCTCCGTCGCAGATGCGTGCAATTCCGACTGCTCCAACATGCGTCCGTATCTAAGAATATCACTGAGGGAATTGCCAGGTTCCCTCGGAGCACGTCTTCTCAACTGGTGTGATTTGCAATTCTGTATCGTATCAGTTGCTGTAGAATCTCCTTGTCTACATCCCCGAACTCAAATTTTTTTGGCTAAAGTTCTCAAGTCCGTGATAAACTCATCCGGAGGTTGATTTTCACTTTGCTTGTGTGTCCTAAAGTTATATACTTCCATTTGAACGTTCCTTTTGAGTGCTAAGTTATCCATTAACACTTTCTTCGTCGCTGTATATGTCGCTTCCGTCGCTTTCTTTTCAACATCATACATATCGTACATTTTTTCGCCTTAGGCCTTGGGTAACAGTACTTTCCTCAGGCTGACGTTTTTACTTTCACACTCGAAGCTATCATTTTTGAGCTTTTTATTTGTAATTCCTATATATAGCCTGATCAGATATAAAGTAAGAATCAAGATATATATACATACATGTATGTTATTATAAATTGCATAATAAAACAAGAACAACATGCAACCCATTACATGTATTTCTAAACAATTCTGACGCGTTGGCCATAACAACATAAGTAATCACTAGAGCATGCAAAACTATAAACATTGGAAAAGCTGCTGGTTCTGATTACTAATTGAATGAGTTTTTTAAATATGGTTCCAACTGTGAACAGTTTGTGAATGTAACATCGTGTTTATGTAATAAAATGTTTGACTTGAGGTATTTCCCATCAAGTTGGTCTGAGGGATTAATTATACCACTACATAAGAAAGGGGATATTGATAATCCAAGCAATTACAGGGGAATAACTCTTTTAAGCACTTTTGGCAAATTATTTACAAAAAATATAAACGATAGACTCAATGTGTGGGCAGAAAAATATCATGTTTATATTGAAGCACAGGCGGGATTTAGAAAAAATATGGGCACTGTTGACAATATTTTTATTTTACAGGGTATAATTAACCATCTGTTGAAACACAATAAGAAATTGTATGCTGTCTTTGTAGATTTTACTAAAGCCTTTGACTATTTAGTTAGAGATGTTATCTGGTATAAACTTATAAAACTCGATGTTAGAGGTAAAATGATAGATATTATTAGGTCGATGTATGATTGTGTTAGCTCCCGTATTAAGTATAAAAATATGCTAAGTGAAGAGTTTACTTGCTGTTTAGGAGTACGACAGGGTGAATCATTATCTCCCTTCTTGTTATCTATGTATCTTAATGACATTGAGGAACATTTCATGTTAAATGGGTTTGAAGGTATAGACTTGGGTGTTTTAAATTATTTTTACTGTTGTATGCAGATGATATAGTTGTTATGTCTGAAACAGAGGAAGGATTACAGAAAGGGTTACTACTTTTGGAAGAATACTGTGACAGATGGAAACTGACAGTAAACTGTACTAAGACAAAAGTCATGATTTTTAAAAAAGGGGGTAGACTTAAATTTTAGATATAAGGACCAAAATCTGGATATTGTCACTAAATTTGCATATTTAGGTGTTGTTTTTTTCTGTAGGTGGTTCTTTTAATCTTACGTATGAAACTTTGTCTGGACAAGCACTTAAAGCTATATATAAACTTCAAAAAGAACTATTAAAATTTCCATGTATTACCATAAAACATAAGTTAGATTTGTTTGATAAACTTGCATTACCAGTACTCAATTATGGCTCTCAGGCATGGGGTTTAAATGATAGTTCTCAATTGAAAAAATTCACCTGCAGTGTTGTAAGGAGATTTTAGGTGTTAGGCAGCATACACAGAATAATTTCGTATATAGCGAACTTGGAAGAACTTCATTAAAAACAATTAGAGCTATGAGCGTCATTAAATATTGGTTAAAAATTGTTCAACTAGAGAGCACCAAATACGCTAAAGTAATTTATAATGTAATGTTAAGGGATTTAAATGAGAAGCCAAATTGTATGTCTTGGGCGAAATCCGTGAGAAATTTGTTACAGTCTTTAGGTTTTAACGATGTTTGGATTAACCAAGGTGTAGGAAATGATAAAATATTTATGGAAATGTTTAAGCAAAGATTAAATGATAATTTTATACAAAACTGGTATTCAGAGTTAAGAGAATCAACACGTGCAAGAACATATGTATTGTTCTGCAATTTTCAATTACAACCATATTTAGCATGTATACATATTGAAAAATTTAGATTTTCTCTATCTCGTCTAAGAATGTCCTCACATAGACTTAAAGTAGAAACTGGCAGATGGCATAAACCACATACAATACCATATAATGAAAGGATTTGTGATATTTGTTCCAAATTAGAAGATGAATTTCATGTTCTATTAGAGTGTCCATTATACAATGATTTGAGAAAACTATATATACATTAATACTATTTGAAAATACCAAACATCCCAAAATTTATCGAACTGTTATCGGCCGAAAATGAAAACATAATTAAAAAAATGTCCATGTTTGTACAAAAATCTTTCAACGTTAGGAATTATTTAGGGTTTAATTAAGTATCACATTATCATGTGACCACATTAATTCTGTATACATATGCTTCTTCTTGAAAGTTATTAATAACTGTTTTGCTCTATTAGCTATTATGTACATATGCATTATTGATTTGGCATGCACTGCTATGTTCTTTGCATGTAGTACCTATGTTTATATATATATTTGATTGTAAAATTGTGTACTCATGGACACATTCTCCAATGTATATAGAAATAAACTGTTAAACGGTAACAATGACCGTAGCCTTATCAAGCTTGGCAAAGTCATCATTCTACATATTGTAGATACATATACTTGTGTCATTGACACATTCAAACTTATTCAGTATCAACAGAGACTATATTATCTATAGTCCTGGTATCCATAAGTCTATTTAGAAAAATGTTATTGGCCATATAAGTATGTTTTACTCTTCTAACTTGACCTTTGACCATTTTGGTGGCCATCTTGAATTTCTGGGAGGCACATGCATGGTCTCTCAAGCATTTTTTTTTAACTTGATTAAATGATAATTAATTAAGCTTAAAAGCGATGTGTTGGCACAGGGGCATTCATTATTGGACACATTCTAATAATCTGGTGCTGTCCATATTTCGTCATTTTCAGCTTTTATTTACCCCCATTCTAATATTTGGAAGCAATATTTCAATATAGTACAATTGAAATAAAACATGCATAAAGACACAAAATAATATTAATATAACAGTTATATTACGCAAATAAAATGTCCCATTCAAAATATCAACTTTTGAATGGCAAACTAATTTAATTTTTTGGGTTAAATTATTACTCCACCCACCTTAATACAAATTATGGGTCAAAATCTCACCATCACACCACAGTAGAATGAATGTGATGTTGTAAGATCTATATAACTACCACTAGAACTATTTGGGATAGTTAATTGGCCAAAAATACAACAAGTATATTAACTATAGTAAACGATATGACAGATTTTACCGATTTTTAGCCATTTTTTCGTCAAAAAAGCATGATTTTCAAATACTCAATTTAAAAACATCATGATTTGGGCTTGATTTGTGTATTTCAACATGTATCCTATTAAAATAACACATAAAACATGTTATAAGACAGAATTGGTACTTAGAGTATGTTTATTGTGTCACATTAGTGAAATTTGAAAATTTGGCGGCCAACTTTAAGTCCCTGTAAGAAAACGTTTCTTGATTGTTAAGAAATGACCGAGCTGTTGATAAAACAAGGATGAAAAGAGTATATGGTAATCTATCGAGTTACCTCTAAAGCCTAGGTCCAACTGACATCCATGTTATCTCAATTACTTCCGATACCACAGGATTCATCACAATTCCTTCCGATATCACAAACTGTCTAATGTCAGTATTCCCGGAAGCCTCCCCTAGACCACAAGAAACCTGTTCCCGATGTCCTCACCTGATAGCTCAATAATTTCCATCGGGAGTAAATCACCGAGGCAAAAAATGCTCAGTGGGGCCTAGGCTTAAACTCAAGGTCAGTAAGGCAAGTGATTTCTAAATATAGTATCGTATATCACCTCCTACCGGAAAATGTATCTTGTCTGAGACTGTGGCCTATAACTTCATTACAGGATATCGTCCGTTCTTGCTCAATTTGCAACTAATGTTGTCCGTGTTTGTGTAAAAATTGAGGTGTGTGAAATTGGCAATAAGTTGTTAGTTGTTCATTTAGAAGTTCAATCAAAATTTAATTTTTGAATTCACTTCTGACTGAAGTTAACTCAAAGTGTTATATTTTAGTAAAACAAAACACAGTTACCTGTGATTTTCTTTAAAATCTTAATCAATGATACAGTTACCAGTGGGTAGGGTGCGTCGAGATTTGAATATTTTTGAAAACAATATTTAAACAATGCTGTTGGATATTGGACATAAAACTCGAACTTTCAAGTGAGACCGCAAAAATGGCGCATTTACAGCCAGCAGGCCGATCAATCACATTCGAATTATTGATAGTAAGTCCGCATTAAAACGTATGAAACGCGTGTGGTTATAAAGTTATACCTATCTATTTGCGGTACCAGTGGCAACATCTTTCTAAGTGTACGTCCGAGCAGCTATTTTCCCCAGGAATGGATAGACCCATTTTGTCTACGACGCCATCAGGATGCGTCTCATATAAAATTATGCTGAAAGACCAAAAACGGGAGTCACTTGGGGGTTTGTCGAAGACAAATCATGACGTACAAAATCCAAAATGGGCTTGTTGAAATCACAACGGGCACCTTATTACTTCCACAAGCGTGATTCCAAGATCCGTGACCAACACCCCTTTATCAATACCGTCAGACCACCATACTACACATATAAATTTGCGCTAATTACGCATACAAGTGCCCAGCTCAGTCCATGGAAGAAGACAAGCTGGATAAATTTTGCTCAGGCGAAGTTCGCCTAGCTATGTTTCATCAGAGGGGTTTGACCCGACTGTTGTGGCCTAACATCTTGGTTCCATCATACACGTATACAAAAACGATTCATCGCCCCCTCTTGATCCACGCATGTTTTCAATACATCTACATTATTTTGAATAGAATCGCTTCAGGCGAGTTCAATACTTGTTGGTCCACGTCACGTGTTGTCACCTTTACACAGGTCAAAGAAAGTTTCAGATGTTTTATATTTGAATATTTATACCAGTATACGTCGTATCGCTGAATGGAAAACGGATTGTGACATACTTGTACTAGCCAAATAATAATGTAAGTACAGTTTGTACTGT
This sequence comes from Spisula solida, assembly GCA_947247005.1. Classification (NCBI taxonomy): domain Eukaryota; kingdom Metazoa; phylum Mollusca; class Bivalvia; order Venerida; family Mactridae; genus Spisula; species Spisula solida. Next base: position 4,271,773 of record OX365948.1, on the reverse strand, counting down.
TCTATCTATATTTGTTATAATTGGTAACTGTCGTTGTATCAATTTAGTCTGATTTAGTCTCAGAAGGTAAAGGTAAATTTCCAACTTGGGTAGCTACTAGCTAAACGGGGGAATTAAGTGTATAAACTCTATGGTTAAAGTACATAAACATGCATAACCTAGAAATACACCTATAGACATTCAATTCGGGCAATGTACATCATTAATTTTGATCTTTGAAAGAATGGGTGGCCCGATGGTCGAGCGCATAACGCTCTTGACTTCAGACCGAGAGGTCCCTGCTTTTTGTCGTCGACCGCGGCACTTAGTCATTTCTCCCACCCAACTAGAGACGACCTGGTTTGAAATCCGGAGGTAGTTTCGCGTGTACCGGTGCTGTAGATCGGACAAGTTAATCAAAATACTGAAGTATTGCTACTGGGGGAAATCGTAATTCTGGGTATTACATGTATAGGGTTTCTCATTTAATGGTACTGAATTTCAAAACAAATGTTAATATTATGACAAGGTTTCTGAGACGCGATAGAAGCTGAATCATTCAAATCACACCACAACGGTCCCATCACAATAGAACTCATAAAGGCAACACACCTGCTGTAGTTCTAAGTAATATGTCACAATGTGTGTTCGATTCCAACGTGTTTCACCGTATTTTTCGTTTTTCACATACATAACTCCATAAGATGCTTGTTAAATGAATTATCAAACATCGAACGTACCTGCGGACATCAAGACTTACCAGTCCTGGTATATATTTTGGCAGGTCAGACTCGCGTAAACAATAGAATAAAACACATTTGATTAAACGTTTCTGCGCAAATATTTTTGATGGTAGTAAACCAAAAGAATGTAAGAAATGGGATAGGGCATCAATGGACGCAACAAAAAATAAGCTAGCGTCTAAAATTACACAAAGTCATAATTCCACAACTCTTCAGCTGCATAAGTATGTACATTTTAAACTATCTGGATACGGTACGATTCGCGAGAACGAATAAGATAGGGGTCGAAACACAAAAGACGATATGGTCTGGATTTTCACCGGGATATTGTTTACACAGCAGCGTACGGACAAGGGTTGACCTAACGACATACGCAAACTATTCAAGTTAGCTGATAATCTATGGCAATTCAATGGACCAAACGTCGATCAATACTATTAACACGGGCGCAAGAAAATGGAAAATGAGTTTAAAATTATGTCTGACCTTGTCAGACATCTGCCAATTGATAAAAATCGGAATAGCTATCGTCAGTAAAAAGTTGAAGTTGATGAAGAAATTCATAAGCGGGGAGTATCACGGAGACGCTCGAGGTGAAATACCAACACAAATCTAAAGAACCGATACTTCACGATTTGCTCGCGGAAATTTATATATTCAACGCAATAACCTTGTAATACCGGTATATTCATACCGTGCTATACAAAAGTTATCGATCAACCAACGTACTATGCATATTCTGTTTTGAATTATGTTCGTTTCACAGAATTTTAAGACTTTTGTCATATAATTTTCCAGTATTGAAATGATGTGACTGAGGAAAATGAAAACATCCCTGTTTGGTTTTGTAGTCAAACTTGAACAAAATTGAGTGAAAGGCGGAAGAAAGTTACAAACATACATGTATCAGCTGTCAGAATTTGTCATGACCAGTGCAGGTAAAATTCTTTTTTAATGTAATATCCATGTATGAGGCACTCATTTGATGCAAAAAGAATTAATAGTCATTGAAATATGTATGCATTTGACATTCACTACGGTCTTCATTGGACGGCCCAGGATACTATAAAATGAATCATGTAGACTATAATTGTTAAGACCACCATTAAACTTTGGTCGCATTTATAAGACCCCTGAATACCATAGGATTCAAAGTTAGACATTGCCTGTGTGTTTTTAAATGGTGTTATGGTGTTTATCGTAGAGAGCCTACCTATCCACGTTGTGAATACCTTCTCGTAGACATTATTTGAAGGCCCCAGACTATCAGTATACCATTGCAAGTACCAATGTAAACCATCCGGGACATTATAGGACAGTGCAATGTAGATCATTAGGGGGACCCCTACTAACAGTTGGAAAGATCCCTTGACACTATATGACCCCTGAATACCATAGGAAAGACCCATTGACGCAGTTTGTCTACTAGTACGAGGGCCATTCAATATATAATGCAAACTAACGCATACTTTTTTATCTACAATATAAATCATTCAAACATGGACATAATCATTCAAAGTAACCTTCTATATATTCAATGACTGAATTTCATTATTTCGACAGACCTTCTATTCGCGTTGCTAGGCAACTGCGGACATACACTCTTAACCGCATGACCGCCGCCTACTCATTGTGATGTAAATCAGGATTTCGAATCTCCCGGTAACATTGGGTAACAGTCGTCTTATTTCTGGTTGGTATGAACGTATATACGTCTAATCTTTAATTAAAATTATGAATATTACGTTTTGCCCTTCCACAATAAAGCTCTAAATCCAGCCGGTAACGTGTTTGACGCGACGTTCTGCCTTTTCTGACGTCAAAAATTTGGACACGCACCGAGCGCCATCCTTGCACATGGTAAACTTGTTCCGCAAATCGAAAAAATTGAGTCAAAACTTCTCCCCTTTTCCTGGACTTTCTTTTCGCATGTGAAAAGTCTGTCTGCTTTGAAAACTTATGTCATTTTTATGCTGTTTAGTATGGGCCGTTGCGTAGATAAACTGCCCTGCACACTGGTATTCTTTGATTGCAATTCTGTCGATCTTATTTTCATTTGATTGCCTCACCACTTCGGAATATGAAAGAGGACATTTTAACACAAACCTCTGGTAAGTCAATAATAAATTTGGGAACTTTCGTTTCGACGGCACTAGATTATTCGAACAAAACGAAAATGACTTAAATATTTATTATGCGAATTTTCGTTTAATTATCTTGTCGGGTTATAAAGATAACTGATAGTTTGCATTATATATTGAATGACCCTCGTGTATGTGTCCTCCACATAGGGTTATGGTGTCTATCTTAAGAGTGTCTTGGGATCCTTCCATTAGTTTCTAAGAGTCCATCCAGGGGAGACTTTCCGGTAGACATTATAAGTAGGAACATTGGTTACCATATGAAGGACCCCTTCAAACCCATTGGAAGGATCCCGTGACACTATATGACCCCTGGATACCATGGGAAATACCAATAGACACTGTTTGTCTATGGGTCATTCACATGGTGTTATGGGGTATATCTTCACAGTGTCTTGGGATCCTTCCATTGGTTTCTAGGAGTCCATCCAGTGGAGACCTTCCCGTAGACATTAAAAGTAGAAACATTGATTACCACTGGAAGGACGCAAAGAAACCATTGAAACGATCCCTTGACACTATGTGACCCCTGAATACCATAGGAAAGACCAATCGACACTGTTTGTCTATGGGTCTCTCACACGGTGTGATGGGGTCTATCTTCAGAGTGTCTTGGGATCCTTCCATTGGTTTCTAGGAGTCCATCCAATGGAGACTTTCCCGTAGACATTTTAAGTAGGAATATTGGTTACCATTGAAAGGACCCCTAGAACACTTGAGAGGATCCCTTGACACTATATGACCCCTGAATACCATAGGAAAGACCCATGGAGACTGTTTGCCTATTTGCCTATGGGTCCTTCACAATGTGTAATTGAGTCTATCTTCAGAGTGTATTTGGATCCTTCCATTGGTTTCTAGGAGTCCATCTATTGGAGACTTTCCATAGATATGTTAAGTAGGAACAATGGTTACCATTGGAAGAACACCTAGAAGCCGTTGGAAGGATCCCTTGACACTGTCTGACCCCCTAATACCATAGGAAAGACCCATGGACACTGTTTGTCTATGGGTTTCTAACACGGTGTTATTGTGTCTATCTTCAGAGTGCCTTGGGATCCGTCGATTGGTTTCTAGGTATCCATCCAATGGAGATCTTCCCGTAGTCATTTTAAGTCGGAATATTGGTTACCATCAAAAGGACCCCTAGAACCCATTGTAATGATCCCTTGACACTTTTTGACCCCTGAATACCATAGGAAAGACCCATGGACACTGTTTGTCTACGGGCCCATCACATGGTGTTATGAGGTATATCTTAAGAGTGTGTTGGGATCCTTCCATTGGTTCCTAGGAGTCAATTTAGTGGACACCTTCCCGTAGACATTTTAAGTAGGAACATTGGTTACCATTGGAAGGACTCCTACAAACCGCTGGAAGGATCCCTTGACACTATGTGACCCATGAATACCATAGGAAAGACCCATGGACACTGTTTGTCTATGGGTCTCTCACATGGTGTTATGAGGTCTATCTTCAGAGTGTCTTCGGACCCTTCCATTGGTTTCTAGTAGTCAATCCAGTGGAGACCGCCCGTAGACATTTTAAGTAGGAACATTGGTTACCATTGGCAAAACCCCTAGAAACCGTTCAAAAGGATCCCTTGACACTATATGACAACTAAATATCATAGGAAAGACCCATGGACACTGTTTGTCTATGGGTTTCTCACATGGTGTTATTGAGTCTATCTTCAGAGTGTCTTAGGATCCTTCCATTTGTTTCTAGGAGTCCATCCAATGGAGACTTTCCCGTAGACATTTTAAGTAGAAACATTGTTTACCATTTAAAGGACCCCTAGAACCCCTTGGAAGGATCCCTTGACACTATGTGACCCATGAATACCATAGGAAAGACCAATGGACACTGTTTGTCAATGGGCATCTCACAGGGTGTTATGGGTTATCTTCAGAGTGCTTTGTAAATAGGTGCAGCTGCTGCAAACAAATTTCGTGCAGGTCCACTATAAAATCTAATGTCAATGGACGTACATTTAGTGTATGTCTTCCACACAATATTGACTGACGTTCTAATAATTTAGTGTATGTCCTTACATGAAATTCGCCTGGGTGTAATATGCAGTATGTCGGGCAAACTGGTAGATCACTTAAAATCCGAATTCGAGAACACAAATATAACTCTAGTAACAATAAAAGGGCACGAAATTTCATTTACCAACATTTGGGGACTTCAGTATTTTGAATAAAAACATTCGTAAGTTGTTTTCTAAAGGGCCTAAATATAGATTTCCCTCTAAAATTGATTTTAACCGATGTAGAACAGAAATAGCTAATTCTATCGAAGAGTTTTGTTTAAAGTGGAGCCGTAGAGAGAAAGCGGATCCTAGCTCATTATCATCTTGGAAACGAGCTTTCTTAAATATAATGGAAAAACGTATTCAATTCTACCAGTCTAATCCTACACTTTTACCCCCTAAGCCTAGATCTTCTTTCCGCCAGTTAAAATTAGACATACAAAATTTTCATAATAATTTCGTTTTGGTTCCTGCTGATAAGGCTTCTAATAATATCATTATCATTTGACGATTACATTATGTTAATGCATTATCTAATGAACTTTCCTCTACCAATGCTTTTACGCCAACACTGTTTTCTGAGAGCGACATTGTGGATCTTCATAAAACTAGCTGCGATACACTTAAAACTAGTATATGCGAAGGCCAACACAAACTACCAACTATGTATTGGATTCCCAAACTGCATAAGACCCCTTACAAAGCCCGTTTCATTTCTAATTCTAGTGCTTGCACAACTACCAATGTGTCTAAATTACTAACTTCATGTTTAACTGCTATAAAAGTTCATGTCCAACGATACTGTGAAAAGACTTATGAAAATTCTGGTATTAATTTATTTTGGTCTGTTAAAAATTCTGGAGTTATTCTTGACAAAATCCATAGGAAACAATATATTTCTTCTCTTAGTACTTACGATTTTTCAACATTATATACCACACTGCCACATGCTCGTATCAAAGATAAATTAATAGCGCTGGTCGAGAAAACATTTGGTAGAGAGAAAACCACATTTCTGGCATGCAGTTATTCTAATGCATATTTTACTAACAACATATCAGATAAATTTACTATGTGGACCTGCAGAGAGGTCTGTGAAGCCCTTATTTTTCTTCTTGACAACATTTTTGTAAGGCTGGGCAATACCATTTATAGACAAATTATCGGTATTCCTATGGGAACTAATTGTGCACCTCTTGTCGCAGATCTGTTTTTATATTGTTATGAACGCGATTTCATGTTAAAATTGTCTCCCGAACACCAATCTGAGGAAATTACAGCGTTCAATAATACGTCCCGATACCTTGATGACATTTTAAATATTGACAATCCTTACTTTTCTAATAAGATCATAGAAATTTACCCAGCCGAATTAACACTAAATAAAGCTAATTCATCTGATACACGCGCATCATTCCTAGACCTTGACCTTGCTATAGAAGCAGGTCAAATTGTTAGTAAAATTTACGACAAGAGAGATGATTTTAACTTCGATATTGTAAATTACCCACACTTGGATGGAGATATTCCACGGTCAACTTCATATGGTGTTTACGCTTCTCAATTAATCCGTTTTGCTAGAGCTTGCTCTCGGGTGGAGGACTTTAATACTCGAAATCTTTGTATTACTAATAAGTTACTGCAACAAGGCTATCGCTTCCATAAACTTCGTAAAACGTTTGCAAAATTCTATAGGCGTAATTCAGATCTCATTTCTAAATATGGTACTAATTTAAAGACACTTCTGCGACAAGGTCTGTCTCAGCCTGAATTTTATGGTGATGTGCTTTACAAATTTCGAAGGATTCTGGGTCATAGCCACTTTCATGATGTGTTTCTCAAGATCATAAAACGTTTTCTGAGTAGAGGATATGACCCTTTAATTTTGCAACGGACTGCATGCTTAGCGGTGGGTCCATCTACAGCTCACCGCTATGCTTCTTATTTCATTGTGCGATGACCGGAAAATATACAGACTCTATGATATGCCTAACCTCAAGCCTTTGTGGACGGCTGGCATTGATGCCTGTCTGTTACATTGTCTTGTCGTACCCTTAAATGTTTTGCTCTCTTGTTGCTCTGACTTCTGATAGGTCATTGAGTACTTTCTGTGCTACTCGATGGTTGTATTTTATATAATGTTTCATGTTTTACATTCTTTTATTACCGGTCACTGTGGCCTTTTTGTTAGGGGGCATTACATGGCGGGAAACATTTATTTACACTGTCCTGTTCTATAAGGTTGTCTATTGGGTAAGTGTGAGGTTTGGTGCACTGTAAAACGTTTAAGCCCCCAGTGACAAGTGTCACTGTCCGTTCCAAGGCGGAAGCCCTTTAGTCAACCTTCCTCTGTGTATGTACTGTCCACTTTATAGTATAATTGGAAAAAATACAAAAATATTTGGCCACTGTGCCTTTTGTTAAACTTTATTCATTTTGTATGTGCCATTCTGCAATTTCGTTGTCCAGCACAAGGCTGCTTCGTATCTTTCAAAATTGCATATACTCAGTGTCTGTTGTGGATTGTCCTTGTGGTGTATGTTTTGTCCGGTTGTTAATTTCTTACCAACTGGCTCTTGTTCCGTTTTAGTTTGACTGACTTAAGCAGCAGACTTTCGGGATTGGATGCCCGGTTTTGTATTACATGTTTCTGTGCTAGTTTTTTATGTATGTTCCGCGCCTTTTCGAGTGAAGTTGTATATTTTCTGTGCCTTTTTGTTCTCGCGTGTCCCGCGGTTTCTGTTGGGGTCGGTACTACTTCCGGTAGTTTCGTATTTTGTTTAATTATTATAATATGGGTTTGTATCTGGATTTAAACGCCAATTCCGTTTACAATCGAGTTTTTCATTTTTAAATAATCGATAATATGCCATAATTTCTCAGTATTTAATTTTTTGACCGGGGCCAAAAGGAGCTAGGAGTTAACTATTTATTCGTATTTGCCGGTTGTCCTCTTACTATTTCGTCCCAGCGGTTCGCATCCTACCGGGTTCGTTCATGAGTCTATGTACAGCTGTGGAGTTATGGATGTAGTGTTCTGTCCCCTGAGGTCATTTAATGTAGTTTTAAGTCCCCTACCGGTTTTTGACCGGAGGGGACTATTGGTTTGCCATCTGTCCGTCAGTTTTGGTTCTGACGGAAATTGTTGTTGATATGGCAACATACATATTGACTATGGCTTTACACCGGTGGGGGACTTCTGTATTGCTTGCAATTCAGTACGTCATATCTCGATTTGTTCAATTACGTCATTTTACTTAATGAAACTGGGTCACTCGTTTTTAGGTTTTCAGATTTTTGGTGGTGAAATCGGGCCTTTCAAGGTTTTAATACTGTTACTTAACTTTTAGACTGTAGGCTGCTAAAACTATGTAGTTCAGCAGTTTTACTGTTGTTACTAGGTCATTCAGCGTGGGCTTTCTGCCTTTTGTTTGCTGAATCTTTTTTATTCAGTTTTTAACAATGAGACTAGGGGCGTTTAATTTTCTTGGTCGGTAGTGTGTTGGGCACTTCTTCGTTTTAAGATTTCTTACAGCTAAAGCGGGGCAATATAGTCCTTTTGCTGTGGAAACTGGGTCATTCAGCTAGTTAGTAGGTCATCCCACTATATGGGCCTTTCAACGTTTTAATACTGTTATTTAACTTTTGAGACTAAAGGCTGCTATAACTATGTAGTTCAGCAGTTTTACTGTTGTTACTAGGTCATTCAGCGTAGGCATTCCGCCTTTTGGTTGCTGTATCTTTTCTACTGGGTCATTCAGCTAGTTATAATTTATTATACTTTTCGACAGCTTGGACTTGGGCGGATCTGCGCTTGTTTAGTTGGGCATTGTGCTTTGTGTGTTTTTAATGTTTTCTGTGCTCGGCTGGTTAAGTTGAGTGCTGCCTTCCCTGTCTGACTTAATATACTCTTTTTGGGATCCGTCCATTTGTTTCTAGGAGTCCATCCAGTGGAGACCTTCCATAGACATTATCAGTAGGAACATTGGTTGCCATTGGAAGGACCCCTAGAAATCGTTGGAAGGATCCCCTGACACTGTCTGACCCCCGAATATCATAGGAAAGACCCATGGACACTGTTTGTCCATGTGTTTCTCACATGGTGTTATTGGGTCTATCTTCATAGTGTCTTAGGATCCTTCCATTGGTTTCTAGTAGTCTTTCGAATGGAGACCTTCCCGTAGACATTATAAGTAGGAACATTGGTTACCATTGGAAGGACCCCTAGAGACCTTTGGAAGGATCCCTTGACACTATATGACCACTGAATACGATAGGAAAAACCCATGGACACTTTGTCTATGGGTTTCTCACATGGTGGTATGGGGTCTATCTTCAGAGTGTCTTGGGATTCTGCCACGGTTTCTAGGAGTCCATCCAATGGAGACTTTCCCGTATACATTTTAAGTAGGAACATTGGTTACCATTGGAAGAACCCATAGAAGCCGTTGGAAGGATCCCTTGACACTGTCTGACGCCCGAATACCGTAGGAAAGACCCATGGACACTGTTTGTCTATGGGTCTCTCACATGGTGTTATGATGTATATCTTCAGAGTGTCCTTGGACCATTCCATTTGTTTCTAGGAGTCCATCTAGTGGAGACATCCCGTAGACATTTTAACTAGGAACATTGGTTACCATTGGAAGAACCCCTAGAAACCGTTGGAAGGATCCCTTGACACTGCCTGACCCCCGAATACCAATGAAAAGACCCATGGACACTGTTTGTCTATTGGTCTCTCACATGATGTTATGATGTATATCTTAAGAGTGTCTTGGGATCCTTCCATTGGTTTCTAGGAGTCCATCCAATGGAGAACTTCCCGTAGACATTATAAGTAGGAACATTGGTTACCATTCAAAGGACCCCTAGAACCCCTTGGAAGGATCCCTTGACACTATATGTCCACTGAATATCATAGGAAAGACCCATGGACATTGTTTGTTTATAGGTTTCTCACTTGGTGTTATGGGGTCTATCTTCAGAGTGTCATGAGATCTTCCATTGGTTTCAAGGAGTCCATCCAGTGGAGACCTTCCCGTAGACATTTTAAGTAGGAACATTGGTTACAATTTGGAAGGACCCCAGGACCCGTTTGAAGGATCCCTTGACACTGTCTGACCTCCGAATACCATAGGAAAGACCCATGGACACTGTTTGCCTATGGGTCCTTCACATGGTGTTATGGGGTCTATCTTCAGAGTGTCTTGGGATCCTTCCATTGATTTCTATGAGTCCATCCAGTGGAGGGCTTCCCGTAGAAATTATAAGTAGGAACATTGGTTACGATTGGAAGGACCCCTAGAAACCCTTTGAAGGATCCCTTGATACTATTTTGACCCCTGAGTTCCATATGAAAGACCCATGGACACTGTTTTCTTTAGGTCCCTCACATGGTGTTACGAGGTCTATCTAAAGAGTGTATTGGGATCCTTCCATTGGTTTCTAGAAGTTCATTCAGTGGAGATCTTCCCGTAGACATTTTAAGTAGGAACATTGGTTACCATTCAAAGGACCCCTTGAAACCTTTGGAAGGATCCCTTGACACTATATGATCACTGAATACCATAGGAAAGAACCATGGACACTGTTTGTCTATGGGTTTCTCATATGGTGTAATTGGGTCTATCTTCAGAGTATCTTGGGATCATTCCATTGGTTTCTCGGAGTCCATTCAGTGGAGACCTTCCCGTAGACATTTTAAGTAGGAACATTTGTAACCATTGGAAAGACCCCTAGAACCCCTTGGAAGGATCCCTTGACACTATATGAACACTGAATATCATAGGAAAGACCTATGTACACTGTTTGTCTATGGGTCCCTCACATGGTGTTATGAGTCTGTATTAAGAATGTGTTTGGGTCCTTCCATAGGCTATTAGGAGTCCATCCAGTGGAGACCTACCCGTAGACATTACTATAATAATTGTTGTTATAAGAAACCCTTGCTGCCCTTGGAATGACCCATCGTCACTTTTGATGGGACCCTGTATACCATTGCTTAGGAAGGATCATTGGACACTGTTTGGCTATGATACCTTCTTATGGTGTTATGGGGTTTCTCCATTGTGTTGTTGTGTTACATCCAGTGCAGTGGTGGGTCTAATAGTTTCCATGTCTCATTCCTAAGCTACCAGGGTCAATAGTACCCCTGGAACTCTCAATATCGTAGGAATGGCCCATGGGCACTGTACGTCTATGCGGCCTTCTGAAGTATATCTTAGAGTGCCTTGTCATGTACTGTATATGTTTTTCTGTTTTGAAAACGTTTTACCCGCCGTATCTGTATTATGTTTTAATCTATAAAGTGAAAGAATTGATTGAACGAGTTATAATAGTAATACTATTTAATGGAACAAGTAATAATGGCACATACGCATAACTTCATGACGAGTCGTATACTGCATAAAGCTAGGAAGTCATATTGAGCTACTCAAAGCTGATGCGTCCGAGTCACCAAAGCACAAGTGAACGAGTCGCTAAAAAGCAGAGGATGATTTGATATTGACTGTTTGAAAGGAACTATCTAAGTGCAAAAATAATTCGTCGATGCAAGAATACCTAGCTTGACCTGGACTGAATCACTCAATGCTGAAGCGTCCGAATCATTAGGCCCACGGTTGGGTCACAACATCATTACCTGTATTGATCGAGTCGTGAAAAAGCAAAGAGTGAATTTGACACTGACTGCATTAATTGTTTGTGAAAAGATATAACCTGCCCCCGACCGTTATTTGAACCTGGATCGACCTGTTGCACCATAACTAGATGACTCGCTCTCAGCACAATGTAAACACATTGTTTATGTAAGAGGCAACGTGCTTCCCATATTGTTTTTGTTCTTAACAGTGCAATGATCTTCTTTTGTTTCAACCAATACATGCGTTAATTTAGATTATAACACAAATAATAACACAAATAATTCTAATTGTGTAAAAACCCAGTAATACATAGTTCATTTGACCTATAATTTCAATTAATTTATTTTTTTATTTTCTTCATGCGGATTCTACGGATTTACTAACACTACAATCAAGGACACAGAAATATTATAACAGAGAATACAACAACCCTTGATACAGAAATATAAAAACGGAGAATACAACAACCCGTGACACAGAACTACATGTATAATAACGGAGAATACAACAACCCTTGATACAGAAATATTATAACGGGGAATACAACAACCCGTGACACAGAAATACATGTATAATAACGGAGAATACAACAACCCGTGACACAGAAATACATGTATAACAACGGATAATACAACAACCCGTGACACAGAAATATAATAACGGAGAATACAACAACCCATGACACAGAAATATACTAACGGAGAATACAACAACCCGTGACACAGAAATACATGAATAATAACGGAGAATACAACAACCCGTGACACAGAAATACATGAATAATAACGGAGAATACAACAACCCGTGACACAGAAATACATGTATAATAACGGAGAATACAACAACCCGTGACACAGAGATACATGTATACTAACGGAGAATACAACAACCCGTGACACAGAAATACGTGTATAATAACGGAGAATACAACAACCGGTGACGAAGAAATACATGTATAATAACGGAGAATACAACAATCCGTTACACAGAAATACATGTATAATAACGGAGAATACAACAACCCGTGACACAGAATGTTCAAAATGTGCCAAGACATTTAGAAAATTTGTAAGAACCGAACTCAATAAAAACCCAGTAGTCAAAAACATAGAGGAATGTTAAAATATCAAAAAAAATGACTAGATTTCTACGTGTTAGCTATCTAAGTAGATTATGTTAGTTACAAGTGTTAATTTTCGTAAATATAAAACAGTTTACAGTTTATTTGATACTCTCAGCACATAGTACATGTGATATGAGGTGCAAAAATGATTACAAAGTACATATAAACATATGACAAGGCTATGTGGTTGAAAAATAGGTAACACTAGAGTGCAATCAATGTGGTTAGAAAAGGTAACAATAAGATGGAATCAATGTTACAGTATAAGAGTTGAGTTGCATTGTATATGCAGATGGTTCAGTGAATATAACAATGTATAGAGGTTTTAGCCAGGTGGCTTGAAATAATTGTTGACATATTTTATAAATTTTGTCAGATTATTTAACCTTAGTGGTTCTGTATCATTCATAATATTATAATAAGTATGGATATTCTTGTTATGTATTTTAATCATTGGGAGCAAATGTTTCCTAGCAGCAGAAAAAAGAGAACAACTGAATAAATAATGAAATTCATCACCAATTTCATTTAAATTACATGCGCTACATCTTCTTAAATTGCGGTCGATGTTTTGCCAGCATAGTGTTTCTATTGGTAAATGGTGGTTTGATGTTCGGAATTTAAAGATAATTTTAGCATTATAGTCTGTAAGTATATTTATGTACGTCTCAGGGCAGTGGGTTTGTTTGTAGAGTCTGTAGTTGAGATATTTCGATTTCGTTTGAATAGTATCATGCCAGATTTGGTTATATTGGTCAAATTGAGACTGATTTAGTTTGGCTAACAAATGTTCTTTTGAGTTAATGTATATTTGGTTGTGCCATACGTAGCTTACAATATTGGTCAACTACATGTTTTTTTGCATCATTAAATTGTCTATTTTTTTAGAATAGCACTCTTAAGAATTTAAAAGTATCAAATATTTCTAGTACAATATTGTCTATACATATATTTCTTCGTCTTCCTTTTCTATCTCCAAAATTTATCTTTAGATTCCATGTTTTACAGTATGTTGAGAACGTTTTTAGTAGATCGGACAATTCATCTTCAGATTTTGCAAAAATAACTGTGTCATCTGCGTACAGTAAGACGATCATTTTCATCATTAAGAGAAATACCTGCACCAGTATGGCTGAGCATATAGTTTTCTAAATCGTTCAGAAATAGAGAAAACAGTAGGTTTTCACCTTGTCTTAAGCCCCTTTGAAACATTAATTACGCGGCTGATACTATGATGGTCTATCTATACATAAAAAGGTTATGTTGAATTGCTTCATGATTGCATAATATAAGTAAGGCAATACTAGTAATCATTCCATCCTAGATGACCTAGCTGTTTTGTTTCCTTGCCTAGTTCATCTTCTGGTGGTGGAATATTTATGCTCGCACTTGTTTATACATTCTAGTCCCTGTGATGTGGGCATCTTTGTATGTGCTTATGTATATGTGTTTCTTGTTCTATGTAAATATCTATGTGTATGTATGTGAGTTTGTATCAATCCTACTATAATTGTGAATGGTTGTGTGCATGCTTTGTGTGCATGAATACTTGTAAATGTTAACGTTGTATGTCCATGTATGATACTTATGTGCATGCGTGTGAATGTATTAATATGTATGCGTATGTTTAAGTCAAAAGACATGTTTAACGTTTTGCATTTCTGATATCTTTAGGAAGGGAGTTCCATATAGTTTTGTTCCAGCATATGAGATAGGCTTTCTGAAGATTTCTATATTAGGTTAAGGCATGTATATAGTGCGTTCAAAGTCAAACAATAATCGTTATATACTTGAACTCGTTTGGTAGGTAAACTTTAAATGGATTCGATATCAAACTGTGTTCCAAGCGCACTCCCTTCATCAAAGACGCTGTAGTGTAGTGGATACGCACGTTTCCTACAAGTTTCAACTTTATTTTGAGTAGTAGGTTCGATCCCCACAATTTTTTTTTTATTACATGTATCCATGCTATAAAGTTTCATATTATAATACTGCTTTAATGAATCGATACTTCAAATGCTGCATGTTTTATGTTGCAGTGAGTCAAAGACCTACTTATACAGGTTTTTGAGTGAATCAAAGACCTTAGGTCTTTGAGTGAATATATTTTATAAGTGTATGATTATTGTACTGTTGATAGAAATAAAATAATTGAAAAGATACAATTTGATATATATATAGAATGAAAACATAACACACCAATAAATATACTTACTACGTGCTTTATTATAATATTACTTACAAATACAAATTAGGTTCTTGTAAAAATCTTTAAAATTTATGTTACTTGGATGGGTGTCGAACCAGTGGCGAGATTGAACAACATCTCAACGAAATCAGTTGGATAACAGCGACATGCTTATCCACTCGACTAACGAGACGATATGAAACACTTAGTTTCAAGTATTATACGAAAAGCAGTGTCACACAAATGATGATACAACTAGGATGGAAGACGCTTAAGGAACGTCGCCGAGATCAACGCCTAGCATTCTTCCACAAGATCATCCATGACCTGGTGGCCGTCCCCGCTAATGACATCCTGGAACTAAACCAACGTCAACAAAGACACTCAAACTCCAAATCGGTAGTACAAACATCAAGTAACACTGACACTTATAAATATTCGTACGTGCCTCAAACTATCCGTGACTGGAACGCGAACAACATATTTTATTGTCACGCCAAACATACATTAATTACATTATAAGGCCAATTATATATGCACAAACAATAGGAGTGTACGAAACAACCGACGATTTTCAACAGTATACGAAACGACCGATCGAGAGTGTACGAAACAACTGAAATTTACAGTGTACGAAACTACTAGTGTACGAAACGACTGTAACCCACTGGAACTCTTTACCAGATTCATTCGTGACTATTAAAGAAAATAAAACATTCAAAAGTGCCCTATCGGACTATAGACTAAATTCGTGCATATAACATCATTAACATCAAGTCGCACACACACTCGAAGACTTTTGCTCATTAGTGAGATACTTTCGAGGATACTATACAGATATTGATTGAAGGTATCTCTTTTACTATATAAAACCTAAGCCCCCCTATTATTTTGAATGGGACAGTTCCCTTATTAGTATTACTTATTGAACCGACAGAGATTGTTTGCTGCTGACCTTAATGTTTGATAGGGTGTAATTCGAAATTTTAAACGAAGGTATTCTGGTGCTGTATTGGTCAAGCTTTTATACACTAGAATGGCCTTTTTATAGTCTATTCTTTCATAGATAATCGTCTATCTCAAGCTTGTAATGGAGGAGGTAACTACTGCGATGAGTTGACCGTAACTGTGCTATTAGCCAAACTCGCAGTAGTTTCCTCCCCTTGTTACATTTTACTGAGAGAGAAAAGGGAAGTCGATGTTGTGAGTAGCTTGGCTATTAGCGAGTCACTGGCTTGTAGCTTTATCATCAACTGGTCGAAGTATCCAAGGGCCGAAATAGAGAGCACAACTCGTGACCTTAAACTGGTAAGTCTGATTCACAACATTGTTCTTTCATTTCAACTGCACGGATTTAACGGGAAACTGAGTAGAATCAGGTTGGGTACAAAAAGTGATATAACCATACACTATCAAAATAGTTTTAATTAATTGCTTGTATGTTGTTACAATGAATAAATTTAAATGTTTTGCAGGTAATCTGATTGAAATCGGACGCAAAACAACAAAGTTATTGCATAGATAAAATTTGGAAAATAATATGAGTTATCTCCCTTTTAATTAAAGGCATGGCTAGCCGTCCGGCACCGGACGACTTGATAGCGAAATTAGTCGTCTGGCATAGCATTGGCTAGGGAACGCTACGTGCATTGGCTAGGGAACTGTCGTTCTATTTCTATGCATTAGATCTAGTACAGCTACCTTATTATTGTCCACCATATTGGATGGTATAAACTGGTACGAATGAATGCGGAAAGTGTTTCAATTACAGTATTATGAGGATGGGGAAAGTATATTAATTACTTCATGTTGAAAAAATGAAATTGTTGTGTTAGGTAGGCCCCTAATCGACAGTTTGGAATGTCACTGGTTATAATAGCGTGAAAACAATGTTGCCGTTTATGAATCGTATCACATACGGTAGGCCCTATTGTATATTGTATTTAAAATAAAAATTACAATTGTAAAATTGTATTGTTTTGTATATGTGCCATTAAAACTGCAAATGAAAAATAATTGATTGCCATATTAGCTTTGTTTGTGACACCTCGGCAAATTAACGTGCATAATTTGTTGTCCAATATGGCGGTTAATATACGGAGATACACGGCCGGTCACAAAATTGATGCAGATAAATGCACTAACATGTCTTACCGAAATCGTAGTTTATTTCAAGGTAGAAACATACGTGATACTTATCACAAGAAAACATACTTATCACAAGAAAATAACTGAAATTCTGGATTCCTAATGCATAGAAATAGAACGACAGTCCCCTAGCCAATGCTATGCCGGATGACTAATTTCGCTGTCTTGTCGTCCGGTGCCGGACGGCTAGCCACTGCCTTAATTAAAATAAGTTGATGCAAAAATCGCAACGGTGAAATTTTATTTTTTTGTTAATTTTCTACGTTATAGATGTTACTGAAGAAAACTGCCCAGTCAATTTCTTGCAATTATCAAGCTAAATTATCAAACCAATACAATTCATGCAGTTTTGTCACCATTTCTAGTCAAACCATTTTGACGTAATCTATACAGGGATGCCTGTATAAGCGTAGAAACCATAAGTGCCCAAAATCCAGTGCAATTTAAATTTTCATGAAATTTGAATTTAACGCCAAATGCTGGCATTTGTTGGCTCTGTACATGATCAATACAATAAAAGATCAAAGCACTGAAAGTACTGTTGTGTGGCTTACTGATGCCATTAAAACCAATATCGAATAAAGGTTGCATCAACATTTTATGCTTGAGTTCTGATAAGCAAAGTCTAATTCAAGCATTTGTGCTGCCCAAGACATCAAGCGAACCAGCAGTAACATGGAACTTACTATGCTGGGCGTCAAGCAAAGTATATTCATAATGACCATTTAAACGACTTGGAGAGATCGCCAGGTGTCAAGATAATTACATGATTGTACTCACCAAAGACCTAAATGTATATTTAGGTCTTTGTAGTCACCAACCAAAAATCACCAACTTAAATGTGCCAGGTTAATCTTATCCCACCATGTATAAATAAGAAATGATCCGTACAAACTTTAATTTGACCTCCAACACTGACCTTGCCCTTTGAGAGAGGAACTTGGGGTTGCTCATGACACTCAAATTGATAGATGTTAACAAACATGTCAATTTTAAGATTGGTCAATGCATGACAAAGGAATAGTTTGGGAAATTTCAACTTGACCTTTGATCTCCAACTGTGACATTTACCTTTGAGATAGGAGCCCGGTGGTTGGGCATGACACCCTGTCTCATTGAGGATAACATTCATGCCAAATATAAGAAAGATTGGTCAATCCATGACAAGGTTATGGTCCGGACAAGTTTCAATTTGACCTTTGACCTCTAACTGTAACATCGACCTTTGAGATAGGAACCTGGTGGTAAGGCATGACATTCCGCCTCATGGAGGTAAATATTTATGCCAAAAAATAAGAAAGATTGGTCAAAGCATGACATATGGTCCGGACAAACTTCAATTTGACCTTAGACGTCCAACTGTGACCTTGACCTTGCAGATTTGAACCTTGGGGTTGGGCAGGACACTCCGCCTCATGAAAGTAAACATTTATGCCAAATATAAGAAAGATTGGTCAGTGCATGACAATGTCATGGTCGGACAAGCTTCAATTTGACATTTGACCTCAAACTGTGACCTTGACCTCTGAGATATGAACCTGTGGGTTAGGTATAACACTCCACCTAATGGATATTAACATTCATGCCAAATATAAGATAGATTGGTCAATGCATAACAAAGTTATAATCCTGACAAGCTTTAATTTGATCTTTGACCTCCAACTGTGATCTTGACCTTTGAGATAGGAACCCGAGGGTTGTGTATGACACCATCCTCGTGGAGGTGAACATTCAAGCCTAATATAATCAAGATTGGTTAAAGCATAACAATGTTATTGTCCAGACAAAATGGAACAAACTTACACATTCTCGAACTTACGCCCACACATCTCTCACCGCAAGCAGGCTCAAAAACAAATTTACCCCTGTCAAAGACATTCAATAGATATTTCAGGGTTGACCGCTGTAGAAAACTTCCACTTATAATTAATAGACCCCTGTCGCTGTAGAAAACTTTCACTCATAACTAACCGACCCTTGTAAGAGACTTTAAATAGATATTTCAGGGTTGACTCAGTAGAAAACTGCCAGTTAAAACAATTTGACCTTTGTCAGAGACCTTTAATAGCTCTTTCAGGATTGACCAATATAATAAACTGGCTCTTACAACTAACCGACGCCTGTCAGAGACCTTAAATAGATATTTCAGGGTAGACTGCTTTGGAAAACTTCCACTAAAATCTAACGGACCACTGTCAGAAACCTTAAATAGATATAACAGGGTTGACCGCAGTAGAAAACCTTCAATTATAACTAGCCCACCCCTGTCAGAGGCCTTAAATAGATATTACAGGGTTGACCGCAGTAGAAAACTACCACTTATAACTAACTGACTTCCTGCCAAAGACATTAAATAGATATAACAGGGTTGACCGCAGTAGAAAACTTCAATTTACAAATAATCGACTCCTGTAAGAAACCTTAAATAGATGTTTCAGGGTTAACCGCTGTAGAAAACCTTCAATTATAACTAACCGACTCCTATGAGAGGCCGGAAATAGATATTACAGGGTTGACCGCAGTAGAAAACTTCAATTTATAACTAACCGACTCCTGTAAAAAACCTTAAATAGATATTTCAGGGTTGACCGCTGTAGAAAGAAAATTTCCAATTATAACTAACCGATCCTTGTAAGGGACCTTAAATAGATATTTCAAGGTTGACCACAGTAGAATACTTTCCCTTATAACTATAACTGACTTCCTCTCTGGCAGGAAGTCAGATGTTTTAGGGTTGACCGCTGTATAAACCTTTCAATATTCGTAGCACTTCAATTTATAACTAACCGACTCCTGTAAGAAACCTTAAATAGATATTAAAGGGTTGACCGCAGTTGAAAACTTCAATTTATAACTACTCGGCTCCTGTAAGAAACCTAAAATAGATATTTCAGTGTTGACCGCTGTAGAAAACTTTCAATTTTAACTAACTGACCCATGTCAGACGCCTAAATAGATATTACAGGGTTGACCGCAGTAGAAAACTACCACTTATAACTAACTGACTTCCTGCCAAAGACATTAAATAGATATAACAGGGTTGACCGCAGTAGAAAACTTCAATTTATAAATAACCGACTCCTGTAAGAAACCTTAAATAGATGTTTCAGGGTTAACCGCTTTAGAAAACCTTCAATTATAACTAACCGACTCCTATGAGAGGCAGGAAATAGATATTACAGGGTTGACCGCAGTAGAAAACTTCAATTTATAACTAACCGCTCCCGTAAAAAACCTTAAATAGATATTTCAGGGTTGACCGCTGTAGAAAATTTCCAATTAAAACTAACAGATCCTTGTAAGGGACCTTAAATAGATATTTCAAGGTTGACCACAGTAGAATACTTTCCCTTATAACTATAACTGACTTCCTCTCTGGCAGGAAGTCAGATGTTTCATGGTTGACCGCTGTATAAACCTTTCAATAGTTGTAGCACTTCAATTTATAACTAACCGACTCCTGTAAGAAACCTTAAATAGATATTAAAGGGTTGACTGCAGTAGAAAACTTCAATTAAATAAATAACCGACTCCTGTAAGAAACCTTAAATAGATGTTTCAGGGTTAACCGCTATAGAAAACCTTCAATTATAACTAACCGACTCCTATGAGAGGCCTGAAATAGATATTACAGGGTTGACCGCTGTAGAAAACTTTCAATTTTAACTAACTGACCCCTGTCAGACGCCTTAAATAGATATTACAGGGTTGACCGCAGTAGAAAACTACCACTTATAACTAACTGACTTCCTGCCGGAGACATTAAATAGATATAACAGGGTTGACAGCAGTAGAAAACTTCAATTTATAAATAACCGACTCCTGTAAGAAACCTTAAATAGATGTTTAGGGTTAACCGCTGTAGAAAACCTTCAATTACAACTAACCGACTCCTATGAGAGGCCTGAAATAGATATTTCAGGGTTGACCACTGTAGAAAACTTCCAATTATAACTAACGGATCCTTGTTAGAGACCTTAAATAGATATTTCAAGGTTGACCACAGTAGAATACTTTCCCTTATAACTATAACTGACTTCCTCTCTGGCAGGAAGTCAGATGTTTCATGGTTGACCGCTGTATAAAACTTCCAATCGTCGTAGCATTTTGAGTTATAAAGTGACCATATAACATATTGTTTTAGGTACCGTATAGCGGGTTATTTCTGCGGGTAGAAAATTTTGCGATTTAGGCCTAAAATGGGTAGGTTTTATTTCTGCGGTTTTTATTTCTGCGACCTACCAGAAAATCGGGAATTAATTTCTGCGGATTTCAGAAACCGGGTATTGCTATATCGTTAATACAATTATACACAAACTACAGTGTTGCAAATTGAACCAGTTGTCAAACTTACATCAACGTGTATTGAGGGTCAATACCGATATAACACATACCATTCATTAATTGTTAAACAAACAAGCAAACAAAGACAGTCGATCACTATACGTGTGAAAAATACGACAGTAACAAAACACTAGAAAGATATAGATTAAATGTATATTACCAGTATATTGAAGCAAAATATGGAAGTTAAATTTTGCGAACAAAATTTTTACGGATGTTTAATTTTGCGGAATTTAATTTTACGGGACAGCCTCAAACCGCAAAAAACGCAGAAATAAAAACCCGCAGAAATTACCCGCTATACGGTATTTCGATAAAAATTAGTTGTAAATAAATATATCTAGACATTTGTGAAAATGATATAACGTTTAATTGGTTTAAAACGTTTATTTTTTGCTTGACAGCTTTTGTCAAGATTCGACTCTTGTTAAAGCCAACCCAAGTTCTCTCCCTTGGATTGGTCGTCATAGTAGTTTTGGCTATGAAGTCATCTTTTTACATATTGTTTTAGGTATTTCAATTTAAATTATTTGTTAATACATATAATTATCTGTGCATGTGTGACAATATTTTAATGTTTAATTGCTTTAAAACGGTTATGTTTCGCTTCGACGGCCTTTATCTAGATTTCGACTCTTGTTTAGTCCAAAGACCTAAATATATCCAGGAAGTTTAGATACGTATATAGAACAGGTCCTGATATATCCAACCCAAGTTCTCTCCCGTAGATTGGCCATCGTACAGTGTTTGGACTATAAATTCATCATGTTATATACTTTTCTTCAGATATTTCGGTTTTATTATCGACAAATATACCACAAACCTAACGTATACATGCCTAAAACATTTTTTTGAACTTCGACGGCCTTCGACTGCAATAGACTGCATTTAGTAGCACACCGCATAATTATGTCCTCGTCTACAAACAACGGCAAAGTGATTTAATCTCCTTTCATAAAGAATAAATCTACTTAGTTTATTTCAAAGATAGTTTTAGTTATTGGCGGTTTTTACATGCAAACGCTTTGGAACTACTTTACGTAGAACTATTTCAGTTTCCGCCACCAGTGAACACATGCTGTTTCTATTTATAGCACCAATGTTTGTATACATTATAATTAGGTCATTGTCTGCAATGTTCAGCGGCGGAGTGATTTACATACGTAACAGTAACCGTGGGTTCCCGCCACCAGTGAAAACATTTTTTGGTAGTAGAAATATAGTCCGTGCGGAATGATTTGCTATAAATATCCTCTAATAATAAAAGTCTGATATAATTATTGGTCTTAATATAAGTAAATGTTGGTAATGTAAACAAATCAGGTCCAATGATACGTGTAACCTGTGTTGCATGCTTGTAATATTGTTCAAATCATAGAACTATTTATTTGCCGAGGCCTAATGCGTTAAATTGGTCGCAAGCTGACACAAACACATAACCCGTTGAATACCTGGTAATATTGGCCGTTATAATCAGAAAAACAATAAATAAACCAGGGCGCACCGTATCCGTAAATCTCATGTAAACAGTGCAAGTTTAAAGACCGTTATCCGTACTGACCGAATTCGACCGGAACATTATTCGAATCGTTAAAACGAGCCTAAAAAGCTATTACTCATCGTGTTTTTTGTTTGTTTCTCGTTTTCTAGCAAAATCATCTTAATTCCACTACAAATGTTCGTTAATTTTCAGTGTTTTAGCTTTAAGTGAGCTCATTTTAAGGTTCGACTTGATTAATTTTTTACTGTAACTTTATCCAGGCAATATAACCAAAGACCTAGTATATTTAGGTCTTTGATATAACTGTGTAAACTTGCATTGACCACAGTGACTCAGCAAACACAGCCAATCCACGTTATCGGCTAGGAGAGATTCCCAACTACGTCATCTTTACAGTCTGCTGCTACTTATAGGTATTTATCCAGTCACTTCCGGAAAAATCTGCCAGTTAACAGGGTGCCGATTAAACTTAGCTATAAACTGTTTATTAAACTATGTCACAAATCATGTGAACAGACACGGAATAGTGACAACGGAATGAGAATCGAAATGCATCAAACATCTGTAAAACGCGTAGATCTATAATCCGTATATATAGGTAATTGATTATTTCACAATAAAATTATCACAGCAATCAAACATGTTCAACTTCATAGCAGACATTGAATCTATATTAAGCCCACGAAAATCTCACTCAAGGTTTTACTGATGTACCGGTGTGCTGTTCTATGATCTCACGACTTCAAAGGCGTGACACGGTGACTAGAAACTAGTGCGACATCTTTGATGTGCCAGATGCGAATTTTATTCGACTTAAAGTACGGTATTCAATATATATATATGCGTGTATTAAATTTGAGTGATTGATACAATGTGGTTTATGCAGCAGACTTTTCAGGCACTGCAGATAATAGTTTGATTATCTTTCCTAATACATGTAGTTGTCAAACTAGCCGACATTGAAATCACTCAATAATCAAACATTTCAGTGTCATAGTCAAATGTGAACTGTGTCACTGTTGACAAGGACGACGTGGCAGTTTTCTTTGAAATTCATCACATTTTATGGTATTCAAACAATCTGTATGAGTGTCTGTTATCACAAACGTTGGAGAACATTTGTTCTCACATTGGAAGATGATGGTATGTATGTAATAATATATCTTATCCTGGCTTGAGGATCAGTACAATTTTTTATTAATTTCAGATTCTGCTAAAATGAGCTGTGAGACTGATGATGCTGGTAGTGTACTAGGCAGGGATGAAGGTAGTGTACTTGGCACTCCTCCAAACATTGATACCGCTATTCCATCTGACGATGAACTGTACACATGTGGTGTTTGTGGATGTTCATTCACACACTGTGTTTCTCTCAAACAACACATGAAAACACATTCTGATGAAACACCATTCAAGCCTGTTCTTTGTCAGTCCAGCTCTGAGCAGAACAGTGATTTGGCCGCCCTCACTAAAATACATTCTGGTGAAAAACGATTCAAATGTGATTCTTGTGAATCCTCTTACGCGCGGAAAAGTGATCTGACGGCTCACACTAGAACACATACTGGTGAAAAACCATTCAAGTGTGACGTTTGTGGATTTGCCTTTACTCGGAAAGGTGAGCTGACCGCACATACTAGAATACATACTGGGGAAAAACCATTCAAATGTGTTGTGTGTGGGTTTGCCTCGGCGAAAAGCAATGACTTAAAGCGCCATGTAAGTAGACATACTGGTGAAAAACCAAACAAGTGTGATATTTGTGGATCTAGCTTTACTCGGAAAAGTGAACTGACTGCGCACTGCAGGAGAATACATACTGGTGAAAAACCATATAAGTGTGATGATTGTGAATCATCCTTTGTTCAGAAATGTGAGCTGACGGCTCATGTTAGAATTCATACTGGCGAAAAACCATTCAAGTGCGATGAGTGTGGATCGGCCTTTGCACAGAGAGGTGTTCTGACTGCTCACATGAGAATACATTCCGGTGAAAGACCTTTCAAGTGTGTTGTTTGCGAATCAGCTTTCATAAAACTCAGTGACTTGAAGCGCCATGTAAGAATACATACTGGAGAAAGGCCTTATAAGTGTGACATTTGTGGATCGGCCTTTACAACAAAAGGTGACCTGACTATTCATGGACGAAAACATACTGGTGAAAAACCATTCAAGTGTGAAATTTGTAAATCGGCCTTTGCACGGAAAGGCGATCTGACGGCTCACACTAGAATACATACCGGAGAAAAACCTTATAAGTGTGATATATGTGGATCTGCTTTCACACAGAGAGGTGCCCAGACCGCTCACAGTAAAGTACATACTGGTGAAAAACCATTCCAGTGTGATATTTGCGACTCTTCCTTCAGATGGAAAAGTGATCTGACTGCCCATAAGAGAAGACATATGGGTGTAAAACCTTACAAATGTGACATATGTGGAGTTAACTTGACATCTAACTCTGTTCTCACTGCTCACATGAGGAGGCATACAGGTGAGAAACCGTTCACATGTGAGGAATGTGGATCCAATTTCACTCGGAAAACTAACCTGAAAGTTCATATTAAGAGAATGCATACTGGTGAAACGCCTTTCAAGTGTGATGTTTGTGGATCTGGCTTCACACAGAAAGCTGCCCTCACTGTTCACAGCAGAAAACATAACACTGATTAACTACCATGTTAGTATTGTATAAAATATGTGGATTTACCTTCACATTGAAGGTTGCACTTACACATTGAAAGGTGCACTAACACATTGAAAGACTTACACATTGAAAGGCGCACTAACACATTAAAAAATGCACTTACACATTGAAAGGTGCATTAACAAATTGAAAGGTGCATTACATATTTAAAGGTGCATTAACACATTGAAAGTTGCATTAACACATTGAAAGGTACACTGACACATTGAAAGGTACATTAACACATTGAAAGACTAACACATTGAAATGTGCACTAACACATTGAAAGCTACACTAACACATTGAAAAGTGCATTAACACATTGGAAGGTGCATTTACACATTGGAAGGTGCATTAACCCATTGAAAGGTGCACTTACACATTGAAAGGTGCACTGACACATTGAAAGACTAACACATTGAAAGGTACATTAACACATTGAAAGGTACACTAACACATTTAAAGGTGCACTAACTCATTGAAAGCTGCACATACACATTGAAAGGTGCATTAGTACATTGGAAGGTGCATTTACACATTGAAAGGTACATTAACCCATTGAAAGGTGCACTAACTCATTGAAAGGTGCACTAATACATTGAAAGCCTAACACATTGAAAGGTACATTAACACATTGAAAGGTGCACTAACACATTGAAAGGTGCATTAACACATTAAAAGGTGTCCCATTAAAAGGTGCACTAACTCCTTCAAAGACAATGCATACTTTTAAAAATAATGTGAACAACCATTCAAATGTGATGTTCAAAAATGAATTTGCCATACAGTTAGTTACTAGGGTTTTCATTGGATCAACTCTTGATTCATGAACATGTTACACTCTCGTGATATTTTGTACTTAAGTATAAATGTCATTTATGTATTGGTTTAATATATATTGCAATTAGTTGTACATTTTGTATGTCATAACTTATTAACAAAAGTCTTAATAGATTTATCTCTTTGAAATAATTGGCTTACCTGTTTGAGCCCCTACACTAATTTATAAGTGGGGGGCATATATAGCATTGGTGCTGTCCGTCCGTACATATTGCAAATCTTGTGTGTTTAACTCCTCATAAACTACTTCATGGAATTTCTTCAAACTTTTATAGATGAACAACTTAAATGTATAGATGACCGGTAAGGATGGAGTTTTCGCTGCATCAATTTTCACCAGAGTTATGGCCCTTTGTTACTTTTACTATATACTCTATATGAACCCTGAAGAAGGCTTTTACAAAAAGCCGAAACGTTGGTCAAATAAATAAATCTTAAAAATAACCTGCTTTGATTGTGTCGCTACATTTTCATTCTGGTGTCTTAGTTGATATTATATATACTATAATAGTGAAAAATTTTGTGTGGTGAATACCTCATAAACTACTGGGTGGAATTTCTACAAACTTTCACAGATGAACAACCTAAATGTATAGATGACCGTGAATGGTGGATGTTTTGCTGTGTCAATTTCCATCAGAGTTATGAAACTTATGAAAGAGGCTTGAAACTGTAGTCTGATTGCTCAGGTTTCACAGGGCGCTGGAAAAAATAGCCAAGCTGCTGAATTTTGTCTTGTATTTGTAGTCTTAAGTAATGAAAAAGTCACATGATATTGCTGCACTGTAATATGATCTGTAATTTACTTTGGCAAGGGAAAACGAATTAACCTTTTGTGACAAGTGAAATGTGTAGTCCATCAGGTTACTAGTAATGCAGCGAATACATGAGTGTTTACACTCCTTTTACCTGAGTGATCTAGGTTCGAATACTTGGTCAGACAGGTTCCTCTTTGACATTATAGGTAGTTAATTTAAGCCTAGCTATTTTTATACCCCCAGATACATAGTATATGGGGGCAATATTGGAGTCATGCTTGAGGATGGTTGGTTGGTCCGTATAATTTTGTCCGCGTTATTTCTCTGTTACCAATAGTTGGATTTCAATGAAACTTTGCATGAATGATCAGTACCAAGTCTAGTTGTGCATATCGTCGGCATAAGCTGGTCAGATAAATTTTAAGGGAGTTATGGCCCATTGTTTTTTTACACTTATAGATTTTGTCCGCGCTATTTCTCTGTTACCAATAGTTGGATTTCAATGAAACTTTGCATGAATGATCAGTACCAAGTCTAGTTGTCCCTATCCTCTGCTCACATTGGTCGGATAAATTTTAAGGGAGTTATGGCCCATTGTTTTTTTACACTTATAAAGTTTGTCCGCGCTATTTCTCTGTTACCAATAGTTGGATTTCAATGAAACTTTGCATGAATGATCAGTACCAAGTCTAGTTGTGCATATCGTCGGCATAAGCCGGTCGGATAAATTTTAAGGGAGTTATGGCCCATTGTTTTTTTACACTTATAGATTTTGTCCGCGCTATTTCTCTGTTACCAATTGTTGGATTTCAATGAAACTTTGCATGAATGATCAGTACCAAGTCTAGTTGTCCCTATCCTCTTCACACATTGGTCGGATAAATTTTAAGGGAGTTATTGCCCTTTGTTTTTGAACACTTATAAATTTTGTCCGCACTATTTCTCTGTTACCAATAGTTGGATTTCAATGAAACTTTGCATGAATGGTCAGTACTAGTCTTATTGTGGATATCCTCAACACTCATTAATAGGATTAATTTTTAGGGAGTTATGGCCCTTTTTTTACACCTATGAATTTTTCCTTTGTTACCATTGGCTTGATTTCAATGATCAGTACTAAATCTAGTTGTTTGTCAGAGCACATGAAAATGACTGTGTCAAGCAGTTGCTGGGGGTATTCATCACATTCAGTGATACTTCTTGTCTCCCGATGTCTTCCAAAACCACCTGTGATACTTCTTGTCTCCCGATGTCTTCCAAAACCACCTGATTCATCACGATTCCTTCCTATATCACGAGTTGTCTAATGACTTCCCCAAGGCTTACCCTATACCAAGATGGACCTGTGTTCAAACTGTCTATACATTATTAACATGTGAAAGTGACCTGACCATACAAAGAGGAGGGGGAGGTAAAATATGTCGAAATACTGCTGTAGTTCTTTGTCACATCTTGATGAGGAAGTGATTCTAGATGTAATTGTAGATCATATAGTCAAACATGAATTCTGGATCAAACAAAATAACAACACCAAAACCTGTCACAAGTCTTAAAGATTTGCAAATTATATTTTGCCAGACCATTTTCACGAACATGAGCCTTCTTGAGAGACCATCTTTGCCAATTATATTTTTGCCAGACCATTATCACGAACATGAGCCTTCTTGAGAGACCATCTTTGCCAATTATATTTCCCGCCAGACCATTTTCACGAACATGAGCCTTCTTGAGAGACCATCTTTGCCAATTATATTTCCTGCCAGACCATTATCACGAACATGAGCCTTCTTGAGAGACCATCTTTGCCAATTATATTTCCCGCCAGACCATTTTCACGAACATGAGCCTTCTTGAGAGACCATCTTTGCCAATTATATTTTTGCCAGACCATTTTCACGAACATGAGCCTTCTTGAGAGACCATCTTTGCCAATTATATTTCCCGCAAGACCATTTTCACGAACATGAGCCATCTTGAGAGACCATCTTTGCCAATTATATTTCCCGCCAGACCATTATCACGAACATTAGCCTTCATGAGAGACCATGTGTCAACAAACACTACTTTTCACAGTGTGCTTCCGTAGCTAAATGGATACTCATTTTGCTGTCTAATCTTGTGACCCAGGTTCAAATACGGGTAGAGGCACTCGTATGCCTGACATATTTCAGCAGAAAGCAAATAAAGGCTAGGCTCGGCATAACATAGGACTTCAAAACTTGAATGTATACTTGGCGTCACTGTAAAGTTACCATTTATATATACATGTACCTCTGTTTTTTGTAATGAATATGACCTATGGGTACAAAAGTTTTTTAGTGTGTGCATTTGAATATTGTTAAGTAGGAGAGCTGCAACTACACAGTAAGGTCAACAGATAGTCGTGTTTGGCTTTTAACACAGTGTAAAGGGAATTTTAAAATATAAGAGTCTATAGGGTGGTAACTTTTCATTGACGCTGAGTTTATTATGTGGACACCTTTGGCAGTGTCCATGAAGTGTTGTTATTCTTAATTTGATGTAAATCTGTTCCTCTTCAAATTTGATGACAATGTTTATGGCCATAATACCTTGTCCATTGTGCCAAGGTTTGATTACAGGCCATATTGGACCAGGCCTTACTGGATTGTGGCCCTTGAACGGCGTATGTTATGACTCTGTGACACTCAGGTTGCTGTTCATGTGTGGTCTTTATATAGACAGGTTTAAATGTATACAATGTATCATGGCTGGAACCAATAGGACTGCCCTGAGTGAGCTTTTGTGATCACTCTTCGTCCGTCAACAATTTGCTTGTGTAGACACTAGAGGTCACAATTTTATCCTAATCTTTATGAAACTTGTTCACAATGATCATCTCAACAAAATCTAGGTCACGTTTGATATTGGGTCATCCGGGGTCAAAATTTAGGACACAAGGTCAAATCATAGAAAAACCTTGTGGTCATTAGAGGTCATACTTTTGACCTAATTTTTATGAAACTTGGTCTCAATGATCATCTCGACAAAATCTTGGTCAAGTTCGATATTAGGTCACACAGGGTCAAAAACTAGGTCACAAGGTCAAATCATAGGAAACCTAGTCTTGTCACTAGAGGTCATAATTTTGACCTAATCATTATGAAACTTGGTCACAATGATCATCTCGGCAAGATCTGGGTCAAGATTTATATTGGGTCATCTTGGGTCAAAAACCTGGTCACAAGAGGTCACAATTTTGGCCTAATATTTTTGAAACTTTGTCACAATGATTACTTTAACGCAATCTAGGTCAAGTTTGATATGCGTCATCCGGGGTCAAAAACTAGGTCACTATATCAAATCATAGGAAATTCTTGTGTAGTCACTAGAGGTCACCATTTTAGCCTAATCGTTATGAAACTTGGGTCACATTGATCATCTCAACAAAATCTAGGTCAAGTGCGAGGTCACTAGGTCAAATCACAGGGCTTGCATGCACCTCTACGACAGGTGAGCGACCTAGGGCCTTTTGGGCCCTCTTGTTCTTTTTAGCTCACCTGTCACAAAGTGACAGAGTGAGCTTTTGTGATCACTCTTCGTCCGTCGTCCGTCCGTCCGTCAACAATTTGCTTGTGTAGACACTAGAGGTCACAATTTTGACTTAATCTTTATGAAACTTGGTTACAATGATCATCTCAACAAAATCTAGGTCAAGTTCGATATTGGGTCATTCGGGGTCAAAAACTAGGTCACAAGGTCAAATCATAGAAAAACCTTGTGTAGTCACTAGAGGTCACAATTTTGACCTAATCTTTATAAAACATGGTCACAATGATTATCACAACAAAATCTAGGTCAAGTTCGATATTGGGTCATCCGGGGTCAAAAACTAGGTCACAAGGTCAAATCATAGAAAAACCTTGTGTAGACACTTGAGGTCACAATTTTGACTTAATCTTTATAAAACTTGGTCACAATGATCATCACAACCAAATCTAGGTCAAGTTCGATATTGGGTCATACGGGGTCAAAAACTAGGTCACAAGGTCAAATCATAGAAAAACCTTGTGTAGTCACTATAGGTCACAATTTTGACCTAATCTTTATGAAACTTGGTCACAATGATCATCACAACAAAATCTAGGTCAAGTGAGATATTGCGTCATATGGGGCCAAGAACTAGGTCACTAGGTCAAATCACAGGTCTTGCATGTACTGCTATAACAGGTGAGCGACCTAGGGCCCTTTGGGCCCTCTTGTTTCAATTATACAATTAACTGTGATTGACACATGATAGAAAGAATACAAACATTGTAGATGTACAATTTATAAATCTTTTTATTAGAATTTCACATAATTTGGCAACATTTGATTGGTTCTCATCAAATACTTTCAATGGTTATTTACAATGATAAAGAAAACAGTAGTAAAATTTTAACATAAAAAAACTGGTGAAATTTAAAGCTTATCCTTTTTAACAAAGTATGTTATTCACCCTTTACTCTGTAGCTAGCTGACCTAGATTTATTACTTATGATGTTGGCTGTATTATCATTACTCTGATTCATGATACCGGTACCTCGAGCGTCTCCGCGATACTCACACCTTATGAAAACATACAACCAGGGTTATAAACATCAGCAGCTGTAGTTAATTTATGTATAGTCGAGGATCCTGTCAAATCTCTGTCAAACAGTCAGTAAATCATCTGCCCGCAGAAACTATTTGACTTGTCTCCATAGTGGTAAGCACAAAATAAAATAGTTCTGTTTGTTGTCTTTTGTCCAAATTAAGGCAGGTAGGTAGGTAGGCAGTATTTTAAGGTTGGGTTCGTTTTTTTAATAAATCTTAAAATACTGCGTCAAAAGGGCAATGTTATAGAATGATAGTGTGAAAAGATAGGTTAACATTTAAACTATATGAGTGCATTATAATGTCCAAGCCTGAATATTTGATGCTAGGCTGTTTCAAGTGCCATGAGCACATAACCCCTACACCAAAACATTATTCTATTGGCAAAATTCAGCATATGATATTTCAAGTGACCATAACTCAGTCAATATTTGGTATTTTTTAAAATTACTTATTTTCTGAAGAAAAGTTCATTCTTTTTGATGCAGCTATCCAGATTTCCGGAATAGTAAGGACCCCTAAATTGATTGGCCTTTAAAAAACTTTCTATCACAATTTTATTGAAAGGATATTTCTTTTGAAATGGGTCAAAATAATTTCAGGGTCAAATATGAAATATGTGAAATAGATTAAGGTTAAGTCAGCTACAGAGTAAAGGTTCAATAGTTCTAAGAAATTTTCTGTGGAAATTTAAATGACTTTAAACGAAGAAATAATAAAATGATAATGAATATAAAATGTACAAAATGTTAAATATAAACACACAAATACAGCACATTTAATTTATAGAGAAAACATACATGAAAAATATTTTTAGAAATTTTCTATTTACAATTCACAACCTTTTGAATGAGATATGTAGACTTCTTAACTGAAGTCAAAAAACAATATTTTGGCATAAAGTACAGTTTAAGTGTAACCTTGTTATAGATACTGTTACAACTGATACATGACCGCACATGCTTACCAAGCATTCTGGGATACTGTACCGCACATGTTTACCAAGCATTCTGGGATAATGTACTTCACATGTATACCAAGCATTCTGGGATACTGTACCGCACATGTTTACCAAGCATTCTGGGATACTGTACCGCGCATGTTTACAAAGCATTCTGGGATACTGTACCATATATGCTTGGATACTGTACCGAGCATGTTGCGATACCATGACCGACTTTGGTAGAAATACCCTTGGCTTTGATGTTGAATCAAGTACATTGTACATCCTAGTACTATATACCATCTATATGCTTTTTCTGTAATCAATAAAATACATCAAACCATTGCCCGTTGAGTCAAGGTACAGATATATTGTATCAGATAGCAGTAACCTATACGAGTTTTACATCTTATCCTGTCTTCTGTACTGACATACTGTTCATTTACATACACTTCATGATTTACTGTTCATTTACATACACTTCATAATTTACTGTTCATTTACATACACTTCATGATTTACTGTTCATTTACATACACTTCACGATTTACTGTTCATTT
Organism: Spisula solida; assembly: GCA_947247005.1. Classification (NCBI taxonomy): domain Eukaryota; kingdom Metazoa; phylum Mollusca; class Bivalvia; order Venerida; family Mactridae; genus Spisula; species Spisula solida. Next base: position 4,238,547 of record OX365948.1, on the reverse strand, counting down.
ACATACACTTCATTATTTACTGTTCATTTACATACACTTCATGATTAAAGTTCATTTACATACACTTCATGATTTACTGTTCATTTACATACACTTCATGATTTACTGTTCATTTACATACACTTCATGATTTACTGTTCATTTACATACACTTCATGATTTAAACAATCAAACTGATGGCTACTGAACAAACTTTCGTCTACAGACAAACAGAGTATAGTTTGTCCACTTTACAAGCAGAACCTTAGTTAATAATTGTTATAAGCGTTATAAGTAATCCTAGTACACCGCTTCTCAATTCCACCAGGGAATTGTACTGCTTTAATAAAGCTTTGACGGATCTGTAAACTAATTCACACTCTGACGGAACTTGAGATACACGACATCTGAGTTTCGTTTGAGTGTTACACCGGTTTTCAGTTCCATCTGAGCCATATGAAAACAGAGAAAGTCTCTAACTGAGAACTTGACAAGTGATGTATCAGGATTACTACTGTGGTCAATTAATAATAACTTCAGTTAAATAATGAGAACAAAATGAACAGTATGCCAGGTAAACTTCAATTTAAGGACACTTTTGTTTTCACTAAGCTAAAATTCTACTATAAAACTATAAGATAGTTGATATAAAATGGTATTGAGAATTGAATGAAAGAAAATACACTACTCAACACTTGTAATTGGTCACCTTAACATTTCAAGCAGTGTATGCAAACAGTACTATGAGTATGATAATAAATCACATTTTAACAACCAGGTGGAAAAAGGTTAATTGCATCTTATTAATGGTTCAACAAATTAGATATAAATAAAACTCACTACCAGTTTTCTTCACACATTGAAAACTGACCAATTATAAGTGTTGAGTAGTGTACTATTACTAGTTAAGTGAAATATTCAGAAAGGAGTGGAAAATTTTGTTGAGGGGCGGGATTTAATCAAATATGGTTAACATTGAATGACTATTCACATATATTGCACAGCTAAACACAAGACAATAACCTACCCACAAAGCCATGCACACAGTTAAAACAAGTTCCTGTATCATATTTGATATTTTACTAATATGTTTTTCAAAAATCTGGCAAACTCAATTGAGCATAAATTCTTGGAACCGAAAGTACATGAGAAATTGAATCTTAATACAGAACTATCCAGTAGATCTACCAAAGATGATAAATCTAGTCAAAATAACTTTAAAGACTCCCGGCTCCACGAAAACTATGTATTTTTCTATTAGACGAAATGAAACATTCACATATATTACCCATTCAGATTTACAAGTTAAAAACTTGTTGCGGAGCCTGGGATTCTAATTATTATTATTTTTTTAAATTCCGTTGATGATTCTGTCTTTCATGGGGATTTCAGGCTTTTGCGGTCCAAATTTTGTGTGTTTGGGAACCGGAAAAATGTATTTTTAGGCCTAATATATATACATATCATAATTCAACAGTAGCACAATTATAGTCATAAACATTGAATATATAAACACATACTTGGTCATACAACTTTTCACAACCAATGACCATAATGAGAGATACACTTATAAATGGAATGAAAGAATGGTATTCTAGGTAGAAATGTATTGTAAAACATTAACCGATGAAAATCGTGTCAGAAAATTCGCTGTTTAACCTGTTTGTGTTAGAGGTACTGCCTCACATATTGGTAGGTTGCAAAAATAAAATAAAATTGTCAAATATTCGCGTTATTTTGGTATAGTTGCCTGTAAATCCCATAAACAACCACACTGACATCTAAAATAACTTGAGAAACTTCGGCATTTTGTAGTTATTTAGTATTTTTACATCAAAAATTCTATAGGGTATTAATACCCTATAGAATTAACACCACTATTACTTAAATTGTCTAAAATTTGTTCGCATTTGATGAAAACGAATCGTTAACCGAACCAAATACCTCACTGATGTTTGCGCTGTAGTTATTTGAGGTTACAGTTCGATCACGAGTTAATTACATAATTCACAAAGCATGTTTGAAGGAAACATGTCGCTTTATTTTCAAGAAAAAAATACTCGGAGGGCGACATCGAGAGTGGATAAAATTGCTTTTTTGCACCAAATCTTTCATAAAGCAACTGTCAGTGACTTTCTAATACATCAATACTTGGTTAGGTTGGAAAATCACGATATATAAAAATTTTAGCCCAATCTGTGAGGCAGCACCTTTAAGGTGTGATATTATTACTTTGGCATTATCCGATGCTGTCATGTAAGTTTTTATAACAATGGAATGAATTCTTGTGGAAGATTTGTTTGGCAAAATGTGTCAGACTTTCATACATAAAGTATTCAACTATGGTGAAAAAATCATGAAAAAAATTCTCAAAGGGAAACAACTCCAATTCTCTATTAAAATTCAAGGGAAATAACTCTAATTCTCTATTTCAATCAAAGAGAAACAACTCCAATTTTCCATCAAAAAAATATAGCTCAGCGCATGAGTGACTGGGTCTGAAGTAAGCCTTTATGGAATTTCTTCAAGACAAATATGAATTGAAATGTAATCTAAATACAACCTTTCAATTTCAAAAAAATGCTCAGCACATGAGTGACTGAATCTGAGGTAAGCCTTAGCGGATTTCTTGAAGACGAAAAGAATTCAGAGGTAATCTGAATACAACCTTCCAATTTCAAAAAAACGTACGCTCAGCGCATGAGGGACCAAATCTGAGGTAAGCCTTGAATTCTTCAAGACGAAAAATAATTTAAATGGAATCTGAATACAACCTTTCAACACTGATGACTGCAAAATATGTAATAAGTATTCATACAAATTTAATAATAAAACCTACAGTATTGTTAAGAAATTATAGCATTAAAACGGTGATTTTGCCCATACGTTAACGGGACGAAAACCATGCGTAAACATAAAGATTCACGCGCTGTTAACATCCAGTTTTACATATGCTCATTTCAGGGCCGCACCGGCGACTATAAAGGTTGTACAGCTTCATATGAACAGTTATTCCCATTTTATTTCTAAGTACTAATAAGTTTTCTATAATATTTAACTTATACATTTAAACAAACCCGCAGTATCCATGTTTTCTTGGTATTTGCCGATACCGGAAGTCGACGTGCATAACAATAACTGGTATGTTGTTACGTTTGTTTTCGCGACGTCACAAAATCTCCCGCCAAAATATCATTATTTTGAAATACAAACGCATTAATTGATGTTTTGTATGCTATAATAGCGTTTACGCATGTTTTTTTCGCTTTATAACATATGCAGAGTCCCTCGGGCTTGGGCACCAACTGTCCCTCGGGACTCTGCAGATGTTATAGCCCGAAAAAGCATGCGTTAACCCTACATAAATCTTTGGTTTTTAGTGTTTTAACATCTGACTTTGAGATCACAAAGCAATGTTAAGGTTGAGATAAATCTTAAAACTGAAATATTGGAATTCCTGGCCGTGTGTTCACAAAGAATTACTTTTCAGGATCAGGCTCAAGCTCCATTTTATTTTATTTCAAATACAAAAAATCTGTTATCTTGAAAATCTTGATAGAAAGATATTTGTTTTAAACAGTGGAAGCAATATTGGTATCTCCTTAAATTTCAAAGGCAAATAAATCAGTTTTAAAGCATAATTATAGAAATATTGTGCTTTATCAATTGAAACTGGATTTTTGAGCTAGCCCTGAATGTCTGAGATCAGTTTTGGTCTCAAGTACAATTTATCTCTTTTTATAGGAAAATAAATGATTTAAAGGTTCGTAATCTGTTATCTAGAAATCGTTTCTGTATTCTGTAACTGCTAAGGAACATAGAATTTCATAATTATACATTTTTATCATTTTTTTCTCAAATTACAAAAAAAATTGGCAGGAGGATCTGAGTAACGAAAAATCAAAGAACTCTGGCCATACAGATCCCGGAGCCTATCCATATTCTGTGCCGTTACAAATTCTGTAATATTTAACAAGATGTAAATAGATAATATAACTAAAATTGTTCAGACTGATAAAAAAGAAATGTTATGCACCATGTTAGGTATAGATATAATCTCTGATAGATAGAGAGAACAACCTACTGCTGTCACAACCTTCAATTTATATGGAATGGAAGAAAGTCTCAAACAAAATATGATACAGCGACATATACACAATAAGACCATTATACTATATACACTTTTTACAAACATGTAGCATCATTTAAAATGCACGTCGGCATAGCAACAAAGTCGGCATAGCAACAATATCGGCATAGCAACAACAATAATACTGGCCATCTGTATGGCACCAAAATGTTACAATATTTTTCACTTTGACTTAAGTTAAAGCTTTTCTCAGCAACTTTGAACCAGTAGAAACTCTTCAGACAGAAACATGAAGTTAAATAAGGTCAGGTGTACTAAGTATTTTTTATGACAAGACTATAGAACACAATCACATCATTTAGTCACACTTGACTCTCACGTCACACCAGTTTGAAGGTAACATATCATTGTTCACATACAACATGTATACTCATGTCACTCATGATAACTCCTTTATTCAATTTTGGCCCCAAAGTTTGCAGACTTTGAACAAGAGTCATTTTCTCCATCTTCTTCACGTATTGTTGAAAGGTCCGGTAAGCTCCCTAATATAGGGCTGGTTGAAGTCTCCATTCCTTGGTTGGTATACACATGGGTGGGGTATTTTAAATCTGGTGCACTTTTTGTAATACTTTTGTCATTATTTGATTCACATTCGGTCGACTTTGAATCTAGAATGTTTTGTAATGAACTGATCCTCTCATCTGTGACATGAACTCCTGGAGTAGTACTGGAAGTCTGGTACATGGACAGTAAGTCATTCAGGAGGTTTCTATCACTCTCAGACTTCCCACACTCATCAGTCTTATAACCTTTACCCTCTTCCACAGCAGATACATTCATCTTCCCTTCTTCATTATCTGAAGCAAAATCTGAGTTCAATCTCAAGTTAGAATCATTTGAGAGAAAGGAGAGTCTGTTTTTGCTGATAGAATCATGTGAAGCGTTGTCTTTCAAGCCATCATCCTCCGAGTCCGATCCAGAAGAGTACATCTTCTCCTCCTTGCTAACTTGTAAGTTATTTTGGCAATATTCAGTGACATACTCGCTATCAATTACCGAGCCATCCATGACGGATAGGTCACCTACGATTCCACCTTCATAATGGGTTGGCATAGCAGTGTATACATTCTGTCCATTGGGTAGAAGTTTATCACTTTGGTTGCTATAACGATTCACTCCAGTACCCGTTGTGTTACCACTGCTTACATCAGAGCGTAAGAAACTATCCAAATCACTTCGACGATCTGAAATAGAAGTAACAGTTAACATACTTATTAATCAATCTGACATCAAAACAGTTGGTCTGATCCTGACTTTTATGCATTGAATATATGAATTTCCACTAGCAAATCGTGCAATATCTGTCCTTTAGATTTGTGTTTGTATTACACCTTGAGCATCTTTGTGATACTCCCCACTTATAAAACATACAACCTGAGTTATAAATATAGGCTAAAAAGACAAGATATCAGCTGTTCAATTATACTAATAGAATTTTGCCAGGATATGGAGAATATGAATAATGATTTTTTGAAATGTTCAGAAAATCTACAAAATCAGCAGAAATAGCTCCCTCTACAAGCTTATCTTAACTGAACAACCATCTGACAGACTGCTAAACGGACTAACCAACCATCTTACGGACTGACCAACCAACTAGAATGAGTACATTTTGCAGGATGCAGGTTGATGGTATTTGACAATTATAGCAATGAACAATAACTTACTTTTACCAGTTCCAGTACTAGTTGTTGACCTTTTTCTCTTTCTCGAGCTCCAAAATCTCATAAAATACTGAAATAAATACACAGATATCATAAAATACTGAAATAAATACACAGATATCATAAAATACTGAAATAAATACACAGATATCATAAACCACAAATATCATAAAATACTGAAATAAATACACAAATATAAAATACTGAAACAAATAAACAGATATCATAAATAAATATACAAATATCATCATAATAGAAACATCAAAATGCATCAGTATCAGGGATCCTAAAATTCCAGAAATATGGATTTGCTGCATTAGAAATAATAACCTTTTCTGCACAAAATAAAAGTTATTTGATGAAAACAAGAGGGCCATGATGGCCCAATATCGTTCACCTGATTATACATGAAACCCTGCACAGTTTTCACCCAAGGGAATAATTTGAACATCTTGGTAGAAAACCACAAGATGATGCTACATACCAATTATCAAAGCTCTATGCAGTGTAGTTTTAGACAAGAAGATTTTTATATGTTTTCCCTATATAAGTCTATGTAAAACGGTGACCCCCGGGCGGGGCCAATTTTGACCCCAGGGGAATTATTTGAGCAATCTTGGTAGGGGACCACTAGATGATGATTCATACCAAATATCAAAGCTCTAGGCATTGTAGTTTTAGACAAGAAGATTTTTATATGTTTTCCCTATATAAGTCTTTGTAAAACGGTGACCCCAAGGGCATAATTTGAACAATCTTTTTAGGGGACTACTAGATTATGCTTCATACCAAATATCAAAAGCTTTAGGTATTGTAGTTTTTGACAAGAAGATTTTTATATTTTTTCCCTATATAAGTCTATGTAAAACAGTGACCCCGGGGCTGGGCCAATTTTGACCCCAGGGGCATAATTTGCACAATCTTGGTAGGGGACCACTAGATGATGCTACATACCAAATATCAAAGTGTAGGCATTGTAGTTTTTGTCAAGAAGATTTTAATATGTTTTCTCTATATCATTAAGTCAATGTAAAACTGGTGACCCCCCGGGCAAGGCCAATTTTGACCCCAGTGGCATAATTTGAGCAATCTTGGTAGGGGAACATTCCTGTAAAGTGTTATCAAATTTGGCCAAGTGGTTTAGGAGGAGAAGTCGTTTGAAGAAATTGTTGACGGACGGACGACGGACATCTCGGTATGACAAAACCTCACCATGACCACTTTGTGGTCAGGTGAGCTAAAAACAAAGAATTGATAAAGTTATGAACATTTGAAGCTTCACAATATGAATGTTAACTATAAAACAATGTTTAAAACCTAGGTAAGGTGTAGGGATGTGTGCTAATGGCGCAGCTGAAACAGACTTGCAACTCATTTTCAGAATTGGGCATTATGACTCAGTAGGACCCAATGTATAAGTATGAAATATATAGGGTGAATGATGAACATTGACACAATATAAGTAAGTGACTAGTTTCCAGTTGATCAAATATTCTCAGGCATGAGAATCTCAACACACAAGGTCCTGATCTCCCCGAAACATCTCAACCTGAGATTAATCTCATTTCAAATATTGTCAAGTGCCTTTATGTTAATTGCCATGGGAGGCTCCAACCTCAGATTGATCTCATATGTAGACTCTGATTTGAGCAAATTCTCAATTTGAGTTGAGATTTAACAAAATCTAAATTTGAGTTGAGATTTCTACTTTAGTTGCTTTGGGAGATCGGACCAGGCTCCAATCTCAATATGAGCTAAGTCTCATCTCAAATATTGACAAATGACTTTGAGTCAATTCCCAGATCGATTGATAAAAGTTTACACAATCAGACCTAAACCAATGTTTCCATAATTATAAGGACTTACATTTTGTGGACCCGAGGATGACGTAGGTGGTGATGAGAGGTTTCCATTGTAACCACCCAGGTTGACACGGCAACACACAGGTAACCACTTAGCCTTGTAGATAGCACGACGCCATTCCTTCTTCACCTACAAGCAAATAATGAAAACAATATAATACAAGATCACATGGTCATCCCCCGCCATATATGATTGCCAAAAATAGGTGTTAATGGAAACAGGGCTAGATATAACAAGAGGGCCCATAGGGCCCTAGGTTGCTAACCTGTGCACATTGATCAAGTAAAACCATATTTAAACTGAAGCTTGATTTTGGTTGCCATGGCAACCAGAGTTCTGCATGGATTTAGACTGTTTCGTTATTTTCAGAATGGACCAATAATAGAAAACACGGTTACCTACATGTATTTGTGATGAAATCCAGTCTGTACTTTCAGATTAAGATATTTTACTATAGTTATATAGGGAAAAACGAGTCCCACTCACTGGTGGCCATGTTTTTTGACAAATCATGACAAAAATGTCAAATTTGTTAAAGGGGTCACCCAACAACTATTTATGTAAAATTATTAAAAAATCTGGCTAGTGGTTGAATTTTTAAGATTTTTTAAGGATTTCCAATCGGTTGCACGGCAACCAGAGTTGGATTATAATTCTTTAAGCTATTTTTAGAAAGTACCAACCAAGGAACCATTGCAACCATTCTATCATCATGAAATCCAACCAGTATTTTAGAGAAGATTTTAAAAGGTTTTACTATAGATTGGCAAAACACGCCCCATCCACTTGTGGCCATGTTTTTTGAAGAATCAAGACAAACATTTCAATTTGGTAAGAGGGTCACTCAACAACTATTTCTGTAATATTATTTCGAAATCAATCTGCTGGTTGATTTTTATGATTTTTTTAACAAATTTCATGGCAACCAGAGTTATTTATAGATTTCATTTTAGAAAGGACAACACAAGGAACATTGTTACTAATTTATAATGAAATCCAATCAGTACTTTCAGACAAGAAGATTTTTCAAGATTTTACCATAGATATATAAGGAAAAACAAGCCCCGCCAACTGGCAGCCATGTTAATTGACGAATCATGAGAAAAATGTCAATTTTGTAAGAGGGTTACCCAAGAACTATTTCTGAAAAGTTATTTTGAAATCTATCAGCTGGTTGATTTTTATGATTTTTTTAAAGATTTTCCTATTGGTTGCCATGGCAACCAGAGTTATTTATAGTTTTCAATTCTTTAAGCTATTTTGAGAAAGGACCACCAAAGGAACATTGTTACCAATTTATAATGAAATCCAACCAGTACTTTTAGACAAGAAGATTTTTAAAGATTTTACCATAGATATATAGGAACAAACAAGTCCCGCCCATTGTCGGCCATGTTTTTTGACGAATCACAAGAAAAATGTCAATTTTGTAAGAGGGTTACCAAAGAACTATTTCTGTAAAAACAAGACTGCGTTCAATAAACGCTTATGCCCCCTGTGGAAGCCTTGTCCATAAATAAGTCTAAGTCCAAAATTAGGTCAAGGTGAAGGTCAAAATGGGGTCAGGTGATACAGGTGTGTGGAGAGTGTTCATATACAACATCCATGCAAGTTTGGAAGTTTTGTAGCAAGCCATAATGATGCTAGAAGAAACGGTCAATTTGGGTTAACCAGGACGGACGGACGGACGAACGGACGGACGGACGGACAGGTGAATCACTATATGCCTCCCGATCTATCGATACGGGGGCATAAAAATTGAAATCTGGCCCGTGTTTGATTTTTAATGATTTTTTAAAAGATTTTCCTAACGGTTGCCATGGCAAACAAGAGTTATACATAGATTACAATTCTTTTAGCAATTTTTAAAAAGGACCACCCAAGGAACATTCCTGTGAAGTTTGGTCGAAAATGGCTTATTGGTTTAGGAGGAGAAGTTGTTTGAATGAATTGTTGACGGACGACGGACAAAGAGTGATCACAATAGCTCACGACCCTCAGGAATATGTCAAAATTATTTCAAAATTAAACAAAGGGAGATAATTTCAAAACTGGACCATATAGAGTTATGGTTCTTGGTCACTGCACTTCTCCTGGTTGCTGTCTATTCACCTACCAAGTTTCAAGTCAATACCTCCAATAGTTTTAGAATTATGCTCTGGACAAAATATTTTTAAATTAAACAAGGGGAGAAAATTTCAAAAACTGGGCTATATAGAGTTATGGTTATTGGTCACTGCACTTCTCCTAGTTGGCATTTATTCATATACCAAGTTTCAAGTCAATACCTCAAATAGTTTAAGAGTTATGCTCCAGACAAGATATGGGACTGACAAACACATACTATTACTATATCCCTTCACCTTCGCCGGGGGGAGGGGGGGGATAATAAGCCACACATTTACCAGGTTATACAGTAACCTTAATATTAACATGATCTCTAAACTTAGACTCCAATTTTCAATATATGATCAACTACCTGCCAATAATACTCGGAAGAGGAGTGTGGCAGTATATCTAGATAGATAGACAGATCAACTCAATTAGACAGCCAGTTTCCACCAGGCCCACCTGTAATCATGGATGCCTTGATGGTGTTGAACTTGATCTGGTTGACCAGTTTTTACTATTTTACTTTTCAATGAATGATTAATCAAATTAAGTACTAGTACTCTCTTTTTTAAGCTGTTGATCATAAGCCTATAGTCACACTGAAGGACAGAGGTTAAAAATGTTATGCCCCTTCATCATTTATTCTTATAATGGCGTAAAACTCAACAAAAAGATAAGATTAAGTCGGACAGGGAAGGCAACACTTAACTTAACCAGTCAAGCACAGAAAATATTCCAGGTACAATGCCCAACACACAACTGTTACTTCTCAGGAATAAATCATATAATGTGACAGTATGGTGTTCATTTAAAACTTCTTCTGGTACCCAAACATGGTTCCATGTTTCACATACCTTTTTATCCATGAAACAGTGGAAAATGAAGATAAATAATCCCTGCAAACTGTTCAATATGGTGAATATGTAAGCTATAGGTAGCAGGTCCTTGTTGATATACAGGAATCCAAACGTCCAGGTCAGACCTAACAATACAACAAGCACCGCACTTCCCTTCAACCAGATCCTAAAATATATCACATATATAAATGTATTATCACTTAATATATAACATATATATTTATACTTGGAACAAAACTGAAACAACTTTTGCACTAGATGTGTAAATATGCACATTTATTGCTAAAATCAATGAAACGAAAAACAGGAAACTGTAAGAGAATAAAATCACATTCAAAACAACTACAGTTTAAAGGGTTTACTCTGAACATAAAGTTATACTGCTTTTAACAAGCAGAGTTAGAAATAAGATATAGATGCGAACAATTTTATGTGAAATACTCTGACTTTCTCATTCAAGAACTGGATTTAAATGGAAGTAAGTCATATATATCAAAACAAATGAGTTTGAATACATATTTTATAACATAAACCCACAGACAGCATAGATAAATTGAAAAGTATTACATCGAAGTGCATTATTTCATGTTAGATAAACATAGACCATAAACACCAAATAACAGGGAAATTATCAGGAGTTCCCTCCGTTTCTTAAATGTGAATCCATGAACCCTTTACTCCATAGATACATCAAATGATGCGCACATATCCCTTGTCCTGTCTATCAACAATTATTGTCTAATGATGAGTATGGAGGGAAAACAGAAATAAGTTTAACAAGACATCTTATCAAGGGAGATAATTCTTGATATTTGTCCAATAAAGCTGCACAGAAGATGGGTACATATTCTAGCTCATTTCTTGTCAGAATAATGTAGGGTACTAGTATATGTAGTTAAGGGTTTAGATGTAAATACAGTGCATGTAGATTTGAAGGAAGATATTAGAAAAACAAATATAATTCAGTTACATGTGTGTTTGCGTGTAGATAATGCATGTTGTATACACACACATACACAAGGAATCAAGGAAAACAAATTATAATTAATACATAATCAGTTATAGTATATGTTAAAAGATATTAAAGAACAAGAAAAGGTTTAATAAAGAAATAATACAAGAACACAACAAGATGAGAGAGAACAATCTAGCACATACAGCTTACTAACTAGCAACAATAAATCCATTCTAGAACAAAAGCACCTCCTTGCGGGTGCAGACGCTCATCTGATCATTGTCAGTGTAAAAAAGGCCCATTACCCTTGCATAAAGTAGGGCAGTGTTATGAGTCTTGCTTAAAAAAGTGAGGTGTTGATCGTGAAAAAAAGGAGCAATAACTCTTGCAAAATGCTGATCAGAGTTATGGGTCTTGCTGGACATGGTCAGGTATTGATGGTGAATAAGTGTTGAAAGTTTCAAAGCAATAGCCCATATAGTGTATGAGAAAAGCGAACCTAAACACAAAACTTAACCAAGGAATGTTCTAAGTCCAAAAAGGGGCAATAACTCACGCCAAATGCAGATCAGAGTTATGGGTCTTGCTTTACATGGTCAGGTATTGATGGTGAACAAGTGTTGAAAGTTTTAAAGCAATAGCTCACATAGTGTATGAGAAAAGTGGATCTAAACACAAAACTTAACCAAGGAATTCACTAAGTCCAAAAAGGGGCAATTACTCCTGCAAAATGAAGATCAGAGTTATGAGTCTTGCTGGACATGGTACATGTAAGGTATTGATGGTGAACAAGTGTTGGAAGTTTCAAAGCAATAACTCTAATAGTTTAGGAGAAAAGTGGACCTAAACACAAAACTTAACCAAAGAATTTTCAAAGTCCAATAAGGAGGAATAACTCATGCAAAATGCAGATCAGAGTTATGAGTCATGCTTGACATGGTCAGGTATTGATGGTGAACAACAGTTGAAAGTTTCAAAGCAATAACTCTTGATAGTTTAGGAGAAAGGTGGACCTTAACGCAAAACTTAACAAAGGCATTTTATTTTTAAAGTCCAAAAAGGGGCAATAATTCTTACAAAATGCAGATCAGAGTTATGGGTCTTGCTTTAAAGGCTCAGGTATTGATGGTGAACAAGTGTTGCAAGTTTCAAAGCAATAGCTTTGATAGTTTATGAAAAAAGTTCTCCTAAACACAAAACTTAACCATGCAACGCCGATCAAGTGATGACAATAACTCATCTTTTTTTTCAAAAATCAGATGAGCTAATAAAACGATAGCCAATACACTGGCATAAATACTGTGAAAGTTAAAGCTCCATAAGTTTCATGCATTTTAACCCCATATCCATTAAAGATACACTTTTACACTTTCAGTATCTAAAGGCTCAAACTTAGTAAAAACCAACGATAAATAAGCATCAGAACTTTAAGAATGCCCCTCGTACATTTTGTATTACTATAACAAATGCCAATTAAAAATCAAACTATCAAACAACATGCAGACTGGGGATATATTTTGTAATCAAGATCATACATTAATATCCTTACACCATCTAAGCTAGCTAGCTGAACATAAGTTACTTGTTAAACTTATATGCTCCTAGTTGTATACATATGTGTCATTTTATTTTAAATGTCATAGTACATGACTTTGACCTGAGGAGCTAAAACAGAAGGGTCATGATAAACTTCCTTGCCCATTTTATTGACCACAGGTTCAAACATTTGGTTTTTAGTTATCAATTGGGCTCAGTAAAGTCCTAGCAGACTGACCAGCCAACATACTTGAACAAAGCACTTTACACCACTAACAGTATTTTCGAGCATTCAAAGATTTCAATTACAACATATTTCACTGACTTCACACTATGGTCTGGTATTTGAAATCTTTCTATTGGCATGCACCACTTTCATCAAATGTTTGTAACAATAGGCACCCGCTTACATGCATACTTCTTAACAAAATAGCACCTTAGAGAACAGCCATTAAACAAATTTTCACAGTATTTTAACATAAAGCACAGAGAAGAACGTATATAGGCAGTTACAGTAAATGTCTTTGTATCTGCTGCCAATATATTTCAAAATCTTTTAGACCCAACCAAATTATTTAACAGTTCTTAAGCTTGCTCTGGGGCATGCAACTGAAATATCTCCACATAGGACGACACAACAACATTTTATTTCAGTAGATGTTACAAAATTTAATGATTGTACAAATTTAAGTCAGGCAGACAAAGACATTGTTATTGACTGAAATGCCAGGGACAAGAAATTACAAAATCTGAATTAGATAGCTGCACTCTACTTGGTTTGCATTTGCAAGTATAAATTTTGGAACCAGTCTCAAAATGCAAGCATCTGATTGGTTGTTTCCCAGTTGACCAAGAATTTGAACTAATCAAAATGCAGAATTCTAGACTGGTCTCCAAACTCAATATCTCAGGGAAAATTAGTATCTAATGTAAATTTAAACATGTAAAATTTTATATTATTAGAGACTAAATTCATGATATCGTAACTTCTTGTCTGGTTTATATAACGATGGTAAAGGAACAGAACAGAAAAAGCTCCTGGTAGTTCTACACATTAACACATGGTGAGAAAACTTACGGCAAGTCAACCTCTGTTGACGTATCACTCACAACGCTGTTGTTATGTGAATGCCCATTTCTGTTAGCAAATTTTACATAAGTATAAGCAAACATGTTGAATATATAGTTCAATTACATCTCTACTCTACAAAGTACCCATCAAAAATGACACATAAAAAATTATCTCAGAAATCATAGTAAATCTAGTGCATTTAATCAATAATCATCAGTGAAATAAGAAACATTTTATTTACATTTTATAGTGTAACACTGCAGTAAAACTTGCTTTAAAACCCTTCTCTATTAAACAAGACCAAGTCAACTTTTTCAGGGGTCCAAAGTGTGATTTCATATAATACATGTACAATATAGACTTATAGTATATGTATCAGCTTTGACAGGTCAAAAAAGTCAAGCATAGTTCTCAAAAAACATTTCTGTCTTGAATATTACACATGAATATATCAAAGATTCTAAACATTATGTAAAACTGCCACATACACATTACATAGCCAATATTCATTGGTAGAAGGTAATGAGTCCGTACCTATAAGATGTGATTTGAGAACCATGGAAAATTGTGTTCGATAATTTCTTCAAGCATTAACAAAACAAAAGATACTAATTTTGTTAATATTTTTACGAGATATATTTTAACAACAAAACCATGCATGTTTATGCTTTCTACTTTATGCAGCTGACAAGGGTGTTGAATCAACATAATGTACATTATCAGTGATACATTCCAAACTGTACCAAACACATATGCGGATCCAGAGAAAGGACCCCCCCTAAAATTTGGCAATATGGGGGTTGTCCATATACATGTGAAACATGACAATGTTAGGGCTAGGAGGTTGGTCAGACCCCTGTAAGAAATTCTGGTCGGGCCCCCTGAACAAAATCCCCCACTGAGAATGTGAAACATGATATAATGTCAGGGCTAAGAGTTTTATTTATAAATGCATGTATGTATAAGTTGTTTTATTATACATGTACTTTTATATATCCATGTATGTACATTCAATACTGAATAAAATTTATCTATCTATCTGGTCAGACTGCTCTAAGAAATTATGGTCAGACCCACCCGAACAAAATCCCCCAACCCCTGAGAAAAATAGCTGGATTCGCACATGAAATAAGTTTCTTGTCGCTATATAATAGGACAAACAGACTGCACATATTGATAGTCAGACATAGTACCAATAGAAGCACACTATACACTCCCATTTAGTGCCAAATACCATTTAACAAATAACAAAGAATGACTGAAACATTCTGCAACCAAACAATCCCAGAACAACAAATCTTTATTCCCGCAAAACAACAGTTAAATCAGTGTGTAATGAAACATGGTAGTGCATTTAATCTTGATAAATATGTAATTCTACACATAATTCCTACATGAAGCAAATATTTGGAGGATATATTGCCATGGTAACTATAGTAACGTACCCTAATTTCTCGAGTTTGCCTTTCTTACGAGCCTGTATTGATGACGCTGTTACGCCAGCATGTCGACACATCATGTATATAGCAATACTTAACATCACCACATTGATCTGAAACAATGAACTACATCAGTATGGTATCACAGCAAGATATGCTTATTATAAAATATACATATAAATAATTTTGATATTTTATTAAATACATGACTACAAAGAAACAATTTTGAGAAAACAGCAGGTCATACATGAATACTTTGGATCAATCACAAAATGTATCAGTTGATATATACAGTAAACTCCCTCAAAATCGGACTCCCTCAAAACCGGAATCCCCATAAAATCGGACGATTTCCTAGGTCCCGTATTTTCTTCTTATAAAGTTAACTTAAAAAGCTCCCGCAATACCGGACTCTCATAATTCCGGATTCCGGACGGCATTTTCGGTCCGCTGACAAGATTTTCAACGATAGTTACTTGCGGAATACCGGACGCGTATATTTGTCTCACCTGATGGGAAAATTAACGCGTCTAAAATGTCACTTCGTTAATTGTTAGTTAAAGGACGTGTCATAACAAAAGGTGCGATTAACAAATCGTGTTTTTAATGTTTACTTTTATACGGTCTCGCGTGTAATTTGCACAGGCGTGAGTGAAAAATACTTAGTGAAATTCGCCGCGATGAAATTAAATAATTGCCTAATTACGAACATAATAAGTAAACGGTCTTTCCATTTGATGTTTTGTTCTTGATGTAGGTATTGCAACAAACATTTACTGGATCAAAGGATCATTTAGCCCATCAAAATGTTGTAATTACGACAAACATTGCACTCAATTGTATTAAATTAATATGTCTCCAATTAGCTCACACTTGCATTTCGGGATTTGTAAGATTGCACTGACTATGTCATTGGATAGTTTTGATGGCAAATGAGTACTCATCGACTTGAAATATTTGCAGCTCCCTTAATGGTGATGCCCTTCAAAGGTTGCACTGTACATGTAACGTAAACATGTATCATAAAAACGCACAGTAAATTCGCTATGATAACATATCAAAGTGTACATGATACATAACTCCCTTAAAACCGGACCTCCCACAAAACCGGACTTTCGAACCGGTCCCGACAGGGTCCGGTTTTGAGGGAGTTTACTGTATATACAAATATCTCTAGTTTCAAAGGAACATACCAGAACAACAACTGCCACAGGTATAACAAAACTCAGAACAAAATAGTTGTCTGTTTTCAACCAACAACTGAAAAATAAAAGAGAAGTTTATACTTAACACTAGACAATCATCTTTCAAAGCATTTTTTCATACATACAAACATAAATTTTACAGAAACATGCTACTTGATATGACTTAAAGAAGAATGAAAATAAAGACTTTCCATCATCACAGTAACCCACTACTTGCACTAGCCCATTGTACAAGACCAGTCATTTTAAATACTGAAGATGGCTAGTAGAAATAAACCAAAGAAAGCAGTTTTCTTTGTTTTTAGCAAATAAAGCAACTTTCAGGCTTAATATGTTGTAATAGACATTATTTATAATAAATAACTTTATATCCTTGGAGCAAATAATGCTTATAATGAACTCGACAGTCAGATTTGTTATACTTTATAAAATTTCAAACTACATTATGTTATACTGAACTAACAACAGCATTAAAACAACCTACTGATATTGTGTTCCGTATCCAGTATGATCTATAGCAGCAGATATTCCAACTATCAATGCAGGAACACCTGTAGATATTATAACAGTAATACACATCATAAATACTCATATTCTTATATAACTGTACATCATTTCAAAAATACTTAAAAATATTCCCATCACCATATGAGTCACGATCCTGACACAAAATGTGCTGAAGATTTATCAGGAAAGTTTAATCCCAGTTCCATTAAACTCTAATCTGTTTCCTGGACTATAATAGTTATATTGTGCACTATGCTAGTGTTTACAGCCATGTTGTTGTGACAATTTGGTTAAAAATAATGCACCCAATGTCATTTGCGAGGAACGGTGGTCTACAGGTAGGGCGCAGGCTTTGGGGATGGAAAGGTACCGAGTTCTATCCACAAACGGGACACTGCTAAAATTTTCAACAAGAAATGCCCATAACACAACAATTCTCTCAGCAGTATGAATGGGTGGTCTGAGAGTGTAAAAAGCCAATGTGCTATCGGTGCTGTGGCTTCTATCGGTGCCACATTTTACAGCCGACTTCTGATCGTGGGTATGGACGCAGGTCTTAAAGTAGACTTGAAATTGGTACTTTTTTATTTATCCTGAAAGTAAAGTTTGACATATACAATTAACTCACCATAACCGAAAGTATAGAACCATCTGACCCTTGACCTCTCTGCTTCAAACACTTCAATCAACATGAAGTATAACTGTATACCCTCCAGGCACATCCAGGAAAATGATGTCAGGAAGAAGAAATGTAGGAAACCAGCAATCACAGAACATAACACCTTTAAATACATTGAACATATCATCAGAATCAAATCATGACACCGTGTCTTCATAGCTTATCTACTATCATATTTCGATTTATAAAATGTTGGAAAATAACACCATAAAAAACAGCCAAACCAGTGTTAAAATAACACGCTTTTACTTGTCTACAATAACACCAATGTTATTTCCCAATTTTAGACACTAACCTGTAAACTTTGTTATGAGAAATACCTTGTTGTGCGGGGGGAGGGCGGGGGGTATAAAGACACTTGTTAGTTTTCATAAATGTAGGTTAAGCGAGATCTGGCTAACCAATAATACTATTTCAAGGGTGTGGATAGAAATAAGTTATTATGCACTTTAAATACCATTTCAAACAAAACTGTAATCATAATGAGTTACTTCCCTTTGACCAGCATACAAAGAAACAAGATTGTTTCCAAACCTACCTGGTCTTGTGTCTGTCCGATACCAAACAAGAACAGTAACTCTGCTATCATCAAACATAACACTAAGTTCTTGTGGATGGTGTTTCTGTCAGACTGTAAATTTCTGGAATAAATCATGATGAAGAAATTCACTTAATTGTACGATTTCAATGTGATGTATAGTTGCATCTGATTTCAGGGTATAATGGTTTAACCCTAATCCATTAATTACTAGGAAATGTATGTATATATGTAATTATTTAGGCCTTTCGGTCAAGGATAACCCATGAAAGTGCAAGCACTTATTTCCAATGGGGTCCTGTTTTTTTGCTGAAGGGACAGCGAGTAAAAGAAAGAGTTGTGATACAAGGAATCCGGGTGCGTTACCCTAGCTCGTTCCGAATAGACTCATTGGTTCTTTAACGTGCCCGGTGTAAAGCACCGATACACGCGAGACTACCTCTGGGTTTCCAACCAGTTCATCTCTAGTTGGGTGGAAAACACTGAAAAGCGTTTCAGAAATGACCAAGTGTCCCGGCCGAGATTCGAACCAGGGACCTCTCGATCAGTACTAAAGTGCGTTATCCACTTGACCACCATGCCACCCTTATGATATGTCATGACATTATCATAATCAGAGCATGTGTTCTTAATCAAATATTTATTCAAAAGATGAAGAATTAAGTTTCTCAAGAACAATACTTCATATATCCAAATGCTAGAGCACTATATGAACAAATTTACAATGGACAATTTCAGTTACTGACCATAATCACAAAGGCATATTTGTTTTACATGGACAGTCTACTGTTCTTCACGTAAGGGTATCTCCGTCTGAAAATCAGGGGAGGAAACTCTTTGCTACCAGAGTTACTTTCCTTGAAAGTTTGTTAAAGTAAATGGTTTACCTGAATATTGTGAAGGAAATAAAGCACATGATGAGACAAACAATGGACACTGTACATCCCACATACGTTATAGCTTGGAGTGACATCACGTGAAATCTCTCTAACTGAAAATACAGGTTCATACATTATGATAGAAATATTGTTCACATATTCCAAAACATGAAATACAGTAAAGATAAGTTTTACAAATGATGCTGCAATTTGATTAAAGAATAAACTAACCATTTACTATTCCAAATGGAAATATTTTAATAATGTTTAAGTATAAGCTATGTGTGAATGAATTACTGCGCATGTATTTAAGAATACAACAACTCAGTCAAATTTCCTAGCAACAAGTACAGGAAATGCTCTTATGTATATGCTGGGCTGGTCCAACAATTCCAGGATTTCTGGATTAATTCGGAAATCTGGATTTGCTGCATTAAATAGAGTGGACTTTTCAACAGTATAATAAAATAAAAGTTATTTAATGAGCAAATTCAAAGTATTGACAAAGTTACAGTAGTTTGAACTTTATAAACTGAATATCAACAATAGAAGAGTGTTTGAAGCTGAGTTGTAGTGAAGATATGTGTGCTAATGGCACAAACAACAGAGTAGCATCTCATTTTCAGGATTGGGTGTTATGCCCATGGTATGGCAAGTTTACCTTAGTTCCGGAGACATCCATGAGTACAGCAAAGTTTGTTAGATGGTCACATTGACATGTAGTGTGATCATCATTGGATTCTACAACCACACAGCCATCCTGTGACCACTCACCAATCAATGACCTAAACGATTACATACAATATAATAAACATCAAAACTAATGAATATATATACAGAAGAGAACCTACAATGGTAAATAGTATCTTACAATATTTCTATATTGATGAAGTGAAACAAATCATTCAACAACAAACAATGTTCTTTTATCATTTCCGACAAGGGAGATAAATGTTATGAAGATGACGAACAAACAAAATAGAAATTATACCTTTCGTCATACTTCCAGTAAGCACAGACAGGCACTTTGTCTTTCAAACTCTGTAATAAAATCAAGATGTGCATCATTTTCAAACAATAAATACAAACAAATGGCAATAAAACAATTAAGGAAACTAATAATGTTATTATTATAAAGATACATGTACTCATAATATTTCGATGGATATCAATATAAGTACGTGTGTTTAATAACAAGAATGTGTTAAAACAGAAATTAGGAATTTCCATGTAATCATGGACGTATGATACCTATGCAGAAACTGGGTTACAGCCAAATCAAAACCCTACATACACAACTTGTTGTTAGTTTTTGTCTGTTGTCTGTTTTCTTTCCAGTGGACCATATTGAAAATTGATATAGCTGTCAAATATGTAATTCACAATGAATAAAGTTGTTATTATTATTATAATAGTAGCTAAAATATGATTTTGTGACACACAAAATGTAGACAGTCCATCTGCCAAATTTTCAGGAGGCTATTAATTGAATTCAACTTACTGTTTTATGAGACAATGTGAAGTTCATAGGTCGACTCAGCATTGTTTTCTCGTTTGTTTTTCTAGTAAGACTCGAATGTTTGGCTATTGAAGCAGATATAATGTTAGAGTTGATGGAACGACTTGTATTGGTAGGACTAGAATATGTATCATCATTACGTGGATTCATCAACGATTCCAGATTGTTGTAGAATAAGTAAGTCACAGTCACATTATCTATCAATACAGAAACATTGTATAATGTAGAATAAGTAAGTCACAGTCACATTATCTAACAATACAGAAACATTGTATAATGTAGTCACATTATCTATCAATACAGAAACATTGTATAATGTAGATTAAGTAAGTCACAGTCACATTATCTATCAATACAGAAACATTGTATAATGTAGATTAAGTAAGTCACAGTCACATTATCTATCAATACAGAAACATTGTATAATGTAGAGTCACATTATCTAACAATACAGAAACATTGTATAATGTAGAATAAGTAAGTCACAGTCACATTATCTATCAATACAGAAACATTGTATAATGTAGAGTCACATTATCTATCAATACAGAAACATTGTATAATGTAGAATCATTATATGTGGCCGCGACTGCGATTTTTGGGCTAGTGGGTAAAAAATCACATTTTCAGTTTTTAATGTAACAGTAATCTCTGAAGCTTAAATTTCCAAATTCTGAAAATTTTAAGTCGATATCTTGAAAATTCAGTGATTTATGACTATTTTGTTGACACCTAGTAGTTGGTGATTCGTTCAAAATTG
Source organism: Spisula solida (assembly GCA_947247005.1). Taxonomy (NCBI): domain Eukaryota; kingdom Metazoa; phylum Mollusca; class Bivalvia; order Venerida; family Mactridae; genus Spisula; species Spisula solida. The sequence goes on along the minus strand of OX365948.1, from coordinate 4,216,831 downwards.
CACTGTTTTAGAAGTAAAAACTGAAACAATTATTCTGTTAATTAAACACATTTAAACGGTTTACCACACATCATATTTGATTTGTACATTTGTTGTCACAAAGGTTTTAAGTTGCACATCAGTGAAAAGTTATGTCAACTTTTTTTTTGGTTGCCTAGCAACCGCTAAATATTTACAAAAAACACAATTTAGCACATGTGGATGCCATTCTGATAGTTGTTCAAGATGCAATTTTTCAGCTTTTAATGTCACAGTAACCTTCGAAGAAAAACGTTTCAAATTTTGCAAATATCATGTCGATGTTCTGAAAATTGAGTGATTTATGACGATTATGTAGATGCCTGTATTCCTTAAAAATTACACCATTTCTGGTGCAAATGTTGTAACAACTATGCTGTGTGTTAAGCACATTTAATCAGCTAACCAAGACATCATGTCATACTTGATTTGTACATTTGGCGTCACAAAGATTCTTAGTTGTAAAACCGTTCAAAATAATCACCAAATATATTTTGGTTACCTAGCAACCGCTAAATATTTACAAAATACAAGATTTAGCACATGAGGATGCCACTATGAGAGTGGGTCATAAACCACCTTTTTATTTTTAGTATCATTGTAATAAGTGGACCTTTAGATTTCAAATCATGTAAATTCCATGTTGATATCTTGAATAATTACCAAGTTATGGCAATTTTGCTGTTACTAAGGAACATCCTTTTTATTCCAAAATAACTATTCTAGGTCTAGAATCATTCAGGCAGAACAAGCATGCCCTAACAATAAACAGACAACACATAATGTACTTTAGATATGTTTTATTTTCATCACCAATGTGTCTTATTGTTTAATCACATAATTTTGAACTTTACATTTTTGTGGTTGCCTAGCAACAGTGAGATAAATAAAAATATTGACAAAATACTGTGGTGATTAACTAGAGCAGTATGGAATTTGCAAAACTCATCATGTAAAGTTTAGAGCAATATTTAAACATGCAATTTAAAAGAACATACTTGCTGAAGTGTGCAATTTATGTGTATTCAAGAATAATCAAAAACGTGATTTCCAATAAATGACAGGTTATCAATCATCTTCCAATTAAACATGCTTATGGCAGTCAACACATATAACAACATCTAAATCATTACTACAATTTACTGGTCCCTTACCATACACCTTATTAAAGTGTTCATTTTAACATTGTCCTTTAATTATTTCCTTGACAATATAGAATATTCTGCATAGCAACAGAAACTATTTGAAAAAATAGAGTTTCATGTATGCTTCAGATAGTTTTTAATAAATTTTTCTCTAAATAGATTTGTTATAACATCTTTTATGTAATATAAGTGTATATATTACAGGATAAGAAATATTTTATAAATGTTAAGGCCATAACAATAAAATGTAGGAGTAGTATGCACCATAAACAAATCCAATGTCAATGACAATATGGAACCCATTTAGAACCTATTTTGGAAAAAATGAAAAAAGTTTAAATGAATGTTCTTTTGTGTCAGAAAATGTTCATAATGGTACATATTACACTAATTAACCTGTGGATTGGGTAATATTTGGACAGTGGTTCTTAGACAATTGCCTTCTTTCTAGGAAACACCAGAAATTACATGTGGTGAACTGCAGAAATTAAAATAAATTTTGGAATATAATCTAGCCTGTGATATGCTAGCTGTCTTTATAAAGACAGTTTCTTAGAACCCAGGTTATAAATTCATGTACACAAATGTTTACAAGCACATGCTTTTAACTTAAACCAAATCATGAATACAATGTAAGTGAAAACAATTGAAAAACAACACACCATGTACTGGTATGATAATTATAATCATGTGTTGACTCTGTCTGTACTAGATAGTCATGGTTCTGAGAAGCAATTTTCATTCATAACTATAAGTTAGGCCAGTGAATGGGATGATTTGGCTCAAACACGCATCTTCATGTTAAATATTGTGTTGTGCAAGCATCACTGTTTGACTAGGTATTAAATGTGAATAATGATACATCACAAAGAGAACAGTTAGTTAATGTGTTACACATTCATATTGAATATCATTCTGTTTCTTCTACAGTCATGATGATGGTTTTTCATTGACATCTCAGAAGCTGTGTGGTGTCCTTAAATGAGAAAATAATGTGTCAGATATTACATAATACAATTTATCCAATGCCTGTAATTTATATTAAACTTTTATCTATGATTTATATTATATTGAAATCCATAAATGGTGTACAAAAATCATGTTTATAAAATTTAAATTTCAGACTGAATAAAACGCAATAATGAATTAAGCACAAATACAACATAATGCATACAAAATATGGTATTAGGTAAGACACAATGTTTGCTATTAATTTTAAATATTAGAATCTATAAACAATAATTACAAAAATGAATGTACTAAATGTATACCTGTAAGGATTCATCATTGAATAGAACTGTTATCACCCTGCATGGTCACATAAACTGTCAAAAGGGTACAAAAGCAGGTAACTGAAAGAAAGTGAAAGTAGAAATCATTAATATTTTAAAGGTTTACAGTATTAATGAAAATATATACAGTAGGTAGAAAAATAAAGTATAATCTAATGATATTTATTTTTAAACTAATATTCATTTATAAAAGTCATTCTAATGAAATTAAAAAAATACAATAATGTACAGATGATAATAATACCTGTTTATGTTCAATCACTTGCATCAATACTGCTATCATCAGATATAACACTGTCATTTTTCTGAAAAAAGAGTGCAAACATTATATAAAATAAATGAAACTAATTGAATAAAGACAATGTTTAAATCCACTTTGAGAGTAGAAGGTTGAAGAATGAATCTTGGGAAACCACAACCTACCAGTGCTGTAGACTGATTGAATCAAAAGTATCACTTCTATTAGCTCACTTGAAGAGGTTCTGCTATGAGTGTTGGCAATATATTGTGACTGACCCTTGTGCATGTCATACAAAAGAGAGAAAATGGTACACATGTATGTAGCTTCCTTGCCATATAGGTCTAGATGCTACAAGTATATACATGAATGTGGTATCCTGAGTCATACCATATACCCAGGTAAGTGTCTTCTTAGTGATACCTAGTTGGTTTCACAGGATCTTGATATAGCTTATATCATTCATGTTCACTTTTGAAATCAAGGATGCATCTAAAAGTCAACAACATGTGGCATGCACTCAATTTGCTCCATATAAGTACAAGTTGACTGTTGTATGTGTCTATTTAATAGCTACAAAGAAGCATACCAGTATGCATACAAGGGAAACTTATTGAATGAGAAAATGCACATATGTTTCCTAGTAGGGGCCTACTAAACCTAGACCACCATGACAAACAGATTGTCCTAGTCCTAATCATGTTATTGAATATTTAAAGGTTAACCCAAAAGCAAGACTGTAAGTTGAGAGTGTTATTATGATAATTTATAATCACTACACTCCTCCCCCTTCTATCAATATCAGATTTCCAGTCCGATGATGCTTTAAGTTTAACTTGCTTGAACTTCGAACATTGATAGCTGGCGATCATGTACATGATAAATTAATTCTCCAAATTTTATAACTATGTCAATACAGCTAGGTCTATCGTCCACATGAAATACATTACAGTAGTCTAGAACGTTAGTACACGTTGATGATTCAATATAAATTTGAATTTACAGCGCCCATTTTGTTGGTAAAAAAACATGAAGACACCACTTCCGGGTTTGACATCAATAAAAACGGTACAAAAACACATATTGTTCAATAATCAGACAAATTAGCGAGTGTTAAATGGAGCATGACTTACCTAGCATTGTTTGTTGATAATGGTGTAGACATTAAACTGTTCGAAGTGCACGTAAGACGGCAAAATAAACAGTTTTTATTTCCGAAATGTGTCAGACGTGAAATATTATCAAGGGAGATGACTGCGAATCGATCGCCAGAAAACCACTTCCGTCACCAAACTATCGCTTTCTTCTCACTAAACTATCGGTTGCAATCAACATTATTTTCTCATGTCAACAATTAATTAAGAAAACACGCTTTCTTGTCATTTGGCGACGTTTAATGTCGATATTCAAGAAATTATGTGAGTATTTTTATGTCACGTTTATTTACGACGTTTACTCAACGACGTCATTTTGCGCGTAAGCCCAAAAGTCGCAGTCGCGGCCACATATATAGGCTAGGAAAATGGAAGGAAAGTCTAAGGTTAGGATACTTGTCAAGTATGTATAAATCCATTAAAGGGAGTGAGTCCAACTGATTGTTATAGCTAATTGTAACAAAACCTTCTCTTACATAAGGATGCATAGTAAAGATTGCTAATTGCTTTGAAGACTACACTAAATCTGTCAGACAGAGAGACGAGGTTCATACTGACTTGTTGTTAATAACGAGAGACAGTACATGGTTCATACAAAATTCTCACACCCAAATTCAAGGACTTTTCAATGTAGAATAGGTATTTTCAAGGCATTTTCCAATCATTTACCAAGGTTAAATTGTACCAAAATGCCATTATGCGCTGTCATTTTATACACTATTTCCAGTGACTTCATACACAAGTATGTCAGATTGCACTCAGTACAAAACATACCGGTGACATTCTCACCAATACATTTATTTATTTTTGATTTTTGAGAAAAAGAGAGTTTCTGTTTCATTTTTTACACAGATAATGTGCTATTTTGTCAACATCCATACACATCTTTTTATTCAAGGCTGTTTGCCTAAATTCAAGGATTTTCAGTTAAATTCATGTACCATTTTAGTCTGACATACTTAGATTTGGTTTGACAGGTTTTCAGTTTGACACAAATCTGTTGTTTTAGGAGATATATTATGATTATAATATGCTGACAGTGAATCCATTCCTATCATGTATCATATGAGTGCACTGCTTTAAAACATTTAACCTTGACCTTTGATAAATCATAAATTTGACCTACCTTGTGAGGATACACCAGACACCGCATCTAGAGGCAATGTGAAGTCATGACGACCATCTGCTGGTCCGTGGTTATACTGCATCATGGGTAATTTCAGATTATAGCGTGACCTTGACATTTTGATGACACTCACTTCCATCACTTAAAATTATAAGTGCATACATGTATACAGAATAACATGAAATGAAAATCCTAGAAATGCCATGACAACTAGATTTTCTATGACTGTGCAACTTTGACCATGAACGACACATTTATAATGGTTAATGTAATGTCGTCTAATACTAGGGAACATCAATTTCATACAAAATTTCATACAAATTTATATGTAATATTTTAAAGAGGTAAGACAAATCAGTAGAAGAAGATACAATATACAGCATTCATTATCAAGTATACATGACCTTGACCTTTATATCACTCTCAATGTGGTGACCTTTCAAGGTCATCAAAAGAAATCACAGTACCTGTGGTATGGCATTCATTGTGGTTGTTAGTATATAAGCGTGCTTAAAATGTTCATTTTTGGGGATATAAATGGTATATGCGTCTTGTCTCTTAAATGGGCAGCTACAAACTGCTACTGTTTCTGTATGGCTTTAGATTGTCCGTGCAGTATTTCAATTACCTATATTTTCTTCCGTTGATGTCACTGTTTCCGGTTTGTCGATGGTTGCTGCAACTTCTAATGCCATCTGTTCAAGGGAGACAATCAGAGAGGTCGCAGATTTCTTACGTTGGTCAGAATTTAAATGTTTCCACACTTTACGCTGCGTTTCGTTCAATAATCCGCTCCCAGACTTCACCAAATTCTGAAATGTTTATAATAAGACCATCACAATCAAGTAGATATATTTAACACAATGTCCAAAGCTCTTTCATGTACAAATATTTATTAATGTGGAAACATAGAAAATAACTATGCATGTATGTTTATAAACATATTATGTGTTGAGCAGGTCCAGGGAAGGCACAAATCAAGCTGGATGATCTTGTTCAGCCATTAAGAATTCTTATAACTGGTGACCTGAGATTTTGTCATCACCTCCAAATGTGCCGATTCTTTAACTTCTTTTTCTGACACCATCAGCTAAGAAAAAAATATATATTGGCCTACATGCCCGCACTTTCTGCCCGGGCACCTTACCTTTGTAAAACTTTGTATTTTTTCTCGTTTCTCTTCCAGTGGCATCTCTGTTCGTATTTGCTCCTTCATTTTACTGACCAGTCCTGGTATAACACTGATAGAGGCTTCTTTCAAATCTCCCGAGCCGAGAGTCTTATCCTTCATCTCTTTGTTCAACAAGGTCACCACAGATTCTGCCGGGGCGTTGTCTTCCATCTGAAAATATATACAGTTCAAATGACCTCTGACCTTTAAAACAATGTATAACACAATCTTTCAGCACTACAAAAAACAGATAAGCCTTAGTCTTTGCCTCGTTCTGATGAGCCTGGTCGATGCTGCGTCATCTCTATTTGGCCCCTTAGGGGAGTTATGTGGGAGAAGAAATGACCATTAATGGAAGGCAAACTTCTAACCAACTTCGACCTCTTCATGTTCAAACATTCTACATAATTGTATTGACCAGATTCCAGGCCTTTCTTCTTCTGCATGGAATTTTGAGGACTGTGGTCATCGGGATCCAATATTAGAAAGCAAATAGACATGTAATGTGTTGCCAAATTGAACATTTTTGTATAATATTGAAATATATTTTTTAGATGTTGTGGTCAATATCATGCATTGTGATACCCCACAAAAATCAATTCCAAATTAATGTCGCTATAACTACAACAAAATATGATATACATTATAAAATACTACATGTCATGGGTGCAGCCGGCTATACAGACGTACACAGTCGCATAACATTAATTTGAAAAGTATAAAATTAATTTAAATATGGCCAAATTGGCATTAAAGTCCAAGATTTTCACAATCATGAGGATTGACCCTCAACCATGACCTCCGACTTCAAGGCTTGTGTGCATAACATCAACTCAAGCCTGGCTACACCCCTGCATAAGCTATGCAATCAAAGTTCATGGCCCAAACAAATGGAGCCAATATTTACCATTTTCTGTACGTTAGTTAACCACTGTGATACACAACCACTAACGTCCGGCTCTCCAACCCATTTTCCATCTGCACCACACTGCCAATATGCAACACCTGAAAGTAATTATCGGTAGGTATCAAACTTTGGACCTGGTATCATATGACAAAGAAAGATTTCTATCACCGAATGCAAAACTTAACAAAACAAGATGAGTATAGCTGGTTCAGGCGTGCAGGTTGGGAGCAAAAGGCAGAAGGTTCAAATCCCACAAAATGTTTGTCATGATAATTATACTGTAAATCACTTAATATTCACGTGATAATTGTCTCTTAAGATCTTCTATACACGTACGTTAAACAAATGAACTATAACAAAATATTATTTATGTCTAAAAACGTCTTGTTCGGGTAATTTATAATTATTCCCTTTCGAAATTTTTAAATATTTTTTCAAGATATGGCTTATGTTATGGAATTATATTTACGCGGAATGATGATTTCGCAATGAATATGAATCACGAAAATTAGTGAAAATTAAACTACCTCAAATAATACCGAATTTACAGTTGCAGGTTGATAAGCTGTCAGCTAGATAAATATTGGTTATACATGTACCAACTTGGTTACTCCCAAATACTCTCATAAACTTGGTTTCTCAAAAATTAACTCTAATTATCGATAGGGGGGACATAGTAATAACAGAGCTACTTTGACCAGAATGTTTTGAACGGTCAGGAAGCTGTCTGCTGATTACCATGATCACCTTAAATAAATATTTGTGTATAAATTTACCAGTCATGTTTACTGGACACTTGAACACTTTCATAACTCGGGCCCCTGTCTTCTCCCATACCATGCCAGCCCTCTTGACCTCCTCACAAAACTTCTCGTCCGTCTGCTTATCAGCGGTAGATTCATTTCTCCCACCATCAATACTTGGTTCCGTCGTAGTTGTTTTTATTTCTGCCCTAGTAGTCTCCACAGGCTCCGCCTTTCTGGTGACTGTGGTGGGCGGAGCAACAGTGGTTGTCTTGGGTACGGTGGCAGTTGTTACTGGGATTGGAGGGTCGGTCTTTTCAATAACTAAAAATTTAAGAAGAGATTTCAGAAAGCTGATATTTTCAATGTAATAAACTGAAACAATTTACATTTTTATTCTCTATTTCTTCTAAAAATCAAATATGAACCCTAAACTGGTGGGTGGGATATGAACCCACGACCCCAATGGCAACGGCACCAAGCACTGAAGTGACTACGACCATACTGACTGCACCAAAGAGGCATTCTTAACATTGAAACTTAATGCTTTTAATTATGTACATGCATGATGAAATATGCTCCTGGAAGGCTTCCATTCAAGCTGTGCTTTGGCTAAATACTCAAATAATTCGGCAACAAAAATATGGAACCAGTTTGGTTTAAATATAAATAAAATTAATGATTATAAATTTCTTTTTCAAATTAATTCCACAAGTGCAGATAAAAGTAATGATATTAATTTGATTAAAACATTGTGAATCTTATTTCATCGTAACATTTAAGTATAAAAACAACAATATTATAACTGCTCGAATATTCTACTAGTACATTACATTACAGAAGTCAATATACAACCAAGTAATCCCTAAAATTCCGATCAATATAACAATAAAATACATTTGGATGCAATAATGTTTTCCAACAGAAAAATGATGATTTTTCAAGTGCAATAAACCTGCCAGCATATTTATTAGCTTGAAATGAAGGGAGTATTTAAACAATTGGTTATTTCATGATTCCAGATTTTAACGATGTTTGAACATGCACAAGGAATTAAGCCACGCCAAATTGGTAACACCAGTATAGGATGTTTCCTATATCGAGGGTTGCCTGCAAGACTGCAGTACATCCTTCTTTAATAATAAGCAGTTACGACAGTTTTGCGGGCAACCCTCGATATCTGTATCTGAAGGGTAGGTTTATATTGGTCTATGAAGTACTTAAATACCAATCAATTATCTATAAATTTCATCAACAACTGTGAGAAGTGCAGAAGTGTGAACAGGAACAACTGACATGCCGAAAACAAAACCATATTTTCCACTCCACTTTTTACAGCAATATATAACAGACAGTAACTGTTGAAATAGCAGTAACCAGTTTTCCTGGCATTGATTATAAACTGACACCAGTACTAAGTTGTTCTTCCCTAAGCAACTAACAACAGCTCCACTTGTGGAGAACATGACTGATTATAAACTGATACCAGTACTAACTTGTTCTTCCACAACCAACTGACAACAACTCCACTTGTGGAGAACATGACTGATTATAAACTGATACCAGTACTAACTTGTTCTTTCACAAGCAACTGACAACAACTCCACTTGTGGAAAACATGACTGATTATAAACTGATACCAGTACTAACTTGTTCTTCCACACCCAACTGACAACAACTCCACTGGTGGAGAACATGACCATAAGTAGTCAATGTCAAGCATTCTACCAAGAAAGTCAACTAGGCAGAACTAGGAACAAATCATGCCAAATATGGTATGAACGATGAATGATAGGAAATAGAAAAGCATTAGAATTGATCAGAACGGGCCAGCAAGCAAGACTTAGTGGTGATAAGTGAATAATCTCAGAAATGGCTTATATATTATATCATAGCAATATCTCTTATTCAGTAATCGTAACAAGTTTCAACCTTTGATTCGTTTCCTGTCATGTTTTACGTACACAATCATATTAAAATCTGATTTCATATTAAAGTGTTCATTAAAACAATAATAACATGCAGAGAGAATGATCTTATTTTCAGACTAAAACAGTCACTGTACAATAAGCCATTGTGACTCAAGTTTGACACTTTGATGACAGACAATGGAAACTGTAGTACAATGTCTCTTCTTGTTCAAATAATACAGAATATGTGTGGAATAATCACATGTATTGTTTGTTGAAAACTGAGGTACCTGTAATACTGTCACATAGTTATAACAACTGAGAATTTTCATTATCATTCCATGCAAAGCAAAGGGGTGTAATGTACTATTAATAGAAATGTTACTATACCATTCACAGCATCCGCCACAATAAACATGCCAAACTATCTAACTTTCATTACAAATGTTTCAAATATACCTGATTTTAATAGACAACTGTAGTATCCACAGTAGAACAAAACCACAACCGGTCTCCAAAAGGCTGCCTCATGCAAAAGGAGCAACACCTAAAGGCTGCCCCATGCAAAAGGAGCAACACCTAAAGGCTCCCTCTTACAAAAGGGGCAACACCTAAAGGCTCCCTCTTGCAAAAGGGACAACACCTAAAGGCTCCCTCTTGCAAAAGGAGCAACACCAAAAGGCTGCCTCATGCAAAAGGGGCAACACCTAAAGGCTCCCTCATGCAAACGGGGCAACACCTAAAGGCTCCCTCATGCAAAAGGAGAAACACCTAAAGGCTGCCTCACCCAAAAGGGGTAAAACCTACTGGCTACCTAATGCAAAAGAGGCAACACCTTTAGGCTGCTTCATTCAAAAGGGGCAACACCTAAAGGCTCCCTCATGCAAAAGGGGTAAAACCTACTGGCTCCCTTATGCAAAAGGGGCAACACCTTTAGGCTGCTTCATGCAAAAGGGGTCACACTGAACTGGACCTCGTGCAAAGGGGTCAGTTACTGTTCTTAGTGAACAGGATCTCATGCAAACAGGGTCATGCAATATGAGAGCTAAAGGGCCGGAGTTACAAGTTTCTCATGTTTTATTAACATAAAGGCAGTGTTAGTATGTTAAAATAATATTAATAAGCCATCATGGCGAACCATGTTAAATTGCAAACCACACTGTCCTCATTTTTATGTAGCATTTAATGCAATAAATATTAGTTTAGACAGTTAGTATAGACAGTAACAGATGAATGTTGATAATTTACCTTTTTCACAATAATATTGAACCTCAATGTACTTGAAGGTTTCCGGACAGGGGTCACCAAAAACTTCACTGTTGACCCTAAATGTGCATTTAGTCTTTCCCTCGCATCTGAGAAACATACAAAAACAATACAATACAAAGGTTACATGCAATGATGCATTCAACATTTAACACGTGATGTCACCTTGATTTAATTACAATCCAGCATTGAAGTTTGTATACAAACACTGAGAGCATGTAGATCACAATTGATCACATCAAGTCTCCACACTAAGTTTTTCAATAATAAATTTTGCAATCTTATATCACAGGCAACTGTTATTAGTGATATAAAGTAAAAAGGAAAAAAAATGTAAAATTTATATAGCAATATTTTTTTCTTTTCACTCTTTATCAATGATACAGTTACCTGTGGGTTAAATTGGTAAGGTATTTAACACTTTACTCCATGGCACCTTTTCAGACCCTTAGAATTAGTCAACATGATTGTGTTGATCATCAAATATTTTAAACAAAATAGTTTCTCAAATTAATACAATTAAAATTGGATTGTACAGACATACAAAGTGCCATCAGTTGTCTCATTTTACATGGGTATAAACTTGGTGAAGATTTTGTCTTTAAAATACATGATCATTCAACGTATTAATACGAACATGCATGATGAAAGACTTAAAATGTTCACCAAAGAAGGTTATTTAAATATGGATGTATATTGATTCTATTCTGCAAACCCATTTTAACATTTTATAACCCATTTTAACATTTTATAACCCATTTTAACGTTTTATAACCCATTTTAACTAACATTGTGTAAACTTAACAAGAGGGCCCAAAGGGCCCTAGGTCGCTCACCTGTCGTACTAGTGCATGCACACCCCTATGGTGATCCTACACATTTTCTGAATAAAATTTAAGGAAATTCAGCCTCTATTGCAAGTTTGTGTATGATTTGACCATGTGACCTAGCGTTTGACCCCAGATGACTTAATTAATATCAAACTTAACCTAGATTGTGTTGAGATGATTATTAGGACCAAATTTCATAAAGATTAAGTTGAAATTGTAACCTCTGGTGACTACACAGGGTTTTTCTATGATCTGACCTATAATTTAAACAAAATATTTCCTCCATATAACTGTACAAATACATGCTATAAAGACAGAACAATACCTAAACACTCAAAAAAATAATTATGGTTCCAGTGGGGTTTAAACCCACGACCCTCAGGAAAATGTCAATTGACATTGTGACCTTGTTTTTGACACCAGATGACCCAAAATCGAACTTGGCCTAGATTTTGTTGACAGGATCATTGTGACAAAGTTTCAAAAAGATTAAGTTGAAATTGTAACCTCTGGTGACTGACTACACAAGGTTTTTCTATGATTTGACCTTTATTTTAAACAAAATATTTTGGTATTTTTCCTCCATATAACTGTACAAATACATGCTATAAAGACAAGACAATGCCTAAACATTTAGAAAAAAAAAAAAAAAAAAAAAAAAATTATGGTTCCAGTGGGGGTTGAACCCACGACCATCAGGAAAATGTACAAATAAATGTTTTACAGACAAAACAATACCAAAACACTAAAAAAAAAAAAAAAAAAAAAAATTATGGTTCCAGTGGGGGTTGAACCCACGACCATCAGGAAAATGTACAAATACATGTTATAAAGACAAAACAATGCCTAAACATTTAAAAAAAAAAAAAAAAAAAAAAAAAATTATGGTTCCAGTGGGGGTTGAACCCACGACCATCAGGAAAATGTACAAATACATGTTATAAAGACAAAACAATGCCTAAACATTTAAAAAAAAAAAAAAAAAAAAATTGTGGTTCCAGTGGGGGTTGAACCCACGACCATCAGGAAAATGTACAAATAAATGTTTTACAGACAAAACAATACCTAAACACTAAAAAAAAAAAAAAAAAAAAAAAAAAAAAATTATGGTTCCAGTGGGGGTTGAACCCACGACCATCAGGAAAATGTACAAATACATGCTATAAAGACAAAACAATACCTAAACACTTAAAAAAATAAAAATAAAAAAATAAAAATTATGGTTCCAGTGGGGTTTGAACCCACGACCCTCAGGAAAATGTCTACGCTCCCTACAGCGCTTTGATTTCCACTTAACCAGTACAATTCACACCCTGGTTTAAATACTAGAATATTTTGATATTTGACCTTTACAAAACTGCTGTGAACCCTGATACACATTTTCATTGGTTGATGAAAGTTTATTGTATGTATAGAGAGTAGAGAGTTACTGCAGAGAGTTTAGTGACTATGAAGACTACATGTTGAAAGGTTTAAAACAAGGTTTTTTTCTATAATTTGACCTAGTGAGCTAGTTTTTGACCTCAGATGACCCAATATCGAACTTGACCTAGATTTTGTTGAGATGATCATTGTGACCAAGTTTCATAAAGATTAGGCCAAAATTGTGACCTCTAGAGAGGACACAACCCAATTGTTGACGGACGGACAGACGGACGGACAGACGGACGGACGGACGGACGGACGGACGACGGACGAAGTGTGATCACAAAAGCTCACTCTGTCACTTTGTGACAGGTGAGCTAATAAAAGGGAAATAATCTCCAATATAATCTCAACAAAAATCTCAACAATCACAGGCATACAGTAACTTCATTCATTAAAATTTGCAGATTTGGTAAACTTTGGCGATTTCATGGTGAAAAAGGGGTTAGGGTTAGATCAATTTTCTGATTTTAAAACAATGAAAGGAAAACCAATCATTACATATCCAGCAATCAATTCACAATTAATTCATTTTTGTTGGAATGAGTTAATACACTTACATTATATATCAATTAAAATTATTTACCCATAAATATTCATGATGTTACAGCATACAATATATAATGATATGTACCGACTTATACACAAATGTTTCAAATGTAAGCATACAAAAAAATGCAACCCAATCTCATACATCAAAAGAATTGCAAAAACAAACTTGTACCAAATGAAATAAAGGAAATTTGCATGGGAAACAAAACAAAATGGTATGTGCAGAAAACTGGGTTTTTTATAAAAAAGGGGAAAAATATGGTATTCTGTAAAACAAATATACACAACATTTAAATAACAAAACAATACATGAATGGTTATTCACAACACTGCACATGGACAAACTAAACATGCCACATCACTGACACATTGTCTCTACAGAGTATAAATCAACATGATAATGTGTAGGCCGAGTACTTCACAAATTACTAACTTTCACCTGTTCTTTGTATCTCAATTATTCTTCAATGTGCTTATTTTCTACACATAATTACAGTGATAAACATTCTCAGAGTCATGAACAATAATAGCAAGTTACATTTTGATGATGGTTTATGATGATAATAATGATAAATGAAGACAACAGCGATGATGATGATGACAATAATTATGTAAGCAATGATTGTAGTTAATTCAAGTTTATGATGATAATGTAAATGATAATAACTCAGGTTTATGATTACAATGTGATGTAAATGATGATAACTTGGGTTTATGATGACAATGATGCTGTAAAATCTATAATGATAATGATGCTGTAAAAGATGATGACTAAGGTTTATGATAATAATGACTAAAATGATGATAATTTAAATTTATGATGATAATGTAAATGATGATAACTTAGGTTTATGATGACGCCTGAAGTTTATGATGATAACTAAGGTTTATGATTGATTATGATGATGTTTCTCACTCAGATGACAACTCTAGTTTATGATGATATATTAATGATGGTACGGTAATGATTATATAAATAGTGATAACTCCGGATTATGATAAAACTAAGGTTTATGATGATAAATGGGTTTATGATGATAATTTTGGTTTAGGATAAATATTTATAATGATGATTATCATCATACACATAGATTTTTGTAACAGATGATAATTCAGGTTTATGATGGTAAGGTGGAAATAATAATTATGAAAGAATTGATGTTGATGATTATGATTAATTTTATGTATCAAAGTTCATTATGTATACGCTGATTAAATAATAAAACATCACAAGTATAGTGACATCATCAGGATAATGATGATGCTGACATTATTCTCTATAAAGTACCATGAAAAAGTTGGCTCCTACAATATTATCATTACATGACAAAGTCAGGAATGAATTAAGAAATGCATTAAGTCATAAAACCTTACTAAGTGTAGGCTATATTGTTTGTATTTATGTAGCACGATATGAATGTCTGTATGAGAACAGGTATTTTTATCCTCGACAGTAATATAACAATGGATCAAATGTCAAGTACCGGCTGATACAATTTCATATATCAATTTCTAAAATCTAGAACAGGCATTTTGTTACAAGTGGTTACATTAAACAACTCATTGTGTAAAACTGCATGTAGCTCTCTGCGGTAATAAAAGAATGACTTCAATTCTTGCACGTTCAATTTCATTTTATATTGTGTTTAATGATACAGGCCAAGTTTCTGGTTTATTGTAATATATTCAGATTTCAATTTTTTTTATAGCAAATATTTATACTGTAAAACAGAAACATATTAATGTCAGGGCTTTATTTTAATATTACATTATAACATGATCAAAGCTCACACATTTTATTACAGACATTCAGAATTAGTCTCGAAATCAGCAGCGAATAGTTATTGAAAATTGTGCAATTGGTAGCAAATATTTATTGAAAATTGTGCAATCAGCAGCAAATTGTTATTGAAATAACTGAACAAATGGAAGACCATTTAAAAACCCTGAATTATGTCAGTCAATGTTTCAGACAAGTGACTGTTTATTTCAAGTACCTTATAACACAGGTGTTACTGTAGTCAAAAATGCATTTATCTCATAGTACATTAATAAATCCAAATCAGTAGTGTTTGATTTTTGTCACATAATTCACACTAATTGTTATTTCATTATAATTATACACAAATAAATGGTTAAGTTTAACTGATGCAATCTTAAGTCCATGAAAGTCATTAAGCATATAACTGCAAAGTGCAGGTTGAGTACTGGTAGCTTAAAACCAAAACAATCCACTTTCAGTAAAATTGCATGTAAGTTTTTTAGGATTTTTTTTGTAGTTTGAGTTAAATTTCCTACTGACTGTCTTTTCTGTTAATTATCAACTAGACTCATTATCTGGAAATTTAGCAGTGCTCAATGAATCAGTCCTGTAACCGTAACCAAAATAGAAATTGCAAACAATTAAAGTAACTATGCTATAATTTTTAATTCCTCAAAAGGTAATCATTTTACAACATTTTTTTACGAGAACGAAGCGCTCATTAAAATACCTGACAAGCCGCTAAGTAAAGTACCACTTTTTTATCTAATATTGACATCATAAAATTTACCACATAACGTCACGATTTTATAAAAATTGTCAAAATTTTACCACAAAAATGTTTTCCACAAAAACCATTCCTCATGTACCTTGTCTAAATATCATAAATACATACTGTATCAATGTCATACACACAACATATTTGTTTCATACATTATTAGACTTCTTAATAGGTGTAATATTTATATATGCTTAATTACCTGTTATTCAGTTAATGTCATGAAATATGATATTATACATGTAAGTACAATATGACAAATGAATCATTTACACGTTATCCGTGAATAGTTTGGACAACAATCTATCAATCTATGTTTACTGCCGAAGCCTCTTTCGAGTATTATTATTATCTTCCCAAAAATGGAATTATTTACACATTATCTGCAAATTGTTAAAAAACTTCTTCCCCATAATCTAATGGAACATGGATTTATCATAAATATGTACTGTATATATATCATTTTTATGGCATTTATAAGACCATTATGTGATGTCCCATCGTTCATTATTTCACTAGAGGATTATTACATATATAACACATAGAACGTTATTACCTCTCCGTCGTATCATTTATAACACACAACAAATATAACTGAACAGATTCATTTTAGTGTCCTATACAATACTTATAATATAAAATTATTTTTTATTTATATTAATGGTCCCCCACCCTGGGGGCCATAACATCCAAATACGGGTAAAATGATACTCAACAAAAGGCGAAACTAGTAATCAAAATGTCATGTTTGGTTAACATTTCGGAAGATTGAACATTATTTTTTAATTTTCCAACCAATTTAACTAAGTCTGATTTTGTATTATAAAAGCCTTATACCATCATACCATGCATAATAACGAGAAAGCAGACATATAAATGAAATCGTTGCGGTAAGTTACACATGACAAACCTATAATAAGATGGTTTCATAGATTAATGACAACTAGATTTGATTACTTTCCTTCTGAACAGTGTAGGAAGATCATTATCTCAAGAAACCAAAATCTGGCTATTTTTTGGATGAGTCATCAATTTTTCTAATGGAACATTTGAAGATTGTTAATGAGTCTTGTGTGACAAAATGATTTAAACAATGACACTTCAAAAACGTTAAGCTTCAGTTATTGCGAATTAAGCCCCTAAATTCCCTAAACCCCCTTTTTCCATTGTCTGAGAGAAATTTCAATCAACCAAACAATAGGGGTCACAGTCAGACACAAAGAAATATTACAGTCACATAATGTCCCAAGAAAAGTCTTTAAGAAGGAGAAAAATGAGGCCATTTGAGAAGACAAAAGCAGCTAAATTATTCCAGTAATCTTTCGACTTAGCGGATTTTCAATTTCCTCGAGACACACCATCTATAATTAGATAGAAATACGGCAGTAAAGTGTTGTGCTGAAATTGTTATCCTCACGGAAACTGCCATAGACAATTCAATTATTTCTCACATGCAAATTTCTTCTTCCTGTCAAAACCCAAAAAACGGACGTGAAACACGGAGTGACATTGTTTGGTGATCACTACTGAAGTCTCCCACTTTCCGTCTTATTGTTTTTATTGATTGTTGCAGTATTGCTGATGATCGTTCAATCTCACAAACTGTAGCAAACTTCAGACACACGACCCAAGCAACTTTTTGAGCAGTATTAAGACAGTATAGGACTGGCCCCGATCTCCCAAAGCATCTCAAGTAGTAATCTCATCTCAAGTTGAGATATTGCTATAATCAGAGTTGGAATTTGAGATGAGTGTGAATTTTGAGCTCTTTAAATTCACAGTTATAAACTTAAAGAATAAGGTTTTCTGTTTTGTGATCCTAATTTTGAGTCTGGACAGCCTCCCATGACCCAGGGGAATTTGACATTTTTACTTTTTCAAAGTCTAAATTCCCACCCTAGAGCAAGGGCAATTTGTCAAAATCCTCTCACTGGGAGATGCTTTACATACCCCCCGGGATCAAAATTTTGGCCAAAGTCTAATTTCCCGGGTCTCTGCACCATTCTTTCTGTCAAATTCCCACCTATCGGGAACAGCCTTCTGTCAAAAGTCCCATGTATGCCCCCCCCCCTGGGGGAAACATTGATAGGTGCATATAATGTGAAACTCCTTGTGGTGACGTGGACGTAAAGATAGACATAGCTATTCTGGTATACATGATTCAGTGTCATTGTTTTTTGTCTGTCTTCAATAAATATGATATTATTTTCTGTTTTTAGTTTTGAATTGGAACTTTAAGTTACTTACTACCTAATTTAGAGGAATGTGAGGTTGTGGGTTCAGATTGTTAAAATAATACAACTCCTAAGTTACACTACCTATAGGGATAATACACCATTCAATGACGTTGACAGACTCCAAGCATAGAATTTATGGTTGTATGTTATTTATAAGCACAAACAAGCTGTATACACCCAAATACCCAAGCAAAAAGTGCTCCAAAAAGTTAAAAGAAAATATTCAACATAATACCAATAAAGACTTAAAAGCATTCCCAGATTATTTTGTAAACAGCAAAGTTCAATGTATCATAAATAACATCAAAACTAATAATGTTTTCTCAAAGTTTATATACATTACAACATCAGGTCACGATGAATTAAGATTTATATGCGGATATACATATTATTATCAAAAATCTATATCCCCCTGAGAGTGAGGGGGCACGGAACATACCATACACCTGAGTAATGATCTTGTTTACAACAGAAATTAATGGAAAGTACCTGCAAAACGAGGTCAAAAAATTGAAAACTAATAACATGCAAGAGGATCAAAGATGAGCGAGCATTTTACGCTACAATAAAATAGTTCACTAACCTTTTAAATGATACACAAAGATAATATGAAGTATGTGTTTTATGAAAATCTCTCCAATTTCAAATATATGGTATGAATCAATACCTATTTTAACAGTAAGTAATGATGACTACCGGTATACTGATTTTAAAAGAAACTTGAGATGTATGTATTTTAGGAAGCTTAGAGACTGTTCTGTTTTAATTACAGTAATCAAGACTAAAATTATAATTTTACCAACCATGGAAGCTTAATATTCCCCATTTTAATAAAAAATCTTTTTATATCAAAATAAAAAACTTCAAACTGTCAAATATGCTTTATAAACTTTATATTCTGTTCTATTCTAAAACTGTAGAAATGTTGGGTACTAAAAACAATATATAATAATGTTTAATATGATGGTGTGAACTAGTCACATTTCAATGTCTACCAGTACAAATACATAAATGTAACAACAAATTGGTCATTCTGTGTCAAATAAATGTCTTTCCACATAAAAACTAAGTGAAGGACTATCATTTACTGTAAATGAATTACGTAAATTGTCACTATCGTATGATAGTAACAGTAATATAGTTAGATATGTACCAATTTAAATGTGAATATTTAAGTATAAAAGTCACATGAAATATCAAGCAAAAATGTGGAATATTTCTTAAAACTTTACAAAAAGGACTGAATTATTATTGTTTTAGACAAACAATATACCATTTAAACTATGAAACAATAGTATTAATTAGTCAATTTGTTTTGCAAGGTATAGTACTTAAATACCACACATAGGGTTTCCCATGTTATTTTTCAAAGGAGGGTCCTGCATAAACTCAATCAATTTTCAATTTTGGTGTTAATAAATAAATGCTAGAGTCAAATGCTTATTACAGGACTGATTGCTTAATTTAGGTTGGCACTAACAAAAGTTTGTATAATTTGAGTAATAGATTCAACAAACAAGGGCTGTCCAGAAAGTACACTGGGTAAATGAAGTCAATGATATTAACAATTGAGGAACTTTTCACTTTTTAATCTCACTTAGTGTCTGAAACATTTATATAACAAGTAATTGAGAATTGCAAGCAATACAGAAGTCCCCAACCGTTTTGAGGCCATTTTCAATGTTTCTGTTGCCATAGCAACCACAATTTTTGTCAGAATCAAAATATTTTTAGACGTGCATACTTCCCTTATTGTCCCTTATTCACATATCAAGTTTCATAAACCTAGCTTGGAAACTGTTTGAGTAATGTCAGGATCCAGATTGTTTGACTGACTGACTGACTGACTGACTGACTGACTGACTGACTGACTGACTGACTGACTGACTGACTGACTGACTGACTGACTGACTGACTGACTGACTGACTGACTGACTGACTGACTGACTGACTGACTGACTGACTGACTGACGGACGGACGGACGGACGGACTGACGGACGGAGGGCAAACCTATAGTCCCCTCCGGTCAAAAACCGGTAGGGGACTAATAAGCCACATCACAACTGTTATTCTCATAGGAACCAAGCACAATCAAACTATAAAAGTTCAAATATTTCTCAATTTTAAATATTCGTCTAAAAGAATCTTTAATTGAAGTGTTACATGTGGAGTATTATTGCACATATGAGACAAAAACAAATGATGCACAAAATGCATAATTTAAACACCATCATAAATTTCCCAACTTCCATAAAATGTTTGCTGTATTCATCACGGCATTCTGACTAAACAAAGACTTTGGGGAATAGCAGAGAAATAAATCAAATTAAATCTTGGACGGATGTGTAAATATCGCACCATGTAATTATCCCAGAGCTTTCCATTTAAGTTAGATAATGCGGAACTGTGTTTAGGAAGGATTTTCTGCCAGTAAAAATTGTTCTGAACTTTGACTGCATTTAAGAAGGATTGTTTATCATTAAAAATCGTACTAAACTTGAAACTGCATTTAATCATACTCATGAACTTGAAACTGCATTTAGAAGGATTTTTTAAGCCAGGAAATTTTTTTCTTAACCCTATTGAAGCATGGAAAATTTTAATGCTCACATTGAACATAAAATCATATGCATGAATACATGATGTCACTTAACTGTCAGACAAATTACAGACAATTACAGTTATACATTATGCAAGGATCAGGTCTGCTAAAAAATTATTTGAAACTTCAAATATACAATGTAGTAAAATTTAATAGAAAATTTTCAAAGCCAAAAGTTTTATTGTTTTTCATTTCTTGTTTATATTTTATTATGGCTGACATAATTGCACTGAGAGTTGTCTAAGCAAATAGACACAAGTTAGTATAGCGGCAGAGATATTTGTAATTGCTGGAAAGAATTGAAGCTCTGTATGTTTTTGAATTTCTTGAAAGGCATTTAACCCAGAGAAAATTCCGGCATTTAATTTAATGTATTAAGGGTATTACAGCGCACTTCATTACAATTTGAATGTTGATGCATCTGAGAGTTGAATTCATAGATTTTAAACAAATGAATAGCTTTTAGTGATCACTTTTAGAGCCTGGTTCTGCGATGAATTATTGTTATATATGACATATTAGGAGCAATATTCCAACGAGTATTCACATCCATCTGGAAACAATTATGAAAATATTACGAAACAAGAACAAATGTACGAGACATGTTATATTTGTTTTATAATAATATACACAGAAAATAAAATAATATAACATAATCTACGGAAAATATCTGATTTATTGGTTAACAGGTAACAACAATATCTTCAAGATGCAACAAAACTTATTAGGGGTTTTTGTCATGCTGGTTGCTAGGTACCATGCTTCCCTAGCAACCATGCTTACCCTTCTGACACCAATATTCAACCCTCAGATATTTAGGTGTTCTAGGACAGGGGTTGCCAAATAGGTCATTATTGGCTAAAACATCACAACTTTCTTTACCATCGCACCTAAAATTTTCAGTACAAAAATCATCCAATCACTCGGATATATTTTTCATACGATAACTATTCATCCTTGTTGGCATATTAAAGATACAAGTGGGATGCAGAAACAATAATACAGTACAAAAACCCAACAATATGACTTTAACCTTTGGCAGACTTTTATCAATGTGCTATAGGAAGAATAGACTGGTTGAGATGGTAATAATTATATTTCACTAGGGATCGTGAGGTCACAGGTTCGATTCTCAGCCGGGGGCACTTGGTTATTTCTGAGATCATTTTCAGTGTTTCCCCCCCAACTAAGAAATGATCTGGTAGGTAACCCAGAGGTAGTCTGAAGTGTATCGGTGCAGTACACCGCTCTTGTATAGATTCAATGAGTTTATGTGGAAAGAGCTAGGGTATCGCACCCTGATTCCTTGTATCACACAAAGTTTATGTCTTTGCCCCTTTAAACTGGTGATTATCGGCCAATTATACAGGGAGAAAATCAGATGCAGCGCACAAGTATCAGTCAAACACAAACCAACAAAACGAACATCAATGATTATGTGTTCTTATATTGAGTACACTCTCTCATACAGCACTTTGGTTACGCTACTGTTACATATATACACAAGATCGTTCAAGGTGATTAACTGTTAAGATTATTCGAGGTTATTGGGCCTTGAGATCATCCTTCATTCTCATGATTTATATACATGTATATAAATGCCAACAACTATCAACTATCAGCAGCATATTATGAGTTGATGTATAAACTTACTTTTCTGTCACAATACCGATAGATGATGAAGCTCCACATTGAGTATTCCAGCCTTTATTCACACCATACTCGTTACAGACAACCAGGCTGAACCGCCCATAGTTGGCACGGAGGATTCGAATCTGTTCACCAGGTTCCTTACAACTTAAATGTATGTAACTGTTCTCACATGCGAACGACTTCTTCTGATCTCTTGCTAGAGGGTAGACGGGTGGATCTGTAAATAGAATCATCGTATAACACATTATACCTGAGGTCTATATAAATAATCAGTTAAACCTCTCTGCAAAGACCACTGTATGGAACAGAACAACAGAATGTGGTCTTCATTGACAAGAAGTCTCTGTTAACAGGTTAAATGTCATTGAAAATGGTCTGAAAGATCAAATTGTTGGTTTTTTCCAACAAGTTTTGTAATAGTGGTATTTGTTTACAGGTGGTCTTAACACAGGTTTGAGTGTTTATATGTGAGATTTGCTCAAATCAGAGCCAGAACAATTTTGATCTCTTGAAAATGTTTTGTTTGTATTGTACATGTATCTGAATTCCGAGTACAAATGAGAAGATTTCAGTGTCAGACTTTACATGTGACAAAATCTGGCCAGAGAAACCAATCAGATAGAAGGAGATGAGCAGCTCTGGGCAGGTACACTGTGAGTATTCATGAAGCTTGCAAGTGACTTAAGTTCAAAATTTAAAAGTACTAGCCCATATTTCCTGAAAATTGAATAATAACCCATGTTTTCTTATAATGATTATTGTAGCTCTCAACAAATTGCTTGAAAACTATAAAAATAAGTAATAATCCTGGTTGTCGTTTTTCAGTGGATACATTACGGAAATTTTATCCTGGGTTGGTGTTCAAAAAGAATCTCAGAAGATAGCTTAAAATTTTTGTTTAAAATTCTTTGTGAATACGGCAGCTCTGGACACCTAATACAAGAGACAAATGACACACTTCCACATGGGAATTATGTTAACAACAAATGTGTTGGCACATACATACATACTAACTTGCTGACAGACAAATATAACATTTTGGTACATTTAGAACTAGTGGCCACCTGCTATCAAGATATAATAGTGCTCTATTTAAGTTTAGTTCAGTTTTTTTCATGTCCTATGTTACGGTGATTCAAACATGAAGCTCTACATGACAATATGACCCCCATACAACATGTCACTGTATTTGTAATTTGTGTATTGAATCATATCATTAATGCTTACATACATGTAATAAAAACACATGACATCATAAACCTTTTGCTTCTTTCACAATAAAGTTTACAAAATACAGTTAAACCTGTATTCCAAGTGAGCCTTTAATTCATGAAATCCTGAATCAGTGAATTTTTATTACAGTTACATAGCTGCGTGAAGTATTCTGATATAAGTGAAGACTCGGATCCACGTTATGATGCTCAAAGATTGTATGCATAACCTTCCCTGACCCGAGTGTTCCACACAGATCATAGGGGGTGACAGACTTCAGCATGCTATCAACTGTAGTACCCAGTACAGGTGAAAGTATATCCACTCTATGGCGCAATAGTTGCTTTATGGAGAGGCAAGGCTATTATAGGGATACAGAAATGAGCCATTAGGTGACAAAATTCACTGGCCATTTGAACATGCATGCCAGCTATTTTTTGTCAATTTCTTCTACCTTACTTTAAGCAACATTTCAAACCAACCGCCTACTTTTGAAGATTTTAGTATCTGGCTATATAAAAAACATTTTCTACATGGCCGATACAGTTGCTTACCAGTATAACTACATGACGTTACAAGCCAGCACATATATGTATAACATTGAGGGAAGGTCATACTGGGTTGTGGAGACATGACGTTACAAGCCAGCACATATGTATAACATTGAGGGAAGGTCATACTGGGTTGTGGAGACATGACGTTTCAAGCCAGCACATATGTATAACATTGAGGGAAGGTCATCCTGGGTTGTGGAGACTGACGTTACAAGCCAGCACATATGTATAACATTGAGGGAAGGTCATCCTGGGTTGTGGAGACTGACGTTACAAGCCAGCACATATGTATAACATTGAGGGAAGGTCATACTGGGTTGTGGAGACTGACGTTACAAGCCAGCACATATGTATAACATTGAGGGAAGGTCATCCTGGGTTGGGGAGACATGACGTTACAAGCCAGCACATATATGTATACTATTGAGGGAAGGTCATACTGGGTTGGGGAGACATGACGTTACAAGCCAGCACATATATGTATAACATTGAGGGAAGGTCATACTGGGTTGTGGAGACTGACGTTACAAGCCAGCACATATGTATAACATTGAGGGAAGGTCATACTGGGTTGTGGAGACTGACGTTACAAGCCAGCACATATATTTATAACATTGAGGGAAGGTCATCCTAGGTAATGGAGACATGACGTTACAAGCCAGCACATATATGTATAACATTGAGGGAAGGTCATACTGGGTTGTGGAGACATGACGTTACAAGCCAGCACATATATGTATAACATTGAGGGAAGGTCATCCTAGGTAGTGGAGACATGACGTTACAAGCCAGCACATATATGTATAACATTGAGGGAAGGTCATCCTAGGTAGTGGAGACATGACGTTACAAGCCAGCACATATATGTATAACATTGAGGGAAGGTCATCCTAGGTAGTGGAGACATGACGTTACAAGCCAGCACATATATGTATAACATTGAGGGAAGGTCATACTGGGTTGGGGAGACATGACGTTACAAGCCAGCACATATATGTATAACATTGAGGGAAGGTCATCCTAGGTAGTGGAGACATGACGTTACAAGCCAGCACATATATGTATAACATTGAGGGAAGGTCATACTGGGTTGTGGAGACTGACGTTACAAGCCAGCACATATGTATAACATTGAGGGAAGGTCATACTGGGTTGTGGAGACTGACGTTACAAGCCAGCACATATGTATAACATTGAGGGAAGGTCATACTGGGTTGTGGAGACTGACGTTACAAGCCAGCACATATGTATAACATTGAGGGAAGGTCATACTGGGTTGGGGAGACATGACGTTACAAGCCAGCACATATGTATAACATTGGGGGAAGGTCATACTGGGTTGTGGAGACTGACGTTACAAGCCAGCACATATGTATAACATTGAGGGAAGGTCATACTGGGTTGTGGAGACTGACGTTACAAGCCAGCACATATGTATAACATTGAGGGAAGGTCATACTGGGTTGTGGAGACTGACGTTACAAGCCAGCACATATGTATAACATTGAGGGAAGGTCATACTGGGTTGTGGAGACATGACGTTACAAGCCAGCACATATATGTATAACATTGAGGGAAGGTCATCCTGGGTTATGGAGACATTACGTTACAAGCCAGCACCTATGTATAACATT
This sequence comes from Spisula solida, assembly GCA_947247005.1. Taxonomy (NCBI): domain Eukaryota; kingdom Metazoa; phylum Mollusca; class Bivalvia; order Venerida; family Mactridae; genus Spisula; species Spisula solida. The sequence goes on along the minus strand of OX365948.1, from coordinate 4,190,621 downwards.
GAGGGAAGGTCATCCTGGGTTATGGAGACATGACGTTACAAGCCTGCACCTATGTATAACATCCAGGGAAGGTCATCCTGGGTTGGGGAGACATGACGTTACAAGCCAGCACATATATGTATAACATTGAGGGAAGGTCATCCTGGGTTATGGAGACATGACGTTACAAGCCAGCACCTATGTATAACATCCAGGGAAGGTCATCCTGGGTTGGGGAGACATGACGTTACAAGCCAGCACATATATGTATAACATTGAGGGAAGGTCATCCTGGGTTATGGAGACATGACGTTACAAGCCAGCACCTATGTATAACATCCAGGGAAGGTCATCCTGGGTTATGGAGACATGACGTTACAAGCCTGCACCTATGTATAACATCCAGGGAAGGTCATCCTGGGTTGTGGAGACTGAGACATGAAGTATTTAGTATTGATTGTAATTCTGCACTGACAGTTTCCAGACAGACTTTCCAATCATACAGACAGAGATACATATATCCTCTTACAATTCCTGTAATTAGATACTTCAGTAACTTCTCCAAACTATAAACATTTTAAATACAACAAAATGGAACACCAGCTTTTTGGTGTCAAATTTGACAGAAACATGGAACAGCCTGATATAAACTTGTAACCCTAGATACATTGTTAGAACAGAACACAATATGGGCCTATCTCTCAACATAATTAACACTGACATACCTTAATCAAGCATTCTTGTCTCCCATGATCATGTTGAAAGAGAATTTATAATCTGGACATGACAAAATAATTAGATATAAATGTCTGTTTTATCATGATCTACTGTTGCAGACCATTATGTCTTTTTTATTGTCAAGGGATCTGAACCTGTCAAATCAAAGTGACCCCAACAAAGAACGCTGAAATTCTACCTGCTGTAGTAAATTAACTGGAGTAGAATCTGATAGTTAGTATTGTGCATGTTTATGCGACTCATTGCAAACGTTGAATCAGTGTCAAAATTCCAACTAATTAGTACTAAATCCTGTTTTGGCTTCCAGTTGTACATGTTTATTATTCCTAGATATACAGGTATTGGAGATACTAGTAATACAGGGATCTGGATTGAATATCATGAGAACACCTGTGACCAGGTGCTGGAATACGTATCATGTAATAATAACTTAATTTAGGTTTAATTGGTTCAAAATTAAAGTAAAAGAAGACGGCTCAAAGATCCAGGTTACTGCATAAAATAGCAAATCACATTCATGAACATGATTACAGACATAAATCGATTATTCAGGTTGGTCACTTGTTTACAAAACATTGTGTACATAAACATTGCAATTTCTCTAATTAATGTCTTATTTTAATATATATTATGCAGTGATTTTTTTCTTAATTTGTTTGCTACCGGTAAACGGTACCTTCCCAATTTGAAAAAGGCTATAATTCCCAATGAACATTTAAACAAGACTGCGTTCAATAAACGCTTATGCCCCCTGTGGAAGCCTTGTCCATAAATAAGTCTAAGTCCAAAATTAGGTCAAGGTGAAGGTCAAAATGGGGTTAGGTGGTACTGGTGTGTGGAGAGTGTTCATACACAACACCCATGCAAGTATGAAAGCTTTGTAGCAAGCCATATTAATGCTAGAAGAAACGGTCAATTTGGGTTAACCAGGACGGACGGACGGACGAACGGACGGACGGACAGGTGAATCACTATATGCCTCCCGATCTATCGATACGGGGGCATAAAAAAATTTATTTCAAAATCGGACATAAAATGACAAAGTTATGAGCATTTTTTACAAGGGGTCAAGCATAAAAGTTTACAGAAACCAGTAAACAGTCACATGTAATCCCTGTTTTGTTTTATTTGGCCTTTCTACTTCATGAAAATTCCTAATTTCAAGTTGTCACGACGCGAAAATTCCCAATCTGAACGGACCAGGACCCTTTCCCAAAGAAGCGAAAAAAATCACTGATTATGAGTATCAGTATAATATAATGTAGCTTAATGAATAAGGTGTTGGTTTTCAGTGCCTGTTTCTCCAGTAAGTGTTAGAATGTTTAAAACAATAAAAATACAATGTTATGATATTGCAGTATTTGTATACAAGTGACAGACCTGAATAATCGATTTATACATAGATATTTCCTTACATAGATGTAATTTTCCCTTACATTATGTAACAATGAGAAATTTTATAACAAATTGTCACAAAACTCATCGAGTCTCTTCTACTGTTTGTTACTGCAGAGCACTTCAATATCTGTTTTAATTTTATACTATTGATTTTAACTGTTTAACACTGCATTAAACAGTGTTAAAGTACCGAAAATATTTATAGCACTTTGCAGCGCATGTTGCTAACATTTTTGTATACAATTCCATTTAGAATCTTATCATTCTGGTTACATTTCCGGAGTTGTTGCAAAAAGAACATTTAACATACTATAAACTGATAAAGTCTTAGAAGCCATTTAAAGAATATCCAAGATTATAAATTCTTAGGAGCATTTTTTTTAAGAACATTTAAACAAATAAAATTTGGAGTAGCAAGAATAATCAACATTACTGTTATAAATTCTTAAGAGCAAACAGAACATTCAACCTTATAAAGTCTTAGGAGCAAAAAGAACATTTAACATTATAAATTCTTAGGAGCAAAACAAACATTTAGCATTATAAAGTCTTAGGAGCATTATAACAAGAATAATCAATATTATAAAGCCTTCAAAAGGACCAAAAAGAACATTCAGCATTACAAATTCTTAGGAGCAAAAAAAAACATTTAGAATTATAAAATCTTATGAGCAAGAAACACTTAACAAAATAAAGTCTTAGATAAGTTATGAGTATTCACAATGCTGTAATGTGTCAGGAGCGAAAGAACATTAAATATCATGAAATCTTAGGAGCAAACTGAACAATTATCTTAGAAGCAAAGAGTCTAGATGTAAAATACGAAGGGTCACTGAAAGATTTAATCGCCATAGCAAAGAAATTAGAGAAATTCTGAAAACAGCTTTTTATACATGAGTGTTTAATTTTAGAAAATACAAAGAAAATAAATACTTACATTCGATATCACAAAGGACAAAGCAGGATAATCCTAACAACACTACTATAGCTAGAATAACATCCATCCTGAATTTACACATTCATTCAATAATTATCGTAAAATTAACATAAAATATCTGGCACAAAATTTGTAATTTCTCTATGTAAACACTTCACTCCTTTCACAATAAATGAACTAAAAAAAACTCTCAGAATGTTAACTTTAATCCGTTGATTAATATATAATGTAATTTTTTCTCGAAGTCGACTTCCTTGAAGTCTGAATTCAAAATTTTAGAATAATTTCCTTCACATTCTGTCAGGTTATAATGACCACACTTGCTGGTTTTCCCAAACTTTAAAGAAAATCCATTTTATTTATAATGTATATCTCACGTTTACTAAATATTGACTTTAATTCTTTAATCCGAAATCGATAAGTAGGCCCTATTTGACGCGAAAAACTCCAACAAACTTTAACTTGTGTTTTTCCGACAATCAGTCAAAGGAGAGAATGAATCAGTGGTTGTGTGATATCCCTGTGTTATCCCTCACATACTTCAACACTAGTCTGAAAATAGAAGGTTTTTGTTCATTAGCTTTAAGGTTAAACATACCATATATAAAGTTGTACAGCCATTATATCATGCATGAATTCATACACCATACAAAACACACTCCAAATACTCACAGCTCTGTAATCAAAGCAAGCCAAGTTTATAAATTAGTTAAAGGTATTATAACCTAAACATTTCTAGAGCATAGTAAATATGTAAGTGATCTTACAAGAAAACAAATACCTGCATTCAAACCCCCTACCTGTATTTAAACATCAGTGCACTAAAATGATTTATGCATAATTTATGCAGTAAACTTCTATACAAGTATTTTACACAACGAACCAGGCGTGTGACATTCAAATTTCAATACGACACACTGACTTTACAAGGCAAGATAAAGATATTTTTATCAGGGAATGTTTATCTTACAGTAAAATGTCAACAAAATGCCAATACATGGTAGACTGTAGGTCAAATAGGGTCATATTAACAAATATGGTCATTTATTTGACTAAATATACCTGTGACGCTATAGTCCAGTTAGGATATTGTGACAGTGACGTTGCAGTTTATGTGTACGCAAAAAGTCACAACCATTGTCTAAACAGGTAGAGCAAAGTTTAGCAAATTTTGAAATTATAGTTGTTTGTACAGTGTAAGCCTTTATACATGTAGTTTGTTTTACACCGTTTTGGTGGACTCGACCGCTGCGTCACTAGATTTTTATCCTGACTGGACTATATATGTTTAATCTTCAGATAAGTTAATTTTCTATGCATGAGTCATACAGCGATCATGATATGATAGATAAGTTGTCAAGAGATTATATTCAAAATGTTGAAACCCCGCCTCCTTAACTACCGGTGTAACCTACTGAGACATAGTCTCCACTTTAGGAAAAAGTAGAAGTGCGTAATAATCATGTACTATTAACTGATTAAAAGACAAGGTTCACTAATGGCTTAATTTGGCCCTGTGATTTTTCAAAAACTAAAAATGCAGGTTCCTGTAAATTTGTCATATAAATCAAATAACTTAACATTTCCTCTGTAAAAAATAAGCATACCTATCCCAAATTCCCTTGTAATTTGTTGACAAAACAGCCAAGAATATGACGTATATGTCATGTATAGCCCAAAATGTCATTTTTGGCCATTTTCACGACTTTTAATGACGTAAATCATTCCCAAAAACCACAATGGCACTCTTGCGACACTTTTATATTTTCACATAACCAGTGTTCTGCGAGTCTTTATATAATAAATTATGTACAAAATATCAAAGTGTCGCAAGAGTGCCATCGTAATTTTTTGGAAAGGTTTTACACCATAAAAAGCCATGAAAATGGCTAAAAATGACATTGTTTGGTAAACCTAACATATTTCAAGAAGATTTGTCGACATTATAACAAGGGAAATTTGGAAAAGTATGCTTAATTTTTTGAAAGACAATGTTAGGCTTTTAGAAACATAGGACAGATTTATACGAGGAAGCATTTCTCATTTTCGATAAAACTCAGGGCCAAATTAAGCCATAAATGAACCTTGTCCTTTGTTATCACATTTTTTATCCAATTTAATTTTTTATGACATTTATTTCATCATTATGAGGACAGCTTGCGTCATTTGTCTGTCAAATAATGAAATATGCTATAAATTAAACTTGCAATAAATTTGACATTGGGATGTTTTGATATTGTATTTTCCCAACACAGTAATCCACTTTAAGCTTTGACTTATGATTTTGTGTAGGGTATTTCAATGACTAAATTTAATATACACAGATCTCTTAAACAAACATTTAAGATTGACACATTATTAAAATAAAGAGGATGTACATGTATCTACAGGTACATGTCACAAATGATCCATGCATTTTAGAGCAAGGTGCTGCAGCAATGGTTACAAAAGAGTATAACTAATATTAATACTGTAAGATTAAATTGTAATTGTTCTATTGGTAAAAATACACAATTACCGGTATATTATATGAACAGTCCAACACATCCACTTTATACATTTGACTTAGTGAGTAACACAATCTATTTTAATTCAACTTGAAACAGTGTACCATTTACAATTTGAAGCGAAGCAAATTTCGTCTTGGATTTGTAGCCTTTAGTGATATCAAAGTCAGGTGGTATTGCTACCCTGTTGAAAGGTCAATTTAAAAGTTTGTGGTGGATGGAAGTTTCACAATATTTTATCTATGACCAGTGGTCAAATTTGAACTAACCGTTACGTGTTCTTGGGTTCCCACAGACAGGTAGTATTGCTGGTGAACCTATATTGATTAATCTGGTATGAGACTAGCTGGATTATATACACTGCCCTCCATACGCTAGATTCTATTAAATCATCTTATATAACATAGACCAATATTCATGAAGAAACTTCAGTAACTCTGAACAAATTATGATTAGTAGTATAATAATTAGAGCTGTCATTGATTCGACCCGAAGCATATAGACGATTCCGATATATCGGAAGACAAATATCGACGATACATCGATATATCAGTTTACACAAATAGTCAAACAAGAAACAGGCCTATCAGTCATGGTTCACTTATTTAGCCGTTCAACAATGTATATGTTTGGTATAGAACTTAAGATTCAGCTTTGAAAATATAACCTTTGGTTTGAGTTTAGACCCATTTTTGACAATTTGTGAACATGCATTTTAACAAAGAAAATTTTTGTGCATGAAAATGAGGATTTTGGGTCATTCCATTTATTTGCCCATGTGTCGATATTTCAAAATGTGAATCGATAATCGATCGGCTAAAAATATCGCTTCTATCCATGACAGCTCTAATAATATTATATTTAGGAAATAGATCACAGTTTTGCGTGATATACCGGTGAATAGATCACAGTTTAGAGTTCATATGTGTAGGAATTAATCACGAAGGCCGTAGGCCTGAGTGATTAGTAACTATGCATATGCACGACAAACTGTGATCTATTCACCGGTATATCACACAAAACTGTGATCTTTTTGCATTCTAACACGTGTAATTTGTGCAATTTATACAGACTAATTTTATTTGCGGAGTTGATGAGTTATATTTCATGTTGCTATAGACAACTTTCGCTGTTCAAAGTATTGTAACGTCCGCCCCTGGATTTTTAAGCTTTACTATTATCTTTATTTGTCGCCAAACTGATGCTTATTTAATGCCAAATTTCAATTACGTATTTCACGTTTACGCAAATGAAGTGATACATGCAATAAAATATTACTAGAATATAAATATAATCAAATAAATAAACAGAAACGCTACAAAAAGAAAATTACGCAAAACACAGTTCATGACGTCATGAAATAAACAAGACGTAAATTTCATTGATAAAAATCGCGAATGATACGCGGGAGATAAATTAAACAGCTGAAATTCTACCGCGATATACCGTTTATTAGGTAACGCTACAGCTCTATACGTTTACATGGAGCAAAATACAGACAGTGTTAGAATTTATTATATTCCCATCAGTTTGATATGATTGATTGATATAATGAGTGTAGCTTTCACACACACCAAATAACCCTGGATGCAAGACCAGGAAGACTTGTTCATATAATTCATGGAATATTCTCATGTAGTCCATTATGTACTACCCTTGACATGAAACCTACGAAAATAACCTGGACCCTTATACCAGAGATTTAAGGTTCAATTACATTTTGCTTAAAGATAATCAATACGATTGTGCTTCCCACAGTGAAGCAAAGATTCCCACATAGTTTCGTAAAAGTTTCTGTCCTGGTTGACCCGAAATTTGTGTGACAGAAAGACACTGAACAGTGTCACCCTACTTACTTAAGATCGACTTACAGAGATGTAAAAAAGTTATTCATCAAAATTCATTCTTCGTACGGGCCGTTAATCGGTGAAACTCACTACCAAGCCAAATCTGTGTTAACTTTCAAAACTCTATACGACCAACACTTCAGCCATGAAAAGTTTAATACAAATGATATATATGGCCATGTTCAAAATGTTTAACAACTTATTTATAATGACCATGGAACCAATGCATCTTGTTATGACCACAACTTGATCATGAACCATGACTCGAAAACTCTACAAAGACCAGTGAGTTACTAGAGAGTTTAATTGTTTCTCCTTTGAAAAGTATCTATATAATGAAATTTGGAGTTGGTGGTCAAAATTTGAAGGATTCTTCCGAGTATGGAAAACATACCTTCAACCCTTTACTCTATAGACCCCCTCATTCAAGGGCACCATACTGATTAAATACTTCAATAAGTTACAGTTACATTTAATTTAATTGTGTTCAAAATTAAGTAGTTAAAAGGCCTGATTATGGTTAAAGGGAATAATAACAATAATGATAATAATAATAATGATAATACTACTACTTATAATAAAGACTTTATTTATAAAGGCAACATAGTTAGACATAGAGCCTAATCTTCCCTACAAGCCTCGGTTAAGACTGACCTGATCTTTGAGCAATTTGCAGAATTATAAATACAATCCATGTATGAACTGCCTAATTACCCAAATATAGACATATAATACAAATACACTCAGTAATATGATTAACATTATGATTCTGCACTAATATCAGGGTTAGTGAAATCATAACACACTTATTATTAGCAACAGCAACCACAACATCACAAACTTGTAGTTAGAAACAATGTGCTCACTATGCATCATATCTCAAATATGTTGTGCGCATGTAGAACTATAACAATAACTAGTGTTAATATCACAGTCACCCATATTTAAAGAAACAGCCAATGTTGCTTATGAGACATCTACCTACTCTCGGAGTACATTAAAGGTTTATCTAATTTCTGACTTCTTTTATATTTCAATGCCTGAGGTTTCAGATACTGTTGTAAACATTTTTAACTCGCTGGGGGCTCATGTACCAACCAACCAAATCAGAATTTGGAACAATTACCATGATTGTCTCAGACCTACGTCCTCTAGCTCCAAAGAAATATGCCGAATTGTAACCACTTCATGGTTGGAAACAGTTTGTGTATATGAATTGTATTTAAATTGTTCACAGCAATTTCAAGAAAATTGACATTAATCATTAATTATTTTAAAATGAATATAAATAAGTGTAAGTACTTTAAAAGGACTTGAAAAAACTGACGCTACAATCATTATAAATATATAAGCTTGAATACTCATGCATGAAGCTGCAAGCACCACCAGTAACTTTCAGTTAAATTAAATTTAAAAAAAAATTAAACTGCAAACTGTATACATGTAAATTTGACCATTTGCCGTTAAAATATTCACAAGTATTTTGAATTTGCATTCAAACTATGTAGTGAAATTAAACCAATATTGACATAAACCAACAGATATATTACAACAGCAAATGACCTAGCCGTGAAATGGTATGAGATTTTAAAATCATTATATTCTGCAAATTATGTTTTAAAGCCAGCCACTGACTTCAAGAGGTATTATTAAAACATTGATCCCAAAATTGAACAAGAAAATATTTCAATACTGTAATACTAAAATCAATTTGCAGTTCAAAGAAATTTGAATACCTCTTGTATACTGCTTTATTTCCTTACAAGATAGAAATGTAAACACACAGCCAGAAGAAGGCTTTTCAAACAAATACACAAGCACAAATTCATAATTTTCTAACAAGCAGGTCCGACCAGTTATTTTTTTTTTAGGAAGGGGTTTGCTTAGGGGTAACAACAATCAATTTTTTTAGACGGTTGTCCTGATCTGATCAGACGCTTAAAGCCCTGTCAGACTTGTGTAAATATATAAGATACCTGCTGTATTTGTTCAAAAATGTTAAAAATCCCTCGTCCCACCCACATGGATCCGTGCATGCAATAGTGTCAACAACACTGAGTTGAAAAAACAGTATAAATATTTGAGTCAAGTATTTAACAAAGTGTCAATGGTCGTGTAACAGTACTTGTAAGATATTTGCATAAATTCATCATAAATTATTGCAAGCCACTTGAGAAGAACTAAAATAGTACAAATGATTATTCAAAATAAGTTCACTAACGTCATTTGTGGTTCAGAGCATTAACAAACTCAGTACATCATAGATTCATAGTGATCTTATTCTTTTCTTATTTGTTTACTTTAAAAATAAATGACAAAGGGACTTCAAAGAACTTTATAATATTTTAACAGTATTTGAATGATGTATACATAATGTCAGTGCAAGAGGTTGTCAGATGGCCTAGATGTTTTAGTGCACGTTTCCCACATGAATCAAAGCACTAAGAGCACAACGAGGGCATCAGCAAGTTCAAATTGATAGCTAGAGATATATTTCGCTTGTGTTTGTAAATCAGTAAGTTCTGGCTCACAGATCTGATCCAGGACAGCTCTTTGCATCAACTGGTCGGTGCGATACAAAACAAAACTCAACGACTGCTGGCTGGTAATCTCTGTTAGCTCAGTAGGGAAAGCATTGTACTTAGTGTTCAGAAGAAGGTAATTTCGGTGCCAGGCTTTCTGTTATCACCCATAACAGTCGCCTCCTTTAAGCAGTCCCATTTGATATTTCTTCTGGACAACCAATATTCAGAATATTTTATCATAGGGATCTATAACAAAGTACAAGCGATCGATGATTTAATTGCTGGTAGCAGACCGTTATGATATTTTTTCAAATACACCCAAGTCTTGCTACATATCCATGCCTTACCTTACCCTAATTGTTGCAATTCCATTGACTTGCTTTAAGACAGGCATGATGGCTGATGGTATTATTCTAGTTCTAGATATATATTGTAACAATGATACAATAGTCATATTACATTGTGACTAATACATTGAACAATGAGAGAAGGATGATATATATATATTTTCATAGTTTGATGTAAATCAGTCATACTATACAGAGAATCTGATACCTACTAGTGTCATCATAAACATAATACCACACACAATATAAAGTCACCTGATTTATACACTCATGTTTTATGATATATACCATAGTAAATATAGTATAACCTGTCTTAAACAGTCAATCCAGGAAGACCACTTCAAACATATTATTTTGCTAAAAGGAAGGAATCTACCTCGGGCCAATGGAGCTGCTAAAGCTACACATGGATTTTGAATATTTTGAAGTTCCCTTTTAATTAACAATTAACCAAGGCTTGAAGATATTCAAAATGTATAAAGTAGCAGTTGCAATGGCTATCTCCTATGGTTCTGGTTCAAAAGAATGATGAAACATTCAGATTGTGTGTATACTATAGACAATGGAATAACTGTAATGCACTGGAAAAAGTTAAACCCTGTTCAGAACACACAATATGCGGGGCAGTTTAACTTCAGTGAATACAAAAGCATCCCACTTCCAAATACAGAATGATATTATTAACACATTAATTATTCAAAACTCATTAGTTAATTAATATTCAGCTAAACTAAATAAATCGCAACCGGTCGTACGATCAATGCAAGATTACGACACGATCAATCCATCATTGGACGATATTAGATCACCAACAAGTCTCTACCTAGGCAATATTAAAGTACATTTGTTTAATTCAGACGCATTCAAATCAAAATTTTAATTGATACCGCAATAAAATATGTCACAGGATAATGATACGATATAAATGAAGGCATTAGTCACTGTCAGCTCTGAAAGGTGAGATACGAAAATGTATTCAAATTACATACACGCCAAGACAAGATTTTTTAAATAATGCTAAAAACTTAACTTCTTATACCGGTATGTTACACTATCAATCAAACAGCCTGAATTTGAATAATTATGTAACAATACCACTGAATATACAATATATAGGTTAGAAAATCACTGACTCAGGTCTGTCTGTAAAGTATATAAATTTCGAACCCGGGCAGTACCCTTTGGGCGACCGCATAAAAGTGGTTAAAAGCAAAGACCTGATGGATCATTTGAGCGGCATTAAGGATTGAAAATCTTATGCCAGTTCAGTAGCCTAACATCAGTAGAATTGTTCGATGTGTACACATTGGCCAACTTTTTGCTTCTATAAGCTGATCAAGTTATTCCAAATCATGCTCGTCTTGGTGAATCGCATACACAGAGTCCAGCACCAAACTGTTATAACTCCTACTTTCCAGCACAGGACGTTACATGAGTACTGAGTTAAACCCTAGATAACAACATTTGTTAATATTCAGGAATAACTAGGTAGTCACATTCAAATCTTTAATGAAGTCATTGAAATTCATACCCATGACTCAGACATAATGAGAATATACCAGGAGATGTAATACAGAACATAACATAAAACTGTGCAATATTAACTGATATATCATACAAAAACTAGATTACATAGAACTGTATAATATCTGGCCCAGAAATATTTAAAATTCCTATGTTTTAGATCTGTTAGTGCAGTACTATTGCAAATGGTCCTTTAATTAAAACTGACTTACGATACTTTTGAGGCTTATTTCCAATATGACAGCCAGTTACCTACCTGACCACAGCCTGCATAGTATGTCTTTGTAATATAATACATGGTAAAGATAAAGTTACTATATTAATGAAAAGAATATTATTGTAACAGTACTTTGAACATGACGAGCATTCAGGTAATATATACAGCCATATGTCAGTGAATATAACATATTTGACAAGTTACTGTAATGTCAGCTTGACACTGTCCGTGTCAGTGAACTGAAATTGACTTTTTTAATTAACTATAAGAAAAGTTATAGGTCGTTTGCAGCGAAAAAAATCGTCTAAAATGAAGATTTCTCAGTATTTACTGCACCTACAAGTATGAGATTTTGCATGAGTGAATGAAATCTATCTACCTAATATACAATTAAATCTAAGCAACATCAGGCTTGTTTGAAAAAAGTTTTGTTCATAAGTTCTATGTAAAATATTTGTAGTTTACAATGAAACTTCATGTTAGAAGACTCGATACACACAACAGCCAATTTTGTGGTCATGTGACACGTCTAACGGTAGATTTACGTATTTGTAACCTACTTAATATAGCATATATGAGGCTCGTCTGTGCATCTGTACTGTCACCTCGGAGCGGACGCTCAATGGTGTCGACGCCAAATCAAAACTCCACAAATATTGGCTTTAAAAGCCGATATTAGACGATTATCGGTACCAATCGGTTGAGGTGCGGATGTATTCTGTATTGTTATTAGCCCCTTTAACTGCCTAGATCATGTGTTTTAACTGTCAAGTTGGTATAGAGAAAATATTTGTATTAGAATAGTTCTGGGATACAATCGCATTGCACTCCTGTCTATATTTTAATAGTAAAGTAGGCCTAGTGAAAAAAAATTATTTTTTCAAATTATAAATGCAAGTTCCTGTGGTCATATTTTCGGGTCTAAACGTAAAAATGGCTTGCGTCTAGCAGCCTCCTTCTCGAACTACAAAACACGGATTTTACATCACCTTTAAACGATTTTGACTGCTTAATATTAGGCATTCTTTAAGCATGTGAATGTCGATTTCAGACCAATACTAAAGGTTTGGGTAGATGTATATTACTCAATTATTTAGGACTGGTTCAGTCATAAGACTACATGTCATTGCGCATATAAACATTACAATGCTTTTATTAAGTTCTTAATTTAACATTATTATATACGTGCATTTCCATGTAGCTTAGTGAATGAGGGTTTGGTTTGCACTGCTTTTTTGTGATATTACAGTCATGTATTACACATAATCTGCATACACACAAGCGACATACCTAAATAAATCGACTTATAAGGGCCTCAAAAATTTCGCTTTGATCACAGCAATGTTAATCTCGCTGATCGCGGATTATAACAGTTAAAAAAATGACAGTGAAACATCAATGGAATACAAGATTACCTCCCTGCCTTAAAGTGTCCAAATTCAAGAAATATCAATATACCATAAAGAATAAACTTGTTTAAATAAGTAATTAAAAATTATGAAATTTGAAATGGGAGTAGGTAGAATGCAATTATGATTCTAGGTAAATTTTTATCAACATCTGATGAATAGATTTTTAACAATTCAAAATTTAGACGATTTTTTTCGCTGCAAACGGGCTATACACCCTTATACATAATTAGATACTGTATAAAAATAAGACAACATATTTTTCCAATTATTATTCTGTGGCACTAATGTTTGTATTATTCCTGCATAACCAAGAAAGTGATCACTCAGTCATGATGGGTCGGTTAATGTTACAGTTAATGCTTACCCAGAAATTAATCAGTTCATGCTGGACACATGACTTGCTCACTTTATGCTTGACACATGACTTGCTCACTGTATGCTCGACACATGCTTGCTCACTGCATGCTCGACACATAACTTGCTCACTTCGTGCTCGACACATGGCTTGCTCACTGTATGCTCGACACATGGCTTGCTCACTGTATGCTCGACACATGCTTGCTCACTTCATGCTCGACACATGGCTTGCTCACTTTATGCTTGACACATGGCTTGCTCACTGTATGCTCGACACATGCTTGCTCACTTCATGCTCGACACATGGCTTGCTCACTTCATGCTCGACACATGGCTTGCTCACTTTATGCTTGACACATGGCTTGCTCACTGTATGCTCGACACATGCTTGCTCACTTCATGCTCGACACATGGCTTGCTCACTTCATGCTCGACACATGGCTTGCTCACTTCATGCTCGACACATGGCTTGCTCACTTCATGCTCGACACATGGCTTGCTCACTTCATGCTCGACACATGCTTGCTCACTTCATGCTCGACACATGGCTTGCTCACTTCATGCTCGACACATGGCTTGCTCACTTTATGCTTGACACATGGCTTGCTCACTTCATGCTCGACACATGACTTGCTCACTTCATGCTCGACACATGACTAGCTCACTTCATGCTCGACACATGGCTTGCTCACTTCATGCTCGACACATGACTTGCTCACTTTATGCTCGACACAAATACTTCATGAGCATAATTAAACAATGCCCACAACAGAGTAGAGAAATAGATGAAGAAATCATTTTCGCTGGCACACATGGTATTTCAGACATATGATTATATATTCCTTCATACAGTACTTTATGACCAACAGTTATCTAGATGCTAAGTGTGAAATGAAAGATATATAAACCAACATAATATTGTTTATGAGCATTTAACACACAAATCTCGTGCAGAAGCTGAGTGTAGAGACTCAGCTGTTGTAAGAATGACACACTGTGATGAAAAACACATATACCGGCAGATAAAATGATTAAGTACTAATTGTGGAGTAAATTTGGTATCAAGATAAACTTGCCATTCAAGATCACCATGAAACTCCCCCCAATCAGTTCACCCACCCACACACTCTAGTTTTAACAATGAAAACATTTATAGTTGTGAACTACGAGATTACCACAGTAACACAATCAGTGTGGACAGACTAAATGAATAGAAAACCAAACAAATGAAACAAAAGAAATATATGGTAACCATGTAATACTGTAAAATTACATATTTTCGTGGGTATTAAATTTTGTGAATTTCGAAGACAATGCATTTTCGTGGGGTCAAAAGTTTGTGGATTACAAAACATGGAAGGGTAATCCTATGTTTTGAATTGGTGAGGTCGATTAATCGTAGGAATTTGATTTCGTCGTCGAGTTCAACACCAAAATCAACGAAAATTCAACACCCTCGAAAAATAATGATTTTACAGTAGTCTCGCCAACATTCGTTGTCAGGAAACTCTAGGCTAGATTCTTAATCATTTACAAACACTTTAATTGTAAAGTGAGTCATTCTTCCAAAACAGGAATTTAAAATTCACCTACTTAGATAAACTGACGAACAGTGAATATAGTGGTTTCTGACTCACATCACACCATAAACTGAACCAATCAGCAATAAATGGATATGAAACAACATTAAACAACAGTGTCTTATAATGAGAATTGATTGTCACAAGATTTCCTTGTTGTCTAGACTGATCATTACGAAGAATTTTTTATTTCAACCCCAAAAGTTACAATAATTAGTAATAAGTTCATAGTTATACTCCTTAGTAATAAATCAAGTGGTGGTTTTACTCAGCTGAGCCGATTAATTCTAATCTAAGCATTACTCAATTTGACAAACAATTATTGTAACTAAAAACAGAACTTTTAAAATGACTTAAGTATGAGTACTGGCCAGAAAGTTTGGCTTACAGACAGCCTTCAAGATCAAACTGTGGGGAGATGCCAGTACCTTTAACAGACAGCCTTCAAGATCAAACTGTGGGGAGATGCCAGTACCTTTAACAGACAGCCTTCAAGATCAAACTGTGGGGAGATGCCAGTACCTTTAACAGACAGCCTTCAAGATCAAACTGTGGGGAGATGCCAGTACCTTTAACAGACAGTCGTCATGAAGTTCATCACTGTAACATCCAAACTGAAGATTTTAACAGCCATAGATGGAAGTAGATTTTGAAGAAATATAAAGTGTTGCATTCATATTACTTTCAGTATAGCCAAAGCAATATTTACGATATTTATAGCAATGCTTTAATTGTAATTCACCAACAAGATTTTTCATTGTTGACAATTCATGTAAAAAGAAGTTTTACTAAGTTGTTGATTCATTCTGATGATTAATTAGAATGATAATCATTTGGACAAAGTATACTTGAATGCAAATTGACATTGTAAACATACACAAACATATGAACAATATCAGGCAATCCTGAAAAATTGTTTTAAGTATGAAGTACGTCAGTCCTTACCCCTGAGGCGCATGGAGGGGGTCAGACATTTTTATACAATTTGAGACATTTTAGGTATAAAAATCTACCAGTAAAACTGGAATCTAAAGGCGAATGTTAAACTTAACTGATGGAGAGTATACTACAAGAAACAAATACTTTTCATCAGAGCCTTAAAAAGATTGACACACAAGAATGTAAAGATGAAGTAGTTTGGCCTAACACTGTAACACTCAAGTACTCAGACAAGTCAGTGCCCTCAACTGATAGGAGAACCACTCTGGCCTGATAGGGGACCTATTGTCCTGATAGGGAAAACACTCTGTCCTGATAGGGAAATCATTTTGTCCTGATCTGACCCCTATAATGTAAGGGTTGACATGAACCTTATAACTTCCAGACAAACTATGAGATTCCATTTATCAAATTTATCATTATTTATGTTGCTCAGTAACAAAGATTAAAAGAACATTTTCATAATTATGTTGATTACTGTTGTATGTCTTCGTGGTAGATCATACTATTATATTGCAACAATTACAGAACATTTTATCAGTGTCCAATATATATGCATTTTTTTCGTAGAAAAAGAACACTGTCTTTGACTCTGTGTACTTTATGATCAACCCAGACCACATTCCTGAAATCCTAATAACTCAGGAAAAATATGAACTAAGGACAAAGAGCAAAAACTAATTCTAAGAAAATTTGTAAAAGATCAACTGTCCTATTTTGGGCTGAAATTTGTTTTTATAAAATGTTGAAAAAAGACACATAAGATGATATAAAGCATTACAAATATGACAAGATTTGAGAGGTTATCACTTATACAAAATTAGAAGTACAAGTTGACCAGTAATTCAATTATCTTATTAAGAAGTAAATCACTTAAAGTGTTAAGTTTGGCTCAGTATCTCAAGTTGGAAGTCATAAAGTTTCGAGTGCTTTCTAATTAAATCAAGCATTAGCCCTTAAATTTGAACAAAAGATTTCAACATCTATTCTCTAAACTCATGACCCGATTGCTCCATTATCGCCATCAGCCATCCTTCTAGCTTCATCATGTGTATTGTCAATCTCAACTATTGAATTAGTCAGTCAGAAAATTAAGTGTATTGAAAACTGAAGATCTGTCAGATCTGTCTGTTTAATCATTTTGTATTGACCGGCTAAAAATGAGCTTGACCATCAGCCTGACAGTAATCTGTTCATCATTTATAGTTACTGACAACTGCTGAGAGGTATCAATACTGTTTTATCATGTCTGAATCAGTTAGTCTATACATTGGGGCTGAAATTTAATGATTTTGTATTATTAATTAACAGAAATATTCAAAAACTCTTAATTGAAAATTCCAAGACTTTAATTTTAAATCTTTGACTAATTTCATTTAGCCTGTGTCAGCCTGGGTACGGAGAATCGCTGTGAGATATCAATAGTGTTATAATGTGTCAATTACTCGTCCTTCTTGAAAATAATCCACTTTTTCCAAAAGTAGATCGACTACAACTTTTAAGTATTTTTCATAAAAATCATCATTTTCCTGGGGAGTGTATAAGGACGAAGGTTTGAATTATACCAGCTTAGAATATAACCTACATTATGAGCCAATGAAAATGCCGAATTTTGGCGGTTAAATGAAAATTTAATCATTAAAATTTTCTCTTCACATACTTGACGTCATGCGTTGGCGCTAATTTCTACCGGCCATTCAGAATGCAGAATGTTATATTATAAGCCAGTTAGAACAATAATTATTAAGTAAATTTTGATGATTAAAAAGGGCGGAACATAACACCAAGTCAGACAAATTGACAATTAGTGTTTGTGAGATGTAATCCAACAAACACAGTTATAATTAATATGTAATAATATACCGGAAAATACCGAAAAAAACAATATGTTCATTTACCAATCAAACATGGAGGTCTAAAATGCATTGAATCGAGAAAACAAAATTAGAATATCAATAACAATAACAACTTTAATGTTACTCTACAAAGATATATACTAATATGCAAAGATATAATTTAAATACTAATATTGTTTTTTATTTTGAAGTAACAATTTTAAATACTTTTTGAAGTAACAATAATATATTTCGAAGTTACTGTAAACAATAATATAACATAAATATTTCGAGGGTTGATACAATACTGACAGTCTATGATCTCCTTGATTTATACACACCCAGTTTTACATTCAACACAATATCAATTTTTATAAATAAACAAAAAAATATTTTTAAAAATGTACCAATTACCTACATATAAAATAAGTTAGTCCAACTCAATAATTCACCAGTTCTGAAGAAAAATATTCCACGTCATATATCATACAAGAAAATCATCTAAAATTGCAAGTTCAGCACAGTGCGACTTTAATATAACAGGGAGAATGCTTCATCTGACATGTTTCAGTGAGTACAGAAGTATCAAAGTCACTAGCAAGTACTGTCCTGTGTATCACCATTATTGTAACCTAAACTTGACCATGATGACAAGGCCAGATAAACCTCAATGATCATTTAATCACCATATAAAAGTTGGACTGACAATCTCTGGTCACTTGTAGTAGGCTTCAAGTTACACTAATGTCACCTTAATTGGATATAAATTGGTCAACTTCATTTCCGGAGATTTTTACCTGCTGTGGTTTGACAATCCGATAACAGGTCCTCGTTATGTTGTTAACAGACTTTTCAATCACTGACAAACTTTCGAAGTTGGCAAAACTTCCATAATACGAGGGGCGTTCAATATATAATGTCCATGTCCTTTGTATTTTGCTATGACAATATTTAGAAGAATTCTACGAATACTGTCTGAAAGGTGTTTGTTTCTATTCTATATCTGAAAAATTACATAGCCTTTCGTCAATAATTAAGTAATTTATTGAACTTAGAAGAGGGTCTATTCGAGTATACTAGCCTTATTGTCATTTCAAGCCAAATATGTGTTATCTTTGCAGTAGTGGTTTAGAAAAGTAAATGGCAGTATTCATTTAATTGCAACATACCAATCTATAACTTAATCCTTATGTTTCCACCAGAACAAAGAATAAACATGAAAGTATGTTTTGTCTACGAGTAAGGCGGTCAAATACAAGGGAGACTACTCTTATTTATACCAAATGATGCTTATTGGTTCACGCACCAATAACTTCATATCATTTCTATTGTGTTCGCAAATTCTTCCCGGAAATTATTGTTGATGGTCTACGGCGTACGTCAATGTTTAATATGTCAAATTCCAACCAATAAAACTAATTTAAAATATGAACTGAAAAATAGCATGCTTTCTGAACTTATTTTGACACCTATTTTCGGGACTTTCAAATTATCTTATTTTGTACAAAATGGCAATCAAGTACAGGAAATCATGTTTTTATGGAAGGCATTTACATTATTCACAGAATAGTAGTTGTGGAATAAGATTATTTCCCGAAATGAAATTTTAATGGACAATTATTCTCAAAAAGACGCAGTGTCTATTACTGACCCTTCAAAAAGACACCATAAACAACAATCCGGGAATTAAATTTTATTGAAATTTTCACGAAATATTGCGGAATGGTTGATGGTTCCAGAAATGTAAAAAGATTTCCAGATAGCAATGAATGTTAAAATTTGTGACTAAAAAGACATTATATATTGAACGCCCCTCGTATGTTCTAATTTCCTGACACATTTACTGAAATAGATGCATGCTCAATTGTACCCATTAGCAAGGAGAATACTAGCTCGGGCAAATGTACCATTATTGTTGCTGTTGTTGGTAATTAGCTTGACCAGGGAACCTCTGAACTGTTTATTTTTAGCTAGAGCTTGATCCTGAAAACAAGTTCTATGTGAGAACGGGGCCTGTATACGTACTCTAATCTGATAGAATTAACCTACGTTATTGAGACAGGACATTAATTTTCATCTTGAATCAGATAAAACTCTAACTTCCACCCAGAATAAGCACCAGCACAGATTCATGAGTGGGTCCAATGTCACCATTTATCAGGGTTTTCACTGACTCTCAGAAATAAAATCAGATCACTGGGGCCTGTAGAAAAAAATTGGGGTCAAAAGTACAAGTTACCAAAATAGACACACAATTGCAGATCAGATATTTGCTGTAATTACACAGAAATTAATTAGTTTCTTCAAGAATCCAGCACTCATGTAACGCTATGTGATATACATCAACATACAATAGCATGTCAGTGAAGTCATGATTGATTAAGAAAAGAAATTGAATACATAAACTGTCTATAAAACAAGTCCACCCATCTTGTTACATTGGATTGTATAAATAAATCTTACATCATGTGGAAAACAAATTGTCAATAAATTGCCTTGAATAAGTATCCATTATCTTGAGAAATAATTTCACATGTTTAATACTATATTCTGAAAACAAATAAGCTAGAATGAGTTCTATTATCACTATTGCAGCTTTTTGAGACAAATAACACAGGTGATCTCCCTTGATGAGATGTTGTTTAAGTCCATTTCTGTCATTGAGTTATCATATCCCCTTCATATGCATACTCAAAGGTTGTATAATATTTGGAATTGTCTCCCCTCCACACTCATTATTGAAAGATAATTGATTGTCTCCCCTCCAATAATTCAATGCTGTATATTATAACATGTTACATAAACCTTAATGTACCTGGTAGATGTAAGTTAGGTATTTGTAGATGTGTTTGCTACATTGCTACAATTTACTCCATAAATATGTCAATTTATGCTCCTATCACTTGACTACTTCACCAACTTGGAGGGGAGACAATCAATTATATTTCAATAATGAGTGTGCATATTCTAGATTTAGATTTCAAACTAAGACTCTATCGAGACATAATCAGTGAATGTTTCAAAATTATAAAAAGAACAAAACCAAGTATAGTAAAAATCCAAAATAAATAATTATCAGGATTTTGAAAATAAACAAGACTGCGTTCAATAAACGCTTATGCCCCCTGTGGAAGCCTTGTCCATAAACAAGTCTAAGTCCAAAATTAGGTCAAGGTGAAGGTCAAAATGGGGTTAGGTGATACAGGCATGTGGAGAGTGTTCATATACAACATCCATGCAAGTATGGAAGCTTTGTAGCAAACCATATTTATGCTAGAAGAAACTGTCAATTTAGGTTAACTGGACGGACGGACGAACGGACGGAAGAACGAATGAACGGACAGGTGAATCACCTACCGATCTATCGATACGGGGGCGTAAAAATATAATCATTAATCCACCTCCACCTTTTCTGAAAAATATTGGATGCACATCTAGTAATTTATTTATATTAGCCTTTGATATCTTAAAGCAAAATGAGCTATCATTAAGTTTGCTTCTTGGAGGACTTGAAACATGACATTATTCACTTTGCATACAGAATTTATTATACAAACCATTATGGTTTGAACCCTAAACCTCCTTGAGGTGTAATTATCGACATAACATTCACCACATTACCTCCCCTGAGTTCATTAGTGAAACATACAGTCATTTATCATCATTATCCTGTTCATTATACCATTCCAACGTACCGCTACTTAATGTTGAGTGCAGCGAAATAAATTTTAATAAAATATTTTTGTAGATAACGATCGAAGAACAAGACTTTTTTCTAAGCAGGTAGTATTAAAAGAGCATTACACAGTATGGAATCTTGTAATGGCCGTCAAAGTACCACTAGAGCTATCACAGTAGGAAAATGATGTCAATACGAGACTCAGATACGGCTTCAACTCCCAGATACTGTCCTGACACAGCGATGTTACCATTTGTATGTCAAAGGGCAATAACTCACTGACTATTAATGTTATTGAGAAATAATGTGAACAATATTTGTGAACAGCCGGGCAGACCAAAAGCATAAATCCAATATTTTTATCATCTGGGGGTAATAATTTAGTCATTTCTAACAACAAAATTCACCAAGACTGAGTAGTAGAAACTGAAGCAATGTTACTTCACTTTAAGATCTACTAGAATAATATAAGTTCTGATCATTCAATAAAATCCAGAAATTAACCACATCTTTACAGAGATGTACAAATGATGGAGGGCTGAATTACCAAGTACAGGTACATATATATGTATAATATAATGTCAGTAAAAATTATGATTATATTACTGAGGTTTCACATTCTATCATTGCTAAGAATTGGGGTTGCGATGTTACACAAACACCTGTTTCTTCATACACTGGTAGTTAAACATTAATAGCTTTGTACAGCTTTACTTGTCAGGTTACAAACATGATCAAATGTCTGTGCAGGTAGACCATCTAATTTGTGCAGGTAGACCATCTAATGTCTGTGCAGGTAGACCATCTAATTTGTGCAGGTAGACCATCTAATGTCTGTGCAGGTAGACCATCTAATGTCTGTGCAGGTAGACCATCTAATGTCTGTGCAGGTAGACCATCTAGTCTGTGCAGGTAGACCATCTAATGTCTGTGCAGGTAGTACGTCTAATGTCTGTGCAGGTAGACCATCTAATGTCTGTGCAGGTAGTACGTCTAATGTCTGTGCAGGTAGACCATCTAATGTCTGTGCAGGTAGACCATCTAATGTCTGTGCAGGTAGTACGTCTAATGTCTGTGCAGGTAGACCATCTAATGTCTGTGCAGGTAGTACGTCTAATGTCTGTGCAGGTAGACCGTCTAATGTCTGTGCAGGTAGACCATCTAATGTCTGTGCAGGTAGTATGTCTAATGTATGTGCAGGTAGACCATCTAATGTCTGTGCAGGTAGACCATCTAATGTCTGTGCAGGTAGACCATCTAATGTCTGTGCAGGTTGACCATCTAATGTCTGTGCAGGTAGTACGTCTAATGTCTGTGCAGGTAGACCATCTAATGTCTGTGCAGGTAGTACGTCTAATGTCTGTGCAGGTAGACCATCTAATGTCTGTGCAGGTAGACCATCTAATGTCTGTGCAGGTAGACCATCTAATGTCTGTGCAGGTAGACCATCTAATGTCTGTGCAGGTAGACCATCTAATGTCTGTGCAGGTAGTACGTCTAATGTCTGTGCAGGTAGACCATCTAATGTCTGTGCAGGTAGACCATCTAATGTCTGTGCAGGTAGTACGTCTAATGTCTGTGCAGGTAGACCATCTAATGTCTGTGCAGGTAGTACGTCTAATGTCTGTGCAGGTAGACCGTCTAATGTCTGTGCAGGTAGACCATCTAATGTCTGTGCAGGTAGTACGTCTAATGTATGTGCAGGTAGACCATCTAATGTCTGTGCAGGTAGACCATCTAATGTCTGTGCAGGTTGACCATCTAATGTCTGTGCAGGTAGTACGTCTAATGTCTGTGCAGGTAGACCATCTAATGTCTGTGCAGGTAGTACGTCTAATGTCTGTGCAGGTAGACCATCTAATGTCTGTGCAGGTAGACCATCTAATGTCTGTGCAGGTAGACCATCTAATGTCTGTGCAGGTAGACCATCTAATGTCTGTGCAGGTAGACCATCTAATGTCTGTGCAGGTAGTACGTCTAATGTCTGTGCAGGTAGACCATCTAATGTCTGTGCAGGTAGTACGTCTAATGTCTGTGCAGGTAGACCATCTAATGTCTGTGCAGGTAGACCATCTAATGTCTGTGCAGGTAGACCATCTAATGTCTGTGCAGGTAGACCATCTAATGTCTGTGCAGGTAGACCATCTAATCTGTGCAGGTAGACCATCTAATGTCTGTGCAGGTAGACCATCTAATGTCTGTGCAGGTAGTACGTCTAATGTCTGTGCAGGTAGACCATCTAATGTCTGTGCAGGTAGACCATCTAATGTCTGTGCAGGTAGACCATCTAATCTGAGGCCAGTGTTATGAGCAAGTATGAAAAGTATATTTTGTAAATTTGTTTATTTTTGTGGGGATCCAATTTTGCTGGTTATGATGATAAGCAATCTTGGAGGGCATTCAATAAATATACCCGGTAGTCATTATCAAATTTGAATCCTTTAAAAAGAAATTAATAAGTGAGAGATGATTTATTTCCAGGGCTTTTCATGTAGAAACAGGGTTTATGCCCCTGCGAAGTGAAGCCTTACAGTTCATGAATTGTTCATGAACCAAATTCACGAATTGTTCATGAATAGTCAGTAAACAGAAAATTGGACATGTCAGAGATGTGTTCTTGAAATTTGAGGTTCATGAACTGTTCATGAACACTTATGGCATGAAGTGTTCATGAACTTTTCATCACAACTAAATTCATGAAATATTATTCAGCATTTGCGGTTCATGAACAGTTCATGAACATTTTTGTTCTATACTTCAATGTCCCATTTTCTGTTCATGGTTTGTCGGTTAACAGTTCATGAACTTTAGTTCTTCAAATGTTCATGAACTGAGGCCTCTGTGAAATGTTTAAGAACAGTTCATGAAGTATTCATGAACAACCCATGAAATAATTTTAAGTGTATCAAAATGCATTAAATGAAGCTTTATTGTGTGCTTGAAGACACAGTCAAACAAACATGTCTTTTTTAGATTGTAAATATATGATGGATACAACAACTGACTCATGATATTTCAAAATAAAATAAAAAGAATCATTTTGCATGTATGTTCATGTTCACAAAAGTTGCAAATTGGCAATATAGCTGAAGGATGATCTACTTGCCTGAATATCAGATGAAACCTACTGAAAAATTGTATATTTATCATTGCCATTATTTTCCTCAATCAGCATAATTATTTAGTTACCTTTTTCAACGTTTGCAGCATGATTTTCTGTTCACATTATTATCATGAACACTTCATGAACACTTATTCTTGAAACCTCATGCTAAGCATACTCGTTTTTTCTCTATTTTTAGTTTTCAAATATTCTTTTAATTAAATATTAGTCACACAAGATACTTTTAAACTTGACATGTTAGAGTCTGCAACTTACCTTTTATAAGATCACTCATTTAGATAAAAACACTTATTAAAATTTGTCAAACATCAGCACATTGCAGCCGTTTTGAAAATCTGTGATGTCGTCAACATGTGACAGGAAGTCATGTTTCATGAACACTTCAAGAACTTTTCATGAATTATTTGACGAACAGTTCAGGGATGGTTTAAGAACAGTCTAGAAATAATAGTTCATGAAATATTCATCAAGTAATTTTTATGGCTGGATCAAGAACAGTAACTCCCAAATGTTCATCAATAATTCATCAACAGTTCATGAACTCACTTTACAGTTCATGTCCAAAAGTTCACAAACTCATTTCAAGAACTTATCAAGGCCTGTTCATGAACAGTTCTTGATTGGAGTGACGAGTTCATGAAATCATGAACCACATTTCGCAGGGGTTGTCACAAAAAAACAAGGTCTCCCAAAATGGACCAATTAACTCAGGTATTAATATATATTCATCTGACAATTGCGCAACTTTAAGGCAGGGTATCAACCATCATGTGATCCAAACAGTGGTTTTATGAGAACAAGCAAAGACACACTTTGTGACATCAATCCAGACAGACATCCAGCAAACAATCAATATGTCTCTGCCAGCCCACTATAAGTGGGAGACTTAATTAGTTAGTCCAAATCAGACATGTTTGTCTCACTGACTGATTTCAGGAAGTCAGCCAAAACAACAACTTCTACACCCAACAATTTGCCCAATTTCTCTACAGCAAACAACACAATTTTATTAATACACAAAAATTTAGTCTGGAAATGAATAAACATTAAATATTAATGTCTTTGTATTGAACACATTCCATGTGAGTAGGAGTTTTCTGACATGATTCTAGAACTATACGATAGGTACCGTCAAATCTGTACTATTCCTGAGAAATTTATTTATTTTGATTTTGTAGTACTGAACTCAAACAACGAAATCCAATGTTCAAAATTACACACTTGACAAACAAACCCTTAACAATTAATTACTATGGCTTTACATGCTGTCCAATATTGTCTATCCACAAAATATCAACTGAAACCAAATTGCAAATTTACGAAATTCCACAAATTTTAATACCTACAAAAATGCCTAATTTCACAGTACATGATTGTAGTTCCACACAAAATTGCAGCAAATTGCAGCAAATGATGATTAGTTCATTAAAATAAAACCTTTCCTATAGCAACCAATCCTTTTACCAGTTTTTTTTACACTGTAATAAATTTGATGTTTGCATGTTGTTGATGTATTGAATTTTATTTATCGGTACCAAAACATTTTCCAAGTAATAAACATTAAATAATGAATGATTTCCTGCAAGTCAGCTGCTGTAGGAAACGGAAGATGTAATTAATGCCAGGTTACTGAGTGATAATAGAAATTTACATGAAAAGTTAAAAGTTTTACATTAACAAATTAATCAAGTTAATTGCATAAAATGTGCCAGGAATTGTAAAACAAGTTCTTTATTGAATTGAGAATTTGTCTGGATGTGTTAGAAGTACTTATAGTTTATAGTACGTCTTCCATTAAACCAACCAATATTTTACATCTCTCACAGTGCTTTGATTTCAACTATATTCAAATGCAAATTGTGGTGAGAAGGTATGGTATGAATAGCAAAAGGAAAGTACATTTGCGCTTTTCCTTTTTCTGTGAAGATTAAAGGCCAGAATAAATAAGCCTACAATCCTAGATTTACATCCACTCCCTTATTTTTCATGCTGCCCCTAAATCTTATTTTTTATTTAAAAAAATGCCAGACAGTCTGGTAAAATGTTCAAGACTAGGAAAAGGTGAATTGCAATAACATTAGCATTAATGTGAATTTACAATACATATTAACACTTGAAATTAAGTCTAGACTGTGAAAGAGAATTGAAATTCAATGTTGACAGAAACCCGATAAATTAGTCCACATAAAAAAAATGTCAACAGAAATATAATACAATGTTATGTTCTCATTTCTGTTTAGGTTTGATAATATCTATTCGGGTTTAATGCCATTTCTCAACAACTGTTCAGAGCGGTGGCCTAAAGGTAGGGCGAGCCCTTCGGGAGCAAGAAGTCCTGGGTTCAATCCCTGTCTGGACCACTGCTTAATTTCTTTGAGCAAGAATAACCCACTCGACCAAGGTGTAAATTCATGCACATGTTTGATATTCCTGAGCGACGCAGATCGATGTTGGCTGCACACCCACCAGGAGAGAAATAGTCAGCACATGGAGACTCAAACGAAGGTGTCCTTGTGTAGCCCAATGACCAAGGGAAGTTATAATGTCAAAGGTTGCTGAACTTCTGAAAGCAGCCCTCGAAAATTTGTAACTTAACTTGTATACGGTGGCCGATTCAATAAGCCTGTTTACCTGGACTGAATCGATCCTAACCAGTTCTAACTTAACCTTTAAACAGGAACCAGCAATTTTTCCACATGTGAAGGAAAAACCAACATTGATGTCAAATTGTCTCATTGAGTCATTATAATAATTATAATACTCTAAGATTTAGTCTCAGCAATTGAATACTATCATTCCATATAAAAATTCACATCAATTTTGTCCATGAGGTTTTGGGATTACATGATGAATTAGAATGCATATACAATTCCCATGGCAAGCTCCAGTGGAGGCTGTATCATGTGTGAGATATGTATCAACAATGCTTTGATAATCAAAATGTCAACACAAAATCTGTCATCAACTATTCCTTGATTTCAGCCTACAAATGCCAACATTAACAAGTTGAAGCCAACACACCAGCCCACACTAGACATTATGACTATTAGTGGGGTGACAATCAGCTCAAAGGTGGCTTATTTAAGGAGTAGGTGACAACTCAAGTAGAACAAGCAGTGTTATATACCAAAATGTTCGCCTATGTCTGTACTATATGGAACTGCCGGCATAAATTGTCGACGCGTGGTGCGGACACGAAAATCCAAGATGGCGTCCAAGATGGCCGCCATAATTTACACATACACTTAAAATTCTATGTTCTCATGCAATTTTTTTATTTATGTATGTAGTCACAAATATTTGCTTGGATATTATTCATTTGATAATGTACATCAAATGGACATACAAGATTGACCACTTTGAGGTCAAGGTCACGGTCATGTCAAGGTCAAATTACGAAATGGCTGAAAAAATTATGTTTCCTCACTTGTTTTCTTGTTTTAGCATATGTTATATATTCCAGTTGGTATTAAAAGTGATAAAAGTGTTGGTAAGCACATGTGCTCTTATTATTAGTTGAATTTTCAGTTCACAATATTGCAATTTTGTCAAAACTGACATTATTATGCATGTACATGTTGGCCGAGATGGCATTCTTAGATTGCTGATTCCCTATTTAAAATTTTAGTATTCAACTATTGACAGTATTATTTCTAATGGTATGATTAAATGTTTGTCTAAACATTGTTAACTTTGTATTGTACTCCAAATGGACTTGAAAAATGACCACTCAAGGTCAAGGTCAATGTCATTTCAAGGTCAAACTACCAAAAATACCTGAACATTTGATATTTCATCGCAAATTGTTATTATAAACAAATGCTGAACATTGTATTTTTTTTTGTTTTAGATGTGATAACAGGTATTCTAAGTGTAAATTATTTCATTAGAAGTGATATATTTTACTGCAAATAGAAAATCTATTTAAATTTTGTGACGGAACATAAGCTAGAACTACGTAATGTACAATATTGCAGCCGTGAATGGTTTTTCCTTGATCGTTGAATCTCTATATTATATTTGACAGTATTATTGTTAATGGTTTGACAACATTATTACATATTAAACAGTTATTATATATAATAATGCACCTATCAATATTTTGCCCAAGGGTGGGGGAGTGGCGGGCATACAGTGGACTTTAGACAGAAAACAATTCCCAACGGACGGGATTTTGACAGGCCCTTTGATTCCCGATCCCGGGAAATAGTCTTTGGCTGGATTTTAGATTCTGGGATTGGGGACTTTAGACAGAGCAAAAAACAGACTTGCTGCAACCATTTAAAGATGGCAGGCCATTTAATATACCAAGCATTTCCTGCTGTGGGAATTTCAACAAAACGTTTGGACATGGTGAGTCACCTCTTGGGCCTAAGATGGCTGAACTATGTGATGGTTAGGTATCCCTTATGACCAGATATGGCTGAATTTGTATTGGTAAGTATGTTTACTACATAGGGTTTGGTATGGCTGAATTCAGTGGTTGCCTTTGTACCCCTTAAACTTTTAAATGGTCATAATTGGTGTTGGTCATTACTCGAATAGGGCCAAGGATTGCTGCACTCGGTGTGGGGGGAGTACTCCGTATGGTATGGTATTGCTTAATAAGTTAGGTGGGTACACAATAGGGCTTGGGATGGCTGAAATCTGTGAGGGTGGGAACTCAATAGGGCCTTGGATGGCTCAATCTGTGATGGTGGGCACACAATAGGGCTTGGGATGGCTGAAATCTGTGATGGTGGGTACCCAATAGGGCTTGGCTTGGGATGACTGGAATCTGTGATGTGGGTACCGGGTACATAATAGGGCTTGGGATGGCTGAAATCTGTTTTGGTGGGTACCCAATAGAGCTTGGGATGGCTGAAATCTGTAAGGGTGGGTACACTATAGGGCATGAGATGGCTGAATTATGTGAGGATGGGTACTCAATGGGCTTGGGATGGCTGAAATATGTGATGGCAGGTACTCAATAGGGCTTGGATGACTGTACTCAGAGGTGGTGGGTACTCAATAGGGCTTGGGATGGCTGAAATATGTGATGATGGGTACTCAATAGGGCATTGGATGGCTGAAATCTGTGAGGGAGAGTACTCAATAGGGCCTTGGATGACTGTATTCAGAGGTGCTGGGTACACAATAGGGCCTGGGATGGCTGAAATCTGTGAGGAAGAGTACTCAATAGGGCCTTTGATGACTGCTCAGAGGTGGTGGGTACTCAATAGGGACTGGGATGGCTGAAATCTGTAATGGTGCATACTCAATAGGGCCTGTGACAGCTGGAATTCATGAGGGTGGATACTCAATAGGGCCTTGGATGACTACTCAGAGGTGGTGGATACCCAATAGGCCTGGGATGACTGTACTCAGAGGTAGTGGGTACCAAATGGGGCCTGGAATCGGCTGTTCTCTGTTGTGATGGGTATCCAATAGGGCCTGGGATGGCTGTGCTCAGAGGTTGTGGGTACCAAATGAGACATGGGTTGGCTGTTTTCTGTGGTATAGGGTTTCATAGGGCCTGTGGTGGCTGTAATCAAGGTGGTGGGTACCAAATGGAACCTGTGATGGCTGTTGTCTGTGGTTGTGGGTTTCCAATAGGGCATAGGACGGCGGTATTGAGTGGTGGCGAGTTCTCCATAAGACCTGGTATGACTGGGATGGTTGAACTTTTGGAAGTGAGAACATAAATTTGCCTGGGATGGCTGTTCTATAGGCAGTGTTAAATACCAAATAGGGCATTGAATGGTTGTTCTCAGTAGACGCAAGTATCCTCAGGCATAGTATGGCTATACACAGTGGTTGTGAGTAGGGCATAGGGCCTATGGTGGCTGTAATTGGTGGTGGTAATTACCACATGGGATCTAATTATGGCTGTATTTAGTGGTTGCAACTAACCCATAGGGATTAGTATGGCCATAATAAGTGGTGGTGAAATATCCAGTAGGGCCTAGGATGGCTGTATTGCACCTGGTATGGCTGTACTCAGTTGGTCTAAGTACCCCTTAGAATATAGTATGGCTGTAATCGTCGGTGGTAAGTACCACATAGGGTCAGGTGTGACTGTACTCAATGCTTATTGGTGGTGTTGATTGGGCCTTGGATGTCTGTACCCTTTTGTTGTGACTTGGGTGTAGCCCATAGGACCTGGTATGGCTGTAATTCGTTGGTTAAGAGCACCCCTATTGGGCATGGAAAGTTGTAATTATTTTGGATGACTACCCCTTTGGGCCTTATACGACTGTGATTTGTACTAATGAGTAACCCATAGAGCCTTTACAGCTGTGCTCAGTGATTGTGAGTACCATATCGAGACTGATATGGTGGTGATTAACCAATATGGCCTTGGTTGGCTCTACTCTGTGGTTGTAAGTACCCCATTGGGCCTCAGGTATAGCTAGTGGCATTGAGAACTCGATAGGAATGGTTGTTATGGGCAGTTGTAAGAACATGACATGTACTCCATTGGTTACAGAATGTACTTGTTGGTGGTTAGAACCCATTCCGGTCTAGTATGTGATGGTGATGATTTGGTTTGACTGTACTTTGTATATAGTACCCTTAGGACTTAGTATGACGTTAACACGTAGTAGTGAGTACACATTATGGCACGGGATGGTTGTACTTGACAGTGTTATGTACCCCATATGGTCTGGGATGCCACATATAGGAGTTAAGTATAAATTATTATGTTTAATGAAAGAACTCTGATCACATCAATGATCTACAACAAAATATAATGTTCACCAAATTTCATAATAAAAAAAACGCAATGAAAGATCAAATTTTCGGGTACTTTTGGTAGTTTGACCTTGAAATGACATTGACCTTGACCTTGATTGGTCATTTTTCAAGTCCATTTGGAGTACAATACAAAGTTATTTTGTTTAGACAAACATTTAATCATACCATTAGAAATAATAGTGTCAATAGTTGAATTCTAAAATTTTAAATAGGGAAGCAGCAATCTAAGAATGCCATCTCGTCCAACATGTACATGCATAATAATGTCAGTTTTGACAAAGTTTCAATATTTTGAACTGAAAATTCAACAAATGATAAGAGAATATGTGCTTACCAACACTTTTATCACTTTTAATATCAACTTGAATATAAAACATATGCTAAAACAAGAAAACAAGTGAGGAAACATCATTTTTTCAGCTTTTTTTCGTAATTTGACCTTGAAATGACCATGACCTTGACCTCAAAGTGGTCAGTCTTGTATGTCCATTTGATGTACATTATCAAATGAATAATATCCAAGCAAATATTTGTGACTACATTCATAAATAAAAAAATTGCATGAGAACATAGAATTTTAAGTGTATGTGTAAATTATAGCGGCCATCTTGGACGCCATCTTGGATTTCTGTGTCCGCACCACGCGTTGACAATTTATGCCGGCAGTTCCATATAGTACAGACATAGCCGAACATTTTGGTATATAACATTGCTTGTTCTACTTTAGTTGTCACCTCACCCCAAAAAATCACCAATTGTCACCCCACTATATATGACAATTTATGGTTGTGATATCACTTACAAATTTTGTGAATGCTTTATGCCAAATTAATGTATTCTATGAAGTAACAAAGAGGCAGAAATACAGTTCCATATTTATATCCTGTTTTTATTGTTGTTTATTATCATACAAATCCAATCAAGCAACAACCTTTCAATATTTTTACAATCATGCATATTTATGTTCCGGTTAAAAGAATTTCCTTTCCTAAGTATTGGATCTCTCTAGAGCAATTGTCCAACAGACAATCTAAGTGTCTCTCAAAGATGCTGTTACACACAGGTACTTGGGCGATTTTAGGGTCCGGCAAAAAATTATACTCTAAACATTACATGTCTAGTGTTTCGAGTATAATTTATTTGGCAAACCCTAAAAATCGCACGGAGAGCCTGTGCTGTTGCAAAGTAAGGAACAAGATTGCGTTCAATAAACGCTTATGTCCCAGTGGAAGCCTTGTCCATAATAAAAACTAGCTAAGTCAGTAAATGCCGGGGCATAAAAAAGCAGGTTCAGTCTGTAAGTCCTATTTGGACAATTCCTCGAAATAATTTCACTGATTTTATTTTAATCACGTTGAAATAATTCAGCACGGGAAAATGCATTATGCATTTTGTAAGATATGACAGAAATAAACATCCATAAAAATGCCTGTAAAAACCTGACCTCTTGATTAAATTAATGAATAGCAAATCTAATGATGGTTCTAGAATTCCCAAATGACACTCACACATACTGTTTACAACACATAAATCTGACAGGGTCCTCCGACTGTCACTAGTAAACCATTCTAGTTGTCCTGGGAGGACCACTAACCATTAATCAAAGTACTGACACTACCATTGTTAAACATCACCATCAACACAATAAGGTGAAACTTTCACACAATCTAAATGATAATGTCCAACAGATTTAACATTTATTGACCATGTTTGTTTGTACAATCATACATGTACACTAATTAATAACACATTCAGCTAATTGGTGACAACATGTGGAAGTTTATGGTGTTTTTGTCAACATTGACCTTTCATGATCGTGAGACCTCCCCAGTGTACTTGATGCACTGGTGGTAAGGTCCGAATAAATTAATTCCTAGATTTCCATCCCAACACACTTCATTTTCTCCATGCTGTCTTGTTGTACATGTATTTTCATGAAAATTATCCATAACCTTATATAGCCCAACAAGTAAGGGAATAT
Source organism: Spisula solida (assembly GCA_947247005.1). NCBI lineage: Eukaryota > Metazoa > Mollusca > Bivalvia > Venerida > Mactridae > Spisula > Spisula solida. The sequence goes on along the minus strand of OX365948.1, from coordinate 4,156,957 downwards.
TATTTTCCAGTTTGAAATTGATACCCTAATCCACCAATCTGGTGGAATTATCCTGCGTTATCATCAGATTATCTTCAATTAAGAAACTGGATTATCATAGAATTATCTTGAATTAATAGACTGAGGTATCATAGAGTTATCTTGAATTAAGAGACTATGTAACCATATAATTATCTTGAATTAAGGGACTACGTTATCATAAAGTTATCTTGAATTAAGAGACTGAGTTATCATAAAGTTATCTTGTATTAAGAGGCTGGGTTATCATAGAGTTATCTTGAATTAAGAGGCTGGGTTATCATAGAGTTATCTTGAATCAAGAGACTGGGTTATCATGGAATTATCTTGTATTAAGAGACTGTGCTATCATAGTTATCTTGAATCAAGAGACTGGGTTATCATGGAATTATCTTGTATTAAGAGACTGTGCTATCATAGTTATCTTGAATCAAGAGACTGGGTTATCATGGAATTATCTTGTAATAAGAGACTGCGTTATCATGAAATTATCTTGTATTAAGAGACTGGGTTATCATAGAGTTATCTTGTATTAGGAGACTGCGTTATCATAGAGTTATCTTGTATTAAGAGACTGCATTATCATAGAGTTATCTTGTATTAAGAGACTGGGTTATCATAGAGTTATCTTGTATTAAGAGACTGCGTTATCATGAAATTATCTTGTATTAGGAGACTGCGTTATCATACAGTTATCTTGTATTAAGAGACTGCATTATTATAGAGTTATCTTGTATTAAGAGACTGTGTTATCATAGAGTTATCTTGTATTAAGAGACTGCATTATCATGGAATTATCTTGTATTAAGAGGCTGGGTTATCATAGAATTATCTAAGGAAATCAGTCACAATTGAAAGTTCAAACCTTCTTCTATATAAGGTTTTTGAAAAACTAAACCCTTGCCTTCCAGATTTCACCCATTTCCTATTTGAAGAAAACTTCAGAAGATACATTGTAATCATATCAAATGTATAAACAATATAATATACTTTATTTCCCCTAGCCTAGTACACTCAGTGACATTATAAATACAATTATTTACTGCAATAAAAAATCAACAAATTTATAAGCTTGCATGTGTATGCAGCTATATAGTGGTGGTTTTAATTAGACTGTAAATGTTCTTGTTTTGTCCATGATAACTAATTCCCATTGTTTAAGTTTGCCAGGTACAAAACTATAGAAATATAAACACCGTGTCACAGTGTGTTTACCTTCCATTCTACAACAGGACAATACACAAACATCAGGCATTGGCTTTTCTCAAGGGTTGTAAACCCACAAGATCCGGGTATGAGTTGTGAACAAGTTATTTACAGCACCTTGGCGCTCACCTGTACATCCTTGAACCAAAGTACAGTAAGAAATCAAATTTGTCTTTCATCACTTCTGTACAGTGTAGAGGCCAGTATTATAAATTTGTTCAAATCTAAGGGAATTGTTCACAATATTTCCCTTCAAAACTTGAAATAGTTGTGTTTAAAACTGGTTTCGATTTAGAGTAATTTATTTCCATCTGGTAGTTTTGAATCTTTTCAATTCCCTTTTGATTCTTTTAAAGAACATAGATGGGGCAAGGAGGCATATAGATATTATAGAGTTGGCGGAGATGGTAAGCTGAAAAATATTTCGTTCTGGACTCATGAAACATAAAATGCAATGAAGTCAACATATCACACAGAAAACTTGCCCTTAAGTACAGTAAATATCAAGAAATAGACAAATATTTTTAATGTAGCTATAAGGTCATTTACCCATGTACTGAAGAAAAAAACACCAAAACACTATAAGAGTGCATGTTGAAAACATCATTATTATTCATAGAAAGTTTTAATGTCACACATTGAACTTACCCACATATCACACTGGGTCCACCCACAACAAAGCTTGCGGTGGTTTCCTTTTACCTTTTTGAATCATCAAATCAATCAATGAACTCAGTGGTGTTTTTTACATATGTAAATCAGAGCATCTGAACACATGAATAAGGAGTAATATGTTTTTTACAGATTTTTTACAGATTAGGCTGTAGTTAAAAATGATATGGTTACTGTACCACCAAACTTGGCTCCTAAATCTGATATTTGAACAGTTAATATATAGATATTAATTTCTTAGATAATCTACTGATTTAAATTTAAAAATGGACCCTGATATAAACTCAACCAACATAAATAAGGCCACTGCAAAAATTCTTGACAAGGCAACATTCTGTTTATTTATTTGATTATATTTAAATTCTAGCCGGAGATAACACTAGCCTTTGTTTACATATGAAAATGAAAATTAAATACATTTTCGATATTCATTTTTGTTCAATCCCGTGCATAAACATGTACACTATTAATGATATAATCTTTTAATCTACACTGATAATTTGCTTTGTTTGTTTATTGATAAGGCTAGTGTTATCCCCGGCGAACTATAATTGCATGTACTATCCGACCAGGGATACCTGACAGTGACGTCACATTGTGTTTACAATCCAATGTTTACTTTATTAATTGTATTACAAAAATGTGGATTATCATTATATTTCTTTACCTATAATCCCAATATGATATCGTAGTCGAGAGGATAACGGGCAGTATTAGTAGTTGAAAGGTATCGAGTTCGAACCCCGTCAGCGTAACTTTTTCCCGCTCGTTACTATTTTGCAATTGAATACAAATTATGTGTGAAAAATGAATTACATCTTTGTCATTTCACTAAACTTAAGATGGCTAATTTGAATGGCTAAGAACGTGTTTTAGATTATTGTAGTGAGTCTCTTTTTAAGAATAATGAGAAAGCAGCGTCTGTTCTAAACGTGTTTTTGAGATAATGTGATTTTTAAGAGCTTTTATTAATCATAAGGCAAAAGAATATTTTCAAATTCGTTATTGTATTAAATCATTAAATATGTTTCCTGTATATTGTACAAAAATACATTCATATAGTTTGTCTACCACAAGCTTTGAACTTGGACCACCTGTGTGAGAAGCAGCCTACACATCCACAGGACCAGGTTTTGTTTGGACTATTAGAATTGATAAGGACATACTTCTATTTAATAAAATCATTAATCCGTTAGGGCTATACCCTGATTATTTATAGATTGTTGACAAAATGACGTAACTGTCAAAAATTGTTGGTCGGATAGTATCTATTCATGATGCGTAAACATGAAATAGGGTACCGGTAATTGGAATTTGGCGTTAAATAAGCATATGTTTGACAATAAACAGACAAGTAAAGCTCAAAAATCCAGGGGCAGACGTTACAACACTTTGAACAGTGGAAGTTGTCTATAGCAACATGAACCAGTGAGAACATTCTTTGGTAGTAAAAATATAGTCCGTTGCGGAATGATTTGCTATAAATATCCTCTAAAAATAAAAGTCTGATATAATTGTTGGTCTTAATATAAGTAAATGTTGGTAATGTAAACAAATCAGGTCCAATGATACGTGTAACCTGTGTTGCATGCTTGTAATATTGTTCAAATCATAGAACTATTTATTTGCCGAGGCCTAATGCGTTAAATTGGTCGTAAGCTGAAAAGTGGTAATATCATTGTGTGGCGTTTACGCCACACAAAAATAACTCGTCAACTCGCATATAAATAAGTCTGTATAAAATGGCACACATTACACATGTCAGAATGCAAATAGATTGCAGTTTAGTGTGCTATATCGGTGAATAGATCACGGTTTGTCGTTCATATGCATAGTTATTAATCACTCAGGCCTACGGCCTTCATGATTTATTCCTAAGCATATGAACTCTAAACCGTGATGTATTCACCGGTATAGCACCCTGAACTGCAAACCATTTCCTAAGCAACTGAAAGATCTAATTAACAAAGGCTGAAAGTCAGTTTGAACTGTTTTACAACTGCTGCAAATCCTAGTATCAATTTGAGTGATGGCTATGAATATATAGACAAGAGGGCCCAAAGGGCCCTAGGTCGCTCACCTGTTATAGCAGTACATTCAAGACCTGTGATTTGACCTAGTGACCTAGTTCTTGGCCCCATTTGACGCAATATCGCACTTGACCCAGATTTTGTTGAGATGATCACTCTGACCAAGTTTCATAAGGATTGGCTAAAATTGTGACCTCTAGTGACTATACAAGGTTTTCTATGATTTGACCTTGTGACCTAGTTTTTGACCCCGGATGACCCAATATCTATCTTGACCTAGATTTTGTTGTGATGATCATTGTGACCAAGTTTCATAAAGATTAGGTCAAAATTGTGACCTCTAGTGACTACACAAGGTTTTTCTATGATTAGACCTTGTGACCTAGTTTTTGATCCCGGATGACATAATATCCAACTTGACCTAGATTTTGTTGTGATGATCGTTGTGACCAAGTTTCATAAAGATTAGGTTAAAATTGTGACCTCTAGTGACTACACAAGGTTTTTCTATGATTTGACCTTGTGACCTAGTTTTTGACCCCGGATGACCCAATATCGAACTTGACCTAGATTTTGTTGACATGATCATTGTGACCAAGTTTCATAAAGATTAAGTCAAAATTGTGACCTCTATAGTCTACACAAGGTTTTTTATGATTTGACCTTGTGACCTCGTTTTTGACCCCTGATGACCCAATATCGAACTTGACCTAGATTTTGTTGTGATAACCATTGTGACCAAGTTTCATAAAGATTAGGTCAAAATTGTGACCTCTAGTGACTACACAAGGTTTTTCTATGATTTGACCTTGTGACCTAGTTTTTGACCCCGAATGACCCAATATCGAACTTGACCTAGATTTTGTTGAGATGATCATTGTGACCAGGTTTCATAAAGATTAAGTCAAAATTGTGACCTCTAGTGTCTACACAAGCAAATTGTTGACGGACGGACGAACTGACGACGGACGACGGACGAAAGAGTGATCACAAAAGCTCACTCTGTCACTTTGTGACAGGTGAGCTAAAAAAAGATAACATTACGTATGTAGACCTCTAGTTCACAAGCCGAAAGTTGCTACAAACATTAATTTCAAGTTTTGCAAACAAACCTGTAGGGTGATGTGCAAATGGTGTCACTTTATCCAAGGGAGGTAACTTTCTGTAAGGATGATGTACAAATTTAATGGTGTCAATTTGTCCAAGGCAGGTAACTTTCTGTAAGGATGATGTACAAATGGTGTCAATTAATTAAGGGAGGTAACTTTCTGCAAGGATGATGTAGAAATGGTGTCAATTTATCCAAGGGAGGTAACTTTCTGCAAGGATGATGTAGAAATGGTGTCAATTTATCCAAGGGAGGTAACTTTCTGTAAGGATGATGTACAAATGGTGTCAATTTATCCAAGGGAGGTAACCTTTGGTGAGAAATAACTAAATTAAGCATATCTTTTCACACCCAAAAATATAGGCCTACAGTAGAAAATATTCCCCTCAGTTCTTTTGTGTCCCTAGAAACGGCACTCAGCACTAATTATGTAAGTTAAACCAATGAATGGATACAAATGACAAGAACGTTTCTCCAGAGCAGGCAAATGGTCACAACTGTTTAACGAAATCTGATGACATCTTAGTGGTTTTTATTCAAATTTGAACTACAAAGACTTAAAAAAATGTAAAACATAGCCTCTGCACATACAAGTTTGTGCCTCTTAGATTTGAAATTGGTACATCTGCACAAAAGCAAATACACTGGGACCAGCCATGTGATAAACAATACCAATTATCTGTTTATTGACAAAATACAAGCACCAATTGAATGTTAAATGTATTTGGACATGAGATTGGACAACAGAAATAAATTTATGGCCAAACAATTAATGTTTTACCAAAATGCACAATCTTGTAGGAATAAAAGCACAAATTCATAAGAATGGATGCTACAGTGCTTTTAAAGCAAATAATATAACCCATAAAGTTGAGAATTCATGCAGAGGTGGAGAAGGTTAATTGAGCTGACACAAGTCCATGACAGACGGATTGATAGACATTCATGCAGTATGGAGAGAGTCTCCTCTAGTAGTAAACACCATACTAGGAAAATAGCTAAAATCCAAATTTATGGTAAATGACAAAATGTGTGGAACAATATATTACCTTGCCAACTACAAAATTAATCCCCGAAGTATAATGCAGACCCATAAAAACACTTGACAATGGACTTGATAATGAGACATTCTCTTGCCTACAGCAAAAAAGAACTTCTATGGACATGTCAATGACAAAACTACCATCACTATGGTAACCACAACTTGGTGACAATATAATTTCTACAACCAATTACCAATATCCACAGCAAACTTCTACTTTCTCAAACTCAAAGTTTCTTCATGTAGGAAATGCATGCACTCCAACATTAATTTTATATTTTAGTCAGTGCTATATTAAAACTATGTTGTTTTTCCTAAGATCCAAAATTATTCAGATCCTTCCAAATATTTATAGATTTTGCAGGGAAAGATCGACAGCTTAAGGAATCAGACAAATTTCGAAGTACGTTTTGTATCTTCTTCCAGTATAATACACTACTAAAATATTTTCCCTCATTCCCTGTATTAAGACGATGAAGATTGTCATGAGTAAATATTACAGAAATGTTTTATACAGTGCCTGAGACTGACAGTTGATTTTAGGCGTTGCTTGGTTGGTAAATGTCACAGTAATTTACAGCCATATTCACACCATTACCTACTGTATTACTATCATTATTGAGTGACAGGGACGGAGCAAAACATGGTTATCTGATCCATTATACCTATAAAGAGATAGTGCAATGTTGCATTTACCAGCAAAGTAAGTACCATTATTATTGTAGCAAGGCTTATAATCCATAAATGATGAAGATTTAGATCTACACATATTTATATAGAACAACAATTTAGTATAAAATTATAAATTGAGAGTAATGTTAATGTCATTGGTGACTATATAGCAAGAAAAGAGGTAAATTACAACAGGCATTCATGCCTTACCACAGTATACAAATAGATCCTGGCAACGGATTATGTGAAAGGGAGGCAACTCATTGTGTGAAAGGGAGGCAACTCATTGTGTGAAGGGGAGGCAACTCATTATGTGAAAGGGAGGCAACTCATTGTGTCAAAAGGGAGGCAACTCATTGTGTGAAGGGGAGGCAACTCATTATGTGAAGGAGAGGCAATCCATTATGTAACAGGGGAGGCAACCCATTATGTGAAGGGGAGGCAACTCATTATGTGAAGGCGATGCAACTCATTATGTGAAGGCGAGGCAACTCATTATGTGAAGGGGAGGCAACTCATTATGTGAAAGGGAGGCAACTCATTGTGTGAAGGGGAGGCAACTCATGTAAATGGGAAACAACTCATTATGTGAAGGGGAGGCAACCCATTATGTGAAGGGGAGGCAATCCATTATATAACAGGGGAGGCAACCCATTATGTAAAAGGGAGACAAATTCGTATTAGACTCCCGTTTATATGGTAATGATAATACAAAATTAATGCATCTTAAGTAGGATATTAAGCAATGATACAAATGATGTCAAAGAATAGATTATGAAGGAAGCTTGTCTACTGGACATTATTTGAAAATGAAATGATATTTTCAGTTCCTGGCAATTTTGTTTCATTCCAGATTTGAAAAATATGCACGGGCATACAGGAGTAATAATTGCCTTTATATTTCCCTCTCTGAGAAATCATGCAATGACCTTTAATGGACAATAGATTTAGAGGGCATTAGCATTAATAAAACATTTAATTAATTGTTTAATATATTGTAAAGAAATTTCATAATCCATTTTACAGTCAGTTCTTCAATGTAGAAAATAAAGTAACGTATCCGCTTGTGATTTCTGTCACAGATATTTCCTGGAAGCAGATAACAATAATGATGTCTGTCAACAAAACACGCGGATATTTTCCAGCTGTCAAATAATAAATAACAGGACTATCTCCTGCTATTTGTATTTGATCAGCGGAAAATAGGCACCGACCATCATATCTCAATATTCCGAGCGGCAAACTGACGGTCATACTCAAGAAAATGTCAAATATTTCATTTCCTGCCAGATATTGGATATAAATAATCACTTGGTAACATACGGACAAACTGTAAATTGATTTCTTGCGAAAGACGATTATTTTTCCCAGAAAAACTGTCTGTTCTTATGTATTGCTTTATGAGAATTCTATATTTGATATAATATTGAAGAAATATATGACTTATAGAAAAGCACCAAAATGTTTTATGATTTAATAAAACGCACAATGTTCATGTTATCTTGTTAATACTCTGCAAAACAGAAAATGAAGTCTAGTACAAGTCATGTTCATATATATTTGCAATTCCTTAGTTAAGCAGCATACTAAAACATAAAGTCAGTGCACCTGGCCCCGATCATCCGAAGCATCTCAAGAAGAAATCTCAACTCAAATTGAGATTTGCTCAAATGAGAGTCTGAATTTGAGATAACTTATAATGAAGCTCAAGCTCTCAAAATTTTACTGTAATGAACTCAAAATAATGTGTCTGTTTTGTTATACCAATTTAGAGTACACTTTCGCATGGAAACTATATCAAACGATAGGTAACAAAATTTGAGTTGAGATTGAGCTCAGATTGAGATATTTCGGGAAATCTGGGCCTGAGCGCATAATCTGTTGTGAGTCAGACTCCACAGTTACTACAAAATAAACACCATTTTTAGATGTAATAATATAAATTATATACCTGATAGATTAAACAATCCAACAATAATGTCAACAATGAACATCAACAGCCAGTACACAAAACAACAATATAAATAATTTATCTCCTTCCAAGGGTGCAGAGGTATTCAAGAGGTCATCCGAAAAATTCTTTCCAATCAAATTGTGAAATATGCAATAAAATAAACTAGGGATGTCTCAAATGTAAACTTCATTGAAGTGAAATCCAGTGACGTGAGTATAATTACATAGCCAAGTCAAAAAGCTGGCAAATGTGAAGAGTCAGTGACAAACAATAAGACAAGAAAACCACCCAGTATGCCTCAAGGATTGTGGTTAATTTTGTGAAAAGAATATTTTTTGACATGAAATGAACATGCTAAATAAGCTGTGTTACACTGATCAAAGTCACATACCGTATACTTGTACATTATCAGGTATTGTTTTCAGCGGACAATGGGTATGGCAGTATACACCTTCATTAAGAGTACCTTGTAACCATAGTAAACACTTAAACCTGTCTATATTATATGGAATCCGGTTAGTGCCATTTTAAATATTGTGTATCATCCTCCAAGGGCAGACATGAGAATTGCGCGAAGCAAGAAACGAGACACGAGAATAAGACGCCATATTTGAAACGAGACACGAGAACTGCGCGAGGCCTGAAACGAAACACGAGAATTAAAAATTGAATTATTGCGTTTTTAATCTCACCCTAGACCCACAACTTTTACAAGTTAATATCTAATATTGTGGAATTCTCGCGTATCGTATCGTGCCTCGCAGATGATTCTTGTGCTTCGTTTCAAATATCGCCCTTGAAAGTCGAGACACGAGAATTAATCGAGACACGAGAATTCAACGAGAGGCACGAGAATCCAACGCGAGACATGACAATGCTATCATGCAAATATCGCGCTATTCTCTCGCCTTGCGTTTCTATTTGGTCCGCGAGAATGATACAGGAGAATTCAAGCGAGACACGAGAATTGAAGGCGAGGCATGAGAATGCTATCGGGCAAATATCGCGCCATTATTGTGTCTCGCCCCGATATACGACAATGGTATCGCGCAATTCTCGTGTCTCGCCGCTATATACGACAATGTTATCGTGCAATTCTCGTGTCTCGCCGCGATACACGACAATGCTATCGCGCAATTCTCGTGTCTCGACGCGATACACGACAATGATATTGATGCGAGAATTGCTATATCGATGTGATAGTACTGTCATGTCTCGCGGCGAGACAAGAGAAATGCGCAATATTTGCCCGATAGCATTCTCGTGCCTCGCCTTCAATTCTCGTGTCTGGTGGACCAAATAGAAATGCGAGGCAAGAGAATTGCGCATTATTTGCAGGATAGCATTGTCGTGTCTCGCGTTGGATTCTCGAGCCTCGCGTTGAATTCTCGTGTCTCGTTTTAACTATCGTGTCTCGCCCTTGGAAGTTGAGACATGATATTAAGACCCGATATTTGAAACGAAGCGCAAGAATCAACTGCGAGGCACGATACGATACGCGAGAATTACACAATATTAGATATTAACTTGCATAAGTTGTGGGTCTAGAGCGAGATTAAAAACGCGAGAATTCAATTTTTAATTCTCGTGTCTCGTTTCAGGCCTTGTGCAATTCTCGTGTCTCGTTTCAAATATCGCGTCTAATTCTAAGGTCTTGTTTCTTGCCTCGCGCAATTCTCGTGTCTCGTCCTTGGAGGGCGATACAGGATATTTAAAATAGCACTAACAGGATTCCGTAATATCAGCCAGTTGGTATGAACTGTATGTCACATATAATATCTTTGCACAGTCCAAATATTTTCACTTAATGGTACTGTATCTACAATTTCCAAAAGGCTGGTTAAGTTGAGTGCTGCTTTCCCTGTCCAATTTTATATTATTTTTTTGTAAGCTGCAGTGACCTTTTGAACACGTGGCTGTACACTACAGGTGAATTCAGCATAAACACACCATACTCATTGGGATTCAAATCACAGGTGCTTGGCATGTGGATATGACCCCCTTGATCCCCTCTAAAACCCAACATCAAATTAAAAAAAAAAATTCAGATCTCTATTAGATCAATGATCAATACAAAATATACATGATTCAGACTGTCCTTAATTAGTATGGCAATTTGAATATAGTCGTACATGTACCTACAGGTTAATGGTCAACTGGGTAAAACAGTTACTTATCCTCAGCAAGGCATTCATTTTGTAATTAAACTCTAATCAAACATTTTATATGTATGACTCACCTGTATGAAGCAATCACCTGTTTTAAGCAGTCATAATTGAGGTATTTGTTAATTGGCTACATAAGACAGGTTAGATGGTACTAAAATATGTGAAAACAATCCTTCTCAACCTTGAAAATCAGCAAAATTCGCCAGCATATGACTTTATTTGCGGCTAGATTGAGCACATAATTTTATTATGATGGTATGAATGTTTACATGGCACTAAACATGTGAAAGTATATGTGTATCAGATCAATTCTAATGTAGTTATAATAAAAACTTCCTGTATGGTTTATTTACAACATTCTTGGCCACATTGTTGAACCCAACCAACAATAACATTTACATGTATATTATAACAGCCGTGTCTGCTTGCCAGTAAATTATACATAAATTTGTAAACCTGGATTTACCAGGAAATAATCCACCTGTCAACGACGTTTACACCTGGGGCGTTGGTCGGATAATCCGTTGACAGACGGAAATATATCTTAAATCCATCGATCCAAGATGTTGCCGTGGAAGAAATTCCGAGACATTACAAACCAATTAACTACATGAAGAAAGACTGTTACACATTTTATATTGCAGTTCTATATACATGCAGTGTAAATCTTATATTGTGCCGCTATGTTAGCTTCAAACTGCAATATGTACAGCCAAACCTATGTTAAAGACTGCCTGGAAACTATAACCTGTCTGCAACTGCCACATTGTCTCCTATTATCTTATATTCAATGATTTTTAACAAGAAGGGTCTTTCTTCAGCAACAACCTCTCTTTAGCAACCATATACTGGTAGACTGTAGCAGTTTTATGTACATGTACATGTTGTAATAATGTTAAATCAATTCAATGTTAAGAGGTTGTACTGTATGTTTAGTACAGTATATATTGAAGAGCAATAAAAACAACGAAGCAGACAGTAGACAAAAAACAAACAGTAGTATTGTAAGTGACAAGATTAATACATGGTGTATACAAACATTGCATGCATTATGTTATATAGTGCGTTCAAAGTCAAATGAGAACAGTTAATAACATAAACTCGCCCGACAGGTAAACTTTATATGGGTTCGATATCAAATAGTGTGCAAATCTCATTCCATATACCAAAGGCGCCGTAGTGTAGTGGATAAACCCTCACTTCCTACAAGTTTCTATTTTATTCTGAGTTGTAGGTTCGATCCTCACTTTGGTCAACTTTTTTGTTGCATGTTATAAAGTCTTATAATTATTATACTGCTGTTACTTAAAAGTGATCAAAGTTTCATGCTGTAGTGAAAATATTAAAAACGATTATATGAGCGTTGTACTGTATATAACAATAAAATAATTGAATTACGACTTGATAAAGAATGAAAATATAACACAAACATTAATCTACGTACTGCATACCTTACTTCGTGATGTTATTATATTAGTTACAAATATAATATAAGAAACAAAAAAAAATTAAAATATAAGTTACTTGGATGGGTGTCGAACCAGTGGCGAGATTGAACAAAATTAATTGTATAATAGCGGCATGCTTACCCATTCGACTAACGAGGCGATGTGAAAATTGGTTTTTAAATATTATACTGTTGATTGAAGGTATCTATTATATAAAACATAAGCCTCCCCTATTCTTTTGAATTGGACAGTTCCCTCATTAGTATTACTTATTGAACCGACTGTACATGTATAACTCCAACGTGATAAATTGCAATACAAAAACAAACACAAAATCCGCTATATTTATCGTTTCTGAATATTTAGGAGCATGAAAACTTTACATATATTGTGCTAAATGTTTGAATGCTTTCATTGGTAAGTGTTACTGTCCTTGATTTTAATCCATAACAAAAATATAGGCAATATTGTGTTTGTTTTTGTACTGCAATTTATCGCACAGCTGATTACACCAAAACATTGAGGACATGATGTTTTCTTAAGGTGATTCCAAACTCTTAATTTTTTCTGTACAAGAGGTATCAAACACCTGATTTTTATGAAGAACACCCCTGCAGACTCATGGTAGTGATTGTGCAAACCCATAACAGTTTTGCTTGGCTAGTTTTTAAGATATTTTTAGATTTTGAGGAAACCACCTTAAAACTGATATTTGCATTTTACCGAAAAAGTTTGATGTGTTATTTCATGAAATTTGGCATGCACTACGGAATCACATAATAATGTTTGTTTTAGAATAGGCATGTTATATGTATTTTTAAATGATATTTTAAAATATGAGATTTTTCATTTTTAAGTAATACGAGAAAATTTTTTTTGAACAACATACTGTTTTCGTACATGCAACCAATACTAAGAGTACTTATTATAGAAGTTTTATCCCAAATTTCATGGCAGTTGCTCAGCTTTATTTTTTTTATTGACAGTTTAGTGATTTCGGAAATGTCGAAAACCAGGAGAGTTTACAAAATACATCAACGTTTTAAATACGTTGTATCCAGTTTTCGCGATAATTTGTTTTTGAAAAAAAATGTGTATATTAAAAGATGAGCCCAGTTTTAGCTATATGCTCTTTTGCATTAGCTAGTCTATATTCTTACAAAATAAATGCAAAGAACCTTCCTCTAATGTAGTCGGGATGCTTGCTAAACATTTATTAAAACTTGGATACATTTGTGTGTGGGCGCATTATAGAACTTTTCACATACGTTGTAGCTTAGCCTGGTATTCGCGAGTGTTGGTCTTTCAACGTTTGGAATAAATGGTACATAAAATTGCAGCTATAGCTTTATTCTGCAAGCATATTATAGTATAATATAGTATTAACTATACAGTAAATTCGCGATTTTAAGACATGAGAACATGCTGACGAATCCATTTTTAATTTTTCGTACTACATTGTATTTCATCATGGAAGTCAGACGCTTTCAATACGTCGTGTTTACACCGATTTCTAAACTTCCACTCAAATGAAGAGTTGGGAATCACCTTAAATGTTTAAAGCACTCTTCATATAGGTCCTCTCTTGAGCAACAACCTCCACAGGGAGGCCATATCTTCAGCAACATCCTTCCCAAAGTGACCATCTCTTGAGCTACAACCTTCATAGAGAGGTCATTTCTTCAGCAACATCCTTCCAAAAGTGACCATCTCTTGAGCTACAACCTCCATAGAGAGGCCATTTCTTCAGCAACATCCTTCCCAAAGTGACCATCTCTTGAGCTACAACCTTCATAGAGAGGCCATTTCTTCAGCAACATCCTTCCCAAAGTGACCATCTCTTGAGCTACAACCTTCATAGAGAGGCCATTTCTTCAGCAACATCCTTCCCAAAGTGACCATCTCTTGAGCTACAACCTTCATAGAGAGGCCATTTCTTCAGCAACATCCTTCCCAAAGTGACCATCTCTTGAGCAACAACCTCCATAGAGAGGCCATTTCTTCATCAACATCCTTCCCAAAGTGACCATCTCTTGAGCAACAACCTCCATAGAGATGTCATTTCTTCTGCAAAAACCTCAACAAAATAACCATTTCTTAAGCAACAAACTTCATAGAAAGACCATCAGTTGAGCAACAACCTCCCTACTCCCATAGTGACCATCTCTGTAACAACAATATTTTCAGAGCCACACTCTCTAGAACAGCCTCATCTTCAGCAACCACCTCTCCAGAGAAGCCCCCTTCATTGAACAACAACCTCCATGCCATTACATTATCAATTATCAAAAGTAAACTCCTAAAATAACCTCTATACAGCAAAAATCTGCTGAAACCAAAATGTTGCTCTAAGCTTTAGCAATATTGCACCTCGAAATGCAAGACAATCCAGATTTCATTTCAAGTCTTTATAATAATATATCATTAAGATTTGCAAGCCTCTTGTCTAAGTGAAAATCTTTATACTTAGTAAGCTACATAGCTCTATCATGTAAAAATATGGACATGAACAAAATGTATAATTACGACAATTATATTATATACCAGAACTAATGATCTAACATTCTGTTGAAAGGCGACTACAATGGTGCCATATCAATCATATCTTACTTAACGAACACTCTTTGTGTATGAATTACTGCAACAATACTTCTTACACCTTTAATCCAAAATTATAAATATTGTTACAGGCCAAAGCTATACATGTGCATGAGAAATACTTAATTAATGTCACATTATCTGGTTTATTGTTAGAATATTTATACTTGTACAAAAAAGATCAAAAACGTATCACTATGAAGTAAGTTGCATGTTTTCATGTGTTACAAGCAGCCATTAATTTTCTGATAATATCAAAAACTTCTTGAATTAGTCGGGTTTTTATATGATTCTTTTATATTCTGGCAAAGCGACAATAACTGAGAACCTCAGAAATAGGAAATACTAGAACATAAAATGTTCAATATAAAACGTAAAATGACAGATTAAATTGTTTCAACATTCTGAATAATTTAATTACAATTGGATATTTTAATAATGTTAAAAACTTCAATAAAAGAAACCCTTGATAAATTATTATTGAGAACCACCGACCTTCAGGTACAAAGACTGTCTGATACAAAATTGATAAGATTTTCTATAAATGGAACATATTGACTTGTATAATGTATGTTGTGTATTATTTGCGATGTTTTTATTTTCAAGTTTTTTCCTTAAAAGAGTTCCTCACAAATTCATTTATCAGTGTAAATATCATTTCATAACAGAAACGTACTGCTGGAGCTGAATTTTCCCCCACAAATTATAAACATTACTGAAATACTTAAAATAAATTAACGTCATGCAAATATAAAGTGATTTACAGTAGTACAGATATATTAAAACTTTTGTCAGATTAACAGCATTTATATGCCACACAAACTAAATACAAGAATTAACAAAAAATAGTACAAGAAATAAAAGACATCGCACACATTGTTGGTACCAGTAATATATAATCAGCTCTTTACAACTTCAATAGGTGGACAGTAAAACCAACCTTGAATCTGTCACCGACATCAGGCGTAATTTCCACTCCACATGCTACCAAACCTCTTTCTCTCTTCACATACAAAAAGGCACTGACAAAATCCTCTCACTATTTCTCTTTCTCCGCTCACAAGTTTTGTTGTCACATTGTTCGATATTTCGTCGAGAGTATCTGCTTTACTGAAAATCCAATTGTTTTCTCAGCTTCTGGAATAGGGAGAATAGTGAGCGTGTAATTACTGTCACATTGTAAGCACTAATCTAATAAGGCAGAAAATAAAACTAGTACCAGTCTGGGACTCTTGGGACGCAGTCTATAATAGTCCCAGACAACACTTCCTGTCATGCGGGACACAGTCTATGGTTCCAGACAACACTTCTGTCAAGTCCCTGGGTAGAAATTGATAGATATTGACTAAGGCCTGAAATACAAGTTATTATAGTTAAACATGATATTTATGTACAGTAGACCACAGTATACAATAGGACAATGTGGGGGTATTCTGACAGAAGATTAAGGCATCATTTCCTGTGGTGTCTTTCCTATTCAATATATTGTTGTTGGAGATCATCAATACAAGGTGTTGTTGTTGAATGTTAACATAATTACCTATAACCTGGTGACATCAAGTGGACAACTGTGCTGAACATTGAACATTCAATCCCATACAAACATTGACAGCTGCTAAGCAAAGCTTAGGGACGCCATAAATTAATTGCTTGATTATCATTTAACCTTTGCTTACTCCTGGTAGAAAGGGGAAGGCAGGTTTATTTTTACTTTGTTCCTTTTAAATGATGATGATGATAGAGTTTTCAATTTAAATCTACATATTAATGTTTTAAAACAAAAAAAACACATACTAACTTCATAGGCTTATTAGTTATATAAAGCAATTAAAAAAGGTTCCAATTGACCTTGTCTAATTGGAAATTTTCGCACAAAATGTGCAAAATGACAGTGGTAGTTTTAAAAGCTAGTTTGAATACAGTAATTGACTTACTTCACTTACTATAGTAATTTGATAGGTAAGGGTTCTATAGGGCAAAGGGTTAAAGGGTATTTGTTGTTTATAATTATGTAAAAACGTTTATCTAGTTTGTAAAATTATTTTTCAAACTAATAGCTAGGAACTATCCCTGAAAAATCTTGCATCAAGTCAAATAAATTTGTTTTCTAATTAAAACTAAACATGCCATGCATTAACTTTACAATCCCCAAAAAATATCATTTTATTTCCCAAAATCAATTTGCATGGACCATGGGATTGGAAATTGGATTAAACTGATGGCGACCAAACATGTTAGATGCCAAATCAATTAAAAATGAACTTTCAAAATGTGTATGATTCATCTTAAAATTATTCGCAGGACTAGACTTGGCAAACTTTAATCCATTATTTTGGTGCCAGAAGACTGGGAGTGAGGACATGTTCATGATTCATTGTCATAGAATTTAAGGGGTCTTGTCATCATTGGTGATCTTCCCTTTAGGGGTCCCATGTGAGGACAAAAAAAGAGAAAGTCTGCACACACCAGGCCTGTTTGTCAATGTTTAGTAGGGATTATGGCTCACTGAAGTCCAATGTTATGCGAATAAGTCTCAATGTATCAAATCAGCATTTCCCCCCCCTCCCTGGTGTTAACACTAGAAATGGCTTGTTAACAAAAGTATGAATACACCAATGGATATCAGGGGCGTAGCCAGCGATACACACATTAATTTGAAAAGTAAAAATATAAATATGGCCAAAATGGCAATAAAGTCTAAAACTTGAACAATCATGAGTATCCCCAATCATAACCACCAACTTCATGCTTGTGTGGCTTGTGTGAGTAACATTCAGGCCTGGTTATGCCCCTGGATATGATAGATATTGTGCAATAAATTCTATATTGCAAACAACATTGCACTATTGAGCAAATGAATTCCATATCAAATATTGGTGTTTTTGTGTAACATAATTTTTATTGTTGATAACTTTTAACCTGTCACCCATGAATATCTGGTTTTTTAATAGATTATCACGACAAGTATCAATCGAAACATAGGCATAACTATAAATATATGATTAAACGTTAAAAGAGGGCTATTGGTGTAGTGGTACATGTATAGACAACGCGCTTGCGACTCAAAGTTTTGGAGTTCGAACCTCGACGTTGACATTTTATATATTTTGAGTTTATTGTAAGTATTCACGTTTTTCACGATTTATTAATCAGGTTTGTGTAGTATTTAAGACTATTGTAACTTTACACTCATAATCATTCAATGGATATGGCGTGTAATATGAAAATTTTGAAGCAGCTAAGGTCTAAAGATAAGGAGCTGGTTCTCAACGTTTCGCAATATTTTAAGGAACACCCAGGAGACACAAAGTCATCTTATATTCAGAAAACAGTGGATGCAACTGGAGTCAATAGAAGGAAAGTTTTTTGAGTATGGAAGGAAATGAGAGAGACTGGTACATTGAGTTCGCCAAGTAGGACTAAGCGCGGGCATTATAAGCCGGTAATAAAAAACAAGATGCATCAGTTCTACAACCAGCGCCGTGTGCTTCCAATGATAAACAATATTCTTACAACGTTGAAGGCAGAAATCAACTACCCTGGCAGCAAGCCTTCGGGTCCAGAAGCTCGGGTGTACATGGAAGAAGACATCCGACAACAGGAAGGCTTTGATAGAAAGGCCAAATATCGTCGCCCAGCGGTTGAAGTTTTATGTTAAAAAGAAGCAACTTCACGAATCCGGCTACTCATTCGTCTATGTTGACAAAAACATAGTTTGACAAGGCGTTTACCGTAAAGAGATATTGGCAAAGTGACGACATGTCTGGCGCAACACCACCTTGTAACTGCGGCCAACGGCTAATTGTTGTCCACGCTGGTTCAAACAAGGGGTTCGTAGAGGGAGCGGAACTAGTATACAAAGCCAAATCGAGGACAGGAGATTACCACAGTGAAATGAACTCACGTAACTTCACCAAATGGCTACTGGAAAAGCTTCTGCCCAACCTTAAATGTCCAAGTGCCATTGTGATGGATAATGCGAGGTATCACTCCATGCAAACGGACAAGTGTCCTTCATCCAGTACAAAAAAGGCTGATATTCAAGTAAGTATATCATGATGTACAATTCTTCACTAAAACTCATATAAATACAGTTTACAATTGTGTTGCAAAATAGATATAATTCTCAATTTGTCATTGCAGGAATGGCTTCGAAAGCAGGGAATACAGTTCAACAACAGTATGTTGAAGGCAGAACTACTTCGGTTAGCAAGACTTCACAAACCAGCACCTACATATACCATGGACCAGATCATTCGACATTCAGGTTGGTGTCGTAGAAAATAGTTTACAATACTGATTTCTCTTTAGTAATTCTGTTTAAACATAACGTTTCCCTCATGACAAATGTGGTATTGATTGCAAATATGTTTTAATAGTAGACTGTTTGTCCTCAGCTGAAAACGTTCAATTTGTAATTAGCTCTATGACTTCAATTTCATTGTAAGGACTTATTAGCTGAACTTCATGGTAAAACTTGAATTGTTTTATTTTCAGACTTGATGACACACTGCAATTGACCAAAGAAGCATTCAAAGAAATTGATAGGGAGAGGTGGTGGACTGCCTGTACTCATGTTGAAAAGATTATCACCAAAATGCAGATTTCCGATCATTTCAAAGCCGGAGAACCCATGGATGAATTTGTCATAGATTTGTGTGATGATATCACCGACACAGCGAGCGACGGCAGCACAACAGATACAGCCAGCGAGACTGACAATTGAAATGAACTTTACATGTACATGTATCATTACTTTCCATATATTCAATAATAAAATGAAAGAAAAAAATAAATAAACAACTGATAAAAGAATTAAAACCCAATGAAATAGTCTGCATTTTAGTTGATATTTTAATATCTAATGACTTATGAAAAACTTTAAAAAAGACTGTTTGGATGATTTGAACCAGCTTCGCTGGGATGGGGCGCAAGCACTTAACCACATGGCTATTACATACTACATTGTGACTACGAATTATATACAGTAGAACTTCGATGCCTCGAACAGTACTTGCCTCGAACACCCTAGATGCCTCGAAATGGTTCTTCGGTCCCGGCAAATCCCTTCTTTATTCATATAGTGAACCAATAGATATCTCGAACAATATCTAGGTCGAACACTCGAACCGATTGGATGGTCCCTCGCTATGATTTACCTGTAGATGGGTCGAACAATGCAAGTTTTCGCACCTTTCATTAAGTGTTGAACTCCATTGTTCGACCGCAGGTAGTCTGCGACAGGTGTATTAACAAGTTATGATAATTACTGTATAGATGTATACCTAACAATTTGTTGCATTGTATAATGAGTTTTTGAGAAACTTAAACACTTATAGATCCATTTAAAAGCTAATGAAGGCCAACCAGGAAATTATAATTTAATTATTTTTGTTAATAGAATTCAGTAGCGAATAAAATAATCATTTTTTAAAGTTCTCATACGTCATAAGTGTTTGTTTCAGTATAATTTATTTATTGGTAGTCTAACTTGACATCGAACATGATAATAATTCGTGACTCGCTGCTTTATATAAATGCGCTGTATAACAAGTTACCTTAGTAAGACTTGTAAACATTCGAAGAGCTTGCCGAAGATCAGATTTCAGGTCAATTTCGTCTAAATATATTATGTTTTATTATTATAATGAATAATTTTAAAAAAATGATACACGTGCATTATTTAAGTAAAGTAATTATGCAATGCACACACGGATTTTCATGCCTACATCAGTTCAACTTATATTTGAATACCATAGATGCTTCGAACTATTTTCCCTGTTGAAGGTAGTTCGAGGCATCGAAGTTCAACTGTAGTCATAAAATCCAATAATATACACCTATATAAAACGTCGAAAACAAACGAACCTTGACGATTGCTCACGAAAATTAATTAGCAACAGGTTAAACGTTCTCGATAACAACAGACACCTTTGCATTTTTAATAACAATACAAAATCAATTTTTCTGAAATTCCCGAATACCGGTATCCAAAGCTAAAATCAATTTGTTGTGTTCAGCCATAGGCATGTATTAGCTGGTTTAAATTTGTTAATAAAATGCTAAAGAGCTGTTACTTCTGATCAAAGGACATAATAAATTTCTCATATTTTAAATCCCCCAGTCTATCTATTGAGAGTTTCAATCACGTTTTACTATACAAGGACAAGTTGAAAATTGCTCTGATCGTATTTTAATTGAAATTTAATTGAATCCTGATTGACCATAAAAAATATTTTATTGCTATTAACAAAGGTTCTTCCTAACAGCCTTATTATACCTGACCAATAGAGAAGACATACCCTGTATCAAAATCATTAATAAACCCGTATTTGTGTGAAAAGATATGTAAAACTTTCATTATCTGAATACCAAAAATACCAATCAATAACACCAGAAGTTTATTACAAAAAAGCAGTTGGACAAGTATAACTCTAACACGATAAATTGCTACATACAAAAACAAACACAAAATTGCCGATATTTTTGTGATGGATTTTATTTTTTTTATACTAGTATAATTTGTCTGTACCATATACAAACCATTTAATTGTAATATTTTACTTTTGTTTCATGGGAGATAACTCCTAATGTTTTTGTGATACATGAGTTAGTCAAAATATTATATAGATATACAGTAGCCTGATTAGGAAGAATGAAGTAGATTAGAAGTCCTGCCTTTCAAGGTAAGTAAGTAAGTAAGTAACTTTAAGGTGACTTCAAATTGGAGTGGTTAATCTTCAGATAGAGGCGGAAGAAAAAACATTTTTGTGTCATACAGATACCATCAGAACAACTGTTTATATTGTATATGTTACACAATTAATGAAGATAATAAAGTTAAATTCAACAGTAAATTAGGTACAAATGTTCCCATGAAAAACTTCCTGCCACATGAAAGAAAAATGATTTTATCATGTGGTATATTGTAAGACTGTTTCAAATGTATTTACTTCAAAACTTGTAAGCAAATGGCTTTCTCACAAAAAGCACTCTACTGGAATAATCAGGAAAGATATTAAGAAAACGATAATTAATACTAGAAAAGAGACGGTACTGCATAGAATGTTAAGTAATGAGTGTGTTTGTTCTCGAGGATATGTCAAGTGTACACTACCACGCCCTGATAGAGTCTGACAGGTAGAAACATGAGGTAATTGCCAATATATTAACGTGGCTGTTTCACATATAATGTAACAGGGCGTGATTACAAATACTGGTACATAATTACCTTACATTTACATAACGTCTAATCATATTGCATTTCATCATTACTTCTGTTTGTAATTCATATTGTATACAGTATTCAATAATAAAATCAGTCACAAGTCTTGAAATTTGTTAATTATATCACAGAGATATGTTTCGGGGAAACACCTTCCCTTTTCCAGTGTGATTTATATTAAATGTGCTATAGAGACATAATAATTATGTATGTACTGCATGCATGCAATATGTCTGAAATGGTTTATATGCATATAGTTACATTATCCATATTTGCATAATTTACAATGTACATGAATTTGTATTCTGGGCCTCTGTTACAAACAAAAATGTATCTTATAACAGCTATATTCCTTGACCCTGTAGTGACTCACTTTGATGCATCGTCCAATATTTTCATTCAAACTGATGCCTTTCAACACATTGCCGCATTTCAATGCAGATGCTTTGTAATACCGTAACTGGTATGGAGATGGCATACACAATATATAACCAGTCCCTATAAATATGAGAATTATCCAAATGTATTCATTATCAACTGATTGCCAAAGGAAGATCTCGTTTAAAATTGTGTTTTGATAGGTTATTTTTCTTAAAAATAATGATTTGTTACCAGTTTTATCAATACAACAAGAGCACGACCAACGTGTTCTGGATGCTTGACTTTCTCGTACTTGAAAGTAACAAAAATGACCAAAATGTCTAAGCTAAGTCGAAACAAGGGCAGATAACTCTATAAATAAAGTTCACAGGGTTACCAGCCTTGCCGGCATGGACTTCCCTTGTGATGGTAAATCACTATGTTGAGTTTCAAGTGACTGTCACAAAAATCTTAGCCAATGTGGACACACACGATCCCGTTATGACAAAAGCTTTACCATTTTCTTCGAAAAGTCAAGTTAATAAACAAGAGGGCCCAAAGGGCCCTAGGTCGCTCACCTGTTGAAGCAGTACTTGCAAGACCTGTGATTTGACCTAGTGACCTAGTTCTTGGCCCCATATGATGCAATATCGCACTTGACCTAGATTTTGTTGAGATGATCACTCTAACCAAGTTTCATAAGGATTAGGATAAAAGTGTGACCTGTAGTGACTACACAAGGGTTTTTCTATGATTTGACCTTGTGACCTAGTTTTTGACCCTAGTTGACCCAATGTCGAACATCTTGTGATGATCATTGTGACCAAGTTTCATAAATATTAGGTCAAAATTGTGACCTCTAGTGACAACACAAGGTTTTTCTATGATTTGACCTTGTGACCTAGTTTTTGACCCCGGATTACCCAATATCGTCCTTGACTTAGATTTTGTTGATATTATCATTGTGACCAAGTTTCATAATGATTAGGCCAAAATTGTGACCTCTATTGACTACACAAGATTTTTCTATGATTTGACCTTGTGACCTAGTTTTTGACCCCAGATGACCCAATATCGAGCTTGACCTAGATTTTGTTAAGATGATCATTGTGACAAAGTTTCATAAAGATAAGGTCGAAATTATGATCTCTAGTGACTACACAAGGTTTTTCTATGATATGACCTTGTGACCTAGTTTTTGACCCCAGAGAATCCAATATCGAACTTGACCTAGATTTTGTTGTGATGATCATTGTGACCAAGTTTCATAAAGAATAAGTCAAAATTGTGACCTCTATTGACTACACAAGATTTTTCTATGATTTGACCTTGTGACCTAGTTTTTGAACCCGGATGACCCAATATCGAACTTGACCTAGATTTTGTTGATATGATCATTGTGACCAAGTTTCATAATGATTCAGCCAAAATTGTGACCTCTAGTGTCTACACAAGCAAATTGTTGAAGGACGGACGGCGGACGAAGAGTGATCACAAAAGCTCACTCTGTCGCTTTGTGACAGGTGAGCTAAAAAGGCTCTCGGTTGCTTTTTATGTCAATATGTTGTCAATATCAATAATAAAAACCCTATGTAAGTAAATATGTAAATGGTTTATGGAGTTAAAGGTTAAGTGGTATTACTCTAGGTTTGTTATTTTAAGTAGAATTGAAACAGAGACTTAATGCAAGCCTTTGGAGTCTCAAACTTTGATTATTCAGTTATTAGTCTGACCACAGGCCCAGGTATAAGAAATTATGTCACAAAAAACAAAGTATTGACATCCCAAATTTTTGCTGTATACCAAAACGCATTGGATCAGAACTTGTTTTTCTTAAAAAGGCATTTTATGGAAAATTAAGTAGATGCCAGAAATTGCCATAAGGTTCTGAGTCTAAAAACTAATAATAATTTGATAATTTTGTACAGATGTTTACCATGCAATAGCCAAAAAAGCTTTAATCCACCATTTGTTATCCAAAATAGTATAAAAATACCAATCCCTGGACAGAAAAATATTTTGTATGCATAAAATATTACTTTTTAGGAAATATCAGGGATCAAAAGTTAATTTGAAGGGCTAAATGAAATCCTTGTAAAAACAATCAGATATTTATCATTTAATATAGTTAATAAAGTTTCTTAAAGCATGCTAACTTATCAATCATGATTAAATGACATCATTATGTACTTTATACTAGTGATATGCATTACTGAGATATTTTTCAGCCAGATTTTAGATATAAATATAACAAGTAATTAAGAATTGCAAGCAATACAGAAGTACCCTACCGGTTTGCAGCCATTTTCAATGTTTCTGTTGTCATAGCAACCACAATTTTTGTCAGAATCATAATATTTTTAGAAGTGCATAATCCCCTTATTGCCCCCTATCCACATATCACGTTTCATAAACCTAGCTTGGAAACTGTTTGAGTTATGGCAGGATCTAGATTTAGGCATATTTTCACTCTTTCTGTCGCCATAGCAACCACAATTTTTGTCAGAATCAACATATATGTAGACGTGCATAATCCCCTTATTCCCCCCTATCCACATACCAAATTTCATACACCTAGCTTGGAAACTGTTCCAGTTATGTCAGGATCCAGATTTTTTGACGGACGGAGGGCAAACCTCTAGTCCCCTCTGGTCAAAAACCGGTAGGGAACTAATAATTTTATAATAGATTTATTATAATGTATGTTGCACATTTAACTATTAACTTTAAATTACATTTACAGTACTGTTAAAAGAGATACAAACATGTTTCACAAAGTATCCCACCTAAATGTAAGTAAAAAATTTGAGATACAACCTTGTTGCGCCAAACAAATCACCTCAATATGAGATACAACCTTTTGCCAACTATCATTTTTAAGGGGTTAGAATTTAAATTTAGATTTCAAATTTAATTAGCAATATGTATTTATGGATCCTTAATCATTTTATGCAAAAAGTCATTTTGACAAAAATGTGAGATACAACCTTGTTGCGCCAAAGGGATGAATTGGCTACTGATGAGATAATTTATTTTGCCAACTTTTAAGATATCTTTACTACATGTAATTATGGGTCAATTTTCTGCCATATAGACAGACTACAGTGGTGATTTCTGGTTGTATATACCCTTCCTATGTGATAACTATGATACCAGACCCCCCCTTTCCTTCACCAAATACCTTTCATATGCTATCACAGCAATTAATTAAGAACCAGATAGACACAACAAGTGGATATATTAAAATTCTTGTCTGGCTAGGTAAGAGGACCAAGTGTAAGTATGTGCATACATTTACAGATAAACATCATAGGGAATGTTACCTAGCAACACTTGTATCCAAAGTAATTAAAGATTTAAGTGTATGATCCCTGCCATGGCCAACTTGCTCACATTTTGTTGGTTTGTTTTATGCTAAACTATCAAAAACTTTCATTAGCATAAACAGTGTAATGTAGACAGATAATGTATCTATCTGTCAATGATTCCAATAGATGGTTGCCTGGTTACAGGTGAGACTGGAAATAAGAGTAGCTAAATATTGTCTGATTAATCATGTAAAGTTATACTGAATACTTGCAAACAAGACTGTGCTCAGTAAACGCTTATGCCTTGGTGGAAGCCTTGTCCATAATAGCAAGCTAAGTCAATCAGGGGCCATAATTCTGTAGAAATGTTGAATAGATGCGTTACATGCCATTAACAAATTAAGGTATCTGTGATGGTTAACAAGTATGCCAAGTTTGAAAGCAATGCCTTGATGGACTTCGAAAATATTTTAGCTTCAAGGACTTGAAAATTTTGGTTACATTTTCAATGGAAGGGACGGACCGATGAACTGAAGAATGGACAGGACAATCACTATATACCTCCTGCATCAGTAGATGCCGGCGCATAAAAAGTGCTACATGACCTGGAGTAATTATGATGATAGTTTTGTCATGAGAATGTATCAATCATCGGCTCATCATATAGTTATAAGAACCTTCTAGTCTAGCATAAGCAATGCTCAAATTTGGATGCATTGATCTACTTCTGCTACCATTCCCATGTCAATACATTCGGTGAGTCAATCACCATCAATTATCAGGATAGGTAATGTAATGAAGTTTAATTATATGGAGTATAGGGTTGGTTAACATTTTAACACAGTGTCACTGCATGTAGAATTGTGAAATACCAGCAAACATTGTAGATTATCAATAGACTTTTTAGATTACTAGCATTGCTCAGATAATTGCAGAAAACCTGTCACACCCAAACCTGTCAGAAATTGCATTGCTCAGATAATTGCTGAAAACCTGTCATATACTAACCCAAACCTGTCAGACATCGCATTGCTCAGATGCAATTGCAGAAAATCTGTCATACCCTAACCCAAACCTGTCAGGCATCACATTGCTCAGGTAATTGCTGGAAACCTGTCACACCCTAACCCAAACCTGTCAGGCATCGTATTGCTCAGATGTAATTGCAGAAAATCTGTCATACCCTAACCCAAACCTGTGAGGCATCACATTGCTCAGGTAATTGCTGGAAACCTGTCAGACCCAAACCCAAACCTGTCAGGCATCACATTGCTCAGGTAATTGCTGGAAACCTGTCATACCCTAACCTAAACCTGTCAGGCATCACATTGCTCATGTAATTGCTGAAAACCTGTCACACCCTAACCCAAACCTGTCAGACATTGCATTGCTCAGATGATTGCAGAAAACATGTCAGACCATATACAGATATGAGCCAGGCCTGCCATTTCTCAGGCATTGAGCCGGTAATTACCGGCAATCAGATG
The DNA here is from genome assembly GCA_947247005.1 of Spisula solida. NCBI lineage: Eukaryota > Metazoa > Mollusca > Bivalvia > Venerida > Mactridae > Spisula > Spisula solida. The sequence goes on along the minus strand of OX365948.1, from coordinate 4,129,661 downwards.
TGATTACAGGCTTACCGGCTTTGAGGTCCAATTTACCGGCAATCTTGATAAAATCAAAGCGTTCATGGTTCTCAACAACAGTGTACACCGTTTTCATAACGATGGTGTATATTGCGAGTCGGTATACTTGGTGACAAAGCAATTAACAGGAAGCATGACTGTGTCATAAAATGTACTACCTCCTGTTGTTTCCCAAATTTGATTAAGATTAAATGGACTCGATCTGGCTCACTTGAACGCTTTTATTTTCCATAAACATGTATAAAACGACTTTTAGACATAGATCTGGTTTTAAATTCAGTCTTCTACTGACGTGTTTTTTCAGCATTTTTATATTATTAATTTGATTTTAATGCTTAGCCCTGATTGTATTATAGGTGGCTATTATCGAAAATGATTGAAATACAATGTCATACATGCCATGTTTCGCAGACCCCTTTGCATGAGATTGGTGATGGAAATGCAGGAGATTTCATTAAAATGCAGGAGATTTTCTTTGCTGAATCTTTAAACTTAAAGTATTGAAGTTTATATGCTGTTTTCACTTATCTAATGACAATACCATGCATGCTTCATGTAGCAATTTAAACTAATATTTGTCATCATTTTCATAATGAATACAAAAAATGTCGGATTCCAGTTTGTCCATGAAATGCATGAGATTTGATAAATTGGCCTCTGATCATGCAGGAGTAGAGTCTCAAATGCAGGAGACTCACGCATGATGCAGGAGATCTGGCATGTATGCAATGTACTTGTCGATATTATTCACGTCAGTTAAATATATTTTGCTAATTCATTCATAACAATTGAGAAAATTGCATTTTTTTAAAGTTTTGCCTAGACAAGGCTATCCAATTTTTTTAATGCAGGCCTGATGAGCTGACAATGAATAAACTTATATTATACATCATCATCTTAACCCCGCAATACCACAATATATTCCTAATTAAGCAGGGGTGAATATAATTGTAAAATTAGATCTACAATAAGTATAGTAATCTAGCAAGGGGATAAAATCCCTAGGAGGCATCCATGGATTGAACCTTCATGGACCTCCTGGGTGCAGCAGACACTCTAACCAGATCACTGCATGGTTAAACCAATGGCAATTTCTGTCTCTCATACATGTGTGGTGACCAATACCATCAAGAATGAGGGGTCAATACTAATAGTATAGTAAATGTTATATGGTGTAAAAACTTCACAATCAACCTTTCCGATCTATGTCCCACCACTGCCGTGCGAGTGTGGGGCTTTTATTTCCCACCAAAATAGCGGGGAAATATAGCCGTAAATATACCTGCGAGGTACAGGGCAGCTAGAGAAGACTGAAGAGGCAATTTGCGCTGGTTTTACCATCTACATGTATCCATGGGGGAATTTTACCAGTGTTTTAAAAAGCAAAAGTAAATATCCCTGCCATGGTTGGAGGCTGTGGCTTAAATTATTCGGTGCATTATATATACTGTACCTTGTCATAAGGACTATCACAAGTAATTTAGTGCATACATGTGTACTTTAATCAGATTATTACCTGTTCTTTTATTTTTTACTTCAGTTAACATTAGGCCTACACCAGTGGCAAAACACATTAATTATGTAAAAGGTTTCAAGGAAGTCGGTCAAATACTAACACAGTGACATAAAAACCAACAAGGATAAAATTAATTACACTGTAATTTACTTACCTTGTCAATAAAGTTGAAGTTGGAGTGGACCAAGGGAGACAACTTGCAATTTTAGGCTTGTAAACCAGTCAAGGAAGAAACCGAAGCACTCGAAAATTTCGCATAAAATGGCCGCCGAAAAGCAAAACCGGGAATTTGACCAAAATTGCTATGCTGCTTTATTGGGACTAGCTGAAAGTTACAGATCGGTGTCCAATATTCGACATTGTATCCATTGTTTGAAAGCTGTCTTCAATTTGAACCCACCGCCTGCAATTGCAGCAAGAACGCGTCTACAGTTAGGCAACATTCTATTGTCTCACACCAAAAACACAGATTTGGCCAGACAACATCTGGAGAATGCTTGGTCAATATCTAACAGTCTTTCACACCATGATGACGTCAAGTTTGAAGCTGCAAGTAATTTGGCGTCTATGTATGAAAAACAGGTATGTCTTCTTCCGTATATATACATAAGCATTCAAATTGATCTGGAGTCTGTTGCCTAACCAGGCCAAGCCTCTTCCAAATTGCGCTATTCAGTATTGCCTTTTTATTGGGCGCTTTCCTACTTCTATGTAATGACACGCTACAAGTGAGCAGTGCTCATTGATAGCATACCATTTCTTAACACTGCTAGAGGAGCGCTTCCAAGCGATTTCTTGTGCATTGGACGACTTCAAATGGTAGCACTCGAAAAAGACTTTTAAAGAGTCGAATTTGCTATGCAACAGTCTGCTATCCACAAACACTCGCCGGTAGCTTATACTTTTTCCGCTATTTAGCGCTTTTTTTAAGCAAGCCCTTTCCTAGCATAGCACTAGTCTACCGAGCCCTCTGTAGTGGTTTGGTGAGGCAACAGGCTCTAGATATTCTGCTCAACCAAATTTATTATTTAAGTTTCTATTCTAATCGGGAGCCCGTTGCTTTCCTGCGTCTATGCCATGACATGCTACGAGCGAGCAATGCTCGCCGATAGCAAACCGTTTCTCAAGACTTTGATCTATAGGCGAGTGCTACCGAGCGCTTTCTTGTGCAATAGAATGCTTCGGTATAGCGCTCGAAAATCAATCTTATGTAGTAGGACTGATTTAAGCTATCAGGTTTAAATCAGTGTTAAACCTTTGTTCTTGTATACTGCACTTTACTTGGGTAGGTTGACAAATCATTGAAGCATTCCTAATCATTGTACTTGTGTTTTCATAGGCTGTAGTGATTTGTCAGCTCATATTTTGGGTATATTATAAGGCCAACATTAGCCTAGTATCATTGCAAAGGTCGGCTGACTGCCTAGTCATCGCTGCCAATAAAGCTCAGGCTTTGGCTATCTATCAAGATACTTAGGTATCTAACCTTTTGTTGTGAGTTTCTCACTACCCTTCCAAATTGAGTCTGTTGTCATCGAAGCATATTGCTTCGGACATTTCCTTTAACTAAAGGGTTTTTGCATTCTAACTTAAATCTACATTCAATATTTAATGTTCACATAAATGAGGTTGTAAACTGTATTGTATATATGCTGGGATAAATTAAATGTAATTGTGCTAAATAATATACTTTGATAACTAAATTAAATACTGTTTATGTAACTTGGTGTTGTGTTATTTTGTAGTTAGGCATTTATTCAATATTGAGGTTGTTGTACTACCACTATACGATACACATTAGAGACCACCACAATACTCTACACACCACTGATATATTATTGAAATTATTGCTACGTATGTAACCACTCAGATCAGACCGAGTGGATACAAACCCGTAATACTTATACCGGACCAGAAACCGGATCTGTTACACTTAAATTAAAAATGGGTACCAAATTTTCTAGCAAGAAACAAGCCCAAATATACCAAAAATAACATTTTCATCCCCATAAAATATTTTGGGTAGGACCATTTTTGTCCGGGTAGGTAGTGGAAGGGGAAATAAACAATATTTTATTATAGGCCCTGGCTAATAGTAATAAGACCAAAAGTTCTTGCAGATTGCAAAAAAAGCGCTTTTGGATGCGAAATTGGTTTGGAAACCGGTGTCAGATTGGAGGTATGGTGCTATACTGATAATCACGGAGGCTTAGAAGTAAAGAAAAAGATAAAAATAATCAGTCTGGGGAGGCAGCACTTATCAGAAAAAGCAGAGCATGAAATACTAAACCCTATTGTTTGTTTACCCACTGCAACTTCCCTACCTACCTTAGGAAAAAATTCTCTACTCAATTTTTTTGACCCTCTCAGTCTAAAATTTTTTTCATTTTTTAAAAAAAGTTTGGTATGAGAGTATGAAAACAAAAATTACTGACAATAGAAAGTAGTTAAAACAATATACTTTAGTTTACCTACCGGTACTCAATTGTAATTGGCCAGGGTCGAGATGGCCATTGGGGAAATAAACAATATTTTATTTTTTGCCTTCTTGATTATTATATTTGTCCATCTAGGAGGTTTGGTCTGATCGTCTATCTATTTGGGGTCTATATTCAGAGACTCCCCTGCTACATCTGACCTTTATTCTCAAGGATGCGCTGAGGGTCACAAAGTGACATATATGACTGTTAGGACTGTATTTTGAAATGAGAGCTGCAGCTGTACTATAGAAGCTGTAGTGTGTCAAGTGTAGGACTAGGTTACATTTGAGTATGGGTATTTTAACCCTTGAAATTTCCTAAAAGCGACATTTTGACCCTCAAGATTTTTCTTAAAATTGTGAGTACATGTATTTTGCCTATAAAATAGTAGAAGTATGAAAATGACTTGAAATTCAGAAGCTAGTTGACCCCTATCCTGCGCCCTTTAATATATTATAATGTCAACTTACTATTTGTTTCAGGGTCAGAGTCAGTTAGCCAAGCCGTTATTGTACAAGGCCAAGGACATGTCCCAGCAAGCTCCCTTTTGGCATTGTCGTCTACTATTCCAACTTTCTCAGATTCACGCTGCCAACAAAGAGTTTAACGAGGCATGTCACTTGTTGGGTTCTGGTGCCGACTACGCAGCCTCAGCATCATCACAGTACACAACATTGTTGTTTCTACTGAGTAAAGGAATGTTGTTACTCATCAACAAAGATGCTATACAAGTAAACGAGACTTTGTCTAGAGCAGGTAAGTGTAACCGAGTGTTCAGGGGTTCCATTGGACTCTGGAGTAGGGGATTTCCAAAAGGCCACATTTTGACCCTCAAGATTTTCGTTTCATTTGAAGGTCATTTTCTCAGTCATGGGTACCGGTATTTTGTCTATAAAATGGTAAAATTCAGTCACAAGTATCAAAATGACCCTTCAGATTTGGAAGCAAGTGGAACCCCTGGTGTTTTATAAAAGGATGCTGTTTTGTAAGATCTGAGCAACTCACATTACACTTCAGTGCTACTGTAGACATCATTGACATTTTCTCAAATGATCCCTGCTGTTGTAATCTGAGAATTTGTGATTTGGAACTCGTGGCTTTTTCATCAATAGAATTTGGAGGAAAATAACTCAAGAAAAGCTTTATGAAAATTGGATTTAAATTTTAGAGGAAAACTGCTTGATTTTAATAAAAATTCCTGAGGGGAAGACCTTTGTAAATGGCCCCTGCTATAGAAGGAAAAATTTAAAAAAGTCCTGGAACTACATCTTCAAATTGTCTGAGTAAAAATGAATAGTTCCTCCTTTATAGATAATTATTCTATACATAATTCCTGCAATCTGCAAAATAAGCACTAGCCCGGTTGTCTGGGAAGAATGATTATTATTTTGGACAAGTAAATTTTACAGGAATTTAACATATGCTATAAATAGAGGATCTTGCATGAGTGCTCATTACATACGAGTTTTATTAAACGAGTGGACAAAATGATATGAAGCCGAGTGTCATATTGTTTTTGGCGACGAGTTTAATAAAACACGTATATAATGAGCACGAATATAAGATTCTATTTATCACATAACCTTAGAAAACGCTCATTATTGTTCAAAAGGATGAGGTACACTGCATATGTTTCAGCCAAAATTCAGCGGTACAATGAGTGCGACGTCATGGCGACGTTGATATTATCCTGACGTCATTGACGGATCAATGCATGGATTGGCTAACGTCATGTCAAGCTAATTTAAATATTTATTGCCCAGTCTGGGGGTGCCGAACGATACTTACGGCACGGCTTTACGGCACTCCTGGACCGCAGGTTATGTGATAAAGGAAATGATTCACTTTTGGTGATAAGATTTGGACACATAGTTTCAAATTCCAAATTCACAGATTGTTCCTGCATAAATTACTTCCATGTACAGTAAAAAAAAAACCACCAGTTGTCATGTCAACCACACGTTGGTGCTGAATTCTTTAGACTGTTAAATGCTATATATATAAGATTCTCATGGGTTGAATTTTCCTGAACAATTCTAGTTCTAAGTAAATACAATGTAATGTTGTACAATGTTGTTGATTATGCTTTCTCAAAACCATGGTTTGATTGAAACTTGTTGATACTACTGTATTGTAAATGTGTCAACTTGATGGTGTGATCACATATAATATGTAGACAGATGTATATAGTACTACCATTTATTATGATCACACATGGCGTTAGTCTTAGAATGGGCTTGTTTTATGTTGAAATGTTTACATTGCTAAATCAACAGATGGTAAATTGACTGGCAATATTGAGTAATGTTTTTGGTTCTAGTAATAATATGAAGTGCTTAACAACTTGAATAAGCTTAGAACTAGGATACAGGAAATAGTTCTGTGTATTCTTCGGTATGGGTAAATATCGTTAATAAATTTGTAATCAGGTGTTGGGAATAAAACATTTAATAAATTGCTGAATTTGATGAGTACATCAACAAGTTTTATGTGTCATAATTCTGTTATGGTAATTAAAGTTTTAAGAAATGTGAAGTGGTGCCTCATGGGTTGTTTTTGCTGAAAACAGTCCTGGCCCCCAGATCTCCTGAAGTATTCATGTGATTTTTGTGTCGCCTGAAAAGGTGACATATAGGTATTACTTTGGCGTCAGCTGCGGTGGCGTCACAAATTGCTTGTCCGGAGCATAACTTTGTCACCTTAAGTTCAAATGACTCAAGATTTGGTATGTATGTTTCTTGCAATAAGCAGAAGTGCAGTGCACAAGAACCATAACTCTACCATGCATCATTTTTTAATTATCTCCCTTTGATTGATTTTATTAGAGCATTTCTTGTCCAGAGTATAACTTTGTCACCATTAGGTTGAATGACTTCAAACTTGGTATGCATGTTTCTTACTAAAAGTCCAAGTGCAGTACACAAGAACAGTAACTCTACCTTGTGCCATTTTTGAATTATTTCCCTTTGATTGATTTTATAAGCATTTCTTATCCCCTAGGCATAACTTTGTCTCCATAAGTATGAATGACACCAAAATTGGTATGCATGTTTCTTGCTGTGACATGAAGTGCAGTTCGCAAGAATCATAACTCTAGCTTGTGTAGTGTTTGAATGATTCCCTTTTGATTGATTTTATCACGACATTTTTTTGTCCAGAGCATCACTTTGTCGTTTTTAGTTCAGATGTCTAGAGAACTCTTGTGAGTTGGATCTGAGCCTAATACTGGATAGTTTTCCATGGCAAATGTGCATGTCGTCAGGCGACACATGCGACTCGTGGAGCTTTTATTAATCTGAGCTAATTATCAGCTCCAATATTGTCACATATCTTTGTGTTAATTTCCATTTGAGGCTGTATCCCAATTTTGAATCCCAAAACCAATGTTTCTTGTACATCTAATTATGTTGATCGACAAAATAACACATGTTCTCTGATATTCAGGTGCTATGATAGAACAATGGACTGGTCCAGCTGTACAGAAGGAATCATCCAAGGTATTCTTCCTGGTACTACAAGTATGTCACTATCTCACTGCTGGACAGGTGAAAAGTGTGAAACCATCGTTAAAACAACTACAACAGAGTATACAGACCATAACACAGCTACATACAGACGAGGAACCAGTCGGTGTTAGTCAGATGGACATGTTTCAGTGGTTACCCAAAGAGCATATGTGTGTATTGGTATACCTAGTTACCGTGATGCACTCCATGCAGGCTGGATATATGGACAAGGCACAGAAATATACAGATAAGGCATTGATGCAGATAGAAAAGCTGAAGATGCTTGACGCTCACCCGTTACTGTCTTCATTTCAAATTATGTTACTGGAGCATATCGTCATGTGCAGGTTAATTATGGGTAACAAAACCACAGCTATTCAAGAAATATTTCAAGCATGCCATGTATGCCAAGCTCAGCCGAGGTTGTTCACTACTCACGGATCTCAGATACATATACTGCTAGGTCTGTATGCTATGTCCATGAACTGTATGGAAGCCGCAGAGGCTCAGTTTCTGACAGCATTGAAACAATCAGAGAGTGATGATCTGTCCTCATTTGTCAACATGAATCTTGCCATTGTTTATCTACGTATGGGGAGACAACAGGACTTTATGGGCTTGCTTGATAAAATCGATCCTGAGAAAATGGAACATTCCAATTCACACAGTTTGAAAGCATCTGCTTACTACGTGCAAGGACTGCAAACATTCTTCCAGGCTCGTTACAATGAAGCCAAGAGGTTCTTACGTGAGACTCTAAAAATGGCAAATGCGGAAGACCTTAATAGGCTGACATCGTGTTCACTTGTACTGCTGGGACATATCTTCCTGTCGCTAGGCAACAGTAGCGAATCTCTAAATATGGTGACACCTGCCATGCAGCTTGCTGGCAAGATACCCGATGTTCATGTACAACTGTGGGCGTCGTCGTTGCTGAAAGATCTGTATCGTTTATCTGGAGATAAAGCTAATGAAGAGGAAGGGTGTGGCTTACATACAAGCTTTTCTCAATCTCTGCTTAAAGATCACTTCCAGTCATCTCAGCTATCTGAACATGGCTTGATTCAGTGGACTGAAGGTCCTTGTCCATTTCATTTAAACTCATCAGCATCAAATGCCATTATTTAAATCCAATGTTAGTTTTTGTATTAAAACATTTTTATACAAATCATGAACAAATTTGTTGTTGCCTGACGAGTATGACAATGTTTACGAAAGTGGAAATCAGCAACATCTGAGAAATGTAGTTAAAAAAATGACCCTCAAAAGTAGGATACATTTGTTCAATTCTCTCCATCAATGTGTCTACTTTATATCAGAATAATATAGAAATTACGTGTAAACTATATAACTGTTTTATTTAAGAAATAAGATTATGAAAAACTGTAGTATACTGGCTGTTATACAATAACTGTTCGGACGCTTAGGAATTTACCACGAAAGCCATAGGCCTGAGTGATTAATAACAAGCGTCAGAACGACAAACTATTGTTAAACGAAAGGCAGACTGCGGCTTTTGAATACATTATTTCCATTCTAACTTTATTTCAATGGCAATTATATCTTAAGCCAGTGTTATTTTGCGAAAACATGTTGTTTACTTTGCTTATTTACCTGCATGACATCATAAATGGATTACCTGAACGACGTGACGTTATTTCCATCGGTATATCAGACGTTATACCATGCTATTCTCGTTCTTTATCTGTATAGGCAAAATTGTCGGGTCATGTTAGAATTGGAAATTACTAATATTAGATGTTGTGTTTAGAAAATTGCTCTCTATTACCATATGAGTCACCGGTGTACCCAATACACACATTTATACAGTACACCAATTTTTGAGGACTCAATCTCTCTGTCCATGGCATTGAAAATTGCAGTCATGTTGCGATTAGAATAAATGTTGTATTTTACCTGGAAGCTTTAGATTATTGTACTGCAATGACAAAAAACATGTTAAGTATTCAAATCTAGCACGTCTTAACATTAAATGTAAACAAAGAAATATTTCAATTAAACAAACCCATTAAAACCGTTTTTGGAAATTCTCGTATAGTTCTTCTACATATGTAGAGTTTCAAAGATAAGATGGTAGAATGTAAAACATGGTAGTGTGCCGTTCTTTGACTATCGTAAGTGGTGATATTGTAATAATGTGATGTTAGTTTTAATTATACGTTTTAGCTTTTAACAAGCATATAAAATAAAACAGATTCATTGTAATGTAAATGTATTATACGAAATTCAGCAAGATAAATTTGACCGCCTGCTTGGTAAACTGATAATAATGGTTAATTGATTTTAATCAAACTATTTTCATTCCTGGAAAAGCCAGTATTGCATGCAATAATGTTTCTGTATCACAGTATGAAATTGATGTGAAATAAAACGCGATATTGTAAATTGGTTTTAGTTATGTTGAATTTAAGACACTACATAATGTCATTACTATAATATTGATGGTGATGTCTTGGTATTGTTCTTTCTGTAATTTCAGGAGCTGTTTAGGTTGGTTTAACACTGTTTCTCAACAATTTCAGTTATATACAGTCGCGAATTACTAAACCAGAACTAACTTGCCCTTCCACAACTTCAAGTGAAGAGGAAAATCAACATTATTGTCAATTTTTCATGGAAGGTTATGACATGTTGTGATCTGAAATGACATGGAGATCGCCAGGTTATGCTACCTCGCAGTTCATTCCAAGGAATTTTAAAATGGAATCAGAAACCTATTCTGGACTGGTATTTATATTTAGCCTCTCAGTAGAAAACAAAAGAATTTTCTTAAAATCTTAAAATTTTCTTTTGTGTATCAGCTTATTATGATTACAATCAATATTATTAATTGCTTACATTATTCATAGATTTACTCATTATGTAGAGAGCTACTATAATCACTAAGGAAACATGACTCATTCTCCAAGTAAGTCAAATTATTTAATTTTTTTCACTAAGATGCTTATAAATACCAGCCCAGGATATGACATTATAATAATTATACCACCAGATACATAGTATATGGGGGCTATATTGGAGTCATGCTTGAGGTTGGTTGGTTGGTCTGTTGGTTGGTCCGTATAATTTTGTCCGCGCTATTTCACTGTAACCATTGGTTGGATTTTAAATAAACTTTGTATGAATGATCAGTACCAAGTCTAGTTGTGCATATTGTTGGCACATGTGGTCGGATCGATTTTAAGGTAGTTATCGCCCTTTGTTTTTTACACTTACGAGGGTTGATCGGGAAGTTGGTGTAATTTTGTTGTGAATCGTGTTGTTTTGCACATAAGGAATAATAAATAATATCATAACAATCTTCTATGCATTATCAAACTATCTTATAAAAATGAGAAAAATACACAGTTACATAGTTACGACGATTTCTTGAATCGTCTGTGTTGTATGTTGGTAACTGCCGGGCTATACGCTTTTAAATTGTCGAACATTTTCATCTTTTCATTGGTTTCAGTCAGTGTTTTTTCAAATTCCCATGAAACATTCTGTAAAGCGTCTCAATTCAATGTCACCTCTTTGACGTCATGACGTTGTTTCCGTTTCATTATCAGTATAGATAAACACAGTGCTAATTTGATAGCGAATGTAGTAAACGACATCATATTCTATGGAAATGACCCCATGACGTTGACGTATGATGTGTTATATTTGCGTGAATTTTAGTCACACATAATACTTTAAAAACGACATTGTTTCAGGAGAACGAAAGATGAAAAATGTCTTAATTTTGGTGTGCTGCAACCACGTGTAGTAGCGTTGCCAAGGTTACCGTTAATTGTCGCATAAGTTGGTGGATTTTTATACCGTTCTATATTTCAACTTTAATCATGTTGATCATCCTGATAGTGAAGTTTCATCAATATTTAACTAAAAATGAATAATTTATAAGCAAATTACACGAACTTCGCGATCACCCCTCGTATTAGCTCACCTGTCACAAAGTGACAGAGTGAGCTTTTGTGATCACTCTTCGTCCGTCCGTCAACAATTGGCTTGTGTAGACACTGGAGGTCACAATTTTAGCCTAATCTTTATGAAACTTGGTCACAATGATCATCTCAACAAAATCTAGGCCAAGTTCGATATTGGGTCATCTGGGGTCAAAAACTAGGTCACTAGGTCAAATCAAAGAAAAACCTTGTGTAGTCACTAGAGGTCAAAATTATGACTTAATCTTTATGAAACTTGGTCACAATGATCATCTCAACAAAATCTAGGTCAAGTTCGATATTGGGTAATCCAGGGTCAAAAACTAGGTCACAAGGTCAAATCATAGAAAAACATTGCGTAGTGGCTAGAGGTCACAATTTTGGTCTAATCTTTATGAAACTCGGTCACAATGATCATCTTAACAAAATCTCGATCAAGTTCGATATTGGGTCATCCGGGGTCAAAAACTAGGTCATTAGGTCAAATCATATAAAAACCTTGTGTAGTCACTAGAGGTCACAATTTGGACCTAATCTGTACAAAACTTGGTCACAATGATCATCTCAACAAAATCTAGGTCAAGTTCGAGAGGTGAGCGACCTAGGTAAATTTTGTCCGCGCTATTTCTCTATAACCAATGGTCGGATTTTAACGAAACTTTGCATGAATGATCAGTACTAAGTCTAGTTGTGCATTTCGTCGGCACATGTTGGTTGGATCAATTTTAAGGTAGTTATGGCCCTTTGTTTTTTTACACTTATAAATTTTGTCCTCCCTATTTCTCTGTAACCAATGGTCGGATTTTAACGAAACTTTGCATAAATGATCAGTACTAAGTCTAGTTGTGCATATCGCCGGCACACGTTGGTTGGATCAATTTTAAGGTAGTTATGGCCCTTTGTTTTTTACACTTATAAATTTTGTTCGCGCTATTTCTCTGTAACCAATGGTCGAATTTCAAAGAAATTATGATGAATGATCAGTACCAAGTCTAGTTGTGCATATCTGACTGTGCCAAGCAGTTTCTGGGGGTATTCATCACATTCAGTGATATTTCTTGTTTATTTTACTGAACCATTATTAAAAAGACCTTATATTATTAATATGAATTAACACCATTTTGAGCAACGAAGTCAGTAATCAAGAATGAGTATGTCATGTAACAGGGCTGGTGATTGTATCAACATTTGAAATGTCTGGAAAAACCACTTTAGCAAAAACAAACGGTTATCATTTTCCCTATCTCATTAAAATCAGACCCTAAAATTTGCTTAATTTCTTTACGCTGTTAGAAATCTGATTACACTCAGTAAAGGTCATGTTCATGCACACAATGACGTCACGTGCCCTCAGCAGTGTTTCACCGCACTTTCAGATTTGTGAAAGCAGCGATTTGATTGGATGACGTAAAGTTCACATCACCATGACCCCAAAAGAGTGTCATCATATCCTAGAAAGTAGTGAAACGTAGTAAGGGTCTGATTTTAATGAAATTCATGGTCATTCTCCTTTAAGGTATATCCTACCCCTTGAAAATGCTTGAAAAACATACACTTGAAAAAAACTATTTCAAACAGCTTATGCCATCTAATTTTATCATATATTATAGGAAACCATTGTAGCACTTGCGTGTGATGTGAAATGTGCCATATAGTCGCCGTATTCAAATGCTAACACAAAAATAAAGGTGATTTTTGAATGAAAAATACAGCATTTTTTTCAAAATGTCAAACGTTATCATTATTGTATTTTATAATACAAACTCATTGAAAATACTTTATAATCAATCGTCGCAAGGGCATGCCAGGCTTGAAATTAGCTGCTGGTGTTTTGTTTACGAGAAAAACACCTTCATGTTGATGTGTAATTTCGACAAGGAAGTCGCCATGTTTGCTTCCTCCTGTCACCACAGTGAACGTACAGCAACATGTTTTTCAAACAAAGTAATCAACATAATCGATAGCCAGATCGAATAATGAACTTTATTGCATTCATAATTTATCAACTTTACAAACGATCATACGATAATAACAATGAAATCCAAATATTTATTATTGTTTTCATCTTGTTTGTTTAAGAATTTCGCGCTGTGTAGCAAATTTATATTCATGCGCCAAAGTAGTGCGACAGTTTATCGACGAAACCATTATGATGCGATGTTAATAATGCGCCGTTCATAACGAATAATGACATCGAATACAATATGATACTTGCGGTTTAATTTAAGTCCCAATGAAACATCAATATCAGCATTTTCCTATCTCAACACATTCTGCACATGTTAGCGAATTGATAATCTGATTATGTGTAACGAGGCTGTCTGTCAAACTTTATTTTAGCTAAATTACAAAAGTAATATGCGTTTTTAAATAATCGTTATGTTAATTATGCTCGTATAATCATTGCAAACACAGTTTTGTAACTCGATTGTCTGGATCGTTTCTCGATCACATACAGTTTGTGTAAAATCAGTCATAACATGTAGCTGTCAACTAATAGTCCGTGCAAATGTTACAACGTGCTCGGTAAGTTTATGTATGGTGTGAGGTTTCTGCCATGCTATATTATCGTCTGCAAATAGTTTTTTGAGTAATATTTAACCATTTTAACACTAAAACTGACCTAATACAGCATTTTTTCCATGTTAAAAGAAACGGGCTAACGGACGCAACAAACGTTAGATCAGGGACCAGTACAACTAAAGATAAATAGGCAATTTCTTTCGTATTTAAACAAATAAAATACAATGAAAAGGAATATCTAACTAAATATGTTTATAATTGAAAGAAATACTAAAGCTTTAACTAATTTTCCATAAACCTGTTTCAGTTCTCTCGAGGCAACTTAAAACTTGTACAAATAATCAAGTTTTAAGTCTTATAGACCCGATAAAATCGGTTATTGACAAACCAACAACTATCTGGTCCGTCAGGCCCACCGTACCCTAAACTATTTAGAATTTATTATAAGTAGGCCTTCACACATACACATGTGATAGATTTTAATTCATGTTGATGTATTTTATTGTTCAAAATCAATGCATTTTGACTGCTTTTATTTAAATAAATGGGCAGGCATGACCTTGATCAAATATTTGACAACCACAATTTCCAATTTTTCTAACATTTTGTTACCCAATAAATGAGACTGACATTTTGAAAAATGTATACCTATTTTGTAATTAATTTTTTATTAATACATTTACACTAATGTGTTTATATGCCAAAAGGGTATTTAATTCACTGAACCTTAATGGTTACCGGGTAGATGACTGAAAGAAGGTATCATCACACTGGAGTTGTAACCATTGCAATTAGTAAGGGTACCGGTATATATACAAATACTAGTTTGTTTCTTTTAAATTTTAATGAACACCTGTAGTGATAACCAAAATATTGTAATAATGTACATATCATGTAAATACATTAACACTACACTCCATACACCCCACACCAATCAAGAGATGAGCACAATGTCTACACATGTCAGATTGATCTCCCTTGCTAACTTGTAAAGTTCATTATCATAATTGAACATAATGAAAGCAACAACAGAAACAAATTCTTGCAATCCACTTCGTCCATGCCCAACATGTGGCAGTGATCAACACCATAGTACAAATTACATTCCATTAACAGTTATAATAGTGGCCTATTGGGATAAACCAACATAACGAAGGAACAACATCATATCTACATGGGTAGATCCAAAAGTAATGTCACTGTTCCGCTGGTGAGTTTATTTGTTGGCGTACGTCAATAAAATTTATATCAAAATGTAAAGTAATTCAATTCTGATTAATACCATTTGTGTCATGTTTGAATATTAAAATAGCATTATATAGACATTCAAAATATACAACTGACGTCATGTCGCCGCACACGAAAATGACGTTATTTTTCCAGCGTATAATTACAGTTGATAAGACATGGGTGTATTTCTATGACCCAGAATTAAGACAGGCCTGTAACAATGTGTTTTCTTCACTACATAAAGACTCTTCTATGTAAATGTGTTTAAACACGTCATTAAGAATTGCAGGCAATACAGAAGTCCCCTACCGGAAACCGGAAGGGGACTAAAAATGGGTGAACAGACATGATTGTTGTATAGAACATCAATGATGATATTTTGAAAAGGAATGATGTAAGGAACATCAAATTTTGTTTACGACGTCATTGGCATGCGGCCATGTCCGTTAGTAGGCTTTCTATGTACACGTATATCTCAATAACAAATAATCGCATTATCATGAAATTTGGTAATTATATTGGAAATAGATTAATGTAGCTTCGTGTAAAATTGCGTTGTTTTATTTACAGTATGCACGATTTAACAGCACCAGTGACATTACTTTTCGATCTCCCCACGTATATGCACCCACATTGTATTTATGCAAGGCTGTAGCCAGACGCATACTTCATCAAGGCACATAAATGAGGGGAGATTTGGTGATGGGAAGCAAACAGCAGCCAAGCAAACTTACACTGAGGCCTTGATGTGACAAGTGTCATGATGTACCTCAGCATAGCTATGTGCACACTAAAAAAGCACCATGTTTATGAAAGAATATCACACAATTGCACCATATAAATAAAATTGCCAGAAATAAAGTCTATTCAGCATTCTGGCATGTTAATTAGCACGGTTCAGCAATCTGGCATGTTAATTAGCACGGTTCACAGCCAATCTATGAGTTCAGCATTCTGGCATGTTAATTAGCACGGTTCAGCAATCTGGCATGTTAATTAGCACAGTTCAGCATTCTGGCATGTTAATTAGCACGGTTCAGCAATCTGGCATGTTAATTAGCACGGTTCAGCAATCTGGCATGTTAATTAGCACGGTTCACAGCCAATCTATGAGTTCAGCATTCTGGCATGTTAATTATCACGGTTCAGCAATCTGGCATGTTAGCACCTTCCACAGCTAGTCTATCAGCAGCCTCGTTTCCTTCTATACCCTGATGACCATACACATGGACCTAACAAACAAATACAACATATCTCATTATACTTGTGATTGTCTCAACATGGAATAAATTGTTTGATTATAACACAGGTTAAACTAGGTAGTAAATTTATAGGTTTTGGAAGTACTTCAACTTAGACCCACCAGCAAATGTGATCAAACATCATATAGAAGCAACTTTGAAGTGGATAGTAATTTTCTACTCCAAAAAATACTGGATTATTCCAGTTTTTCATCCTGGGATGACCTTATTGTCCCTTTGGCCCAACAAAGTTGTATCTCACTATATACTATATATAGTGTATAGGGAGTTAAACCTTGTTGAAGGGACGCTTTATGGCACTTGTGTATAAAATATGACATTGTATCGTCTAGACGTCCACCAGGATTGATCCAGTATCTATAGTGTGTTATAGAAAGGAACAAGATACAAACAGGTACATGTATGTATTAAAGTAATAAAGAGTATATACCCAGTTTATATTAACTCCCTGTGCCATGTCTAGTAAACTTTCAAAGTCTTCCTTATTGATGACAGGTTTACCTGCTGCCGTCTTCCAACCTTTAGTTTTCCATCCGGGCACCCATTTTGTTATAGCTGAAACAAACCGCATCGGGTAAATTCACCTAATAGAAACATGTATCACCTGACTTTGGTTGCATCTGGGTTCGAATAACAATTATGTGTATTCTTATACATGTACTACAATAGTATTGTAACATTCATATGACATCACTTAAATCTCCTAAATGACATCATTTATGAATGAAATGACGTTATTTTTGGCATCATTTAAATAGCCGTGTCTTCATTCCAACAGAAAGGTGCCTATTTTCATGTTAATAGAGTCATACAATATAAAACTCATGTAAAGTCTATAATAGATAGTTTTCCCAGACATATGTCTTCTATTATACATCTACATGTATCTCCATGCATGTATTATATATTAAATCCTACTGCTGCACAAACATATATTGAGTACCTCTATTTGCATGATGTGACTCTACAGTGTTTGTATTAACATGCCTATTGCATCATTTTGTTTCACAATAACCCAATAATCCCAACAATCATATACAGTGAAACGTGCCTATGTGGTCACCTGAATCCAGTCACCTGTCTTAACAAATAGTTTGTACCGATAGTGGGATTCAAACCTATACTGAATGGCGTCATTGCCTAACAAGGCTAAAGCACATTTGAATAAATTCCAACTGGCCATTTGTATGTATTAAAAACACCTGAATCATATAGCCATCAACTCTGAAGCACAGGCACATATGGATACTGTTTTATCAAAGCACTTACGAAAATATTAAAGTTATGCAAACATTTGAATTCTTTATAATTCATAAACAACTGCAATTGGAGACGGATATGGTTAGTAGGGCTCAGTAACTGAACAAATATTAGTATTGCATTTCCATTTACCACACTTTATAATTGTTAACAAATTATGAAGAATTTAAATTTTATTGTAGGTATACTATTTCCGAATGTGCTTTGATAAAACAGTAACCTGACGTGTATCTCTTGTTGGACTGTTGTAGACAGAATATTGACTTTAATGAATCAATTTATTCATAATTTTATCTAAGGCAATGCCTAACAATTGGTAAGTGAACTGGCAGTTTATTGTAACTTACAGTTAATTAAGAATTTGCTGTCAGTTTTTACAGTCAGCTCAGAAAATCCTTGAAGCTTTGCTTGTTCCACTGCCTTTACAACAGCCTGAAAACATTATATAACATTACATAGTTAGATGTCATCATATCACCACATGTTATCATTTTGACCATACCGGTACTATTCTTTTCAGTGTATCAGCATTACATTGTACATAGTATAGACTGTAAAACTCTGTGTTAAAGACCATCTGCCAACAAAGACTAGTATTACAAAACTTGTTTGCAAAGATCAATTTTTCATTTTGGTGCGAGTCCAGAGTCACTGACTCATCAAATTGTCTTGGGGCTCATTGAATTTGGGAAACTATCATTCTTACATAGTGGGACTGGTTGACTTTTTAAGTTCAGTGGGAAAGGACTCATACTTTCCAAAATGAAACACTGGAAGACCACCAATTTTATCACTCATCAGTCCCATCAAACCATATTCACAGGGGTCCTACAATACTTTTTTCCGGATGTACTGCACTAGAAGTAGAACATCCTAATACATCAGTGGTTAGTCAAGTTCCCAGACTTATCACAGGTCAAGAATACTCTGGTGAACGAGAATTCACAATTTATACAATACGCTTACTTATTTTAAAGTACACGGGCAGAAAGTGATAGTGGTATATATTTGTTATACATTGCTATCAAACATTTCCAACAATGTATTTTATTACTTACAAATATTTCTGCTCTATTATTCGTCTGTCGTCCTGGTAACCGCTCACTCACATTGCTGTAAAACAAACAATATAACATTACATATAGGTATTTATTTATAACATTTGGCCAAATATTTAACGTTGTTCTCACATAAAATGTGAAATCTTTTAATTGTAGGTTATGCAAATGCATTTGTATTTATTTAATTCTAGAATCAACAAACAGAGGAAAGACAACAATTTTCATTTTGTTAATTTTCCTTGCAATATGGGGAAGGAATGGTGGTAAAGTGGGTAACGCTCAAGACTACAGATCAAGAGGTCTCTGGTTAGAATCTCTGCCAGGGCACCTGGTCAATTCTGAAACACTCAGTGTTTTCCACCAAACTAGAGGTGCATTGGTAGTTGTTCATGTATCTATGCTATACGCCGGGCACGTTAGTGAACCAAGTAGTCTATTCCAAAGGAGCAAGGATATTGCAACCCGGAATCCTTGTACCGGTATCACACAACTGTCTCACCCACAAAACTTAAGGTCATAGGCCAATTAGGCAGAGAAAATAACAAATGACCATACACTTTTACTACTGCATCTCAGTAGACCACAAATAATTAACTTGCAGTGCAGCAGAACCCCTTGCTTCATGAAATCAGGGGTGTCAATTTTCCTGATTAATCTGGAATTCCGGATTTATCATTACTGAAAGAGCAATGGCTTCTGACCAAAATAAAAGTTATTGGATGAAAATATCTCAAGAAATGGCAAAGTTATGGTCACTTTAATCTGCTCTGAAATACACTCGGCAAAACTTATAAGTACACACGTCGTTTTTTCGCTATAAATATTTTATTTTTTATTATTTTTGCATGAAATTTTGTCTACATGGTATTGACTATCAAAGGTATGGATAAATACATTTTTTTCTTCAAAATTAAATACAGCGGTTCATTGAACCATGAAACGTAAAAAAACGTAAAATGGCCGTAAAATTGACGCGTATGTGCAAATTATTTTTATGTAAGGTAAATTTGAATTTTAGATTTATTGTCAAATTAAAAAAACACAAATTTTAAATAATTCGATTTTTCAAACAACAACATGGTGTTTTTTTACTTTTAAAAATATTTTTTATTGTTATGGTCAAGGGGAGTTAACCATGTTTCAAATTGCATTTTTTATCAGAAGTCGATATTTCTAAACCTAAATTGGGCTGGTTCCTATCATTGTTTTCTTTATTACTGTGTCCATGATAGAAACATAGACTTGAAACCGTACTGTATCAGCGCAGCGGGCCATATGTGCATTAGCAACCTGACAATCGCCCGATGAACACACGGCATTATTGTGTTTTTTTAGATTCTGCTGTTGGCATCATTAATTTATTCTGTTTGTGACAATTTAAATCAGATGTTAAAAACATTGATTGTATTGTAATTCTACATATCCAATCTACATATGTAGAAATTTTCAGCACGATCAAACACGCATTGACCGAGCTATGGGCAAATAAACAAGTGTGTACTTATAAGTTTTGCCGAGTGTATTTTCTTTAATACAAACTGAGTTAATTATGGATACAGTGTCATTGAAGGCCTCTTGTTTGGTAAAAATGTTCGGCCGCATTACAATTTTCCTGATTTTTAATTTGGCCCTGTTGACACCCCTGTGAAATACAAGCGAGAAGTTGCAACTTATGATTCATTCATTTTGTTATAAAATTGAAATGTATCAGTCTTTAACAAATCATTATACTTAATACAATGTATCAACATTTTACTGTACATTCTTACTTTACATGACTAACATAAATACTTACTAAGGATGACCAGGTCCCCAATAAACCCCTATACCAGCTTTAGAATGAAGTGTACCATTAATGAAATGTGTTATATATTAGTACTGTACTTACTAAGAATGACTAGGTCCCTAATAGACCCCTATACCAGCTTTAGCATAAAGTGTACCATTATTGAAATGTGTTATATATCAGTACTTACTAAGGATGACTAGGTCCCTAATAGATCCCTATACCAGCTTTAGCATGAAGTGTACCATTATTGAAATGTGTTATATATCAATACTTACTAAGGATGACTAGGTCCCCAATAGACCCCTATACCAGCTTTAGCATGAAGTGTACCATTAATGAAATGTGTTATATATCAATACTTACTAAGGATGACTAGGTCCCCAATAGACCCCTATACCAGCTTTAGCATGAGGTGTACTATTATTGAAATGTGTTATATATCAATACTTACTAAGGATGACTAGGTCCCCAATAGACCCCTATACCAGCTTTAGCATGAGGTGTACCATTATTGAAATGTGTTATATATCAATACTTACTAAGGATGACTAGGTCCCCAATAGACCCCTATACCAGCTTTAGCATGAGGTGTACCATTATTGAAATGTGTTATATATCAATACTTACTAAGGATGACTAGGTCCCCAATAGACCCCTATACCAGCTTTAGCATGAGGTGTACCATTATTAACGCAAGCACCGTCTGTATAAACAACGGGAGAACAACTGTCAGAATCACAAGCTGAAATAAATAGCATACATATAAATATACTTCTGACACTTCAACAAAGCAGTGGCCTTAATTTTTTATATGACTATTTTGTTTTAAGCTTTTGAGATGACATTAGGATCGGGCAGAGAAATTTGTTATTTAGAAAGTTTGCAGGTCATACTAAGAGATGAATATCAAGGGTTCAAGGTATGTACTACATTTTCTGACTTGACAGTAATCATTATATAGCCCAAAATCCATTTAATAACTTACTAATAAGGTAAAAGTCAATAACAAGAAATATGGTTTAATGGAAATTTTACTTGCAAATTCCAGGAGTTTAGGCTACAAGCAAGGGTCAGTAGGAGCACTATAACCAAAAGATTAATGCCCTTACATATAAATTAGGAATGGTAACATAAGCACCATTTTTACTGTTAATGCAGTCAATCTATACTGTTTCCCAAAATGATCTTGGTGTGTGATTCCTAGTACTAGGTTGGTCTGGTAATATGTCACAAATTGGCTACATTCACAACCTTCATCCTTATGACAAGAAGTCATATCCAGGAAGCGATTGGGTTGATAAACTTGGCCCAGATATCATACTAATAAACAGACATTTGAAGACTATCAGATGAAAACTTTTGAATATGAGCACCGACAAATTACTAGATGCCACTTCCGCCCGCCTGTGGTGGATGGGTGTGTACATTATGTCTCATCTTTTCACAGGTGTATAAATGGCTAAATGTTGCTGAAAAAACCATACTAACCTAGTCTTGCAGATGTGTGTAGTTGTCTGGCTTCATCAAGATCTATCATCTGTGTAACTCGGTTCTGTTTCCAGTTAGAGCTAGACGCTGGAGCTGGTGATTTATGGTATGGTTTCGCTGAGTGAGATACAGTCTTACTTGGCTTAGATTTACCCGGTGTATCTACATGTAAGAATTTAAGGAAGAAGATATTATTTCATGCAACCTGAAATGCTGTGATCTAACCTAAGTTTGCCTCCACTATCCATTACAAAGGATTTAGTTTGTAATGTTTACATGTTAATGTGTTGTAACAATATGTATACAGGAGTCCTACAATGCCGACTTCGCTGCATTAGAAAGAATGAACTTTTCTGCAGAAAATAAAAGATATTTGATGAAAAAAATTGCAGTTTTGACAATGTTATGATCATTAGAAATTTCAATAGCAGAACTTTAGCAATAGAGCAATGTTTTAACTGAGATTTAGAGAAGGGGTGTGTGCTAATGGAACCCGAAACAGACTTTCGACTCATTTTCATGACTGGGCATTATGCCTCAGTAAGACCTCTGATGTATAGCAGTACTGTACAACCTCTCCAGAGCGGCTCTCTGTAAGCAACAGCCTCTGTATAACAACACCTTAAAAAAATTCCCTATGTCGCTGTGTACTATAAGTTTAACCTCTGTAGAGCACCAACGTCTAAAACAACACCAATACTTGCAGGAGGTTGTACGGAATGATTTTATTTTCCAATAACTTAGAAGCAAACCCCTGTGATAGCGGTCATACAGACATTACATTAATTGAATGAACATAATATACAGTCCAACTTGTCTTCAGCAACCAGGCAATGGATGAATCAAGTGTGGATGCTTAAACCAGATGACAGTTTATTACAGGTGTATTTAGGGGATTTTATATAAAAGTTATTCTACAGAAATAATGTTGTCCTTTTTACATTCAAGATAAAAAAATGACTTAAATAAATTCTTGCACAAGTATCATGTTACTACCATAAACAGGAGTTAAGCATTTAATTAACACATTATAATAAGCCTTACCACACTGTTCTTTGACTTGTTTTAACCGACATTGTGCAACAAGAAGGTTCTTCTCTGCTTCCTTCAGTTTCAGCTTTTCCTTCAACACTTCAATCTCCTTGTCAATAATCTTCAGTTCAGCACAAGTTTGTGAGTCATCCACCATTGTAGACTGAGAGGCAGACTTGTTGCTATAAGCTGTACTTGATGGTGTACCATTTCTACTGGTATGTGAGTTAAACCCTGGATATAAAATATTCTATGAATTGTATAGATCTGCATTGAAAGTTCATTTGCTATAATATATATTATTATATGTACATTTATTTGCAAGGAAATATAGTAAATTAGCTATGAGTCAAAATGTGTCAATATACAGAGGTTAATGATATCTTACAAATTCCAATTGGTCACACAGGTGGTATGGTGGCATGGCGGATAACACTTTGACAATCTATAATTGCATTTCTGAAACACTTTTTAGTGTGTACCACCAACAGGAGAAAAACTGGAAATCCAGAGATAAGTCGTGTATATGAGGGTGCTATACACATGGCATGTTAAAGAACTAAGGAGCCTATTCGGAAAGAGCTAAGTTATCGCACAAGGATTCCTTGTATCACAAAAACTGTCATCACTCCTTGTCTGCACCTGTCACACAAATTTGTGATAATGCTCTAATTAATGGATGAGAGAATGAACCACACATAGCCCGGCTGTCATACCAGCAGATGTTGCTATAACCCATACCTGGAACATCAAAGCCATTGATAAAATTCTTGGCTTCTACTTCACTGTCGAACTTTTTGTACCGTGCACCATTATACTGATCAACTTGTGTCTTACATTCTGCCCTGAAAAGTAAGTTGGTAGCATTATTTCTAAAATTAATCAATTAATTCTTAAAGACTTGGTTTTGATATGATTGTAAGACTGTCATAAGTAACAAATGCGACCAAAAACACTCAATGACTAAAGAAAAACGACACCTTGAAGTGTGTACAAATCTGCAACTTAAGAAAAGCAAATTAGCCAATGCGCAGAATTAGCTGCAACGACTGTATAGGCCAACAAATTGTCTGTACAGGTAAAGTACAACTGTACAGAGGTATGTATTTCACACCTTATTGTTTATTTTCAATTGTGAACACCATCGACAGGAAAATCCTTTTGTTAAATTGGCACCTGTTTGTTTACATTCAAGACTGGTGAATTTAATATGTAAGTGTGATTGTGATTGTAATAGCATCATAAACAGCATGGTTTATAGGTGGTTTAATTTCACTAATTTTTTAATTAACCAAGAGCTGCCACCTTAATGAACAGATGCCCCTGAAGTGAGATGTTGATAGTATACACAAGAACTTTAAGTTACCAAAATGTCCCAAGTTCCAAAAGGGCCATAACTCCTTACAAAATAATCCTAAAGTTATATGACTTGTCTAGTAAAGTTGACTAATGATGTTACGTATGACTAATAAGTTCTATTACAATAGCATTGAGAGTAAACAAAATACTGTATTAAAAACTTTAACTAAAATATCTAAGTTAAAAAGGGTCATAACTCTTTACAAAATCATCCGTGAGTTATCCCACTTGTCTGTTTAGGGTAGTTTACTAATGACAATAAATCAGAATGTCAAGTTCAATGCAATAGCATTAATAGTAAACAAAATATTGACCTTTTTTTCACTCCTTACAAAATGCCCCTTGTGTAGTGAAGTTGACTTATTAATGACAATAAATAAGTGTACCAAGTTTCAATGCGATACCATTGTTATTAAACATATTACTGAAATATATTAAAAACTTTAACCTGAATGCCCGGACAAACCGACAGACATACATTCAGACAGACAGATGGACAAACAGTTCAATTTTAATATGCCACCCTTTTTGGGGGCATATAAATTGTGCAAGATAATAAGTATCAATGTACTGTATGATTTTAATAATAATACTTCTTATGTTTTCATACAGCACTAGTAATTAATATTAACAAGATATCAATTATAATTACACATTAATATTACAACTTCAATACAAGGCTGGTAGACGAAAAAGAAAGTATACTGGCAGGCATCCTACATCCGGATACTTTTGGCATATTTTCACGATAACTCAAGAAATGTGTAAATCAAGCCATTGAAATTTCACCTGAACGAAGCTAGGTTCGTCTCTGAATTGAAGTGTTTACTTCTTTAAAAATAGCTCAAGTGCAATTTTGAGGGCCGTTGTAGGGTTCACCACATCACCTCATTTTTAAGGCCAACAGGACCATCAATCCAGACACTGTGTTGTCGCGTTTTTTATTCTGAACAGGCGTTAAATATCAAATTAAACTTGGTAATGAATCAAGGGAGAGCACCAATGAACGGTTTGTGCAAAATTTATGACAAAAATAGCTTTGTACGATGTTTTGAACTGCACATATTTATTAAAGCTATATTTTCCTGGTTGAACTGTTTACAAAACATCCCAATGTCTTACCTCATATTTAGCAGAAGGACCATAGTTTACATTCCAGGGCTGCGCATGTGAAGTTATGCGATTTTCTACTTCCCGGTAATGTAAACATGCTTCGCGAGTACAGACGAAAATAAATGCAACATTTCTTGTAAAATATTTAACTTTAATCGTTGCTACTTTGTAGTGTTGACAAAATTCAAGCGTCTAATTGATTGACAACAGATGATCAAAATTAATGGCCGCACTAAAGCATTTTTGGGACTGTCCGGATTGGTGGTCTTCGGGATTTGGTGGTCGCCAACCAGTATCTATAAACATTCATCTTCCGAAAATCGCTGTACACAATTTTAACGAATTGGTTTGGATGCAATTGCATGCAAATAAAAGCGAAAATTAGGCACAACATTGGTGGAAAAAATGATAAACTGTATAAACAGATCTTGCGATTAGGCTACTCATAAAATATCATTTATATGTCATGAGCCCCAGGCTGAGGTGTAAAAGGAATTCCTTTTCATGAATTATGAAGATTTATGGGACGTCATAGCTTACGACAGTTTCAATACACAGGTAAATTTCCTTAAACAAGCTCTACTAGTACTACTGCCGTACAAGCATAGAAGGGCTTTCGAGACATTGGCCAGCGGCCACATTATTTTACTTTTGGGTCGAAATGTTTTGGTGACGAATTGCTGATAAAATAAACTGAAACAGTGAAATCGACTGACTAAAGAATAAACAGAAGAGTTAATTTATGTACCAAGTATGATAGATTCCGGGACATTTTCCTCTTCGAACAGCATAAAATGGCATCTGCAAATCACTTATACAACAAGTTTTAAGCGAATTTATCGTGGAATGAATAATTGCACGACATGTAAACATCACCGTTTTTCCGGATTTATTTACGACCGGACAGACTTGGGTTTTATACAAATCCTAGAACGAAACCAGTCTGCGAATCAACTTCCTTTTCCGTTATCGCCATACATAGAAGGTGCATATTATTACTATACCTTAGAGAATCCTGTTTTACCGACTTGAATCTGCTATAATCTTTCTATCTTGATGGCTGTATTTAAAGAAGGAAAATCTAACCATTGATTTGTGCTGTTATTTAACTGTATAGATATGTTTCATGCGCAATATTGACATTTACTTCTTGTTGATGTTGGATCTTGAGATCGGATACTTCCAGAAAACCTGTGTGTTTTGATATTTCCTTTGATTGTTTTGTGTCATGACGACATTGACATTATCCTATTTATCATGCTATGTCTTAAATACCTAGGAACTGCTGACTGCAACTGGAATTTTTCTTAGATCTGTGAAGGCTGGTCACTTGACATTTTAGTTTTTTTGTGAATTTCCAATTTTAAACTAATGCAAATGTTAACTGAAACGTTTGGTGTCATGATTTGTAGAAGTGTGTAAAGGATTTAATTACTAATAGGGGAGAACCTTGTGTATTCAGCCGGCTTGCTTAGTCTTGAGCATTCTCCCTGTAAGTGAAGGGGCCCATGTTCGAGTCCTGGTCTGGTTGCACATTTTTCTCACCTTGTTACATTTGGAACCCACTACACCCTTAGAATGTCCCACAGAGGTTCTAATAACTCCTTGAATTGTGTACTGGATAGGTATAATTTCTAATAGGGAACAACCTTGTGTAGGCAGTTTGCTAGCTCAGCCGGTAGAGCATTCGCCCTGTAAGCGAAGGGTCCCAGGTTCGTGCCCGGGTCTGGTTGCACATTTTCTCGCCCAGTTCACTCATTTTTGCGTGTCAAATTCCTGGCCAAAGCGAAAAATTGATTTGTTACCAACTGGGGAGCACTAAAAGTATTGCAGATAGGCTGATACAGCACTTGCGTTAGCGTGCGTACGGGCGTATATTACGCCAGGAAATCGGCCGTGTACGCTAGAAATCAAATTATCGTTCGTACAGCGTACGTCAATAAAATATGTTATACGCCGATAATCAATACGCAGGACGTCCTGTTGTGTAAACTTCAGACGGTGAAAGCCGCATCAGACTGATTTCATTAATCACGCTAGATCATTGGCCAATCGATAAAAGTATGCTCCGCCCACTTATTGTCAGCTAATTTGATTGACGGCCTGATCATGCGTACTGTACATAATAATGTACGTGATCGCTGCGGTAATAAAATTCACTAAAGGTGTGTAAAACGCGTCGCGCTAATAATCTCGTGTAGAGACAGATAATTGTGTTGTTACAAACCGTTACGTAAACACGTATGCTTTCATTGATTTTATTGAATTATCGATTTTATTTTATAAATTTGTCGTACGTTGGGTAAGCGTAATTCTTAGTTGTACGCATAATTAAAAAAAGACATGAGTCAAAACGTATGTTCTGCAAAAATCGAGTTTAAAAAGAATAATTTACCTTGTAATTCATATTCCGCGCGTTTACATAAATCCCAGACACAATATATCACAACTCTAACATACTTTTGCCAACGTTCGGTCGGCAGTTTCATCAAACCAGCGTGCGGCATCAATGTCTATGTTAAGGACGTTTGATGTGACCGACGCGCTTCCCTTCAAAGGTGCGGGTAGTGCCTCGGCGGTCTTTGATCGTGCGGCATGCGAATTTATCCCGTAAACTGTATGCGATACACGTGTGTTAAATTTGAGGAATTTATTGATCGACGCAGCGAATTTTTTTCTGAATTTGCATAGCGCGAACATTAAAATTGTGTAAATGACGTGGTGTTCGGAAGCATTAAATGGTGCTGGTATTATTCAAGTTTTAACACATTTTGGGGCATTTAAACAATAGCAATTAAGATATGAGTTTAGGTGCATAAATTACTGCAAATGACCGGGAAAAGAACGACTTATATGACATACAAGTTGCACTATTTCGGATATGTACATATCTTCGGATAAACTCGTGTTTTATTTTAATCAGTCATACGGTTTTGGCTTCTATTATTGTAAGAATTCAAGTGTGCTATTAGTACTTAAATCAAGTAACATTTTTTGAACATCTTATTCTTAACCCTATACTCCATAGACATACCTCAATTTTCAATAAAATATGTATCGTGTTCAGAAATAAATTTTCATTGTTTACCTCATGATTGTGTATATACATCTTGCTGATAATAAGGATGACCAATTAAAATGTTTATAAGCAGGCTACTAGTATATGCCGATTTAGCAAAGGGTTAAAATGGATTGTAAATATGCTTGAACCAGTACACTGAACTGACCATATCATTGAGCAATCATACATGTAGCTGGATTGATCATATATCAAAACAATACACAGTAACACATATTAAGTAAAGGGTTAAATGGGCTCTAAGTACAGATAAAATATTTCATGAATGTAATCTGAACTTAGTAACAATGGTTGGACAATCCTACATACTGTTGGATGGCACTACATTACTGAATGTACACGCAGAGTTGATGTTCGAAACTTGGGACTTCCGTAAAATCATACTGGGACTTCCCAAATCAAAGGTCAGGAAGTCGGGACTTCCTGAAATTTAACCTTAGTGCAGGGCCTGCTGATAGCAGACTGTCCGTTTCATAGCAAAGCACTACCAAAGTAGTCCAGATGATTGACATACAGATGAATGCCATAAGTGATCATCGCTATTAAGTACTCACAACTTTTTCCAACTATAGCAGGGGGCGTTAACAGACGTCTTCCCGTCAGAGAATCTCATTATAATCATGCAGTTTTCCTCTAAACTTCAATTTACTGCAAGTTTTTTCTTGCCCTTTGCAACAAGTTTTTTTCCCCAAATTTTAAGAGAAGGTTCATATAGAACTAGGTTATTACTGTAAACCTATAAATTATTTTGCGCGATTTAGTTTAGCACAGTTCGTGTTTGGTAGAATTTGGTGAAAAAAAGTCACTGCGAAAGTTCTAAAAACATTAATATCGACAATGCAGGAAACTTAAAACGCGAAAGTTTGTATTTGGGAAAATCGGTATGCCGACGATCAGAAAAACGCGAAAAGTAGTATTCGTGAAAGTAAATTGGTTTGCAGTGGATATTAATTACTTTTTTTCGTAACTGTTTCCGACTTCACAGTGGAGTATCCCAGAAGTTGTCGATGAACCTTAAATTTTGTATTTTTCCTTTCAGATGTACTCGGCGAGAGCTAAGATAGTGAAGGCTCCTGGTGAGAAACCAGATGAGTTTGAGTCATCAATTTCTCAGGTATGTTACTTGGTATAAGTTAATCTTAAGTTTCTTACATACATCTCCTTGTGTTAATTGTGCGTCACATTATTTTTTTTTTGGAACACAGAGCTGGTATGACATCAGTATACCCAGACTTATCAAGTCTGTTTGTCTTACAGGCCCTAAAACAATTCACTTGTGAATATCATATATGTATAAGATAATACTTTAAATTTATGAAGGGACAAGATTTTAATCGGGATAGTGAGGGTACAGTACTATACTTACAACAGTATCTGCACTACATTAAAAATGAATTTGTTTTATGGACATTCTTTCTTAATATCAGTTAACTGTAGAAATGTTAAATATCGTGACCTATTTTTCAGGCTCTTTTGGAGCTCGAGATGAACAGTGATCTGAAGGCTCAACTTAGAGAATTGTACATCACAGCAGCTAAGGTAAGAACTTGACAATGTTGGACATATTTGTTTAAGCTCAATGATTGGCGTGCTTGTCGTTTAACCTGGCGACCCAGGTTCAAGTGCCAGTGGAGGCACTCGTATTAGTATGCCTGCCATATTTCAGCAGAAAGTTGACTGGCAAATAAAAGTTATGCTTGGCATTTAAGGATTGCTTCACCTAAACTTAAGTGATTTACTTATACCGTCCCCTCATTAAGTCGTAAAATTTGGTGAAAGTAACAGAGATTATTTATTAATCTTGAAATTTGATGCTAAGGCTAGTCATGCTTCTTGGTCAGAGTCTTCTATTTTCTGGTAATTTGTTGGAACCCAGTTGTAATAGAATTTCTTGTTACCATTCTATGTTAATGTTAACTATTTATGTTGTTTGTAGGAGATTGATGTGGCGGGTAAGAAGGCCATTATCATCTTTGTTCCTGTGCCACAGCTTAGAAGCTACCAGAAAATCCAGACACGTCTTGTACGTGAATTGGAGAAGAAGTTTAGTGGCAAACATGTTGTTTTCATTGCACAGGTATGCATTATTGACCCTGTGGGTCATTCTTCTTCATTAATTTTCAGCATGTCAACTTGCGGTACTTCTGTTTAATATGAATATTAAGTACTTTCTAGCACACTTGGGAATGGTTTCATCATAGCACTTCTCGAAATCTCAAACCTACCCTCAAATTTAGATTCATTTAATTACTTTTATAAATACAAATAGGGAACAGGCCTAGACACTTAACTATTTTGGCCACTGGTCCCACTGGGCAAAAGCGCCCAATTTGTAAATAGGACAGTTACTGGTCCTCCAGAATTTTCACTTGTCCTTCTGGATTTTCACTTGTCCTTCTGGATTTTCACTGGTAGCGGACCTGTGTTTGTGATGAGCCCTGAGGGAACATGTATGATTTGTAGGAGTTAATGCACTGCATCATTGTTAATATAATAGATCCATTTACCACACTGTAGAATTACTGAGAATTTATATTTGGACGCAAGATTAAAATTTCATTCAATGCCCAACTTCTTGGCTACAGATACTTACCCTGGGTAACATGTATGTCCTTTCAACAATTCTTCTCCTTGGAATACTACCTGATTGTTCAAATTTTATTTTCATACGAGTTAAAAGTCTTGTGATGGTATAGTTGGTGTATTATTTTGTATTTGGTTAGTAGCATGTTGAATAAAATCATCGTCTTACAAGTTAGGTCTACTATTTTTCAGAGGCGTATTTTGCCAAAACCAACAAGAAAAACAAAAAGGAAGCAAAAACAAAAGAGACCAAGAAGGTAAAAATGTTACAATTTAATAATATATATTATTCCTAGATGTTAGTCTGGCCAAACAATGTGCTGCTTCTGCAGTAATTTTGTAAACCCTATTGGTTGGTCATATGTTCTACCATTTAACTAGAACTTACAGATCTATGGGCATGATTAAAATGCATAAATCATCAAGTCCACTTGTGTTGAATTAAAATTTGAGCAGGGCGGTGTCTTTGTTGTGATTTAAAAGATAGAGCTGTGTATCAGATATTTGGATTGTAGTCTTTTATTTCTACTGCAAAAAAAAATAGTGGATGTTTGGTTATGCTAATTAAAATGCTCGGTTTTTGAGTCATTAGTACATGACATTTGAGACTTTGAATAATCTGTTTTAATTGTATTTCAGCCGTACATTGACTGCAGTACATGAATCAATCTTGGACGACCTTTGCTTTCCATCAGAAATTGTTGGTAAGAGAATCAGAATAAAGCTGGATGGCTCTAGACTCATCAAAGTTCACTTGGAGAAAACACAACAAACTAACATAGAGCATAAGGTTAGTAGTGGACTTTATCCATGGTGATATTTACAAACTTTGTCAGGCATCGCTGTCGAGCATGCCAAGCTAGAGTGGCATGGTGGTCGAGTGGATAACACACTTGACTACTGATCGAGTGGTCTCGGGTTCGAATATCGGCTGGGACACTTGGTCATTTCTTAAACACTTTTCAGTGCTTCCCTCCTAACTAGAGATGAACTGGTTGGAAACCCAGAGGTAGTCTCGCTTGTATCGGTGCTATACACCGGACACGTTAAAGAACCAGGGAGTCTTTTCGGAATGAGCTAGAGTAACGCACCCGGATTCCTTGAATCACAACTCTTTCTCTTTAACTTGCTGTCCCTTCAGCAAAAACACAGGACCCCATTGGAAATAAGTGCTTGCACTTTCATGGGTTATCCTTGACCGAAAGGCCTAAATAATTACATACATACAAGCGTAGCCTTTATTGTCAGAGCATACAATTTGTCTAGTAATATAAAAGTAGGTTGGCCTCAGTCTAGAAAACAAGGAAAATTCCAATATAAATTCCCTGCAGAGAAAAATCGGGGAATTTCAAAATTTCCCAAAAAATCAGGAAATGATACCATTGAAAATCACCTTTCTGTCAGGGAATTTCATTCTTCATTTTCTGTGGCCTCCCTGTAAAATCATCAATCTGGGGTCAAAGGTGGCAATTTAATTGAAAATGTGAAAAAAACTCATTGATTTGTGACATTGCTGGGTATAAACATAACTAAACCATGCCAAGTTGTTTAAGTATCATGTTGAAGTGCTCAGTTTGTGTTTCATTCGGTACCATTGTGACTGAATACCACAAAGTGAAATAGCTAGAAAGTAAATGTAAGATAAGAAATACTGGATCATACAAAGGTCAAAGAAATGATGAACAATAATTGACAAGCATATATCTGAAAATTAATGCTGATGAATTGTTCTGATTATATGACAATATAAACTGAAATAAAATCCTAGGGCAGTTAACGTTCTTCTAAATACAAAACGGAGCAAATTCATACTATGTCTGGGTTCTCATGGTCAGGGGAAAAGATAAATTTTTTCAAGGTCAGGAAAAAGTCAGGGAATTTTGGAATTAGTCAGGGAAATCTGTAAATTGAGCAAGTCAGGGAATTTTTCATTACAGCCCTTGATGAGTGTCATTTCCTATGAAGAAAATACCTAAGATGGAAAAAGTCGCCCGCTATGCAAGCTCGCAAATAATTCTAAATTATAATAACAATCAGCAACCTTAAAAACTGCTACCTTAAACTTTTTTGTTCCATTATATAAAGCAATAATAGCCTCCTTTTCTCTTATTTTATTGCCATATTTTGCTCTAACAAAAAGATGCTGTTTCGCGCGATCGCTCTAAAAAGTCAAGGAAAACTTTGTTGGAACCCTGTTTGTATTTGAAATGATGAACAATAATTGACAAGCATATAACTGAAAATAAATGCTGATTACTTGTTCTGATCATGGACTTTTATTATGCCCCCCATCTTTGATGAGGGGGTATATTGCTTTGCACATGTCTGTCTGTCGGTCGTATAAAATGGTTTCCGTTCAATAACTCAAGAACGCTTTGACCTAGGATCTTCAAACTTTACATGGAGGTTGGTCATCAATGGTAGATGACCCCTATTGATTTTGGGGTCAGTAGATAAAACCTTGACCTTGACCATTTCTGACTATTTAATTGGTTTCCGTTCAATAACTCAAGAACGCTTTGACCTAGGATCTTCAAACTTTACATGGAAGTTGGTCATCAATGGTAGATGAACCCTATTGATTTTGGGGTCAGTATATCAAAGGTCCAGGTCACTGTGACCTTTACCATTTCTGACTAATTGGTTTCTGTTCATTAACTCAAGAACGCTTTGACCTAGGATCTTCAAACTTTACATGGATGCTGGTCATCAATGGTAGATGACCCCTATTGATTTTGAGGTCAGTAGGTCAAAGGTCAAGGCCACAGTGACCTTTACCATTTCTGACTATTGGGCTGCCATGGGGCATACGTGTTTTACAAACATCTCTTGTTAATATTATGCCGTAGGTCAAGGTCACGTTTACCCTACAAGAATGTTCGGTTGCCATTGGGGGGAAAACTTAGTTTAAACATTTCTCTTGTAAAAGCTTATTCAAGCGTTTGAAATGATGAATAATAATTGACAAGCATATAACTGAAATATAGTGCTGATTAATTTTTCTGATCTCAAAAATCTGTTACTATAATGAT
Source organism: Spisula solida (assembly GCA_947247005.1). Classification (NCBI taxonomy): domain Eukaryota; kingdom Metazoa; phylum Mollusca; class Bivalvia; order Venerida; family Mactridae; genus Spisula; species Spisula solida. The sequence goes on along the minus strand of OX365948.1, from coordinate 4,095,377 downwards.
ATAGTAAATTTAGTCAATAGTGACTGCAGTAGGTTCACATTCTTTTGAGCATAGAAATATACAGTATACTACAACTGATTTATGTTAAGACATTACTATTTTCTTTCTGTGGAGCGGATTTGTATTGATATATTATCAGGGCCTCCGCTGGCTTTTTTTAACTTGTAGCCACAACATTAGCCAATTGAGAAAAGTTGTAGCCACTCTTTAGCCACTTTGAGCCAACCCGAGCCAGATTGTTGTATTAACTTAATCATTGTTTATATAAAGTGAATAAACATGAAATAATTAACAAATATCTTGCATTTATTGAGCTTTATTACATATATATCAGTTTATACTCAGATAAAATACTGTATTAAATAATGCAGTTCAATTAACACATAAATAGTCACACATATCACTCGGCTATACTGTTCAACTATCATTCACTTCAATTGTAATCAAAGGCATATCTTCTAACATTATTCTAAGTAATGGATCTTCAACTTTCTAAATCCTAATTTTGGAGACTGGAATGTTCATCATATAAGTCTGTTGGGACGTCACGTTCAAACTGATGTTGTTCAACCCTGAAATGAGAAAAAAGAACCATGAATACAAAGTGCAAAGCAGATTTCCACTTTTAAATCTGAGATGTAGATTGCCATTAGTGTAGCCTAGCTAGGTCTAGATGTTGCCACTTTTTAATATAGACAATGTAATATCTAATTAATTCCTCAGAATCCAATGATCTTTTAAAGTCAACATTCTTACAAGAAGCCATATTGTTCATTCTATTTCATTTCATACTGACACTGACAAAGTGTCACCAATGACTAATTATGTGTTTATAAATTATATTGAGTAGCAGCTAATAAAATCATCATAATCACGCTCTCTGTCAATTTTTATCATGATTTAAAATAAAATATGGACCCCTTAATTTTCGACGCTCGGCAAAAATTCGTCAAACAAATATCAGAACAATTGTTTTTACGCTGAGATGATTAATTATCAATCTACAATAACATCTGATTTACAATAAATTATTTCCAACACGTATTTTATCAACACCATAGAACGCTCGACACATTTAACTTACCGAAAATTATCGCAAGCGTCACCAAACAGTCAACATACTCCAATTCTACCTCGTGTGTCGATGTTTTGTTGTCGGTGAATTTCAAACGGAACATCTACGAAGATGTCACCCATTTAATAGCCGTTAATCCCTCAATTAACTTCCCAACCGATTTGTTTTGACAGCTGACACGAACGGCCGTGACCTTGCTTTATTCTAGACTGGATATCGATTTTCACGGCTTTAGCGAGGCGCGCATGTACACAAATTAAGAACCGGTCTGTACCGCTTATATCATTGAAATTTAATCGGAAAAAATATGCGTTCGCCAACATTTTCGCCAATTAGCAAAAGTTCTAGCCACATTCGCAAATCTCTAGCAAATGGCTAATTTGGCGAGCGATAGCGGGGGCCCTGATTATTGACAGTCATCACGGTGAAATCTTTGACATCCCAGACAGTAGCAATGAAAAATTATTTCAATAAATTATATTTAGGATGATAGTTCATCCGTTCTGAGTGAGATAGCCTAGATTTGTTCCTACTGCCTATTACTGGAGAATATACTGAAATGTAATGAAGTTAACCGTTTACGAAGGACGCTGCATCATTGTGTGGTATTGACAAGAACTTTCCCTTTGTATTACATTTATCAAGTGTATGATGTGATGAATAAGAATAGACAAGCATATAACTGAAATATATTGCTGATTATATATTCTGATCATTTATCTAATGAATTGAAATTTATTTTATTTTGACAAAGTTTTAGTTTTATCTCATTCTGAGAAATTTGACTGTTTGTGAAGCCTCAGGGTTGTTTGTTTATTAAATAAGGGCAAATTGTGATGTAATGGGACAGAGGAGGTAACACTGAGTTGTAACTTGTATCACTTGTACTATTGGTATGTGAATATAATGACTGTTACTATCTTCATATGCCTGTCATAATTCAGCTGAATGCTGACTGGCAAATAAAAGCTATGCTCGGCATTACATCTTCAGTTGTCAGTCAATATTGAATTAGCGTAATGTCATATAGGCTGAACATTTTCTGTAGATATTGAGCTTTTTTCCCCGTCTTAAGCAGGGGTCGGTCGTTAAGAGGCCTCTCTTAAAAAATTTCTTTCCCTTCAGCAAAATTATGAAGTTAATTATCTCTCGTTTCTATTTCAGTTGGACACATTCACGGCCGTGTACAAGAAACTTACTGGGAAGGACGTTAATTTTGAATTTCCCGAATAAATGCTCTGTATGTCATAAACTTAATAAATTAAGTGGCGAAGAAATGAAGTGTTATTTTGTATTTGGATTATTGGATATATAGAGCAGATTATGTTGTTGCTGTAGGATGTGTTCAATAGCTGCCGGTGTTTCCTCTTTGAGGGACGAGTTTCAACAGCTCTCCAAATGTCATAAATTTATCTAGCACAGTAACTTGTTTCTTGCCTGAGAGATCTCTTCCTACATGTTGTAACTCATCTGAGGACAAAGTGCTCATGGGAAGCATTCAGGATTGTTGGATGGCGGTTGTCTGCAATTGATTTCTAAACACTTGAGAGGGTCACAATTCTGATTTAATCTTCATGAAACTTGGTTACATTTTTGTGATCACTCTTCGTCCGTCAACAATTGGCTTGTGTAGACACTAGAGGTCACAATTTTGACTTAATCTTCATGAAACTTGGTCACAATGATCATCTCAGTAAAATTAGGCCAGGTTCGATATTGGGTCATCCGGGGTCAAAAACTAGGTCACATGGTCAAATCATAGAAAACCCTTGTGTAGTCACTAGAGGTCACAATTTTGACTTAATCTTTATGAAACTTGGTCACAATGATCATCTCAACAAAATTTAGGTCAAGTTCGATATTAGGTCATCCGGGGTCAAAAACTAGGTCACAAGGTCAAATCATAGAAAAACCTTGTGTAGTCACTAGAGGTCACAATTTTGACTTAATCTTCATGAAACTTGGTCACAATGATCATCTCAACAAAATTTAGGTCAAGTTTGATATTGGGTCATCTGGGGTCAATAACTAGGTCACAAGGTCAAATCATAGAAAACCCTTGTGTAGTCACTTGAGGTCACAATTTTGGTCTAATCTTTATGAAACTCGGTCACAATGATCATTTTAACGAAATCTAGGTCAAGTTCGATATTGGGTCATCGTGGGTCAAAAACTAGGTCACAAGGGAAAATAATAGACAAACTTTGTGTAGTCACTAGAGGTGACAGTTTTAGTCTTGATCTTTACGAAACTAAGTCACAACGATCATCACAACAAAATCTAGGTCAAGCACGATATTGGGTCATCCGGGTCAAAAACTAGGTCATTAGATGAAATCATATATAAACCTTGTGTAGTCACTCGAGGTCACAATATTAGCCTAATCTGTATGAAACTTGGGTCACAATGATCATCCCAACAAAATCTAGGTCTACAAATTATCATGGAAGAGTAGAACCTGCCACGACAAGGAACAGCACCTGGAGACAAATCCAGCCCACTGGACCACAGTGTACTACATGTGTATAATCATCTATCACAAACCACTATGCATATGCATAATTATACCCCCCACATAACGAGTTGTAAGGGGGGTATACTGGATTCAGCTTGTCTGTCTGTCCGTAGACGCATTCTTGTGGACGAAACTCCTACAGTTTTTGCAGCATTTGCTTCAAACTTTAACAGATGAACAACCTCAACATGTAGATGTGCATTAAGGAAAGAATTTGCGCTGCAATTATTTTTTACAGAATTATGGCCCTTGGTACTTTTATGCACTATACAATATATAGTGAACAGTTCTTGTGGACGCAACTTCTACAGTTTTTGCAGCGTTTCCTTCCAACTTTATCAAATGAACAACCTTAACATGTAGATGTGCATAAATTGCGCTGCCATGATTTTTGACAGAATGATGGCCCTTTGTACTTTTATGCACTATACAATATATAGTGTAGTATATAGTGAATAGTGGACACAACTTCTCCTACAGCTTTTGCAGCATTTTCTTCAAACTTTAACAGATGAACAACCTCAACATGTAGATATGCAAAAAGAAAAGAATTAGCTGCAATGATTTTTGCAACGCTGGGGTATATTAGTCTGCCGAATGGCGACAGTTCTAGTTTTATGTAACCGACAGAGTGCAACCCCCAAAATTGCAATGCGGAAGCTGTGATAAGAAAATGGGTGTTAACAAAGTCATTTCTGCCTGATTATTCTAGCTTGATCGCTTGCGTTCATTCATTAGCCTGGTTACGAGATTCCCAATTTGAACAGGGATGTGTTGCAATCCTGTCTTTATTATAGGGTGATTTGTGCTAGATCAACTGCTGATATTTTATGAATTCAGCTTCAGCAGTATCAAAATATGCGAGCATCCTCGTTTTATGTCCATTAAGATGACATAGTGAGAGATCATGTTTGTATACAAAGGTATTCATACCACCAGCTAGCTATTGGTGAATGGCAGGTTTTTATTGTTCATTCATCCAATAGATTCCTGATGGGCATTTTGCATATGAATACGGTGATCTCTCCTATACCTGTAATAAATTGAATGATACTAACAACAAATGATTTCATAGCTTTGTATTTCTCATATTAAATAATATGGGACTTTCCATACATAACTTTAAACACAATATGTTGACATGATTTCTGTACTATAGTCGCTATATCACAGTAATATAAAACACATATAATCAGGAAAAACATAGACACATGTAATAAGGGAACAGATTTCATCTGTACAACAGGCCACACAAAAAATGTTTTCGTCTCCCATCATCAGTAGGCTACTGTAGGTGATTCATAATAAGGTAAGATAACCATACCGAGTCCACAAAATGTATTTATCCAGTCACTTCCGGCAGACACTGTTCGATAAATATGGAAGGGGCGAAAGTCTATACAGATTACGGAATGAGTGTCTATACAGATTTGAATGTCGTAAAACTGGTATAATGTTGTCAATTATATATAATAGGTGTCTATACAGATTTGAATCGTTCTAACCTTCTGTCAATACAGATTTAAATAATTATATATTTCCTTATATACACGCATATGCACTTTGTGTCTATACAGATTTGAACATCTGTCTATACAGATTTGACCAAGTGTTTATACAGATTTGATCCAGTGTCTATACAGAGTTGACCAAGTGTCTTTACAGATTTGATCCAGTGTCTATACAGATTTGAACATTATTGTTACATAAGTCTATAACAATTTGAACTGTTCCAGCAATGGAAAGAGCTGTCTATACATATTTGGTGTCTATACAGATTTGGTGCCTGGTGTCTATACAGCTAGGTTTGTTGTCTGGTGTCCGTACAGATTTGGTGTCTTGAAGTTAGTTGTGTCTATACAGATTTGCAAACCCCCATCTATACATATTTTAGCCTGTCTAGGTAGCAATACTCGGTATATAGAACGAGCTAAATCTGTATAGACAACCAGTATATTTGTTTAGAAGCAATATTATTTAAATCTATATAGAATCTATAGATTCCATTGCTGTCTAGCACCATACGAATCTGTACAGACACCAAATCTAAATAAACATCAAGTTTATTCATGAACCTATACGCTTAGAATGTATCCAAATATGTATAGCAAGAATCGATTCAAATCTGTATAGATAAAATTTAAGCGTAAAAGCAAATGCGTTCAGATCTGTATAGACACATCTCTCCATTGGCAGAACGACTGAAATATATGATAAAATAGACATCAAATGACCGAACGTAAATCTGAACGTATGTGACGATTTTCGGCAGTACAAATCTGTATAGACACGGGGTTCAAATCTGTATATATATATATAGACTTTTGCCTTTCGTAAATGTGTTATCTATGCCCTGCTTCTGGCTAAATCATCCAGATTACAGGGTGCCTAATAAACTTTGTTTTATTGCGTCACCTGGTCTTATGAAATGTGATAAACCGTCAACCATGTGATCTGACAAACTTCTTAAATGAGAGTCGCCAATTGAAATTCCATATCCCAGGGTAAAATTTTCCTATCCTAAATGAGCAAGTTGATAGATTATTTTCTATGACTTAACTCAAACTGCATCTACACGTCTTATCAATATGTCTGACATTGTTTATTTTTTCGTCGCAGAACGAATGAAAGAGTAACATAAGAGTCCAGAGTTTGATCCCCTTACTGAGCAGATTAAGTGACTGGATAAATAGAATAATAGGATGTGGATGGAATAAACTTTTATCTAGCTGGGCAGCGGAAATTATCTGATTCACCTTGCCAGATAAACATACTCATCTAAGTCACTAACCTATTATTCTTTACTTATTTGAAACAAGAGCTGTCCACAAACAGCGTGCTCCACTATTCGCAGCTCCATGCTAGGATAGTACAATCATTATATATTCAAAACAAAATGCTTCATAACAGCAGCATGACCCTCTGCTGTGTAGAGGTCGGGGCTTCTAAGTAAAAAAGGGGGATAATTTGGACAAATTATGCAGGACTGTTACCTACTCATGTGTAGATATTCTAGGTCATGACGGCCAACAAATAAGCATTTCTTAGTCCAAAACGGGGCATAATTTCAACAAAATGCTAAATAGTTATCTTCTCCTGTGTAGGGGTTGGGGTCATGATGGTGAACAAGTATGCAAAGTATCAAAGCAATATATCAATGTACTTTGAAGATATTAGAGGTTAAAAAACCTGTACCTAAACTTTAACTATTGCATTTCCAAGTCCAAAAGGGGGCATAATTTCAACAAAATGCTCGATAGAGTTACCCACCCCTGTGTAGGGGTTGGGGTCATGATGGAGAACAAGTATGCAAAGCAATATGTGAATGCACTTTGAAAATATTTGAGGTAAAAAAACCTGTACCTAAACTTTAACATTTGCACTAAGTTGAAAAAAGGGGACATAACTTCACCAAAATGCTTAATAGAGTTACCTACCCCTGTGTATGGGTTAGGGTCATGATGGTGAAGTATGCAAAGTATTAAAGCAATATGTCAATGCACTTTGAAGATATTTGAGGTTAAAAAACTTGTACCTAAACTTTAACATTTGCACTATTTGCACCAAGTAGAAAAAAGGCATAATTTCAACAAAATGCCTGATACAGTTGCCTACTCCTGCATATGGGTTGGGGTCATGATGGTGAACATGTATGCAAAGTATGAAAGCAATATCTTAAAAGACTTAGTGAATATAAGAGGTTAAAAAACCTGTACCTAAACTTTAACAAAAGTGTTACGCCGACGCTCGGGTGACTGCAATAGCTCCCCTTATTCTACGAATAGTGGAGCTAAAAATGTTTTATTTATATAAATAATAAAATCATGAATTTTCGCAGATATTAAATTTGTTCTATTAACAAATGCAGATTCCAGAAAAAGCATGCTTTGAACCCCGATCAAACACACCAAATTCGGCATTCTTACATGGTGGCCTTAGCCATGTTCGTTTAAATAACAACCTGATTATTGTCCACAGAAAACCGAAGATATCAAAATGTACATGTAAAGCAACATAACAATAATTATAAAAGTACATCCATTATAAAATTGCTTTCATTATTACACAGAATAAATAATCAAATAACGTCACATATACGACAACATATTAACAAAAGCTAGATTTCAATTGATGAATGAATCGTTCTCGGGAACAAAGATGTACGCATAATTTATTAAAATAATCAAATTATTGACGTGAAAATTATAGGAATCTAGCAGATACAATATAATGATACATTGTGTGCACTATTGAAGGATGATCTACAATTATATGATTCTTCTTTCCATTATTAAGTAATATTTGGTTACTTAGGAACAACTTAGTCAGTGCTGGCGTAACAATAAACATTTATATAACATGGACAATTGAAATCACAATATCATCAGAAGCGGATTACGGTAAATATTTGTATCTCATGCAATTAGAGCGGAAACCCAAACATTATGAATTAGGAATTTCCGTGATACATCCATTGGTTGAATCAACTTTGTATAATCTGTGCCATAATTCAAATCACTAGGTGAAAAAACAAACTGAATTAATTAACAATATAATAATCTATGAATTTTCGTTTCTATCACTTGTTATGTCTGGTACAGAGTCTAATGGATTAAGTTCATTCTGAAACATAGAGTCCATGTCAGGCATACTTGCACTAAATCCTCCCTGAGCCTGGTTCTCAAAGTTCATAGCACTAGGTGATTGAACCAGATTGGTTCCAACATTTGTGTTTTGTACTGTCTCAGCACTACTTCCCACACTTAATCCAGTTGGATCAACTCCCGCATTGAAACCAGTCTGATCAACTCCCCCACTGAAACCAGTCTGATCAACTCCTGCACTGAAACCAGTCTGATCAACTCCCGCACTGAAACCAGTCTGACTTATTTGTCCAGTCGTATTATCACCATTGTTTTCAGCAACATTTAATTCATTTGGCACAGGATAATTAGAAGTTTTTGTTCCGCGTCTTTTCCCGAGAACTTTGACATAGTTAGCAGGTATCAGACCCACCGTTTTACCATCCACACTTCCCAACAACCAACCTTTCACACGAGGCTGAAGTTCTGAAATAGAAATTAACATGATTCAGACAAGCAATTATTTGACAACAAATAAATTATGCTAAATCCTCTAAAATTGAAAATGTGATGGTCGGCAGCTGACCTGATATGTTTTATTGGTGGCCAAAGGTGTACACCATAATAACCAAAACTCGACCAATATATCAACATATTGTCCCACTGGTCAACAGTATTTTTCAATATACAAGACATTATTATCCTGATAATTGGTGAACCAGCAGTTACCTCCGTGGCTTGCTATGCTGAGCATCAAGCAAGGGAGAGATTTCAGACAAAGCATTTCATAGTTAAGATTTTTATCATTCTTGAGGGATATAGCAGTAACTGAACTATTAACAGAAAGAAACATTACCTTTAGGTGCAATGTGTATGTTACAGCCAGCTTTGAAGGACAATTCTTCAGTTCCCTGTCCCTGGAAGTCGTATACAGCTTGAGCTACAAAATGGTCTTCAGATCCACTTGCCCATCCTTGTTCAGCTAAAATACACCAATAGAAAAACAACTGAATACAATACAAAACAGATTCATACAAATTGAGTGCTGCATTCCTGGTCCGATTCTTTATCTTATTGAATAGCAATATAATTTATCAAGGACTTTGTTGATATTGGAGTATTTTTTTGTGATGATGAGTACCCTTAATTTATGAACATATTATTAAATCTTCTGGTTAGCCTATATAATGTTCCAATGATGTTTAGTCAAGACTCAAATTACCTGCATCATGAGAAGTATAATTTTTTAGTTCAATACTTGCAGTGTACCATTTTTTAAGGTATCGGAATAAGCATGAGACTTAAAGATCTATGCAAGAACACAAACCTGGATTTGTAAAAGTAGACTTCAGAAATTTCCAAATCAACCATGGTCCACCAAGGATAATAGCGAAAAACATGAGTACAGGCCAGCTACTCTTTCCACCACCAGGTTGAGAGGCAGCAGTTTGTTGTACAACAGCGTCTCCAGCCTCCATCCAGGCTTCTTCAGCGTAACCTGGAGGTCTGAGTCGTAGTAAAACCAGCAACTTCCGGTACATATATCTCAATGTCCTCAATACAGCAAATGCTGAAAATACTTGAGCAAACTGAATCCTCATTCGACTGAAATTGTCTGCTACACCTATCACAGCCCTAAATGAATTGTACACAGCTTGAAATGTCGAGTCCAACATCATACTGACTGACGAGAAAGCTCCCACAATGCTTTCAATAGACTGGAACGCTGGTCTCGAACTTTCTTCAGCCATGCGTGAGAAAGAGTTATATTCATTTTGTTGTCCATATCCGAATCTGTTGTAGCCGCCCATACCTCCGTACCCTGAATATCCACCTCCATACATTCCTGACCCATAACCCCCACCACCATACATGCCAGAACTATACGGACTGCTGTACATCCCTGATCCATACATACCTCCACCACCATAGCTACCATATCCCTGACTGTAACCAGAGTAACCTGACTGTGATGGTCGGGTAGGTATCGGAGGGGCATCTCCACCACCAATAGCAGAGACACCAGACATAGAGGATCCTAGACTCGTTGCTGGAGACCTGAAACATCAACAATTTATACATTTTTGAATACTTGCAACCTATCATTAAATAATTATACAGGTATTACCGGTAATGTGAAATACAAAAGCAGACTGATAAATTATTTACTTCATAATTATGCATAATTATTCTGAACCTTACACACACTGAATATTTATTTTACTACCTAATCCTCTTCGGGCTGGTTTGCCCCTAAGGCCATGAATATTTATTTTACTTCAGTCTATATTGCATGATACCGTTTTAATTGATCCCTTATTTGGTGCGAAAAATAACTTACAAAAGAGGTATTCATGAATTATGATATATTTATAAATTGAAGTTGTTTTCGTTTAGTATTAATTGGTTTACACCAATCATCCCTAACTACATGAATTTAGATTAACAGGTTTAAGTCAAGAAGCTCATAGATGTATCCCTCAGTGTCTGATTGAGTAACACCACCTTTTTGTATGAGCAAAAAGGCAAGTCTCATCTTCTCTAATGTCAGCTAGCAAAACATGCAATTGCATCTTACAGCCTGTAAGTCACATTTTCTTTAAAATATCAATTTTATTAAAGGTTTGTTGTGTTATTATACAACAAGAGCACCGCCTTGCGGAAGCATACGCTCATCTGATCATTGTCACTGTAAAAAAGGCCCATTACCCTTGCATAAAGTAGGGCAGTGTTATTGGTCTTGCTTAAAAAGAGAGGTATTGATGGTGAAAAAAGGGGCAATAACTCTTGCAAAATGTTAATCAGAGATATGGGTCTTGCTTGACATGGTCAGGTATTGATCATGAACAAGTGTTGGAAGTTTCAAAGCAATAGCCCACATAGTGTATGAGAAAAGTGGACCTAAACACAAAACTTAACCAAGGAATTTACTAAGTCCAATAAGGGGCAATAACTCATGCAAAATGCAGATCAGATTCATGAGTCTTGCTTGACATGGTCAGGTAATGATGGTGAACAAGAGTTGAAAGTTTCAAAGCAATAACTCTTGATAGTTTAGGAGAAAAGTGGACCTAAACGCAAAACTTAACCAAGGAATTTTATTTTCTAAGTCCAAAAAGGGGCAATAATGGGTCTTGCTTTACAGGCTCAGATATTGATGGTGAACAACTTCAACAAGTGTTGCAAGTTTCAAGCAATAGCTTTGATAGTTTATGAAAAAAGTTTACCCAACACAAAACTTAACCATAAAACACCGACGCCGATCAAGTGATGACAATAACTCATCTTTTTCAAAAATCAGATGAGCTAAAAAGAGCATCATTTTATGATTTGTTTTAACTCTATGGAAACAGTTTTTCGGTATATAATCCGCGAAATAATAAATAAATCGGCATTTATTTACCCATCGAAATAATACTCTCCATGGAAACTTCGCTCAATCCAGAAACTAGATTAATGTTCAGTGAAATGAGATAACATGCAAATGTGATAAACATAAAGTTCAAAATCTAGGTTGTTGAATGTTGACTTGTAGCCATGTAGGCCTACCTTTTAACAGTTACCTACACATCGACAAACATTTATTCCAATAGAATGGAATGACAACAAACAAACACATGCAGTTAAGAATGAAAACTATAAAAGACATGTGTATGTTTTGTTTAATTTTTCTGAATCTAAAAGTGAAACAAACGGGATCCAAACAAACAAGCAGACCAAGATTTCAAGGTCCAATTTCCGTTGTTTTTTTCAAAACATATAAATAATCGCCATGAAAAAAAAGTAAAATATTCCTTAGTTTCTTCGCTTACCCCGACATGAATGTAGAGTGAGAACTGTCATCGTTTTGCCTGTTAACCCCAGGTCTTTCCCAAGGTTTTGGTGGAGCTGCCATCTCCAAATGTTTACTTCCGGTTTTGAATAGACTGGTTTCAAAAAATATGTAAGGGAGGTAATTTCGCTGGAGATAACGGAAATTACGGAGGTTTTAACTTTTAGTCTCAACTAAATGAGGAAGTACCCCTACGTCACTTCCTGTTTTGGTTGCTTGACAATTACGACGCTTTCGGATGAAATTGAAATTATTGAATAATTACTGTTTTATCAAAACTATTATTGTGACATTTGCAGCACATGTTGTAATATTGAGAAGTCGACATGGGCACTGGTTCTAGTGTTCAGCCTAAAGTAGGTGTGCTGCCAAATCCAAGATTGCAATTTGCCAAGGAGCAAAGTAAAAAGATTAAAAAGGTGAATATTTTACATTGCACTAAACCTGAATACTTACCTCCTAATTAAAAAACACAGCCGTCACCATTACGGCATTAGTGCCTTTGCTAGTTAAACCAGTTAAGGAAAGATCATTGTCAAAGACCTTGGACTAACATAGTTCTGGATACCATAACTAAATGGTCTTTTATTTACACCGACGTGTCGGCCTTTTAATGGAATGGAATGATCATCGTCAAAAACCTTGGACTAGGACTAACAGTGCACTGTACAGCGTCAAATCGGGACGACCACCAATCGGGACAGTCACACACGCTTTATTGGGGGCAATTAATTCTGATAATCTGTTGTCAATTAATTAGACGCTTGATTTTTGACAACACTACGAAGTAGCAACGATAAAAATTAAATATTTTACAATAAATCCCTCATTTATTTTCGTCTGCACTCGCGAAGTTGAAAATCGAATAACTGTGCATGCGCAATATGTCTGCACAGCCCCAAAATGTAAACTAAGTACAGTTTGTTATCCAGGGGAATTCTTTACTTTTTGCAAAGAAAATAGTAATATTTAGTATATATATACACCCGGTCTATCAATCGTACCTTACGCATGCAAAGAGACAAATATCTCTGCAATAAAAAACAGTCACAGTTTCCCAAATTTTCATTTTGAAAAATCAATCAAACTGTCGATTTCTCAGTATAAACATTTGCCGAGTTGCGGCGGAGTTTATCCAGTTCCGGTGTAAACAACACACTCGTAATTTTTAGTCCCGAGAATCCTGTGAGGTAGCCAGTGGTTGTAAATTTCATTGATAATTAGACTGGTCAGATAGTGAAAATTACTGATAAAGCCAAACAAGAAGTTGGAGTGATTTGTATTGCACTTTTGAGCGATGAGTAGGCTGAACTAAAGTGAAGGACTCAGTGGTGAACAGTTAGGCCTACCACAGCTTCAATATAAAGCCACCTAAAATGTGCACATGAAGTCGGCACAGTACACCAATGTGCACGATGCAAACGTGTGGATGCCTCCTCTAGATGAAATACCAGCACACCTGCATAATTCAGTCAACGATAATGAATACAACATGAAAACGCACATAGAGTCCACCGGAACTGGATAAATGACATGCTCTTTAATTGAAATGCACTTTTCAATCACAAAAGCTGTTTTACAGGCCATATCTAAATAAATTGTATCTGCAGTGATTGTACATTCACAATATATTTTGTTTTCGATATTTATTTGACCAAATAAAAATAAGTCAGTCAAAGTAAAAAGAATGATGTACGTATTTCATAATGGCCGACATTACCCAAATTGTCGCACCTCGACTATTTGCAACAACGAGTATACTACCTGAACGTTAATCAAAGATCCTGAAAACTATCAGCAATAATACTGGCATTTATAGGGACTTCCTGACAAAAACAAATTTCCCAACCAGGCGTCTGCAAAATATTTAAAATCGGAATACTTCGGAACTGGATAATCCGCCGGAACACCACAACAAACTGTACGTCCTTATGCCAATTATGAGGTAAGATGATGAGATGTTTTTATTAACAATTAAACCAGGAAAATAAAGCTTTAATAAATATGTACAGAGCTTCAAAACATCGTGCAACGTTATTTTGTATCAAAATGCCCGCTATGAAAAGTATGTGAACGTTTAAATTTTACTGCAGTTTCGTTTGATTTTTTTCCATTACTGGCTGGCGACCACCAAATCCTGATGACCACCAATCCGGACAGACTCAAAAACGCTTTATAGCGGCCATTAATTTTTGATCATCGGTTGTCAATCAATTAGGCGCTTGGTTTTTTTCAACACAACGAAGTAGCTCCGATTAAAGTTAAATATTTTACAAGAAATGTCGCATTTATTTTCGTCTGCACTCGCGAAGCTTGTTTACATTACAGGGAAGTCGAAAATCGTATAACTGCCCATGCGCAATACTTCTGCACAGCCCCAAAATGTCAACTACGGTCCTTATGCTAAATATGAGGTAAGCCGATGCAATGTTTTCTAACAGATAAACCAGGAAAATAAAGCTTTAGTAAAGTATGTGCAGGGTTTCAAAACCATCGTACAACGTCATTTTGTATGAAAATGCCCGCTTTGAAAAGTGAACGTTTAAAATTTTACCACTAAGTTTCGATCGATGTTTTTCCAATATTCATGGGAGATAAATCGTACATATTTTGTACAAACCGTTTACTTGTACTCACCCTTGATTCATTACACAGTTTTATTCGATATTTAACGCCTTTTTGTAATAAAAAACGCGACAACATGGTGTCCAGATTGATGGTCCTGTTGGACTTAAAACTGAGGTGATGTAGTGTCCCAACAATGGCCCTCAAAAATGCACTTGAGCTATTTTTAGAAGTAAACAAATTAGCTCTTCAGTTCAGAGACGAACCTAGCTTCATTCAAGTGAAATTTCAATGACTTGATTTACACATTTTTCGAGTTAACGTGAAAAATATGCCAAAAGTGTCCGGATGTAGGATGCCTGCCAGTATACATGGGAGATAAATCCTACAAATTTTGTACAAACAGTACTTGGGTGCTTACCCTTGGCTCATTACAATGAATAATTCAATATTTAACCCATTTTTTCGTAGCAAAAACATGACAATTTGGTTAAAGGTCCTGTTGGGCTTAAAAATGAGGTAATGTGGTGACCCCTTCAACAGCCCTCAAAAATGCACTTGAGCTATTTTTAGAAGTAAACAAATTAGCTCTTCAGCTCAGAGACAAACCTAGCTTAGTTCATGTGAAATTTCAATAACTTTATTTACACATTTCTCGAATTAGCATGAAATATATGCCAAAAGTGTCTGACCGTGCCAGCCAGTATCCTTCCCAATTGCTTCGTTTTTAACCTGATTTTTAGTGTATGAAAATATAAGACTTTCTTTTAAAAGAAACACTGTATATTATATAATAAAAGTGCCTGACTGCTGTGTGTGAACAGTTTTTAATACATCACGAGAATACTCATAATGAGGGATGCGATTAATGAAGATGATGATGATGATGAAATTGATATGGTCAGATTCAATTTAAATGAAATTTGCATTTAACACCAAATTGTGCCATTTTCTGCACTGTTCCTTGTAAAATATCATACAAACAAATGAATACCTGAACGTATTGGTTGTTTTAATCATTAAATTGTTAGCAAAATGAATAAGCAACCACCTGATTTGGTCAGGGGCCATAGGGGCAAGTATCATATCATTCACATTGCACACATCTTCTTAATTTACTTCAGGACATTCTATGTACAATACTTAACCTCTTCAGGCTACCTGTGTGTTCCCCTGCTCTTATACCCAGATAAATCTTTCTCTGAAATAATTAATTGTTACATTTCGGGCATTATAGGATTGTGTTATCGGAGCTCCAGTGCTTATTGATCTGAATCATGGATCAATCAGATACAGAGAGGGGGAGGAAACCAAGAATTTGAAGAAGGAAATACCGTATGAGGGTGAGGCTGCAGCAAAGAAAGGACATTACTTCTACCATCCAAGATTGAATGACTTTAGTGAAAGTAGGTTATTTTAAAAGTCGTAGAAAAAGCTTTTGTCAAATTTTAATGTTCAAAAATTAATTAAATAACATAATTTTTTCATCAAGTTTATGACAAGTTTGTGTACAAGTATCCTAAACCTATTTCTTCACATATTTTTGACACAAAACAGATTATTCTGGAAAGGTTTAAAAATGTGTCGAACATTCAGAATGATAAAGGTTCAAAACCAATTGGTGTCAAAATAATTCTGCCGGACCAAAATGTAAAAGGTGCCAGGCATTCTGACTGATAAAAATTAAATTATATGTATGATATATATGTCTCACAAAAGCACCAATCTACCTAAAAATTGTTTTGGTTAGTTCTTAGCATCCTCAAACATCAGTGGTCAGTCAAATTCCCAGGTGAAGAATACTCTTGTGAACGAGAATGTTTCTTAGTTTCTTAGACATTTAAGTGTGTCTAATGCTCTGATTTTACATGTAATTGTTTCCTCAGAGGCCAACATGGATCGGGAAAATCCAGAAAAATTCTTGTACGTCATCAAAGGTCCTACAAGTGCCAAGCAAAAGAAAGTTTTCTATGTATATGGACATGGTATGGATGCAATTGATGGTAAACTTACAAGACCAACAGCAACAAGGGCAATGGGGCCGGACCCTACATGGCCACAAAGACAAAATCCCAACGATGTGTACTACAACCTTACCTTTAGCAGCAAAAGTATAACCTGTTCTTTACATTTTCACAATACTTTAAACACCAATCATAAGACCATGGCATAACAATAATCCCTACCCTGATCGTCAAATTGAGTTAAATGATTTCACTATTAGATGGATTTATTTCTGCATTAAATGTATAATTTGATGGGCACCTATTGTTAGTTCGTGCTGTAAAATGTATGCATTATGATGTTATGTCATCAACAATATAGACTGCAAAAAAAATTTAAATTAATTTTCTTTTGAGGTTAAAAAAAGCAAAACTGTCACAGAAAACCGACTGTTTTTTAATTTGAGGGGGTCTTATTTATGTTTTGGTCTTTAAATTAAGTGTACAGGATAACTTATTTATATAACTATTAGTTATTACTAATATCCCTTGAAGCCGGAGGTCATTGGCAAATGAGGCAGGGATAAAACCAATTATGACTGTCTCAATCGAATGCAAAAACATCACTTATAAAGTGCAATAATTTTTTAGTGATTTATTAGGTATTGATGCTTAATTTAATTACAAAACAACGAGATTAAGTATCTCAAAATAATTTTTGTATATTAGTTCAAGGTTAGCATCTGAAATGCCTGGCTTGTATTCAAGATATTTTTGATTAGATGATCCTGTAAGTAACATCATTAAAATGTTTCCATTCTATTATTGACAGTTCCTACTGATGATCCCATACCAGGAATACCAAACAGACATCAAATGCAGTAAGTATTTACATGACATGTAGTTATACAGGGTGTTGAAAAAGTTCTCAATGTTTAAGTTTCAGTAGTTTATTTCTAAAGAATGTAAATTTTTCAGGCTAAATTCTAGATGGTTGTACCATTGTTCTAATCTCACTGGTAATAGATGAAGCTATAAGAGTAAGCAATTGAAATTGCACACAGCTGTGCACATTGCTCAGATAAAATTAAGTATGAATTTAAATTTGAGAACAATCTTTTTTAACACCCTGTATATTGTTATATATTGTAACAAATTTGTTAAATTTGTACAACTAATAAGGTTGGTTGAGTGCTTCTGGGCTACAGTCAAGAATTCCAATGTTGAGTTGTTAGCTGCTTATAGATGAGCAATTGAGCAAGTCAATACTGTTAAGTTGCTAATTCCAGCATAACCTGGTTAGATCAACTGGATACCATATATGACAGAAAAATCTGTGTAAAGCCAGAGAAAAAAGTATGACATTTAAGTATGACTCAACTGTTGTTGAATGACCTACAAAAGGCATGACTGACAAGGATGAATCCAACTTAACAGCAGTCTGCAAAATTAGTAGGGCTGTGGATCGTCAGGTAAGTGCCGATTCGATTCGATCCACGATTCGGGGTGAGCAATTCACAGATAGAACCACGAACCAGCATTTACATATGTAATAACATCACATACTTCGTGAAACACTAATGTACTTTCATGTATAAGGGTGCATGAAGACATTTAAAACGGATAATCTGTAATCACATAGCGACAAAAAACAAGTTAAATAACACCAAACAACAATTTGTCTTCTCACTCCATTGACTAGCTAGTGATACATTTAGACAGCTTTTGCATACTGCCTTTTTAGCTCACCTGTCACAAAGTGACAGAGTGAGCTTTTGTGATCACTCTTCGTCCGTCGTATGTCCGTCCGTCCACAATTACTTGTGTAGACACTAGAGGTCACAGTTTTAGCTTAATCATTATGAAACTTGGTCACAATGATCATCTCAACAAAATCTAGGTCAAGTTCGATATTGGGTCATCCGGGGTCAAAAACTAGGTCACAAGGTCAAATAATAGAAAAACCTTGTGTAGTCACTCGAGGTCACAATTTTGGCCTAATCTTAATGAAACTTGGTCACAATGATCATCTCAATAAAATCTAGGTCAAGTTCGATATTGGGTCATCCAGGGTCAAAAACTAGGTCACAAGATCAAATCATTGAAAAACCTTGTGTAGTCACTAGAGGTCACAATTTTAACTTAATCTTTATGAAACTTAGTCACAATGATCATTTTAACAAAATCTAGGTCAAGATATTTGGTCATCCGGGGTCAAAAACTAGGTTACAAGTTCAAATCATAGAAAAACCTTGTGTAGTCACTAGAGGTCACAATTTTGGCATAATCTTTATGAAACTAGGTCACAATGATCATCTGAACAAAATCTAGGTCAAGTTCAATATTGGGTCATCTGGGGTCAAAAACTAGGTCACAAGGTCAAATCATAGAAAAACCTTGTGTAGTCACTAGAGGTCACAATTTTAGCCTAATCTTTATGAAACTTGGTCACAATGATCATCTCAACAAAATCTAGGTCAAGTTTGATATTGGGTCATCTGGGGTCAAAAACTAGGTCACAAGGTCAAATCACTTCAATATGTCAATTGGTCTAAATGTGATATTAGTTATAAAGCATAAGACAATATGAAAACCTTGTTCATGCAATAGAGGCTACCATTAGGGGTGCGTGAACTACTAGGACAGGTGAGCGACCTATGGCCCTTTGGGCCCTCTTGTTATCATCCTGAATGAAAATACTCAAGTAATGACACGCCTTCAATGTGAACTCGGTACGTTCCTTCAGGCATTGAAGACGGTTCGTCGTATGGCGTGATCTAATAATTGACAATATGATATTTATTGGCATGAACTAAATGTACTTAATTATCAAGATATGACGTAAACAATTTAATTGAATAACAAATTAATGTTTCATTTCTAGTTACCAGTAGGAACTTTAATAAATGAGACTTTGTCCGACCATAATTTATTCGAATTCAATGATGTTGCTAGCTTCAAATATAGTACAAGTTTACTTTCGAATTGCAAATTAAAGATGCTCACAGTCTTGTTTACTGTCAGTATTTTGTCCCAAAGTTATCCTATAAACTTATGGTAACTCATTTAAGAGCCATTTGTATAGGGTATGTATTTTTATCAAAGATCGCGATCCAACGATCTTGGGGATGACAAATACTCGTACTCAATTTTCTAGCCCAAATCGTGGATATCCGAGTACCCGAATACTCGCAACAGCCCTAAAAATTAGCGCCTGTCCAGTTGTCTGGGACAAGTAATTATTGATCAGGGCAAGTAACTTTTGCCGTTATTATGTATAGAGCATAAAGGGAAACTATTCACTTTTGCTGATTCGTGCGTGTAGTTTCCATTCCTTAATTTAACAGGCTGTAACTATATTGTTGTAATATAAGAGTGTTTGTATATATTGTGTTGCAGGTTTGCCTTGTCTAGTTCAGACACTGTTGAAGATTTAAGAAAGAAGGTTGCATTAACTATCATCAAATCATCTTGCAATGTTGTGTTGTGTCACCACTATAATGTGATTGCGTAAGTTCTCATATTCTACTTTGTTTAAGAAATAATGAATATTTACCCGTGTTTTATCGTAGAATAAAGCAAGGTCGCCAGTATGGATGCATAGTAACTAAATCACGAGTGCATAGCAGGAGTGATTAACTGAGCAAGTGACCATGCTTTAATATAGATAGAACTCAAGTATATATTCATTATTTCGGTTCATGTTCTGCACTTGACAACACATTTAGACATATTAGTACAGTAATCGCTACACTATTTTCTTTCTTGGAACGCTATAAGTTATTTGTCGAAGCTGTGTTTTAATGGTAATTTAAGCACTGTTTCGTCTATGTGTATGTAGGTAAAACAGCATGTTGTGTTAGAATTATCCAAATCATGCATGTTAGTTGTACTCCGACCAACCTTCCTTTTGTTCTTCCTTGTTCAAATTAACTGCTCATTGGCCGAGATACTGATGTACATTCATTGAAATGGTATGTGTGTTAACAGGTTAAGTTGCGAAAGGACTGCTGGGAGGTCTTTGAAGACTGATTGTGGCAATCTTAATTTACTACATTACAATCCTATCCAAATTTTTTTTAAATGGTATTTTTTCGAAGGTGGTCTTTAATACAGGTTTGACTAATTCATATATCCAAGTGTTAAGTGGCTTGTTATCCAAGTTCTTTATCAGACTACCAGAGCTGGCTTGTTTATTGTGGTATGTGATTTATATTTTCTGTGCTTGGCTGGTTAAGTTGAGTGCTGCCTTCCCTGTCCGACTTTATATTATCTTTTTGTATTGAGGTACTTCCTTTGACTGTACTTATTGTCTGGTTCATAATTTATGTATACAATATCAGACCTGGCCCCTGAATTCCACGAAAAAAACTTAAGTTATTGCTCAGCTGAGACTGTTACTTTAAAAACATATTTTGGTTATTAAATGACTCAAATGTATATTTGAATACATTGTTTCATCACAGTAAGATGTCAATTTAATAGTGCAAAACATAATCAATTTGAATTGAGGCAAACAGCCTTGAATATACACGTAGAAGTGTATGGATGTATGTTTTCTGCGTAAAAAGTTAAAAAGAAAGAGCCATTCTTGCAAATTCAAAGTTTGTAAATGTATGGGTGATAAAGTGAGACATGTAGTGCTAAGCAGTTATTATGATGACAATAATTTCCATGTTTATCCTGCACAAAGAGTCAAACTCATACAAAGGGGTAAAGCCACGAAGGGTAAAAAATGGCCCCATGTCCAAATCCTGTGAAAATGATAAATTTATACCATCAGTTGAAGTATTTTACAAAAACGGTATTTTTTAAGATTTTTTTTGAAACGGTTACCATGGTAACGGGTATAATATTTTGCCAAAAAATGGAAAAAAGCTTCTATTTCCAAAATAGTGAATCGAAATGTAAGTGCGCATCCATAGAGTGATATTAAGAATTAAAACTTATCTTTCTTACGAATTTGGTTGCCATGGTAACAGTTTTCAAAAAATGCCCAAAATGCACATTTATGACTTCAAATTAAATAACGTTTTTGTTAAAGTGGGTGGGGTTCAGTGGAGTATATCAAAACAGCAAGGCGTATTTTTTGTAAGTTTTTTATGTATCATTGAAGTATAATGTCTAATTATTGTGTACAGCATATAAATCATTGTACAATAAGTACTAAATGTATTGAGAATATGGCTAAAAGCGGGGTGAATGTCATGCCTTCATGGCTCTATGACGAGAGGAAATAACGTTGAAGCGGTACCTAAAATCTTAAAATTTAATATGGGCACAGCTCTCGACCATCATGAATTGTGCTGTAAACAATGTGTTATAAAGTACAATTTCACATTTTAGTCATCTGATTTTGGTCGAGGACTGTGCCCATATTCAAAAAATCATTTATACTGGAAAAATATGGACAAAATATGCCATTTTTGTGAAAAATGGCCAAACGTGGATAACAAATAGTGGACAGGTGACAGGTAAAAATCAAATTTGATGAAAAATGCTTCCCTATGCAAATGGATAAAGCTATCCACATTACAAAAATATACAAATGACACATAATAACATACTTTGATAATTAAAATTTTTTTAGGCCAATTCAGACCTTTCGTGGATCTACTCCTTTACCTTAGTAAATATTAGAAAAATGCCATGAAAAGTCAAATTCTGTCTTGAAAAAAACCTTTGAAAGTCCTTGAATTTGCGTGTGATAATTGTGGTTAGTAATTACTGGTTGTCTAGTTAATTCAGGTACACAAGCTAGCTTTCAATATCTAACTACCGGTATGCTTAGATATGTTAAATTCATGACTGCATTTAGCATATTATGTTTTTAGTTTGTTAATGTCAACAAAAAATACAAAACAAATGTAGTATGTGTTGGTGAAACAAATTCTTGTGTACTGTATTTTCCCACTGTTATATAAACTGTTTATTTATATGTACATACTAATAATGTCATGGTTATATATAGGTTATCATGTAATCGTGTTGTACGTGATATATTCTATTGACTACTGATTGTCATACTATGCTACTGAGTTTTGTCACGAACTTCACAGTCTGAGTCCCTATATTTGGACTGATTTAACGCCACAGTCTGAGTCCCTATATTTGGACTGTTTTTATGTTACAGCCCAAGTCCCTATATTTGGACTGATTTAACTTCACAGTCGGAGTCCCTATATTTAGACTGTTTTTATGTCACTGTCTGAGTCCCTATATTTAGACTGTTTTATAGAATATATTTTATAGAATTCAGGCTTTCCAAAAGCTGTCAGTCCATCCAGTATCTGGTACAGACTGACTAATTTTCAGCTGTAATCATTAAGAATGTCTGACACCTTTTCCATATTTTGTCTTAGATTGTTAATCTTATTGTTTAGTCTGATAAATTGTCGGCCTTTGTTCGTCTGAATGTCAGATAGATTTTGTAAACCTTTTCAAAGTCTGTTAGTTGTCAGCAAGTCATAGAAATTTAACGACTGTCATTTGATAACTGAGCATCTGAAATATAATTTCTGCCTTTCCATGCCTTCATTGATTTACCTGTGTCAAATATCACCTGCAAACAGAGACCACTACATTATAAACCTATCTTCAAAGACCGGTGTACCAGCTACCAATTTGATCTCCAATCAGATATTTTCAAGGAGGAGAGACGACATGTCAACAAAGATCACTGTTTGCTGTTCCCGTGGGTGGTCATTATAGACAGTGTTGACTGTATTAGGTATTGGAAGTTATCATGCTGACTGATAATCCATTAACTGATCGTATTTGTTTCAATTGGTCTACCCACCCAAATATTTCACTCTACAAGTTTATCTGTACATGTACTGTAAACCAATAAACCAAGAAGTTATTTCGCGTGATTTAATATCGCAGAGTTTGCGAGTTGTAGACTTTCGCGAAATTAAGTCGCCGCAAAAGTACTAAAATGTTAATATGGACATTGCAAATGCGAAAAAAATTTAGTCATGAATATGCCGACTATCGGCAAATTGCAAAAGTTAGTATTCGCGAGAGTAAGTTAGTTTACAGTAGATGTTTGGTTTCACCCGTGAAGTACATGTACTTTTGTTACTACTGAATATTGGTTGCTTAATTTAAATCTATTTTGACTTGCAGAGATGGGAAGGTTATTGCAGAACTGTTATCTACAGAGCAGCCACCAGACATGTTTGGTGTGAATTTAACACTGATGGATCATTAAAGTTTGGAATGTATTCAATCATTATTACTTACATACAGTCTTTTATATCAGAGGTTAGATTAAGAAGACAATCAATACATACACACTGAACATTAAGACCATTTTCAGAATGTGGTCACTGCGTTGGTTAATTTAAGTCTGTAATGCATTTCTTAATAATTGTGCCCCCATCTTTGATGAGGGGGTATTTTGCTTTGCACATGTCAGTTGGTCGGTCGGTAGACCAAATAAGTTTCCGTTCAATAACACCAAACACTTTGCCCTATGATCTTCAAACTTTACATGTAGATTGGTCTTCAACAGTGGTTGGTCCCTATTGATTTTGAGGTCAGTAGGTCATTGTGACCTTTACTATTTCTGACTATTGGGCTGCCATGTGGGCATACATGTTTTACAAACATATCTTGTTATGTTTACATTGCCCAGATAACGTATTAAGAATTATTAATAACTGGCAATAATTTATTAGGCATTTCTCTCTTTAATGTCTTTAATCTCAGGTGACTTTGTAAAGGGGTGATATTTTAATTTATTTCCTAGCAATGTTGAGAGAGTCACTGATAAAAGATTTTCAAGTATCATGTTTGGTTAAATTTTATACGCAATATTTCTCTAATTATTTCTTGATGATATTTGTTGATTTTGGTGTTAGGTCAAATTTAATTTCTCCAAGTGAACGCAGAACTTAATATTTTCACGATTGGCTATGCCACAAGTGAAAACATAATTTTCTCCGATCACCATTGAAATCAAATTTGATTTTTCACCAAATTTCAGCATTGTTTTTGTTTATTTTATGCATTTTGTTATATCTTTTCTTAAAATGGTACCGCAATTGGCGTCATTATGACGTAGCATATTTTTAAGCCTGGTGTTGTTGATGTTTCTTTTTCGGTATTGTGTCATATAATACATGGAACCAGTTTCTCAAACAAGTTGTTTTAACTGTTTTAAGACCGTGGATTACAAGTTTTATTTTTCACTGATAAATCTGAGCTCTGTATTCCAATGATAAACTTATAATAAAGATGTATATTATTTGTACATACACTACATGCATGTTCTATCTTGCCTTAACAAACTTGATATTTCTTTTTAAATCAGAGTGTTAAAAATAATGTTACTTTATAATAATCTATTTTTAACCTGGTTTTCTGATGGCAAAATCAGTTATATTAGATTTGTAAATTTATTGTCAAATACATGTATGTCTGTGCTGCACATATTGCTAAAAGAATGTCGGGTAGTGTTGTGAAACCTTGTTGGTATACATGCCAGATCTCTCGCACCATGCGCGAGTCTCACTCATTTTAGACTACTCATACATTATCAAAGTAAGTTGATCAAATTTCACACATTTCTTGGGCATATTGGATCCTGACAATTTTTGTTTACACTATGAAAATGATCACAAATATGAGTTTAAATTCATAAAAGTAAAATAAGTGAAAACTACATTTAAACTTCATTAATTTAAGTTTTAGCAAGGAAAATCTCACTCATTTTAATGAAATCTCCTGCATTTTCATCACCTATCTCATGCAAAGGGGTCTTCAAAACATGGCATGTATGCCTTGTAGGAATATTGTTGTACATTCCAAGTTGTGCACTTTATGGTATTTTTTAGGCACCAGCAGATGAATAAATAAATAATATACCAGTTTCATATAGCGCCCTTTTCATGCCAACGCACGTTTAAAGGCACTTTACCCATGTTGCAGCCACAAGGGCGCAGGTGCATTCTCTACCAGTGCAGATACAGCATGATGTGACCAGAGGGACAGACTGAGAGAAATCCCCAAAGGGAGAGAGAGACATTAGATACAGGCATGTCCGGCGCTGCAGAGGTGCGCCTAGCTCTTATTTCGAATAGACAGCCTGGTTCTTTAATGTGCCCGGTGTATAGCACAGATACACAGCTTCCTGGCACTTCCAGATACTTTGCAGACCACACGGCCAGATATAGCGGGAAATATTACAAATATTTCAGAAATGTCAAGTTCCGATGCCAGGGATTGAACCCACAACCTCTGGATTGACAGCCCAGTGCGTTACCACTGAGCTAAATCCGCTTATATATTGGATGATGGACATAGGTTTTTTGGTAGTAATTTGGTTTTAGGAATTTTACTTCTTTCTTCTTGCTATGTTTATTATAACTGTAACTTTCTATGCATTTATATTTGTATAATGTCTTGTTCACTGAATTTGTAATTAATGTATTGACCAAAATTTAAATCGTGACATGTTCATGATAATATTTAAGCACATTCAGCTGTGATATGGAACATTTTATGTGATACAGTATATTGTTATTGTTTTTTTGTGATAGCAGATTGTCTACCCTGTTTATATTTTATGAGTTTGTTCCCTTTGTTTATGTCTTACAGATTAAACTTGAAAAAGTAAAATCAGGGGCCTGCCACTTTGGTTGTTAAGAGTGTATGATATGTATGTACATGTATAAATCTAATTCACATCAAACAAGACTATTTTTACATTTTGAGAAACATTTTCCAGTCACTTTTTAAATGTCGTTTTTCAGTAAATAATATCATAACATTACATAATGAACACCAAGTGAGTGTCTACAGATTCCAGCAATTACCATACAGCAGTTAAAGGGTTGTCTCCCTTGAATTAAGCTGGGCGTGATTTTCTTGCTTCCATGTTTATTGTCAAGTAGGTGATGGTCATCTTTTGTCATTGAAAGTAATGTATAGTCTCACCTCTATGTTAGCTTACCGATACGTTATTATTATACCATATTTATATAGCAGGACAAAGGTGCTGAACAACAACAGTTAAGACATGGTTAAAACAATTTGAAATAGATACATGCACGCAAACATAACAACAAATGTATATTTATATACAGTTAAAAATAGGAATTTTCAGCAGAAAACAAATATAAACATTGAATGCTTCAGATCCTATTGGCTTTGTAAGCTGTATGGCCAATCCACACACACATTACTGCACCAGCCTGTATTATACGTTATGCATTATGTATATATACATGTACTTTTATGTTAACCCTTAACTTCATACTGACACATCAACTTTATTTCTATACAGAGCAGTATTCTAGAGGCAGGGCCGAGCGCTTTAAGATCGAGAGGTCCTGGGTTCGATCCCCATCTGCGCCACTGCTTAATCTCTCTATGCAAGAATAATCCACAATGCTCCACTCTTCCAAGGTGTGAATTGGTACATGTGAGGGCGCTGTCTGTACATGTTAGATATTCCTGGGCGTTGCAGATCAATGTTGGCTGCACACCAACCAGGAGAGAAATAGGCTCCCAAGGCAGGCTCGAGCGCAGGTTTCCTTAGGTAGTCCAATGACAAGGGGAAGTTAAATGTCAAAGGCTGGCTGCTGACTGCGGCCCTCAAAAACTGGTAACTTAAAAATGACATTATGTTTCCATTTTTTAATGACTCTAAATATTTACACAACTTATAAACAACTTTCCTTTTCTTCTTGAATATTTTTAATGGTATGCCTCTTTAATCAAGAGAGGGGTCAATTTGTAGCATTTGTTTGTATTTTTATGTATCATATTTGGCCTTATTAGTGCTCCTGGTGAAGTACACAAAACAATCTGTCACAGGAAGGGATGGCAGATCACAGAAACAGTATTGCATTTATAAGGACAAGTACAGTAGTTGTATGTCATTTGTTTTTTTAATTAAATACTTCCGAGCTGGTCTCTTAGTTTTATAAATAAATTTATAAAATGTCATAAGTTTTGTGTTTTTATTTTTATTAGTACATAGACTAACAACTCTATTTTATGCTACAGAGGTTGTATTGTAACCTCACAAAGGGTGTTATACTAGAGAGGTTGTACTGTGATCTCTTAGAGGATGTTACACTAGAGAGGTTGTACTGAGATCTCACAAAGGGTGTTACACTGGAGAGGTTGTACTGTAATCTCTTAGAGGGTGTTACACTGGAGAGGTTGTACTGTAATCTCACAAAGGGTGTTACACTAGAGAGGTTGTACTGTGATCTCTTAGAGGGTGTTACACTGGAGAGGTTGTACTGTAATCTCACAAAGGCTGTTACACTAGAGAGGTTGTACTGTAATCTACCAAAGGGTGTTACACTAGAGAGGTTGTACTGTAATCTACCAAAGGGTGTTACACTAGAGAGGTTGTACTGTGATCTCACAAAGGGTGTTATACTAGAGAGGTTGTACTGTGATCTCACAAAGGGTGTTATACTAGAGAGGTTGTACTGTAATCTACCAAAGGGTGTTACACTAGAGAGTTTGTACTGTAATCTACCAAAGGGTGTTACACTAGAGAGTTTGTACTGTAATCTACCAAAGGGTGTTACACTAGAGAGGTTGTACTGTAATCTACCAAAGGATGTTACACTAGAGAGGTTGTACTGTAATCTA
The DNA here is from genome assembly GCA_947247005.1 of Spisula solida. NCBI lineage: Eukaryota > Metazoa > Mollusca > Bivalvia > Venerida > Mactridae > Spisula > Spisula solida. Next base: position 4,067,245 of record OX365948.1, on the reverse strand, counting down.
CCAAAGGATGTTACACTGGAGAGGTTGTACTGAGATCTCACAAAGGGTGTTACACTAGAGAGGTTGTACTGTGATCTCACAAAGGGTGTTACACTAGAGAGGTTGTACTGTAATCTACCAAAGGATGTTACACTAGAGAGGTTGTACTGTAATCTACCAAAGGATGTTACACTAGAGAGGTTGTACTGTGATCTCACAAAGGGTGTTACACTAGAGAGGTTGTACTGTGATCTCACAAAGGGTGTTACACTAGAGAGGTTGTACTGTAATCTACCAAAGGATGTTACACTGGAGAGGTTGTACTGTAATCTACCAAAGGATGTTACACTGGACAGGTTGTACTGTAATCTACCAAAGGGTGTTACACTAGAGAGGTTGTACTGTAATCTACCAAAGGTTGTTACACTAGAGAGGTTGTACTGTAATCTACCAAAGGGTGTTACACTAGAGAGGTTGTACTGTGATCTCACAAAGGGTGTTACACTAGAGAGGTTGTACTGTAATCTACAAAAGGTTGTTACACTAGAGAGGTTGTACTGTGATCTCACAAAGGGTGTTACACTAGAGAGGTTGTACTGTAATCTACCAAAGGGTGTTACACTAGAGAGGTTGTACTGTAATCTACCAAAGGATGTTACACTGGAGAGGTTGTACTGTAATCTACCAAAGGGTGTTACACTGGAGAGGTTGTACTGTAATCTACCAAAGGGTGTTACACTAGAGAGGTTGTACTGTAATCTACCAAAGGGTGTTACACTAGAGAGGTTGTACTGTAATCTCACAACGGTTGTTACACTAGAGAGGTTGTACTGTAATCTACCAAAGGATGTTACACTGGAGAGGTTGTACTGTAATCTACCAAAGGGTGTTACACTAGAGAGGTTGTACTGTAATCTACCAAAGGGTGTTACACTAGAGAGGTTGTACTGTGATCTCACAAAGGATGTTACACTAGAGAAGTTGTACTGTAATCTACCAAAGGTGAAAAACTAGAGAGGTCATACTGTAATCTCCCAAAGGGTGTTACACTAGAGAGGTTGTACGGTAACTTCACAAAGGGTGTTACACTAGAGAGGTTGTACTGTAATCTCACAAAGGATGTAACACTAGAGAAGTTGTACTGTAATCTCTTAAAGGGTGTGACACTAGAGAGGTTGTACGGTAATTTCACTAAGGGTGTTACACTAGAGAGGTTTTACTGTAATATAACAAAGGGTGTTACACTAGAGAGGTTTTACTGTAATATCACAAAGGGTGTTACACTAGAGAGGTTGTACTGTAATCTACCAAAGGGTGTTGCACTAGAGAGGTTGTACTGTAATCTACCAAAGGGTGTTACACTAGAGAGGTTTTACTGTAATATCACAAAGGGTGTTACACTAGAGAGGTTGTACTGTAATCTACTAAAGGGTGTTGCACTGGAGAGGTTGTACTGTAATCTACCAAAGGGTGTTACACTGGAGAGGTTGTACTGTAATCTCACAAAGGGTGTTACACTAGAGAGGTTGTACTGTAATCTACCAAAGGGTGTTGCACTAGAGAGGTTGTACTGTAATCTACCAAAGGATGTTACACTAGAGAGGTTGTACTGTAATCTACCAAAGGGTGTTACACTAGAGAGGTTTTACTGTAATATCACAAAGGGTGTTACACTAGAGAGGTTGTACTGTAATCTACTAAAGGGTGTTGCACTAGAGAGGTTGTACTGTAATCTACCAAAGGGTGTTACACTAGAGAGGTTGTACTGTAATCTACCAAAGGGTGTTACACTAGAGAGGTTGTACTGTAATCTACCAAAGGGTGTTACACTGGAGAGGTTGTACTGTGATCTCACAAAGGGTGTTACACTAGAGAGGTTGTACTGTAATCTACCAAAGGGTGTTACACTAGAGAGGTTGTACTGTAATCTACCAAAGGGTGTTACACTAGAGAGGTTGTACTGTAATCTACCAAAGGGTGTTACACTAGAGAGGTTGTACTGTAATCTACCAAAGGGTGTTACACTGGAGAGGTTGTACTGTAATCTACCAAAGGTGAAAAACTAGAGAGGTTGTACTGTGATCTCACAAAGGGTGTTACACTAGAGAGGTTGTACTGTAATCTACCAAAGGGTGTTACACTAGAGAGGTTGTACTGTAATCTACCAAAGGGTGTTACACTAGAGAGGTTGTACTGTAATCTACCAAAGGGTGTTACACTAGAGAGGTTGTACTGTAATCTACCAAAGGGTGTTACACTGGAGAGGTTGTACTGTGATCTCACAAAGGGTGTTACACTAGAGAGGTTGTACTGTAATCTACCAAAGGGTGTTACACTAGAGAGGTTGTACTGTAATCTACCAAAGGGTGTTACACTGGAGAGGTTGTACTGTGATCTCACAAAGGGTGTTACACTAGAGAGGTTGTACTGTGATCTCACAAAGGGTGTTATACTAGAGAGGTTGTACTGTAATCTACCAAAGGGTGTTACACTAGAGAGGTTGTACTGTAATCTACCAAAGGGTGTTACACTGGAGAGGTTGTACTGTAATCTACCAAAGGGTGTTACACTAGAGAGGTTGTACTGTAATCTACCAAAGGGTGTTACACTGGAGAGGTTGTACTGTAATCTACCAAAGGGTGTTACACTAGAGAGGTTGTACTGTAATCGACCAAAGGGTGTTACACTGGAGAGGTTGTACTGAGATCTCACAAAGAGTGTTACACTGGAGAGGTTGTACTGTAATCTACCAAAGGGTGTTACACTAGAGAGGTTGTACTGTAATCTACCAAAGGGTGTTACACTAGAGAGGTTGTACTGTAATCTACCAAAGGGTGTTGCACTATTGAGGTTGTACTGTAATCTACCAAAGGGTGTTACACTAGAGAGGCTGTACTGTAATCTACCAAAGGGTGTTACACTAGAGAGGTTGTACTGTAATCTACCAAAGGGTGTTACACTAGAGAGGTTGTACAGTAATCTACCAAAGGTGAAAAACTAGAGAGGTTGTACGTTACTGTGCTATGGTTGTATATACATGTGTAATAGTCCGATATACTGACCGTGTCATACTGTTCGTTGGTTCATGAATTCGAACAGTTGTATTCTGAAGCCAACCTAGTGAACTCGGTGAATCATATATATATATTTCAAGGGGGTTGAATTTTCGTAGATTTAGTAGTTAAACTTGACTACGAAATATAATATCCCACGATTAATCAACATCACAAATATAGAACATACGTTTACCCTTCCCAAAGACCTCAATATACATTTGATGATATTTTGCATGAACGATTTTGTTTGTCATCCTTTTTAATGACCAATATCTCATTTTGAAGAGCTGGGTTTCTTCTACTGCATGATGTAACTTATTTTTTCTATCTCTTATAGAATTCAGAAAATTATTGTTTGAATGAGGCAAATTGGATATTTTCGGATAAAATTGGAATTTCCATTAAAATGAGAGTAGGTCTGGCTCTTTGAGGTCTAATGTTTTATTTCTTGACTGATTCCAATAAATTATGTTTCATTTTAAAGCAGAATAATAAATCTATTGCATAAACTTATTAGTTTTTTCCTATGTACACGAAAACAGGAGATATAAGGAATTAAAAACAAACGAGATTTCGCGAGATTTAAGAAGACTGCCGCGAGATATTGCGAGATTTGCTAGATTTTTCCAATCTTTGTATATAGGTCTTTGCCCTTCCATGTTTTGTAATCCACGAATTTTCGACCCCACGAAAAAGAATTTATATCAACATCTATGAAATTTAATACCCACGAAAATATGTGATTTTACCGTACCAGCCTAGTGAACTCATATACCAACAGAAGAATGTCATGTGAATGATTTATAATCTGCCATTTTATGGAACAAACATCACATAACATAATCCATTAATCATATAATTTCACGTATTTCAACATTAGTCACGTGTAGTAAACACCATGTTCTAGAAATGTGAACAATGATTAGGCAATTTTTGAAATTTGCCCAAAATACTTCGATTGATACGAAACGCCCTCAAAAAACAATTTCAAAGTCATCATTTTTTATTTAGTTTAGAAAAACCTATATATGTATTTTGTGTGATAATGACGTTTAATTGGCTTAGAATGGTAGAGCCTACGGTCTTGTGATTGTGAATTATATAAAATATTTGATAACAATTTGCACCCACAACTTGTGAGTCGAACCAAATTTTCTTGCTAGACGCTCAGCATTAAAGATGAATTGGCTTCCCTTCTCTCATACCCTCGTAGCGATGGATAACTTCAGGAATGATTTGTCGAGAGTGATTAATGCAAGTTGGAAAAACTTATACATGCATCACAATCGACATAAATAAATTAGTATAAACTAAACTCAACGTAATTCAGGATCACCTCTTGTTATATACTAGTATACGTTGACCATTTGTCAATGAACGTGACTAACACGTGACTGGTGGCACGTTCACGTTCACATGTGTGTGACCGCGTTCTGACCACGAACTACTTAAAGGTGCTGCCTCACAGATTGGGCTAATTTTTTGTATATCGTGATTTTCCAACCTAACCAAGTATTGATGTAATAGAAAGCCACTGACGGTTGCTTTATGGAAGATTTGGTGCAAATAAGCAATTTTAATCACTCTCGATATCACTCACTGAGTATTTATTCTTGAAAAAAGCGCTAAGTTTCCTTCCAACATGCTTTGTGAATTATGTAATTCACATGTGGTCGAACTGTAATACCAACAAACTACAGTGAGTTATTTGGTCCGATTTTCGATTCGTTTTCATCAAATGCAAACAAATTTGAGGCATTTTTTAAAAGTAACAGTAGTGTTAATTCTATAGGGTATTAATACCTTATATAGAATGTTTGATGTAAACATACTAAATAACTATACTACCAATTGCCAAAGTTTCTCAAGTTATTTTATGAGCTAATATCAAATTTGGGCAGTTTTAATGGGTCAATTTGTAAAAAATACAATGTCATAATTTTTATCACAAACACCAATAATAGTATTTGCTGATACATCTGAATGAGCATAAGATCGTTTCTAACCCTTAAAAGGTGTTTGCTTGTATATAAATTGCTTACAGAAGACATGGTGGTGTCCTTGCTGTAACGAAAATAAAACTGTGTAATATTAGAACTATCTTTTAAAAAATATTATACATAAATTCATTCTGTATCTTAGTAGTTTTTAACTTCCAATATAGGTTTTTAATTGTTTGTGATTTTAAAATATGTGTTATATCACTTTAAGATATATGGTCAGTCATTTATGTACATGTAAAAAGTTATGTCCTTGCAATAACAAAAATGAACAAACACTGTTAAACATGTCGTCAGATTTGCACATACAATCTACAATTTAATATTGAAGTATATGCAAAGGTTTTATGACGGGATAATCAAACGAGTAATTTTTAACAAGTAATCGTTTAGAAAACTCATACAGAACCGATATGCTTTTGCAGAAACACTTTTACTTCATGCTGATTACATTATTGAGCGTTATTTTAAGGACTGTTACTGCAAGGACGTATTTGCTTTCTCTTGTATAAATATCATAAAATCCTACAACCATTCATCTGTTTTCAATCAAAATGATAAATATACCAATATTTGACATCGGTAGGTAATATCTATTTAATAATTACGGTATTGGGTAATTGCGTAATGTGTGTAACATTAAGGACACAAATTGAAAAAACTATTTTACTTGCATTGATGAAACTTCACATTTTGTTCATAAAAATTACAACTGCTCTTTAACGATTTTATCCTTCATTTAAATGTAAATACTTAATCATTGTCGACTATTTTCCCGCATTTTATCATAAGTGTTTAAGGTTGTACATGTTGAATTATTACACTGTAACAGCAAGGACATCAATGTGAGAGACAAAGTTCAAAGCCTCAACAAACACATGTTATTGTTATAAACAGTCTATTTTATTCAAATTTGGAAACATTGGATGCTAATATTAAGCTTACATGCTTAAAAAGAATAATACTTATGTTGTACAGTATTCAAAAAGGGCTTTTCATGATGTTTTAGGGACAAAAGACACGTAACAGCAAGGACAAATTGGGTACATCAGATGCTGTAAAGAGCTAAATATGCAATATATGTCTGGTCTTTTGTGTCGAATTACTAGATTTTACTGTCATTATCAATTATTAGTGCTAAATTTCTGTATTAAAGAGCTGAAATCAAATCAAAATTTAAAAAGACAGAAAATCTGCTCAAATTTGATATTGGCTCTTATATGTCAATGTGGTTGTTTATGGAATATACAACCAACTATACCAAAATTACGCGAATATTTGACAATTTTATTTTTGCAATACACCAATATGTGAGGCAGTCCCTTTAAGCCCTGAATAGGCAAGAAGTTCAATGTGTTAGCTCACCATTATGAGCTATTCTTACACTTATCACGCATATTACAAAAATGATGAAGATAAGTGCAGTTTGGATACCCCTACGTGTTTTGAGACGCAAATGTATGACCATAGACGAGACGTGTGTTCATTCTGTCAACCATGTGACAGATCCATGAACAAAGACAGAACAAAAGTTTGCATTGCAAAACGCACCATGGGTACCAGTAGCAATGTGAACATTAATAAACCAGGTTTCTACCATTCAATTTTATGTATAAAATGGACAATGGATAAATGCCAAGTTTAACAAAGGTAAACTCCTTCAGGAAGGGAAGAAATACTCCGACAATCTCTACCCAGCCACAGGTTTGAAGGATGACATACTGTCGCATAGCAACGAGTCTCAACTTGCAGCAGCCATTAACGCGACTTTCTGTGAAACGTAAAGGTTCTAGAGCTTTCCGATCGTCATTATTTGTCAAGCATTGTCCCTTGTGACCTTTATTTGTTTACACCACTATTTAAATGTATTGTCGGAAAAACATCAGGTACGTTAAGATCTCGGTTTGGCACTTGTCCAGTATCTGCACAGTGACCCAATGAATGATACTAAAATCGCATTATAAAAATGGATTATCTTATTGAAACTTCGCATATATATCGGAGATGAAAACTGCAATGGGATCACAAACTTGTTTCATTAAAATATATCAAGGATTTTATGGGCTTAGTTGCATTCCAATTTGAACAACCCTCGTATCCAGGGGAACTCACAATGATTGCTTCACGTTCAAGGTGATGTTGTTGGCTTGGCATGTTACATTTCGCTGGCTTAGAATTAGAAGGTCGTAAGTACTACTTACCACCTTATTAGACTCGTGCATAATTAAAATCTGTTGACCAAACTGAAGTTTACAAAGTTTGTTTTTCCATAAGTAAAGATTAGTTTTTAGACAGCTTTGTCTTGTTTTCTCAAAATATTGATTTTGTACTTACGACCTTCTAATTCTAAGCCAGCTATTAACAGTACTTCGCATTAACAATATTTCCTCTGACTATAGTTTGTTTGAGCTTCATGTTCGGAACTTGTATATCTACACGTATATTGTTTAAACTTTTCGATTGAATCAATTGTTTGAGTTCTTCTTCTTCCATTAATGTTCCGGACCCAGTCTGAGGCATTGTCGAACAATGTGAAGACTATTTACAAGGTGAATGTGAGGCTCAAACAAGTGAATGATTTTTTAAAAGAGGTTAAAACATCTCTGTGGAATTTGCAGTTGTCCGACGATGTCCGTCCTGAGTGCCTCGTTGGTAGAGGCTCCTGTCATGTGAACTGGAAGAATGTTCCATATGCGTTTGCTGGAGGAGAAAAAGGAGTCTTGCAGAGGTGTTGATTGCATCGAGGAGCGGTAGTGGGGTGATGAATCTATACCGACCATGCATACAGTATATGATGCGATAAGCCATGGTAACCTCGGTGTACTGTCTTCGTAGTTGCAATGCTTGCCAACCAAGTAGATATCCAACCGGGCTACAGCTTCAAGTGACTGCGCTGTACAGCTTCAACTGACTGCGCTGTACAGCTTCAAGTGACTGCGTTATACAGCTTCAAGTGACTGCGCTATACAGCTTCAAGTGACTGCGCTGTACAGCTTCAAGTGACTGTGCTATACAGCTTCAAGTGACTGCGCTGTACAGCTTCAAGTGACTGCGCTGTACAGCTTCAAGTGACTGCGTTATACAGCTTCAAGTGACTGTGCTGTACAGCTTCAAGTGACTGCGTTATACAGCTTCAATGGACGGCTCTGTACAGCTTCAAGTGACTGCGCTGTACAGCTTCAAGTGACTGCACTGTACAGCTTCAAGTGATCGCGCTTTACAGCTTCAAGGGACTGCTCTGTACAGCTTCAAGTGAGATCTGTACACGTTCAAGTGACTGCGCTGTACAGCTTCAAGGGACTGCTCTGTACGGCTTCAAGTGACTGTGCTGTACAGCTTCAAGTGAGCTCTGTACACGTTCAAGTGACTGCGCTGTACAGCTTCAAGTGACTGCGCTGTACAGCTTCAAGTGACTGCGCTGTACAGCTTCAAGTGACTGCGCTGTACAGCTTCAAGTGACTGCGCTGTACAGCTTCAAGTGAATGCGCTGTACAGCTTCAAGTGACTGCACTTTACAGCTTCAAGTGACTGCGCTATACAGCTGCAAGTGACTGCACTGTACAGCTTCAAGTGACTGCACTTTACAGCTCAAGTGACTGCGCTGTACAGCTTCAAGTGACTGCGCTATACAGCTTCAAGTGACTGCGCTGTACAGCTTCTAGTGACTGCGCTATACAGCTTCAAGTGACTGCGCTATACAGCTTCAAGTGACTGCGCTATACAGCTTCAAATGACTGCGTTGTACAGCTTCAAGTGACTGCGCTGTACAGCTTTAAGTGACTGTGCTGTACTGCTTCAAATGATTGAGGTTCTTGTTTCAAAGTTGTATATATACTACTATAGTACAAATGTATAATGGTTTTCCATAGAATAAACTTAATTCTCATAGATATATTTGCTTAGTTAATAAATTATTCGCTTATAATCTAAATAGTTTTTTTAAAAAAAGTAAAAGAAAACAATGACAATCACTAGTTGTTACTAATTGGATGAAAACCTTAATTTATAATACATGCTAAGATCGATAAGCCGCTGGCCCAGAATTAAAAGGTTGTTCCTACTACTTACGAACTTGACTCGTGCATATTCAAAATATGCACCTCAATGCGCTTCTTATGAGCCTATTTTTAGGAAAATCGGAACTGGTCATGTTGACCACACTGAAGTTTAAAAAGCTTGTTTTTCCATACGTAAGGATTAGTTTTCACACAGTGTTTTCTTGTTTTGTCAAAAAATTGATATTGTTCTTACGACCTTCTAATTCTAAGCCATTTAAAGCGACAACAAAGATTATATTTCCGGTACTCTTTGGCGACAAGAAGCCTTTGAGACTTTAGTGTACAATGGCTAAGCTTTAAATAATTTAACCCTGCACATGCACCACAATGTTCTATAAAAAATAACCAGTCAGTTGGTATAGTAAACTAAATACTTATTATTATTTGCACTTTAAATCCAGAAAATAAATGCTTTATAATAGCTACCACTGTCAGGGTCATGACACAAATATTAACTCAAGTTATGGAAACGATCAGCTTAAATACTTGTATTATGAATTAATTTCGAATACAATAAGGTTGGTCAAAGTTCAATAATTAATAACATAACTCTATACTCCTACAATGATGTTATAAATAGATATTAGACAAAACGTAATTGTTTGTTTGTCGACCTAGCCTAAAAAGTCCCAACCATAGACATAGGCGAGTCATTTAAGCTCAAAAATAGGGTCAACCTCAAACTAATTGCAACACAAAGATTGTTTGCAGTTTCATCATCTACAAACTATTATACATTCTAGAAAAAAAGTCCTAAGTAAACATTTTGCCGGAAAGTTGGAAAAAAATCCACCTGTTTATGGCCACTTTTGACGGCAAGTTTAGCATGTTATTTTATTCATAGTACAAGGGCCATTTTAAGTTTTGATAATGCCTCTGTAAATGTATATAAAGGTGCACATTTTCTGAAAGATATAACCTTCCTTTAGCTAAAGATAATAATTATATTATCATCGGATAATATGATATTCACCTGTATGACATTATACATACATGTAGGGGTATTATACCTATTGAATTGTCGACAAAGTCAGTCATATTAGCACTTGGAAGGGGTAACATAAATGTTAATAATTTATGTAATTTCAATCCGATTTGTTTAGAAATTATACATATCATGTATTATATACCTGTGTATCTAATGGAAAATGAACACTCTTGTTCAGACAGTATAAATGACTGAAGACGTACATGAATTAGGCCGTGTCCAAAATAGTCCCAAATACATTTCTGTAAGCAAAACGGTGTCCGCTCTGTTACTTTGTCGCTTCTACCTGGATTTTAAAATTGCTTGGTACACATGTTCATGACGGTAGGACGGTATGTCATGAGCAAGACCCATGTTCCTAGCTCAAAGGTCATGGTCACACTTAGAGGTCAAAGGTTATATAGTCATGCAAGTCGTGTCCGCTATGTAACTTGATCGTTTCTTAATGGATTTTAAAAATCCTTGGTACAAATGTTCACCACATCAAGACGGTATGTCATGCTCAAGGCCCAGGTCCAAAGGTCATACTTAGAGATCAAAGGTTATATGGTCATGTAAGTCGCTTTCGCTCTGTAACTTTGTCGTTCCTTATTGGATTTTAAAATTGCCTGGTAAAAATGTTCACCACATCAAGACGGTGTGCCATGCGCAAGACCTAGATCCCAAGCTCAAATGCCAATGCCATACTTAGAGGTCAAAGGTGAAAACATTATTTAAAAAAACTAATTTTCCGATTTCAAAATAATTTGGTACTCATGGTTCTTTGGTGACTTCCTAAACGAAATACACAAACAGCGCTATGATTCGAATTACAACATGGCCACCAGGGGGCGTGACACATTTTCTCTATAGATAATCACATATTAAAAGACTTGAACATCATTGTTTTGAACACCATTGCTCTAAATTAAAATTATTTTGGCATAAATGTTAATTGGATAACCCTTTTCCAAATCTCTGAATATAACGTTGATTAGATGTTTCAAAAACATGAATATTAGGGAGTGGAACTCATTTTCCCTATATGAATCTAATAACATTGACAACTTTCTTAGTCTTTTTCTTAAGAACCAGCAGTTTGATTAAAATAAATTCGCTCAAATATTGCTTGTGTGACTCTTTACCAAATCCCTTAAAACAATTAAGGTTCATCGAAAGACATTGTCGCTAGGGAATAAATTCCACTTTTTCGTAGTGGTTGTAATAGAAAACATTGGACATTTCACTCGCCGAAACTGAATATCTGATAGAAAACAAATGTTCCTTGGTTGAATAGTTTACAATTAAAATGAATTAAAAGTAAAATACTCTTACAGGTCAAAACATATAACCTCCAAAAAAACAAATATCGCGAAAACATGTGATAATTCAATATTATGAGCATATTTCGAAAAGCCAATGGAATTTTTCTTAGAAAATTTGTTTCACGGTTTACATTAGCTAGATGCACAATATAAAATTATAAAAATTGGTGTTGCAATTAGTTTGAGGTTAAAAGTTAAAACTTGACTCGCCTTACATTAAACTACCCCCACAAGAACGATGTTTTTCATTGATTTACTATTTCTAACACGATCTGCGGATTAATCCATGTATACGCATAGAGCAAACCAGGCCATGTATTATTACCGCAATAACTGCTACTATTTATGCCCCGTATCACGTGACATATTTATGAATGAATGAACGTAAACTTTATAGTAAACATTCCAACGAAGCAAGTTGCACGAGTATCCGGTGTATCCAGCTATGACGCATCTATTTTTAGAAACTCCAATATACTCTCTACACCAAGCCTTTCATGAGAACTTCTGATAATCAATTCATTTATACTTTTCATTTCATGGAATAGATGAGTTTCCTCGATAAATAAAGTCTTTATTATTATTATTATTATTATACCCTATATACTCGTGTTTTTAAAATTGTTTCAATGTTTAAATGTGTTATTTCCTTCAGAAAATTACGAAGGTCGTTTTCATTAACGAGGGAGGTAATTGTACCAGCTAATAAGTCACTCATTTTCAGCGTGGAATTATGTTCAATGCCAAATGGAAGTGAAAATGGAATGCGCGCAGTTAAATAGTACGGGATATTATCGTATTTAGAATCGAAATGAAAACTCGGATTTTTCCGAATCCCAAATCCTGCCCATGTTTATTCACCGACAAAATACGCGAATAGATTTTTATTTCTTAATTCTATTAACGTTAAAGTTTGTACTAAAAAGGTTGGTTTCCCATCACTTTAAATCAGTACACACTAATTAACCTAACCTATATGATCTGTTTAGAAAAAAACAAAATCTATTTCGAACTATGCCATATCCAAAATCCTGCTGGAATTTTCTTAACAAGTTTAAACTGAGAATTGCATGTTGAAGATAATGATGCTATAGAAATTAATCCAAATATCGAAAACGCTGATGTGAATCTAAACGCAAAAACTGTCCCTGATGAAATTGATAAAATGATTGAGAAATGGAAGTATGGAAAATCGTGCCGCGAGCCAATCTGATCAATCCTTTCTGTTGGTTTGCCGTTCTTAAGATGCGACTAATTATAGCTCAGATAATTTGACCTGATCCTGACCTTTATGCATGAATACATGTATATTACAACGTTCTTGAGTTGAATAACGTTACATAAATTTCCGCAATATCGATCCTTTAGATTTGTGTTGGTATTACACATCGAGCGTCTTCGTGATACTCCCCGCTTATGAAAACATACAACCGGGATTATAAATATCGACAATATAATTATCAGCTGTTTAATTATGCTAACAACAGGTCGAGCGTCGTGTCAAATTCTCTGTGCAATACTTACTATTGTGAGAACCTAAGACAGTGTTGCTTTGTTTGTATTATTATTTATTTTTACTACACTATTATTTGTAACAACACTAAAACACCTCAATATTAAGACAATATATAAATGAAGAACACACTTTTCAAGTTAATTTTCACTGCTTTGCTTTGTTTTCAATTTTAAAATGAAAACCCACCCAGTAATAACCCCAGCGTTCATTGGTCTCATGGCCAAGTGTGTACCTTCTCATTTTTTATACTTGTGCATCATGTCAAATGGATATTAAGACATCAACCTGTGAAACATTATACATGTATATATAAGTAAAGGAATTTCAACACAATGTGTATGTATAATAAAATGACAGATTGGATAATTAATAAATAATTAATTAATGCTGTTGGGTGGCTCAATTAAACTCGCAGATGGTTGTTTAATTCAGGTGACCTGTAATACAGGGTTTGATTGTACTTTATTCTCTCCTGGTTACCACGATAAATATGTTTCTTTAAGCACATTTTTAAACGCAGGCGAGTTGTTTTGCTGATTAAGCCAAATGCTAGAAATATAGTCGGGTATTTTTATCATTGATTCATAACCGCAAATACTAACTCATGTTTTTATCTGTAATCGACTGAACATTTGAACTATTTTAGATCTATTTGCCTTATGTTCTAAATAAGGTTCGAACGTATGGTTATTTTTAGACATCATTCAATAGTGCATATATCATAGCATGTAAATTCTCGGTCAATTCAATCATGATGTTGCATTTATCATTTTATAGTCTATTACGAGAAATGTTTGTATATACATTACAACAATCATGGAACATTAACTATTAATGGACGAAACTTTGAAGCTAGATATTGAAACCGCTTTATAAAAACTTTGCATGATTAATGAACAATTGGTTTACAGTGGCCTGAAACCCCCCATTATGTAATGATCTAGAACATAAGTCGGTACATTGTTGAAAATAACTTACATACTATCCATGGTACGTACGTGACAGAACGCCCAATCTACTTCTTGATAATTCACTGGCTTAGAATAAGAAAGTCGTAAGTAGAAGTACTTACGACCTTATAAGACTCATGCATATTTGACGTCTGTATCACAAGGCGCTTCTCATGAAATTCGGAAGTGGTCATGTTGACCAAACTGAAGTTGAAAAAGCTTGTTATTCTATAAGTAATGAGTAGTTTTCAGACAGTTTTTTCTTATTTTCTCAAAATATCGATTTTTTTTGGTACCTTCTCATTCTAAGCCAGCGAATTGATGATTCCAAGTATATGTTTCCATGGCCGCAAAAAGGATACCAAACAAAGGGAGCTCACTCAGCTAAACCGAGTTAAGGAGTGCGACATAGAGCGAGGGGGTGGGTGTAAGATCTCACCCAACACTGTCAATGCTGTTAAGACAGTTAAGATGTAATATCCATGCATGTAAATAAGTTTGTGTGTAAAACGGACTTGTCACTTTAATGCAACCTAGTTAGCTACGTGTGGAGTTACACTTTCTTACTCTAATAGCTTCATTTAATACCAGAGAGATAACAACAATGGTAGAACCCTTTGGATTTCAACCCGGAAATTTTACAGTCTTCTGGGGTCAGACAAATAAAAGACAAATAAAATATAGAAACTCAAACATTGAGAACGAACTTTTTTAACACCCTGTACATCTTAATATCTACGACAATAAAATACTATAGCGCACAAACATCCAAAGCCACACAGAAACGACGGCTAACCCTAACCCCTATAACTCTCTCTAGTCGCTGGTAATACCAAATAAAACAGCAGGATTTGTTCCTGTCGCTTTTCAAATCATGTCTCTTTTCAAAACAACAAGCACAGAAAAGAGACAAATGAAACAGCATGACCATTAAATACTTAAATACATTGTATATGCAAACTATTACTATAGTTATATAATTCATATCTATTCTAGTCAATTCACAACTAGAGTTGTAATAAATAGAATTGACGCCACATGCGAGCCTATGGTGTCTGGGTCCGTGTAGCGTCCATAAGCATGTTCCCTCAACCAATAGCGGCCATAAGCATGCTCCCTCCGCAAGTAGGGGTCATGAGCATGCTCCCTCCGCAAGTAGGGGTCCTGAGCATGCTCCCTCCGCAAGTAGGGGTCATAAGCAAGTTCCCTCAACCAATCGCGGCCATAAGCATGCTCCGAGAAGTTGTCAGTTGCTTGCGGGAGAGGTTGTCAGTTGTTTGCGGGAGAGGTTGTCAGTTGTGTGCGGCAGAGGTTGTCAGTTGCCAGCTGCCAGTTGCTTGAGGGAGAGGTTGTCAGTTGTGTGCGGCAGAGGTTGTCAGTTGCCAGCTGCCAGTTGCTTGCGGGAGAAGTTGTCAGTTGCTTGCGGGAGAGGTTGTCAGTTGTTTGCGGGAGAAGTTGTCAGTTACTTGCGGGAGAGGTTGTCAGTTGTGTGCGGCAGAGGTTGTCAGTTGCCAGCTGCCAGTTGCTTGCGGGAGAAGTTGTCAGTTGCTTGCGGGAGAAGTTGTCAGTTGCTTGCGGGAAAGGTTGTCAGTTGTTTGCGGGAGAAGTTGTCAGTTGCTTGCGGGAGAGTTTGTCAGTTGCTTGAGGGAGAAGTTGTCAGTTGCTTGCGGGAGAAGTTGTCAGTTGCTTGCGGGAGATGTTGTCAGTTGCTTGAGGGAGAAGTTGTCAGTTGCTTGCGGGAGATGTTGTCAGTTGCTTGAGGGAGAAGTTGTCAGTTGCTTGCGGGAGAAGTTGTCAGTTGTTTGCGGGAGAAGTTGTCAGTTGCTTGCGGGAGAGGTTGTCAGTTGCTTGAGGGAGAAGTTGTCAGTTGCTTGAGGGAGAAGTTGTCAGTTGTTTGCGGGAGAAGTTGTCAGTTGTTTGCGGGAGAAGTTGTCAGTTGCTTGAGGGAGAAGTTGTCAGTTGTTTGCGGGAGAAGTTGTCAGTTGCTTGAGGGAGAGGTTGTCAGTTGCTTGCGGGAGAGGTTGTCATTTGCTTGAGGGAGAAGTTGTCAGATGCTTGAGGGAGAGGTTGTCAGTTGCCAGCTGTCAGTTGTTTGCGGGAGAAGTTGTCAGTTGCTTGAGGGAGAAGTTGTCAGTTGCTTGAGGGAGAAGTTGTCAGTTGCTTGAGGGAGAGGTTGTCAGTTGCCAGCTGTCAGTTGTTTGCGGGAGAGGTTGTCAGTTGTGCGCGGCAGAGGTTGTCAGTTGCCAGCTGCCAGTTGCTAGAGGGAGAAGTTGTCAGTTGCTTGCGGGAGAAGTTGTCAGTTGCTTGCGGGAGAGGTTGTCAGTTGTTTGCGGGAGAAGTTGTCAGTTGCTTGCGGGAGAGGTTGTCAGTTGCTTGAGGGAGAAGTTGTCAGTTGTTTGCGGGAGAAGTTGTCAGTTGCTTGAGGGAGAAGTTGTCAGTTGCTTGAGGGAGAAGTTGTCAGTTGTTTGCAGGAGAAGTTGTCAGTTGTTTGCGGGAGAAGTTGTCAGTTGCTTGAGGGAGAGGTTGTCAGTTGCTTGCGGGAGAGGTTGTCAGTTGCTTGAGGGAGAAGTTGTCAGTTGCTTGAGGGAGAGGTTGTCAGTTGCCAGCTGTCAGTTGTTTGCGGGAGAAGTTGTCAGTTGCTTGAGGGAGAAGTTGTCAGTTGCTTGAGGGAGAAGTTGTCAGTTGCTTGAGGGAGAGGTTGTCAGTTGCCAGCTGTCAGTTGTTTGCGGGAGAGGTTGTCAGTTGTGCGCGGCAGAGGTTGTCAGTTGCCAGTTGCTTGAGGGAGAAGTTGTCAGTTGCTTGCGGGAGAAGTTGTTAGTTGCTTGCGGGAGAGGTTGTCAGTTGTTTGCGGGAGAAGTTGTCAGTTGCTTGCGGGAGAGGTTGTCAGTTGCTTGAGGGAGAAGTTGTCAGTTGTTTGCGGGAGAAGTTGTCAGTTGCTTGAGGGAGAAGTTGTCAGTTGCTTGAGGGAGAAGTTGTCAGTTGTTTGCGGGAAAGGTTGTCAGTTGTTTGCGGGAGAAGTTGTCAGTTGCTTGAGGGAGAGGTTGTCAGTTGCTTGCGGGAGAGGTTGTCAGTTGCTTGAGGGAGAAGTTGTCAGTTGCTTGAGGGAGAGGTTGTCAGTTGCCAGCTGTCAGTTGTTTGCGGGAGAAGTTGTCAGTTGCTTGAGGGAGAAGTTGTCAGTTGCTTGAGGGAGAAGTTGTCAGTTGCTTGAGGGAGAGGTTGTCAGTTGCCAGCTGTCAGTTGTTTGCGGGAGAGGTTGTCAGTTGTGCGCGGCAGAGGTTGTCAGTTGCCAGTTGCTTGAGGGAGAAGTTGTCAGTTGCTTGCGGGAGAAGTTGTTAATTTCCCGAGGTAGAAGTTGTCAGTTACTTGCGGGAGTGGTTTTCAGTTGTTTGCGGGCGAAATTGTCAGTTGCTTGAGGGAGAGGTTATCAACTGTGTGCGGGAGAAGATGTCAGTTGCCAGCTGCCAGTTGCTTGTGGGGGAATTGTCAGTTGCTTGCAGGAGAAGTTATAATAAGCCCACAATTAAATTTCAAGTAATTCATCATTTTGTCATAGCTCGTTTTTTACGAATCAATATCGGCATATGGATACATTCTTAATGCATTGCCATAGTATTAAAATAATGAGCAAGTTTACTTCCAGCAGACCTGCGGATGTTTGATCGGCCCTTGTGAACACTCGACCTCTATGACTTTCGCAATTTTCCTTTACGCAAAACTAGTAACTACGATATGATTGACAACATAATTACAACATTTTATCGGGTTATTTTCACTGACCAACTAGAAGGGCCAGGTTTACATATATCTGTTCTAGAACAGTTTTCAGGAAGGCAATCATCTTGAGTCAGCGACTTCTCGAATCTAATTCTGGGTAGTGTTACACGTTCAATAGATTGTCATTGATTTTAGCTCAACTAAAGCACCAAATATTTGTTTTCAAATGATTTGGATACTGGTATGTATAAACATAACATATACAATATTTGCCATTCAAAGAATCTCAGCAATATGTGTGTTATAATGGCTGTGTGTAAGAAGTCGGATCAGCCGTATTCGCTTATAAGACAATTGTGTTCATTTACAACCGATTGCCTGGAATTCCAACGTATCTTCCCCGCTCCATATGTCAGTACATTACACGCTCGACCATCATACCCTTACCTACGTCGGTACATTACACGCTCGACCATCATACCTTTACCTACGTCGGTACTTTACCTGCTCGACCATCATACCCTTACCTACGTCGGTACTTTACCTGCTCGACCACCATACCCTTACCTACGTCGGTACTTTACACGCTCGACCATCATACCCTTACCTACGTCAGTACTTTACCTGCTCGACCACCATACCCTTACCTACTTCGGTACTTTACCCGCTCGACCACCATACCCTACCTACGTCGGTACTTTACCTGCTCGACCACCAAACCCTTACCTACGTCAGTACATTACACGCTCGACCATCATAGCCTTACCTACGTCGGTACTTTACCTGCTCTACCACCATACCCTTACCTACGTCGGTACTTTACCTGCTCGACCACCATACCCTTACCTACGTCGGTACTTTACCCGCTCGACCACCATACACTACCTACGTCGGTACTTTACCCGCTCGACCACCATACCCTTACCTACGTCGGAACTTTACCCGCTCGACCACCATACCCTACATACGTCGGTACTTTACCCGCTCGACCACCATACCCTTACCTACGTCGGTACTTTACCCGCTTGGCCATCATACCCTTACATACGTTGGTACTTTACCTGCTCGACCATCATACCCTTACCTACGTCGGTACTTTACCTGCTCGACCAACATACCCTTACCTACGTCGGTACTTTACACGCTCGTCCATCATACCCTACATACGTCGGTACTTTACCCGCTCGACCATCATACCCTTACCTACGTCGGTACTTTACCCGCTCGACCATCATACCCTGCCTACGTCGGTACTTTACCCGCTCGACCATCATACCCTTACCTACGTCGGTACTTTACCCGCTCTACCAACATACCCTTACCTACGTCGGTACATTACACGCTCGACCATCATACCCTTACCTACGTCGGTACTTTACCTGCTCGACCACCATACCCTTACCTACGTCGGTACTTTACCTGCTCGACCACCATACCCTTACCTACGTCTGTACTTTACCTGCTCGACCACCATACCCTTACCTACGTCTGTACTTTACCTGCTCGACCACCATACCTTTACCTACGTCGGTACTTTACCTGCTCGACCATCATGCCCTTACCTACGTCGGTACTTTACCTGCTCGACCACCATACCCTTACATACGTCGGTACTTTACCTGCTCGACCACCATACCCTTACATACGTCGGTACATTACACGCTCGACCATCATACCCTTACATACGTCGGTACTTTACCTGCTCGACCATCATACCCTTACCTACGTCGGTACTTAACATGCTCGACCGACATACCCTTACCTACGTCGGTACTTTACCTGCTCGACCACCATACCCTTACCTACGTCGGTACTTTACCTGCTCGACCACCATACCCTTACCTACGTCGGGACTTTACCTGCTCGACCAACATACCCTTACCTACGTCGGTACATTACACGCTCGACCATCATACCCTTACCTACGTCGGTACTTTACCTGCTCGACCACCATACCCTTACCTACGTCGGTACTTTACCTGCTCGACCACCATACCCTTACCTACGTCGGTACTTTACCCGCTCGACCACCATACCCTACCTACGTCGGAACTTTACCCACTCGACCACCATACCCTACATACGTCGGTACTTTACCCGCTCGACCATCATACCCTTACCTACGTCGGTACTTTACATGCTCGTCCATCATTCCCTACATACGTCGGTACTTCACCCGCTCGACCATCATACCCTTACCTACGTCGGTACTTTACCCGCTCGACCATCATACCCTTACCTACGTCGGTACTTTACCTGCTCGACCAGCATACCCTTATCTACGTCGGTACTTTACCTGCTCGACCAGCATACCCTTAGATACGTCGGTACTTTACCCGCTCGACCACCATACCCTTACCTACGTCGGTACTTTACCCGCTCGTTCATCATAGCCTTACATACGTCGGTACTTTACCCGCTCGACCAGCATACCCTTATTAACGTCGGTACTTTACTCGCTCGACCATCATAGCCTTACTTACGTCGGTACTTTACCCGCTCGACCACAATACCCTTACATACGTCGGTACTTTACCCGCTCGACCAGCATACCCTTACCTACGTCGGTACTTTACCCGCTCGACCACTATACTCTTACATACGTCGGTACTTTACCCGCTCGACCAGCATACCCTTACCTAAGTCGGTACTTTACCCGCTCGACCAGCATACCCTTACCTACGTTGGTACTTTACCCGCTCGACTACCATACCCCTACCTACGTCGGTACTTTACCCGCTCCACCAGCATAGCCTTACCTACGTCGGTACTTTACCTGCTCGACCACCATACCTTGACATGCGTCGGTACTTTACCCGCTCGACCACCATACCCTTACCTACGTCGGTACTTTACCCGCTTGGCCATCATACACTTACATACGTTGGTACTTTACCCGCTCGACCATCATACCCTCACTACGTCGGTACTTTACCCTCTCGACCACCATACCCTACCTACGTCGGTACTTTACCCGCTCGACCACCATACCCTTACCTACGTCGGTACTTTACCCGCTCGACCACTATACTCTTACATACGTCGGTGCTTTACCCGCTCGACCAGCATACCCTTACCTACGTCGGTACTTTACCCGCTCGACCAGCATACCCTTACCTACGTCGGTACTTTACCCGCTCGACCACTATACTCTTACATACGTCGGTACTTTACCCGCTCGACCACCATACCCTTACCTACGTCGGTACTTTACCCGCTCGACCACCATACCCTTACCTACGTCGGTACTTTACCCGCTCGACCAGCATAGCCCTACATACGTCGGTACTTTACACGCTCGATCATCATACCCCTACCTACGTCGGTACTTTACCCACTCAACCATCATACCCTTACCTACGTCGGTACTTTACCCGCTCGACCAGCATACCCTTACCTACGTCGGTACTTTACCCGCTCGACCACCATACCCTACATACGTCGGTACTTTACCCGCTCAACCATCATACCCTTACCTACGTCGGTACTTTACCCGCTCGACCATCATACCCTACATACGTCGGTACTTTACCCGCTCGACCATCATACCCTGACCTACGTCGGTACTTTACCCGCTCGACCACCATACCCTTACCTACGTCGGTACTTTACCCGCTCGACCAGCATAGCCCTACATACGTCGGTACTTTACCCGCTCGACCATCATACCCTGACCTACGTCGGTACTTTACCCACTCGACCATCAAACCCTTACCTACGTCGGTACTTTACCCGCTCGACCAGCATACCCTTACCTACGTCGGTACTTTACCCGCTCGACCATCATACCCTACATACGTCTGTACTTTACCTGCTCGACCAGCATAGCCTTACCTACGTCGGTACTTTACCCGCTCGATCAGCTTAGCCTCACATTAATCTTGTATCGGGTTTGACTGTATGTACGGTTTTTATCTCATTACGTGCGTGTATGTACATTCGAGTACTCTTCATGACTTCATTGGAATGAAACTATCATGTGTTGTTTACATCGGTTCTACAGTAAATAATAGTATCACTCATGGTTACGGATATAATAGCTGCACTCTCAGCATGTGCTTTCATTGAAGGGGGGTGGGGTGTAACGACGTTTTTTACCATTGTTTTATCATTCTAGTCCAGATTATCGATTCAGTGTATGAAGCAGGTAACCTATACTTTACTATTCCACGATCAACTGTCAACTTTATTCACGTATGGCCGTACTGTAGGCCAAACAACGCTAAATTGGAGGTCAATATTTACAAAGTTCAATACACGAGAGTATAGTTGGAAGTGCTTTGAAGCCCAGTTGTTCTCTATAGGATTATAATTAACCAACGTTATTTGAAAACACAACATATGTGTATTTTAATAACAAACGTATTCCAAAATAAGAAGTCATCTGGCATTCAGGTTGTACAGGCAATTATATTCACCGGTCACGCCAAGTGACAATGTGATCTTCTGGAACCTTCCGTTTACCGTTGTCCATGTAGCCATGCAGCCGTGTGCGCGATCGTCCATCTGTGCGTCAATAACGGCTAGTGTAGACACGAAGAGTCACACATTTAGCATGAGTATCATGAGATCTTGTTACTATATATCTATTTATTTTAAGGTCAGACATCAGGTATTCGGTAACCATTATCCAGCCTTGATCAGAACTAACTAATGTCGGGATTCGAACCTTCAACCTACCGCTCATTTCCCTCTCGGTAAGTTGTCCCTAACTCTCGGAAAGTGAACTAAAATTCTGCAGTGTACATAACGACTGTAGGTTATCATCATCAGCATTCAGTCCACGTAGAATTCCGCGTCAACTGTTCAGGCACCACACTCCCCAGGTATATAGGCCTAAATAGGAAACAATATAGTATTCAAGATCAGAAGTACAGTGTTTACTTTAAACGTAGTAAGCGACCGTGTGATAATGATTATTATAAGTATACATGTACGAATGCAGCAGTTTCCAACGACGACAGATAATTTAATACAAATGTGGTCTAACGCATGTTCTATATGACGACACAAAGCGTCAAATGTGTCGAGTTTATTTATATAATTTTATTAGTGAAAATAAATGCGTTAATTGTTCAATAAAGGCAACTGATTAAATCACAATTACATTATTCAGAAAACTTACCAATAGGGTTAGAAACCAGAGTGTTTGTTTCAAATACAGAAAATACAAAAAATGCACCCAACAGCATTATTTAAATTATTGGTTTTGTTCAAACTAAAATATCTATAACAAACTCTCCAGTGGAAAATTTTACAAACACGTGTTTATACAGAGGCTTGTAAATAGAACACACCTCCAATATTTCAGTCACACCTCCAATGTATCAGCCAATGAAACGCCAATGTTCACAGAGGTGTGTCGCCGTACGTTTAATAACCGTCTGGGAATTATTCGATTTCAGGAAGTCTGCAAAGCCTGGTGCGTTGATATTCCTTTATTTTATCCTAACAGTTTCATACATTGCTAATTTAAATGCTAAGTTCAAATTCTGAATTATTAATAATATTGCATTATTGTTCATACGGAACTTATATAACCTCAATCTTAAACTGTGTGTGTTCGCGTTTGTCATAGTTTAATATTTGCAAATTTTACGGAGTTTTATTATATATAAGAAATATTAGTTTCATCAACTCTCGTGGATTTATTCGTAGAAAAAATCCTGTCAAAACATACTGGATTTGTTGAATCGTGGAAGTAAGAGAGACGTTTCTTATAGTATTCATATAAACAATATATCGATTTGTTGTCTCTGTACTAGGAATTATTTATCACCATGGAAGCCGAATATTGATATTGGTATGAAGGTATAAATCCTATACTTACATAGTGTAAACACTGAAGTCAAATACTGTATCTTCCCGCCTAATGGACTGTGAGGAGGCCACTGGTCCGTAGCATGACTTTGAAGGAGACCGTCATGATTATGCGAAATATGAAAAACTTGCATTCGCTGCTGATGTGCACGCTGTTACCGAATCACACACGCCGACTCATTACCCCCCCCCCCCCCAACCATTTAACTCTAACTATATTTTTGTGTTAAATAGTACTACTATGTAACTTACAATATACCGGCTATCATAAAGAATGAATACACCGTGGGTCAGATCTAGGTG
Organism: Spisula solida; assembly: GCA_947247005.1. Taxonomy (NCBI): domain Eukaryota; kingdom Metazoa; phylum Mollusca; class Bivalvia; order Venerida; family Mactridae; genus Spisula; species Spisula solida. The sequence goes on along the minus strand of OX365948.1, from coordinate 4,043,557 downwards.
TATAAACCAACTGCTCTAAATGCTTATAAATTTTGTATAGCGATAACCGTGACCAACTGTATTCATGTCGTAACGACATGATGGTCAGCGAGTCTCACCCGTAGTTGACCCCATTACTTAATATATATTTAGGTACAGTTTTCAATTATACGGGTAATTTTGCACTTAATGTAGAAAATCTTGTAGGCAAAGGTCTTAAAGCTTTGAACATTTTAATGAATAATTTAAATAAATATCCTATAAAAATAGTACTAAATGTTAGTTGTTTGATGCATTTGTAGGTTCTATTCTAAATTATTCCAGTGAGGTCTGGGGTTTTAAGAAATACAATTTTATAGAACGTATTCATCTTCAATTTTGCAAACGAATTTTATGTGTCAGACAGTCAACAACTACAAATGGGGTGTACGGGGAATTGGGAAGATATCCATTATAATTATATTAATAGTTATACGAAAGTGATTAAATATTGGTGTCGAATTGTTCAGTCTAATAATACTATAATTAAATATATGTATACCGACATGGAAACTAGTTGCATTCGTGGAAAGAAAAATTGGTTATTTATAGTTAAGACCTTTCTTGACCAGTATGGCTTTTCATTTGTGTTTCTCAACCCATGTAGTGTAGATATTGATACATTCCATTTACAATTTAAGTCGCGTGTAATAGATGTGTTTTTACAAACATGGCGAAATAGTATTGCTATTAGCCAATAATTACTGCTTTACAAATCATTTAAGCTTTCATTTGACTTTGAATATTACCCCAATGCTATGCCACGCAAATTATGTATTGCTCTGTCGCGTTTTAGACTTGGTTCACACGATCTTCGTATTGTTACCGGTAGATATGCAGCAAATAGAATTGATAGATACGAGCGGGTGCGTACATTATATAATGGAATAGATTTAGAAGACGAATACAATTTCTTAATAATCTGTCCAGGTTATCTTGAATTACCACGGAAATACATGTATATCCGTGGAATTACGTAAGAAATATTTAAAAAGATATTTTTACAATAGGCCAAGTGTGTTCAAGTTCTTAGATCTAATGCAGTCTACAAATAAGCATATCTTAAATAAACTAGGACATTATATTTTGGAAGCGTTTGCTGTTAGAAAAAATTTAGCTAGCAATATTGCTTATACATAGTATTGAAAATTGCGTTTTTGAAGTATAATTTTGTTGTTGTTGTTGTTGTGTGCGTGCGTGCGTGCGTGCGTGCGTGCGTGCGTGCGTGCGTGCGTGCGTGCGTGCGTGCGTGCGTGCGTGCGTGCGTGCGTGCGTGCGTGCGTGCGTGCGTGCGTGCGTGCGTGCGTGCGTGCGTGCGTGCGTGCGTGCGTGCGTGCTTATTTCGGGTTCAACCTCCAAATCTATATATTTCACAAAAAGGTATTTGAAGTAGTTTGTATACATGCTATGAATATTTATAACATATTATCCTGTTTTTCACTGACCCTTGTAATTGTTTAATATTAATCTTTTCCGTTTCTTTATTCTAAATTTCATATTCTCTTCACCTTTCACGTTTACTTATGTATGTATTTATTATGTATGATGATGAGCTGTACAGCTCAAGTCTGAAAATAAAATGTTCTGTTCTGTTCTGTTCATATAATTTGTATAAGCTGTCTAGTATTTAGTACATTCTTAGACGATGCAGAGGCGTTTCTTTTATCAGTATACATAATCAGCGATGGCATGGGCGCACTAAATCAAACCGGATGCACCCTAAATTATGGACACACTAAATCATGTTTGCATCCTAAATCGTGGGTATACAAAACAACATGTACACTAATCATTTATGCACTCTCTACATCATGGGTATACAAAGCCATCTGTACATTAAAGGATGGGTGTACTCTACATCATCGGTATACAAAACCTTCGGTACACTAAATCATGTGTGCACTCTCTAAATCGTGGTGATACGAAGCCATCAGTACACTAAACCTAGGATGTACTCTAAATCATGGATATGCAAAACCATTGTTACACTAAACCATGTGCGCATCCTAAATCATGCGTATTCTAACCCATCGGTACACGAAATCATGTATACACTCTACATCAAAACCATTGTAACATTAAACGTAGGATGTACTTTAAATCATGGGTATGCAAAACCATCGGTACGTACACTAAATCAAGTGTGTACTCTTTACGAAATCACGGTTTCATTTTAAATGGATGCACTCTAAAAATAATGGGTGCACGGTAAAGCATAGGTATACAAAAGTATAGATGAAATTTGATGTAAGGACATTTTAAACGAGAGGAATGACATTTAAAAAACTGATTTATGATCGGGGAGCTGTATATAAGATACGTAATAATGTCAAAAGGCGGCTCGGTTGACTTTAAATTAACGTTTATGTTGTGAATACGGTCTTAGAAGAGTTCTCAACTCGGACGATATCAAGTGTCTTATTTTATCAAAAGTTTTTTATAATGAACAACAATTGATCTAGTTTTGAGCGCTGTTCTAAATACATGTATTACATATTTATATTACAAATATCATACAGCAAAGGCTCTTGCACTGATTAACCAATATCGACGAAAAGAATGTGTTCATGACCAGAATAGTATCGGGCTTTATAGTAAATATACAGCATGTACCCGAATTTCTTGCCTATTCACAATGCCACCATAGGTATATCGCCAGCTTAAAATTAGAAGGTCGTAAGTACAAAATCAATATTTTGAAAAAGCAAGAAAAAACTGTCTGAAAACTACCGTTTGCTTATGGCAAAACAAGCTTTTTAAAATTCAGTTTGGTCGACATGAAAAAAGGCTTATAAGAATCACCTTGAGATGCAGATTTCAAATAAACATGAGTTTTAAAAGGTCGTAAGTCTAAGCCAGCGATATTCATCTATGGAAAAAACAGAAATCAAGACAGTCAGTAATAACCATCTGTTAAATTATGCTAATGTAGTTAAGAGGACTGGTATGTATCTTTCAAAGCTAGATGAACTCGGTACACTTGTACCCGTGATTACACTACTCACAATTGTAAGAGAATATTTTCCAATTTTCACGTGGATATTCTGTATGTATTTGGCAATTAGGTCCGGGAACTGCTGTTCGCTTCAACATTCGAGATGCTGATAAGCCTAGCACTCAGCATCTGTCGCATGAAAAATTGTATGAACGGTTCACTGAGACATACGTGTACACTGGATATCGCGAGTAAATGAGTTATGTAGTCGTTGTTCAATACTCCGTACACAATCCAGATACTTGGCAATACTCGGTACAGTAAAAATCAATATTCCGTACAGTTACTTGTATCTGTTAAAGTAAGTATCTGTTTTGTACTTTCGTCATTCAGTTTATTGAATTTTGGACTAAAAGAAGTTTGGCTCATCACAAAAAGTATGATCAGTTCAAACACAATTATACTATGGTAATACAATCATTCTAAACACATTAGAAGCATCACGATTAACATTTGAGAGTGAGCAGACGCCCATTTCAAGAACATTTAAGCACTTAAATATGCTTAAAACCTTAAACAATGCATGAAGGAACCAGTCGTTTGGAAAGTATTGTGGCCGAACTTACACTCGCTACTAGTCCAATGTCGCGAAAAGTAATGATATTACTCAAATTATAGTACAATACCTGGTGTACGGTCAACAACAGTGATGTTAACTTATCATTGTCATGGAATTACATTACCTTCTACTGTCTGCACGAACAATTTTTCACCGTGTTTTGTTCAGCAAGGTACGCGGGTAGCTGTATTAGTATGGCGACCCGTATCCAATGTTGAATAGTGTATGTTATATCTCAGTGCAGGTTGTTAAATAGAACATGATCGTAAAATGCGGTCAGTGGTCAGTATATATACTAGTATGTTCGATAATTGTAGAGAGTGTATAGCAGTAGTAGTATACGGGTATACTAGCTGACCATGACCTAGGTGGTCATAACACAAAACAAATGTCAATTATGTTTATTCTGCTATTGTATATCGAGTTACGGAAAATTTTAGAACTTTCATGGAAAAAAGCAAACAAATACGATTTAATTTTTGCAGCGAAATTCAGTCAATCGACACCAGTGCATTGTTCGCCGCTTATTTAGGTCTGGGTAATGTGTAATTACAAGATAGACAGCCCAATAGATCGTTTAAGACGTAAGCCCATGTGAACATACAATAACACCATACAATTTTCATATGGCAGTAACAAGTGGCAAAATATACTTCAGTTATTACATTGTTAATACAAGCATGCATTTTCATTAAAAGTTAATTAACTCCAGTTTTACAGTATACAGGGTGTTAAAAAAGTTTTGTTCTCAAACTTTAAATTCATACAAAGTGTTATTTGAGCTATGTATATAGTAGACAGTTTTAATTGCTTACTATATTTTAATTTAATGCCAGAAAGATTAGAACAATAGTAGACACGTCTAGAATTTAAACTGAAAATGTTACAGTTTTCAGAGGTCAGAAAAATGAACAATTTAAAGAAAAACATTGAGAACGAACTTTTTAACACCCTGTACATCTTATCGTCTATTCGTATTTTAGTTTCCATCTGTATGAAGTAGAATACAAGTACTACGTACAACACAACATGCTATTACATTTACTTACTAGTATTTAATTAAAATATTTGTTTTAAAACTTAATTGTTTGTTGGCCTAAAACGTGTTTGTTTTCAGTCCCCGATGTTATGCATTACTTAAAACTGAAACTCTAAAAATTGTATTTGACCTCACAAGATGAGTAAAACTATACGGCAGAAAAATGTATCCTCATGAAATACATTATGCTTTTGCAGCAATTATGGTACACTGTAATATTGGCATCGATTTTGTTGTTGAATAAAACTATTCTTTTCATAAAAGTGATAGCATTAACATTATATATTTATGGCGATTATACAGCACAATCATTTCAATGAGCGCACATTGATAGGGACGTATAATCAAACATTATCAGCTCATTTACAATACAACGGTAATACGTAATACATGTACATGCATGACTTTCCCTCGAAGTCGCAGGCCATTGGCCAATTAACCGAATGACCACTCAATACGACTACCTCAGTCCAACACAAAAATGCATGGGTGTTCTTTGACATCTCGCGTCTCAATCTCGTTTACTTGTTTAAACAAAACAACTTAATATACATGTATGTATTCAGTTTACTCTTACCGGTAGTACAGGTAACTGCAGCAATAATTCAGAGGAAACAAAACACCTTTTTTCATAAAATTGAAAATATATCTTAGAATGGTGCATTTGTACTAAAATGGTAAGATTTCGTGGTATCAAAAACAAAAATTGGCTTTCGATATATTCATAAAGTAATTATATTCATAGACAACATCGATAAAACTACCTCCATCCAAAATCCTATAGAAATTGATCGAAAATTTAAAAAGTTAAACCATGAAACCACGGTGTCCATTCAATCACTAAGGTGCATTCAATAGAAACGACAATGTTATTCTGAACAAGATAAAAGAAAGTGATGTCACGCCCTATGGAGTTATTTTCTTATTTATGGCCATATTTTTAGAATACTTATATCAAATTAAAGACGACAATCTCTAGTTTCTGATTATGTTATAATATTTAAATAACACCGATATTATGAAATGTTTATTAAAAACAAACTGCACCTCAGTGACTGTGTGGTCAATTTCCCGTGTTATAAACCTTTCTAAAATATTACAAATTATTTTGTTTTGTTTAAGAAATAAAAATCTGTTCGCGTTTATTGTCGGTGAATAAAACACGGGCAGGAATTAAATCACGAGTGCGTAGCACGAGTGATATAATTTTCCGCATCCGAACGAGTGCCCGTGTTTTATTCACCGACAATATACAAGAACAGAGTTTTTATTTCGATTCTAAATACGATAATATCCCGCCCTATTTAACCGCGCGCATTCCATTTTCACCCATTTGACATTGAACATAATTCCACGCTGAAATTGAGTGGCTTATTAGCTGGTACAATTACCTCCCTCGTTAATGAAAACGACCTTCATAAGTTTCTGAAGGAAATACCACATTTTAAACATTGAAACAATTTTAATAACACGAGTATATGGTATCTATTTCATAAAATGAAAAATATAAATGAATTGATTATCAGAAGCTTTAATAAAACTTGGTTTCTAGAGTATATTGGAGTTTCTAAAAATAGATGCGTCATAGCTGTAACACTGGATTCTCGTGCAACTCGCCTTGTCATCGTGACTCGTAGAAAATTTTACTATAAAGTTTACGTTCATTCATTCATAAATATGTCACGTGATACTGGGCGTAAATAGAAACAGCTAATTTGATAGGTATGTTTTATGGGGGTAATAATACATTGTTAGTTCCGCTCTATATTTAATGGATTAATCCGCAGGTCGTGTTAGAATTACTCTTTATTAATGATACATTTACCTGTGACCGGTAGTGCATACTTGATTAATTTTTGGACTGACTGCATTTTAGCTTCCTTTGGAAAGTAATTACATAATCATGCCAAAAGAACACGTCATGTTTTAACTCGATTAACGAGTTATTCTCTCTCAATAGTCTATATCTTGTTCAAGTTGTTCGAGTTATTCAGGATTTTGTTCCATTTTTTCCCCGCATTTTGTCGTCATAACAAATAGTCTATTTACTTATTATTTTTCGGTAATAAATTTAAAACACTATAATAAATCAATTGTTTGAATTACAATATTTTGCTAACTCTGTATCAGCACCAGCAGAGAATTAACTACAGCCTGTTTAACGAGGTTTTCGAATAAAACACTTTCCGAAATACCCTACCAACTAATTACAGAGGCAATTAATAGAGTATCCGTTTATACATAAGACGTTCAATGAGTAAAATGTTAGCTGTGTATGTACTACCGTACTTTGGGATATTTTTGTGTGGTCAAATTTTCGTCATTTTCACCCAAAACTTAGTGGCTTAATTTGGTGCGCAAAGCATGGGTGGCAAAAATTTAACGAATTTGGAAATTAAAAAAGGCAGTTTTCATTCTGTGAACGTCAGTGAAGAGATTTATCGAGGGAGGTACAAATTCGTTTGTAAGGATTTGGGAGTCCGAATTCAGGTTCAACGAGGGGACCCATCTTTTAAGCTCCATGAAAAAATAAAACAATCTTGGTTTTTTTTACGTAAACAATTGTACTTTCGATTTGCATAAGGTTGGAAAAAGTAAATTTCTTTAACTTACTGAAACTTGTAATAATATAAAACAAAGTAGTATGCTACATTGGGATGTGTTATGTTTACAGTGTGCTCAATGTGAATGTTTACATGACGGATAAGTAGCTCACTGTGAATGTTTACACTGTGGATGAGTAGTTCAATGTGAATGTTTACACTGTGGATGAGAAGCTCAATGTGAATGTTTACACTGTGGATGAGTAGTTCAATGTGAATGTTTACACTGTGGATGAGTAGCTCAATGTGAATGTTTACACTGTGGATGAGTAGTTCAATGTGAATGTTTACATGACGGATAAGCAGCTCAATGTGAATGTTTACACTGTTGATGAGTAGCTCAATGTGAATGTTTACACTGTGGATGAGTAGTTCAATGTGAATGTTTACATGACGTATGAGTAGTTCAATGTGAATGTTTACATGGCGGATGAGTAGCTCAATGTGAATGTTTACACTGTTGATGAGTAGTTCAATGTGAATGTTTACACTGTGGATGAGTAGCTCAATGTGAATGTTTACACTGTGGATGAGTAGCTCAATGTGAATGTTTACATGGCGGATGAGTAGCTCAATGTGAATGTTTACACGGCGAATGAGTAGCTCAATATGAATGTTTACACGGCGAATGAGTGGCTCAATGTGAATGTTTACATAGTGGATGAGTAGCTCAATGTGAATGTGTACACGGCGGATAAGTAGTTCAATGTGAATGTTTACTTAGTGGATGAGTAGTTCAATGTGAATGTTTACATAGTGGATATGTAGCTCAATGTGAATGTTTACACTGTGGATGAGTAGCTCAATGTGAATGTTTACATGGCGGATGAGTAGTTCAATGTGAATGTTTACATGACGGATGAGTAGTTCAATGTGAATGTTCACACTGTGGATGAGTAGTTCAATGTGAATGTTTACACTGTGGATGAGTAGCTCAATGTGAATGTTTACACTGTGGATGAGTAGTTCAATGTGAATGTTTACATGACGGATAAGCAGCTCAATGTGAATGTTTACACTGTTGATGAGTAGCTCAATGTGAATGTTTACACTGTGGATGAGTAGTTCATATGAATGTTTACATGACGGATGAGTAGTTCAATGTAAATGTTTAGATGACGGATGAGTAGTTCAATTTGAATGTTTACACTGTGGATGAGTAGCTCAATGTGAATGTTTACACTGTGGATGAGTAGCTCAATGTGAATGTTTACATGGCGGATGAGTAGTTCAATGTGAATGTTTACATGACGGATGAGAAGTTCAATGTGAATGTTTACATGACGGATGAGTAGCTCAATGTGAATGTTTACACTGTGGATGAGTAGTTTAATGTGAATGTTTTCACTGTGGATGAGTAGTTCAATGTGAATGTTTACATGACGGATGAGAAGTTCAATGTGAATGTTTACACTGTGGATGAGTAGCTCAATGTGAATGTTTACACTGTGGATGAGTAGTTTAATGTGAATGTTTACACTGTGGATGAGTAGTTCAATGTGAATGTTTACATGGCGGATGAGTAGCTCAATGTGAATGTTTACACTGTTGATGAGTAGTTCAATGTGAATGTTTACACTGTGGATGAGTAGCTCAATGTGAATGTTTACATAGTGGATGAGTAGTTCAATGTGAATGTTTACACTGGGGATGAGTAGCTCAATGTTTACATGGCGGATGAGTAGCTCAATGTGAATGTTTACACTGTGGATGAGTAGCTCAATGTGAATGTTTACACTGTGGATGAGTAGTTTAATGTGAATGTTTACACTGTGGATGAGTAGTTCAATGTGAATGTTTACATGGCGGATGAGTAGCTCAATGTGAATGTTTACACTGTTGATGAGTAGTTCAATGTGAATGTTTACACTGTGGATGAGTAGCTCAATGTGAATGTTTACATGGCGGATGAGTAGCTCAATGTGAATGTTTACACGGCGAATTAGTAGCTCAATATGAATGTTTACACGGCGAATGAGTAGCTCAATGTTAATGTTTACATAGTGGATGAGTGGCTCAATGTGAATGTTTACATAGTGGATGAGTAGCTCAATGTGAATGTGTACACGGCGGATAAGTAGTTCAATGTGAATGTTTACTTAGTGGATGAGTGGTTCAATGTGAATGTTTACATAGTGGATGAGTAGCTCAATGTGAATGTTTACACTGTGGATGAGTAGCTCAATGTGAATGTTTACATGGCGGATGAGTAGTTCAATGTGAATGTTTACACTGTGGATGAGTAGTTCAATGTGAATGTTTACACTGTGGATGAGTAGCTCAATGTGAATGTTTACACTGTGGATGAGTAGTTCAATGTGAATGTTTACACTGTGGATGAGTAGTTCAATGTGAATGTTTACACTATGGATGAGTAGCTCAATGTGAATGTTTACACTGTGGATGAGTAGCTCAATGTGAATATTTACACTGTGGATGAGTAGTTCAATGTGAATGTTTACACTGTGGATGAGTAGTTCAATGTGAATGTTTACACTATGGATGAGTAGCTCAATTTGAATGTTTACACTGTGGATGAGTAGCTCAATGTGAATGTTTACACGGCGAATGAGTAGCTCAATGTGAATGTTTACATAGTGGATGAGTGGCTCAATGTGAATGTTTACATAGTGGATGAGTAGCTCAATGTGAATGTGTACACGGCGGATGAGTAGTTCAATGTGAATGTTAACATAGTGGTTGAGTAGTTCAATGTGAATGTTTACATAGTGGATGAGTAGCTCAATGTGAATGTTTACATGACGGATGAGTAGCTCAATGTGAATGTTTACATAGTGGATGAGTAGCTCAATATGAATGTTCACATAGTGGATGTGTAGCTCAATATGAATGATTACATAGTGGATGAGTAGCTCAATGTGAATGTTTACATAGTGGATGCGTACCTCAATGTGAATGTTTACATAGTGGATGAGTAGCTCAATGTGAATGTTCACACTGTGGATGAGTAGTTCAATGTGAATGTTTACATAGTGGATGAGTAGCTCAATATGAAACTTTACACTGTGGATGAGTAGCTCAAATATGAATGTTTACACTGTGGATGAGTAGCTCAATGTGAATGTTCACACTGTGGATGAGTAGTTCAATGTGAATGTTTACACGGCGGATGAGTAGATTATGATGAGAATGTTTCTGTGACAGATTGTAAGCTCAATGTGTGGTGACACTGAATATAAAATTAGCTATAGATATATTACAAACATAAATAACATGTATGTATTTGGTATTTTCAGTATCATCACAACATTGAGAAACCCGTAATAGTTAGCCATGTTACTGAAAGCGTTGACTGGCGAGCTAACATTCCGTTCACTCACCCCACCAGATCTCACAAAATGTACCAAAACGTAAGTAATGAAGTGCTTTACATTATTCTACTTTCTATTACAAGCATTTATATACGTTAAGTTCGTGTTTGAGTAATCTGTCGTCACTGTACCTTTAATATGTTCTAGTACATGTAGTCAAGTTTGCTGACGCAGATGAGAAATTCTGACTTGTGCCTGAATTTAGAGAAGTTTTACATTGCGAGGGGTGATAAAAAATTTGTACATGTACAAGAGTTGTTATAATTTCTGTATCGGGGACATGTGTGTAAAATTGACAATGTTTTATTTCAGAGAACTTCGAGATTACTTTGAGAACAGTTATGCTCTCAACGAGAGTCTGTTTACGTCTCTTAAAGGTAACAACTTTTATGAATAATTGTGTTTACCAAAACATGTGAATCTCATTGTCGCAAGTGATATTCACAAATAGAGAAATAATTCGGTCATTATGCAACTGGCATGCTAGTCTCCTTGGCACCGAATAGCCTTGGTTATTATTGCCATTTGTGTGATTATGCCTTAATTATACGCACTATATAGTTCGTGCGTACCTTGTATTGTGTCAACAGGCGCTTTGATTGATTCCAAAACTAACCTCCAATTACAATTTTAGCTCATCTTTCACAAGATGGTGAGTATTTGTGATCATTCTTCTTCTATCGTCCGTTTTATGTCCGTCGTCTCTGGACATCCTCATACATCAGTGGTTAGTCAAGATCCCAGACTATATCACAGGTGAAGAATACTCTGGTGAAGGAGAATGTCTCTGGATAAATCAGCAACAACTTCAAATCGAATATTCAATGTTTAATTCATGTGTGAGTTTTCTAAGCCATGTGTGATGTTTCCTTGTTGTCTTTGGACTAAACACTCATTTTACATTGCAGACGAATCCGTGTTCTACAAATGTCCCGATCGTCTACGTTTGCCGCTCATATTCTACTACACTCACACAGCAGTTGTATACGTCAACAAACTGATTCTTGCGGGACTTCTTAAGGTAACCATGACAATCAATATACAATTTATAACAATAATTCTACAAACCAAGTCTACTAGTTAAAGTACTGCAGATAATCTATATGATTGTACATATTCAGTGATAACATTCGTTTGGTTTTGTGCGTCGAACATAATTATAGTTATCGTATTGCTGAAACTTTGAACATGACTTGAATTTAAGTGACAGGAAATAAAGCAGCAACATGCACAGTCGGTTGAACAGACATAATTAGGTCTAATAATGGGCTTTAACTGTGTACTTATTTACTTTTGAAGATAAAGGACTATGTATAATTATATGCATGTCACTAAGTTGGACCATTTTGAAAAGGTATAACTTTTTGGAAACCTTAAACATTAAACTAGACAATTATATCAAAATTTTAAGAGTTGAAATTTTGACCTCAGGTTGGAAATCCCACAGCAGAGCTATTATTAAGTTTCGGTTCAGATAAATATAAAAATAGCTTCAGAGCTTACATTAGAACATGTAATTAATTTTAAATATGTATTATTAAGTTTTTCTCTTACTGTCTAGGAGAGAGTTAACTTCGAGTTTGAAAAAATGTTTGAGACGGGTGTGGACGAAATGTCTTGGGACGATACAGTAAGTGCGAAACATGTGTAAATAAATTAGTTTAGCCACAGGAAACGGTATCATTGAAAAATAATAAAAAGAATATGTTTTTAATGTATACATCTTAAAGTCTTAATCAATTTCTATATTGAATCTACATGTATATGTTAATATTTTTATCAATGATACAATTACATGTGCGTTCATACGAAGGCAGCAATGACGTTCCATAACCTTCAATGGCAAATAACTTTCTAACTTAAAAATTTATATCAACTCGGATACATATACCAAATGTCGGCCTATTCATCGACTTCTTGATTGGTTAAGAATTGTTCAAGTAGCTTACTTTAATTTGGAAATGAATCTCATGCACACTAATGCACACCAAACGCTACTATTTTTGGGTACTGTGGAATATGGAACGCCATAGCTGTCTTTTGTTGACGCTTGTCATGTTGACTTGTCGGTAGGACATGTGAACCTCTTAGTACAATGTGTTAATATGTCAAACCACATTGTTGAATTGTCAAACTATCATCTGAATATGTCAACTTGCCCTGTTATATTGTTAAAACAACGTCTTAAATTGTTAAAAGAATACAATAATATCTCAAGCCATCGTGTTATACTGTTAAACCACATCGATAAATTGTCAAATCACCATTTGTATATGTCTACGTTACATGTTAAATTGTTGAAAAACGCTTGATAATGTTAGAAGAACGTGTAAACTTCACAAAGCTTCGTATTATCATGTTAGACGTTAACTACAATGATGAATTGTTAAACTATCATTTGAATATGTTCATATGCGTTGTTGAATTGTTAAAACAACGTCTTACAATGTCGAATGAGCATGCGAACCTCTCAACACATCTCGTTATACTGTTAAACGGCAGTGGTAAATGGTTTAAATATCATTTGAACATGTCTATACGACATGTTAAATTGTTACAACAACGTCTTAAATTATCGGTAGGACATGTGAACTTCTCAGTGCAACATTATTGTATGTCAAGTCACACTGTTAAACTGTCCAAATGTCATGTGAACATGTCTATATGCCATGTTAAATTGTTAAAATGGCTTCTTATCATGTCCAAAAAACATTTGAACTTCTCAACAGAACGAGTTATACTGTCATACAACAGTGGTAAATTGTTAAAATATCATTTGAAGATGTCTATATGACATGTTAAATTGTTAAAATAGCTTCTTATTATGTCCAATAACCATGTGAACTTCTTAATCGAACGTGTTATATTGTTAGACAACAGTGATAAATTGTTAAAATATAATTTGAAGATGTCTGTATGACATGTAAAATTGTTAAAGTAGCTTCTTATCATGTCCAATAACCATGTGAACTTCTTAATAGAGCGTGTTATATTGTTAGGCAACAGTGGTAAATTGTTAAAATACTATTTGAAGATGTCTATATGACATGTTAAATTGTTAAAATACTATTTGAAGATGTCTATATGACATGTTAAATTGTTAAAATAGCTTCTTATCATGTCCACTCAGCATGTGAACTTCTTAATAGAACGTGTTATATTGTTAAACAACAGTGGTAAATTGTTAAACTATCATTTGAAGATGTCTATACGACATGTTATAGTGTTAAAACGATATTTTAACTTGTCGACGAGGCATGTTAACTTCTTAATAGACAGTGTTGTTGTTGTTCAAATGTGTATGACGTCATCGATAACGTAAGTTCCTCCCGCGTGTATATTGAACAGTTTCCACCATCTTTGTTCAATATGCACGCAGGAGGAACTTACGTTATTGATGACGTCATACAAATTTGAACAACAACAACACTGTCTATTAAGAAGTTCACATGCCTCGTTGACATGTTAACATATCGTTTTAACACTATAGCATGACATGTAGACATTTTCAAATGATATTTTAACAATTTACCACTGTTGTTAAACAATATAATACGTTCTATAAAGAAGTTCACATGGTTATTGGACATAATAAGAAGCTATTTTAACAATTTAACATGTCATGTAGACATCTTCAAATGACATTTTAACAATTTACTACTGTTGTTTAACAATATAACACGTTCTGTTGAGAAGTTCACATGGTTATTGGACATGATAAGAAGCTATTTTGACAATTTAACATGGCTTATAGACATCTTCAAATGATTTTTAACAATTAATCACTGTCGTTTAAGAGTATTACACGTTCTGTTGAGAAGTTCACATGCCTAATGAACATGATAAGAAGCTATTTTAACAATTTAACATGGCATATAGACATGTTCACAAGATACTTGGACAGTTTAACAGTGTGACTTGAGAAGTTCACATGCCCTATCGACAATTTAAGACGTCCTGTTGTAACAATTTAACATGTCGTATAGACATGTTCAAATGATATGATAACAATTTAACATGACAAGCATCAACAAAAGACAGCTATGGCGTTCCATTGGAAGGTTTACAATCCTTTTATGAGTTTACACATGTCAAAAGAGTAACTAAATCCATTTTCTAAAAAAAAGTCGATCGTGTGCAAATGTGTTGGCATAATTACCACAACAAGGTTCAGGGTCAAGGCATGTCAAGCCGTAGGTGGTCGCGAAATTCACCTGTACGACAGCAAAAGATTAACAGTTCCAAAACTAAAAGTTTGCATATATAGATGGATGTTTGCTGTGGAATAGTTTGCCACACTATATCACGGACTTCGGGTCAATCTCAAGTTTTAAACAAAGAGTGTATAGTTCACCTAGGTTAATGTGATAAATCTATTTGCAAACATAAATCGGTTTGGTCAACTGTGGCGAAATTGGATTTACAAATCACTTAAATAAACAGATAAGGTCAGTATTGTACTCAAAACATAACTGATAATCGCTGCACATAATTGTCATCCACAACCATACCAAATTTTCCCGCCTTTCACATTATCCAGGGCGCACTATAACACTACATACAGGTGTTTTGTTTACAATAAGTTCTTGTCACATAATTTATTAACAGTAACTGTTGTTTTATTTATGTAATTTACATGTCTACATTTTATTATATTGTTTGTCTAAGGACAATAGAAATAAGAACTGCGTGTAGTTTATTTTTGCGTCACCCACATGTAATGTTGATTGCCATGACATTATTATTGCAAGCATGCTTGTAGATTGTTTTAATGTATCTTTTAATACATTTTAATATTGTTGTCATGTAAATTGTACAATGTATGTAGAAAGAAATATATTCATCCATGTAACGAGACGTGTTCAAAAAGATGCAAAACATACATTTAACCAAATATGGGCTAGCAAAGACAGAACTAAAGTTTGCTTAAATGCAAAACGCACCATGTGTGCCAGCAGGAAATGTACGTCATTTTCTTTATAAATTAAGTGTCTATACCACTCAATTTATTGAATAACATAAACAATGGATAAAAGCCCAGTTTAACAAAGGTAAATTTCTTCACAAATTGAAGAACAACTTGGACAACGCAGACCAGCCTCGGGTGTGTAGGGTGCCATTGCTGTTGAACATTGTGCGTTCACATGAAGCTGCCATTAAACGCGACTTTCTGAGAAGCGAAACTGTTCTTGACAGGGGCGGCTCCAGGATTAAGTGTAAGGGGGGGGGGGCTTGAAATGAAAAATGAGCTGGGGTCCAGGGGGCCGCAAGGGCCCCTGGTGGGTGCAGGGCAAAGCCCTGCTAGGGGATCCAGGGAGGGGGGGCGAATCACCCCGGTAGCTCCTCGATTTTAGTGTTTTTTAATGCTTAGACAAGCACTCCTCGAGCATCCATCTTTGTTGTCATAAAATGCAGCGAAATGAGAATCAATGTGCAAAAAGAGTGATACATCAGAATCGCAAAGTTCGACCTGAATAACGGGACGGAAGAGAGTCTATCGAAGTGTCTGTGGTTAGTGGAAAATGTTAATTGCGCACTGTGCGCGCAGAAAGCAGAAAAAAATGACTTTAAATATGTGATTTAGTGTGATACAGCAAATGAATTGACTTTACTTTGGCGATTTTAGGGGGGGCGTACGCCGGGTCCGCCCCCCCCCCCCCTGGATCCGCCTATGCTTGAGGTTCCTGAACCTCGTGGTTTGCCAGACATTGCCCCTTGTGACCTTTATCTAATTCATAGACTCTAAAAATATACGTTTATATCTCGGTTTTACTCGTGTCCAGTGAATGCACAGTATACATAGGAATGCTAAGAAAATAACATAATTCCTAGTGAAACCTCGCATGTCTGTTGAAGGTGAATATTTTAAGGGAATCAAAATGTTGTTTCATTAAAATCTATCAGGATACATTTTTCTGGGTTTAGTTGCTTTCTAAAGAGAACACCTAATCGTAAGACCATTTTTTCTGTAAGAATTTTACCACATATTAACGTTTCATTTCCTATGAAATTAAGTCCTAACGATGCACTCCTCGATAGCCTAGTGGTAGAGCGTCCTAATCGAGTGCGGGAGGTTCCGGGTTCGACCCCTGGCCGCGTCATACCAAAGACGAAATAAAAATGGTACCAAATATTCCCTTGCTTGACGCTCACCATAAAAGGGTAACTGACTTCTTCTCTTCTCTCATACCCTCGTTGCGATGGATACAATCTGGAATGAGCTGTCGAGAGTGATTAATATAAGTTGGAAAACCCTTTTTCACAATCGACCTTAAATAAATTAGTATAAACTTAAACTTAACAATGCTCACGAGAATGTGTTATAACTGAACCTGACCGCATTATTGCAGGAGAACTTTCGTATGGGTGGTTCCTACCAGTGGCCAACTGTAGATGAAGCTGTAGAATATCGCCGACAGGTTCGGGTTGCCATCAGACAGATTATTCAGGATACACCATTACAGTTACCTATCACAATGGAAAGCAAATGGGTACGGTGTGCATTATATACATGTACAGTGTTAAAGAGTTTGCTCTCAAAATTTAATTTCATACTAAATTTCATCTGAGCTTTGTACGCAGTGTGTATTTTTAATTTCTCTCACTTATTATTTCATTTAATTCTTGAAACATTAGAACAATGTTAGAACCGTCTGAATTTTAACCTAAACATTTTACATTCTCCTGACGTCAGAAAAATAAACTATTGAAATGTAATCATTGAGAACGAACTTTTTAACACCCTGTATATAGTTATATAGTTTATTAATGTTATTACATTTGTTACATCATACATTTATCCATTCTGTGTAATACATTAAGACTGTTTCATTTATTTGTGTCCACGTTGGCTAGTAAACTAAATCTATAACACTCTTTGTGTCTATGAATGACTTTTTTTTACCTATATGATATAAATCGACCATTTTTTGCTAATATGAAATATTTTGTCCATTTTTTTGGCTGCCGCAGGTTTTACTGTAGTACTGTATATATATACTCTGCTCTACAGTGGGCATTGTTAATGGGTATGGAACACGAACGTATTCATCTGGAAACTTCATCAGTTCTTATCCGACAGTTACCTGTGGATCTGGTGACTAAACCTACAGGATGGAATTACGCACCAAAACAAGCAGGTAACGCCTAAACCTACTCCATCTTACCATACACAAGTGTAATTGAGACAGTCATGCTTAGTGTAGTTGATACAGTCATGCTTAGACGTCACGTCAATTGGTGACGCACCCTCGAAAACGGCACTTTTATTGTATTATTGTCGCAAAGCACCACATTTTAACGTAAACGTCTTAGCATTTGGCGTTGGATTTACTACCGGGCAACCAGATCAACAAGAGGGCCCAAAGGGCCATAGGTCGCTCACCTGTCCTAGTAGTTCATGTACCCCTAATGGTAGCCTATATTGCATGTACAGTGTTTTCATATTGTCTTATGCTTTATAATTTACATCATATTTAGACCCGATGACATAAAAATAAAAAAAATAAAAAATAAATAAACATATTGATGTTTAAGCCAAGTTTTGTCAATGCTTTGACCTAATGACCTAGTGTTTGACCCTAAATGACCGAAAATCGAACTCGACCTAGATTTTATTGAGATGATCATTGTGACCAACTTTCATAAAGACTAAGCCAAAATTGTGACCTCTAGAGGCTACACAAGGGTTTTCTATGATTTGACCTTGTGACTTAGTTTTTGATGCCGTATGACCCAATATCGATCTTGACCTAGACTTTGTCGAGATGATCATTGTGACCTAGTTTCATAAAGATTAGGCTAGAATTGTGACCTATAGTGACTACACAAGGGTTTTCTATTATTTGACCTTGTGACCTCGTTTTTTACCCCGAATGACCCAATATCGAACTTGACCTAGATTTTATTGAGGTGATCATTGTGACCAAGTTTCATAATGATTAGGCTAAAACAGTGAACACTAGTGTCTACACAAGTAAATTGTGGACGGACGACGGGCGGACGGACGACGGACGAAGAATGATCACAAAAGCTCACTCTGTCACTTTATGACAGGTGAGCTAACAAAAAAACCACACCATAATTTGTTTTACTATTTCTCCCATAACATGGTCATTCCGGCAAACTTATTTATAAAAATACATCAAATTAGAAAGATGTACGCACCATGCAGATTATAATTCCAAGACTTGGCAGATCATGTTTAGCGTCTCTTCTGACTTCCGTTTTAAGTAGCTTAACAGAAGCGCTTGACGAGGGGACTTGGTTTATATAACGTCTACTTCCAGGAAACCAGTTAAGTCACCAACTGTCGCTCACTCGAAGCCTCGAGTCTATTGGCCAATTTAGGCAGGGATAAAACTGAACGGCTACGCACTACGACTTTCTCAGTCGAACCCCCACCAAATCAAATGTTTTTATGGCATTACGACTATTTTTGAATCATGGTGACAACAAATGATTTGCCTATGGTTACTGCTGATAATTATCCCTGTATTAAAATGCTTGGTGTACACATTTCTTCTTTCAGCCAAGATTCCCACAGAGAACAGGATGATTGTTGTCAATGATTCAGACGTTTCATTTGGTAAACCGACCAACTTTCCATCTTATGGTTGGGACAATGAATACGGAGAGGTGACATGTCTGTGAGTAAACTTGTGTATATCAATATCTATAATCAACATAGTATAATTATTTTGTATGTGTTTAGCGTATGGTTTTATTTTTAGTTAGATCAATCAAAGAACTTGGCATATTATTTATCAGTTGTCAAAGATATCAGTGATACCTGTACATTAAAGCACTAAGTCATGTTAAGAATATAGAAGATACTAGTAATAATATATAGTTGCAGAATCAAATGAATTTACCTCTTACCAACGTTATTTATCAAATGTTTTACATATGCATACTCATTTGTTGTGATATGTTTATTTGTATATTTTATGAATGTTTCTATCATAGTGTCCCAAAATTCGAAGCATCTGAGTTTCTGGTAACCAATGGTGAATATGTAGAATTCATTCAAGATGGCGGCTACGATAAACGTGAATACTGGAGTGAGGAAGGCTGGAAGTGGAAATCATTCCGTGAGGCCAACCATCCATTGTTCTGGATTTGTAATAATGGTAAGTCATTCCGTGAGGCCAACCATCCATTTTTCTGGATTTGTAATATGGTAAGTCATTCCGTGAGGCCAACCATACATTGTTCTGGATTTGTAATAATGGTAAGTCATTCCGTGAGGCCAACCATACATTGTTCTGGATTTGTAATAATGGTAAGTCATTCAGTGAGGCCAACCATACATTGTTCTGGATTTGTAATAATAATAAGTCATTTCGTGAGGCCGACCATCCATTGTTCTGAATCTGTAATAATGGTAAGTCATTCCGTGAGGCCAACCATCTGTTGTGTGTCATTCTGTGAGGCCACGTCATTCCGTGAGGCCAACCATCCATTGTTCTGGATCTGTAACAATGGTAGGTCTTTCAGTGAGGCCAACCATCCATTGTTTGTTATTCCGTGAGCCAACCACCCATTGTTTGTTATCCGTGAGGCCAACCATCCATTGTTTGTTATTCCGCGAGGCCAACCATCCATTGTTTGTTATTCCGTGAGGCCAACCATCCATTGTTTGTTATTCCGTGAGGCCAACCATCCATTGTTTGTTATTCCGTGAGGCCAAACATTCATTGTTCTTGATCTGTAACAATGGTAAGTCTTTCAGTGAGGCCAACCATCCATTGTTTGTTATTCCGTGAGGCCAACCATCCATTGTTTGTTATTCCGTGAGGCCAACCATCCATTGTTCTGGTTCTGTAACAATGGTAACATGATTGTTAGATTTATCTTATCTGTGACGTTATTACATAGCAATATATCATACTTGCCGAATTTGAACAATACTCATGTTGCCCCATTTATAAATGTCTTAGATAATCTGATTTTAACTCTGAAGTGGATTGTAGTAAATACATACATAAAAGTAGTAAATGTATCTTGGCTTCCACCTGGGTACGGAGAATAAAAAATGCATGTAAATACAAGTTTTCCCGATGTAACGCCAATTTTGAATTCAGGTGCTAAGAACTTGTTTCACAATAGATTAAACATTTAAAAAGATAATCACTTGTTACCTCGAACATAATGTTAAATATTAATTACTCTGTGCAATGCATGCATGTGTTTTAATTTGGAATACCATTGTTTGTTTACAGGTTGTAAAGGTGGGTGTGGCTCGACTTTGTCTTCATACAGTCATTGTAGATTCCCTGAAACACAAGATACTGGAACACAAAACCATACAAATGGTCAAACGGAGATCTTCATGTAAGCTATTTACTGGACTAGTTTCGATGCAAAGCATCAAAGACGGCGCACAAAGATAGCGGATTAGCGGTCAATGCTGAATTTTGTTTATAGTTATAGATAAGCAGCCTTATGGTTATCAAAAGCTTACTGGTAAGGCCATCGTAGTACATGTAGAGTATCACGCTGAACATTGCACTATTGATTGTAGTTTGCGAGATATAAGTGTTTAGTCTTGACCAACGCTTCCGTTGTAACTTCCTCTCAAATATTCGATGATAAAGAGGCTGAGGGTCGATGTCAAGGTTGTATCAAAACTAACCACTATAAAACCAAACACGATTTTTTCTAAAATGATAACAACAATACATGTACTACTATTAGAAATTAGTATTAGAAAAAAAATTGAAATGAACAAACTTTTTAACAATTTGGGTGATGACCTAAGTTTTGTAGTAAACTTCGACGGTCAAGCAATAGTTTTTTTGTTATTTTGGTGAGTGAATTGTCCAAAAGTATAGATACCACGCTGTTGGGGTGGACTAGTCAATGACAGTACGATTTAAAGCAATCAACAACAGTGTTAGTTTGCAAGAAAACAGCCAATTTATCTTAAGACTAGTACACTGCACTGACGCACTTATAATATCAGCTTATCATTAACAAAATAATGAAATAAAAAACGAGGCAGGTACATTACCATCAAAACATTAATTTTGGTTTTCCAAATTTCATTTTTTTTAAAATGACAAAACAATGGGCAGGAGGGTTGAGTAACGCAAAATCAAAGAACTCTGGCCTTACATATGATAATAATACGACACACATGTTCTATGTTTGACGTGTTTCTGTGTGGCTTTGGATTGTCTGTGCGCTACAGTATTTACTTATCACGACAGCAGGTGTTAAGTGCTGTGTGGCGGCTGTAAAAAGTCTCCCCGTACTTCACTTCAGTCATTCATTGCGGAGTGAGTATATAGGCTTGCTTGAAATATCCATTTGTGGGGATGTGGATGGTTCGTTCTATGTCTGACTCTTGCGCGGATGGCTAGGCGCTACCGTCGTTTCTGTGTGGCTTTGGATTGTCTGTGCACCACAGTATTTATTGGTAACGTGTTATGTTTGATGTGTTACAGGTACCGTGCTATGTTTGACGTACTGGAGATGCCGTGGACATGGCCTGTAGATGTCAACTATCATGAAGCCAAGGCATATTGTCAATGGAAGGGTGAAGGTTACAGACTTCTTACAGAAGCTGAACATAATGTTATCAGAGGCTATAAACCTCCGTGTGAATCAGAACCCTCAGTCTGTGATCCTATCTTTTCTGGCAACATTTCTTCTAACTACAATCTCACTCACGGGTCTTCTGCAGTAAGTACCAGAACTCATTCGTATGTTTATGACGATATCCATTACCCTATCAGCAATGCTCCGTCTTTAGGTTCGGCGATCTTAACTGCCTAACAACCGCCAACTCCGAACAACCGCCAACTTGTTAATCCACACAAACATATTACATAAAATTATAATTTGGATGCTACTTTCCCTGTTCGAGTTTATTATTCAATCCAAGTTTTACTAAGTTAGCAATTAAATAATTTTTCATTCGTAGGTTTTTTATTAGTGTCGTTTGCTTAACAAGTATGGAAACACAATGTTTATAATTATACTTGCGTGGATTGAACCGATGCCGTTATGCTCTTCTGTTTTCCTAATAGCGATACTGAACAACAACATTTAACTTTGAAAACTTTGGATTTCTATTTTAAATGGACTGCCTCACATATTGGTGTATTGCGAAAATAAAATAAAATTGTCAAATATTCGCGTAATTTTGGTATAGTTGCCTGTATATCCCATAAACAACCACATTGACATCTAAAATAACTTGAGAAACCTCGGCATTTTGTAGTTATTTAGTATTTTACATAAAAAATCTATAGGGTAATTACCCATATAGAATTAACACTACTATTGCTTAAATTGCCTGAAATTTGTTCGCATTTGATGGAAACGAATCGAAAAACGAACCAAATACATCACTGATGTTTACGCTGTAGTTTGTTGATGTTACTGTTCAATTATGTGCTAATTACATAATTGTACAAATATTGATATTCTGTAATCACGTCGATCCACATTTTCTACGAGAATGTATGTTATTATATATTTGTGTTACAGCCGGTGAATTTGTATGCAGCCAATGATCTGGGTTTCTATGATGTATTTGGTAATGTCTGGCAATGGACAGAGGATCAGTTTAATGGACTGTGTCTGGATACACATTATCTATACGATGATTTCTCCTCGCCATGCTATGATGGTAAAC
Source organism: Spisula solida (assembly GCA_947247005.1). NCBI lineage: Eukaryota > Metazoa > Mollusca > Bivalvia > Venerida > Mactridae > Spisula > Spisula solida. The sequence goes on along the minus strand of OX365948.1, from coordinate 4,020,365 downwards.
ATAACGTTATATTGGTAAGTGTTGCTATATATGGTTATATGTAGGATATATTGTGGTAGTCAATAGGAATTTTTCCTAATTTTAGCATGGTGATTTTGACCCCATGTCGCCATGCTGGTGTTTGCCTTATTATGCCATGCTGATTTTTTGTCCTTATATTGCCAAGCTTAAATTTTACTTATTTTATAATGCTGAATTTTCCCAATTTTGCCATGAATGCTGAAGTTGTTCCAATGAGGCCATTGGAAGTTTCCCAATGTCGCCACGCTGTAGTTTTCCCAAGTTTGTCATGCTGAAGTTTTCCAATGTCGCCATGCTGAAATTTTCCTAATTTTATCATGCTGAAGTTTTCCAACTTTGTCATGCTGGAGTTTTCCCAATGTTGTCATGCTGCAGCTGCTGATTGTGTCTGTTTTAGGGTGGTTCTTGGATCAGTACCGGTGATGAAGCATCTAGATTTGCCAGGTTTGCATTCCGGAGACATTTCATCCAACATGCCGGGTTCCGTATCACTAGAACCATACAACAGAAGAATGATAAGATAGAACTACCCACGAGGGTTGTGGATACAGAGATATATGTTCTAGGCAGTGGTGTAGAAGGTAAGATCACAGGAATTAAAATTTCTGTCCATATGATATCATATCGATCCAAGCGCTATAATAAATGTATAGAGCGATTTTTGAATGGATCGACTACTATAATATATAGACTTTCAAGTTTCTTTGGTAAGATACTGTTAGTTGTGTACATTAGGTATACAGGTATTGGTCTGAGCTTAGTGTTAATTACCAGGCCTTACTCATAACACAAACCACCCTCTAGGGGCAAACTTATGATAGAGCACAAGCCTGTCACTGAAGATCAATGTTCAAGATCTACATGTATCTAGATTGGATATTCTGAGAGATTGGCTATAGTCATGTTTCTAACATGTTTGATTAGTTGTCAGACTGACAGTAGCTTGATGAAGAACACAGTAGATAGATAAATAATAGTGTGATGGACCAAGTGTCCGTCGTATCTCACAACCGACTTAATCGTTTAGAGGAACAACCTTTCAACAAAAAACAAGAGACTGTTCTGCAATGTTGTGTGACCACCAACATTAGATAATTGACACAACCCGATACATTGTCTGTTAATTACTTTCAAAAACATCTGACACTGTTGCACTGTTGTAGAATTCGTCTATCTATATAAGGACGGGAATGTACTATCTTCCTGGTCGAGGGTTTTAGATTGTAGAGCATGTAAGAAGTTACTATGTTACATTTCTAGAGAACAAGCTCAGTTTGGACGAGGAGAACATCAAACCTATAGTCGTTCCATCAACAAACGTTCATTATCATTTTGAAACGCATGGTGCATTGCATGGAATTCTGGAACAAGAATTTGGATTTCGAAAATCGTTTCCTGTCGTTGTTGCTGAACTGTGTGAAGACTTGGTGAAGAATAATGCAATAGATACCAAATCTGCCCTGTGGATCGGGGCTGGATGTGGCCGTGGACCTTTTTTGTTGTCGGAAATGTTTGATGAAGTAAGACTTAACATAATTCCATTATTCTACATGAACAAATGCATCTAACGTTTTTACTATTAAGAAAAAGTATACAAAATCTACGAAAATATCCAGTAACGTAGATCACAGCATTCCGGGAATACGTATATCATATAAAGTTTACAGAATAAACCAAATACTACTCCATTCACTGAAGATTCAAATGTAAGTGTTTTATAGTGCCTTGTTGCCTGCTGTATTTATTACATAATGTAGAGAATGTTACAGTACTTTATTCGTTCACAAACGAAATACCAAGTCACTTTGTGTACTGTTACAGCGAAAAAACCCGAACTTACTCAAAATAGTTTTATTAGAAAAAATAACGTTTAAGAAACATTTACATGTGTAAGTGTCGGAAAAGTCCTTTGGAATATCCTTAAAAAGAATTTCAATTGTTTGAACAGTACATATGTTTTATTTTTTACAACATTCAGACAACCATTCTTACTGTTGACACTTACATAGAGGAGAATTGTTTCTATCTTCAGATTTTAGCTTGTGATGTTGTAGCTCGATTTCTAGATACCGCTATATATATTCAACAAGGCAATGACGTCAGAATGGAAACAGACGCTGGAAAGTCTGTTGTAGCGTCTCTTACACAGGAATCCAAACCAGATAGAATCTTGTTCAAGCAGTTTACATGGATACCTAACGAAGTGGGTTTGAATATGTACGACTTAACGATAATCACGTTTTTAGAGAGGACTCAGCAGCCGAAGGGTGAGTTTCACGTCACTGGTATGATGTTACATTATTTGCCCAATCAGACAAATACTGTGAGACAGATAGTCTCCATCATTATGATCTGTAAAATGTAAACTTGTGTCATTTGAATTGATGGACATTCCATGGAATTTAGTTCACAGCAAAATCGTAAATTCACTTCATTTTTTAAAAGAAATCCTCCAGACCGTTTAGAGAATCTACGGTATTGGTTCCAAGGTCAAGTTCATCCACGAAATCAACGAAATTTACCCCCTCCCACAAATAATAAGCCTTTCAGATTTTCAGTATGTCGATTCTGAATTGTATTGAAAGGGCTGTTTCAAGTTACACAGGTTGGTTATTGATAGAGTTGATTATGTGGTTGAAAAGTCCATGTTATTTACAACAACTTATGTTATCATTAATATTTTATAGCTTGGCTTCTGAGATTGTCAGAGATCACAAGGAAAAAGGGGCTGGTTGTTGTGGCGTCCAGATCTGGTCAATGGAATAGGGAAACCCTAGATCCCACATTGAGAGAAAAGGGGTAGGTGGTACACATTAACACATACAAGTACATGTATCACCGGACTTAAAAACCAGTCTTATTAATAGGTTGAAATAAGGTTAAATCATAGAATTATATCTCACACATGATGTAGTTCTGTGGTTAAATATAGAGGACAACACTGAACATGGACCCAAAACTGTTCTTATCTTCATGGTGGTCTAATTATTGATTATATGGTAGAGGCTTTACAGGACAGTTATCAGTATGAATCATATGAAAGGGAATTACAGTTTATTATATCAACATATAAAATTGATTGAAGTGCTTGTTGCTACATGACATGTCTATGTTGTTAGCTGTAATATTTGTGCTCCATGTTTATAAGTTGAGTATTGTAATATTTTACAATTTGTGTATTATAATTTTAGTGATAGCAGTAACATGTGGATTAATGGTCCTTTGAACTAAACATTCATCTGTCTTAGGAAGTCCTTTGAACTACACATTCATCTGTCTTAGGAAGTCCTTTGAACTACACATTCATCTGTCTTAGGAAGACCTTTTTGTATAACATACACCTGGATTATACCTGGGTCACAAATCCAATCAGATTGTCATATGATTATCGGTCAGCATACATTGTGACAAATTAATCCACATGGCACCCTTTATGCATGATCATGAATCAGTGCCATCACGTACACGGTGCAAAGACATTGGGTACACAGCAGATACATGGTCATTGTCAGGGTAGATAGTGTATGGTGTCCCGATGATTTTGGACCCAGGTATTAAACAGGCAACATTTTGACTGACTGCTTATAACAAGTTTGACAGTTTTTATATAGCTTGTATAAGAATGAATAACAAGACAAACTATGTTATGTCACTTGTAGGATGGTATGCGTGGAATCTCAGGACGTAAATTACGAGGATATTGATGGTAACAATACAGCGAGACTTACTGTGTGGAAACATGACTGAAAACACTGATATATAACTCATCCCTGTGCCACTATTAGACCAACTGTAAATATATAGTGGACATAGGCTGCTCAACCGTTCAGGCCATTATCAAATAATTCCTAGCAGATCATCTAATAATATCTTTTTAAAGGGGACGGGTTTGCATATTTCCAAAAAAAGTTTTATATAATAATTCATTGTTTTTGCAGGTATTAAACAAAATATTTAAATATGAGAACTGGCTGGGGACAGGTGGGGATGATTATGTAGGAATTTATTTATTCCGGCCTAATGTATACTTTCTATTGAATATTATTAATATTATACAATGTTTCTGTGTCACAAATGTTTACATGAACTGACTATGTTTCTGTGTCACAAATGTTTACATGAACTGACTATGTTTCTGTGTCACAAATGTTTACATGTACTGACTATGTTTCTGTGTCACAAATGTTTACATGAACTGACTATGTTTCTGTGTCACAAATGTTTACATGAACTGACTATGTTTCTGTGTCACAAATGTTTACATGTACTGATTATGTGTTTCAGTCTAGTGCTATTTATTCTATACAGTGAAAATTGAACAATTCATTACATGTATTAGCAATAAGCTATTAGAAAGGTTTTTCATAAAGCTCTCTGGTCATTGTTCTCAACTCACATACAAGTTAGATCCATTGTTGTTCATGTGTATTCATAATTCACTAGATGTCAGGCATTATTGTTCATGGCATGTTTACAAAATATTTAACGGTGTATTGGAACAGGGTTTATTTTATACTTTTGTATGAATACACTACATATCTGGTAAACAATTACAAGTGTTTAGTTGTCAAGTATTCGAATGTGCTATTAAACGACTCTACCAATATATTGGCTCAAGGCAAGTGCAACAGAGCTGCACAAGTGGAATAACACCATCTGTCACATCAGGGTCTTAATCCCTACTATACAGCCAAGCCACTTCTAAGATCTGGCTAATCTATTTTAGAGTCTAACAGGACTAGCATGTCCGGAGTACCCCCTGAAAATAAATATTGTACAACCTCTATAAAGCAACTTCCTTTAAGAGCCGCAAATATTGATTGTTGTACAGAGGTTGTTGCTTTAAAGAGGTTGAATTTACAGTAAATATCAGCCTACAGTAGGGAAATTTTGATGGTGTTGCTATGGAGAGGTTATTGCTCTATAGAGGGTCACTCTGGAGAGATTGAACTGTATTAATAATGCATACTGTAAAATCATTAATTTTCGTGGGGGATTAAATTTCGTGGATTTCGTGGTTCACTTCAACCACGAACTTTCATCCCAACGAACATTGATTTTGACCCTTGTTTTGTTACCTGAAATGCAAAACCACGATTTCAAATGCCAACGAAATTGTCTTTTTTACCAAAACCACGAAATTTCGTCCCAACGAAATTAAATGATTTTACAGTATTTGCACAACTACAAGGTTAACAACTACAACTGCATTCTCACGGTGAGATAGGAAATAGTATAGTGCCTTTCATATTGTAAGCATAATATACAATCATCGTGTTCTTATGTTGCATTTATTCAGGATGTATTAAATCCTTGACTTTATTGACAATTTATGTGAAAGTTTATTTTTTCTTATTATAAAAAATATTTACACAGCTGTTTGCTTCGAGTTGTTACTATATTTTCTTCTTAGTCCTTCGCACCATAGACCCCTAATATATTTGTTAACTATTTATATTGTGTGAACAACCTTCATGTAGGATATTATTGATGATGGACATTCTTACTGTGCTGTGCTGCAGATGATGGGCAAAATCTTGTTTGTGAATAGTTCAGTACACATTAAACTGGAAGGATTTTTGGTGCAAAAAAGTATGTCTCCCACAAAGGTGCATAGCTCAAGGAAAAAATCCAACCAAAATCTAGGACATCTTTTGACACAAAACAGAATGTCTCCCACAAAAGGGCCATAACTCCCACACAAAATGCCTGACAATATGCACAACCAGACTTGGTACCAATTAAATAACCAACTGAAGTTTCATTGAATTCCGACCGATGGTTAAGGAGAACAAGCATGGAAAAACTTTCACTTTGTGACATCCATTCATCCTGAGTCTGACATCTATCCAGACATTTAGCACATCCCCCCCCCCACTATATTGTGGGAGACATAATTTTTTTAACTTAACAATTCCATAAAATTGGGTGCAACTAAGTTATATGTATCATAAGTATTTATTAACGAATATATAACAAGAGATGTTTGTAAAACACGTACGCCCCAATGGCAGCCAAATAGACAGAAATGGTAAAGGTCACAGTTACAATGTACCTTGACCTTTGACCTACTGACCTAAAAATCAACAAGGGTCATCTACTGTTGATGACCAACCTCCATGTAATCATCTACTGTTGATGACCAACCTCCATGTAAAGCGTTCTTGAGTTGTTGAACGGAAACCATTTGGTCTACCAAACGACAGACTGCCTGTGCAAAGCAATATACCCCCTCATCAAAGATGGGGGGCATAATTAACAGTCGAAATATATATGAATAACATACAGTAAAACCTCGTTATCTCGAGGACCCATCGGGACAAGCCAAATGCTCGAGTTAATCCAGGTGCTCGAAATATCCGAAGTCAATGATGAATTGTTGTTATGACTAATTGTAGCTGTGTTTATAACGAAAATGAGTTTGAAATTTGCTCGAATTAGGCCGGTTGCTCGAATAATCGCTGCTCGTATTACCAAGGTTTTACTGTATCTATAAAAATATATGTACATGTATACATAACATGTATAACAAACAAACATGCATTTATCAAACAAGCAATCATAAATAACACATCATTAAATATTTTATATATACCTCATGATATATTTGTAAACCTCAACAGAACAAGGGTCATTCTAAAAAATATGTAGACACCATTGTTTGTTAAACTTGAAAGTCCTTTTGTACAAATAATTGCTTTCCTACCATCAATAAATGCATCAAATAGGACAAGTTTGTTTTAATCAATTTTCATACAACCTTGGATTGATCCCTTTATTGTGGTCGACTGAGAGAGACCTAGTGCATGGTCAGTCAGTTTTATTTCTGCCTAATTGGTCAATAACCTCAAGCTTTGAAACCCGGATTGGTTGTCGAGAATGCTAACCACTCAGCCACCGTGCCAGCCTTGAACTGACCACTGAAATCTTCAATATAAGACAAATTTTGACCCTAAGGATTTAGGTTGGAAGTTAACTGTTTCTTAAAACTTTAAGTTACGGTTACTTTGGCTATAATATGGTAAAATCCAGTACAATAATCATCCAAATGACCATTGAGAGATTCAGTCCGTAGAGTTAATATCAAGCCTGAATAAAGAGCAACACAGTGTAAATGGATTTGGACATTTTGTTTTTCTCAGGTGGTCTTATTATTTTCAGGGGGTCTTACTATCAGAATGGTCCTTAAGTGAAATTTTATAGTACATGCTCGTAATTAAAACAAACACTTAACAGGCCACATAACAACCAACTTGCCACTCAATGATTGGGGAGTTAATGTACAAATGTTAAACGAACGCATGTCTGAGTATATTTTTTACTAACACATTCAGATGTAGGAAAGATCTAGCAGATATAAACAGTATCAAGCAGTTTTAATTTAACAAACTGGTCACATGAAGTACCACAAATATACTAGTATATATATATATGTACGTGGGTAGATCCAAAAGTTATGTCACTGGTGCTGTAAAATCGTGCATATTGTAAATAAAACAACCTTATTTTATTAAAATTAAAAAAATTATTAAAATAAAATTTATCTTTTTCCAATATGATGGCTAAGTTGCATGATAATGCAATTATTTGTTATTGACATATACTTGTACATAGGAAGCCTACTAACGGATATCGCCGCAAGCCAATGACGTCAACGGCATCGTAAACAAAATTTGATGTTACTTACATCATTCCTTTTCAAAGTATCATCATACAGCGATCATGTCTGTTCCCCATTTTTTAAACACATTTACATACTAGAGTCTTTATGTAGTGAGGAAAACACATAGTTACGGGCCTGTCTTGATTCGGGGTCATAGAAATACACCCATGTCTCATTAACTGTAATTATACACTGGAAAAATAACGTCATTTTTGTGTGCGACGACATGACGTCAGTGGTATATTTTGAATGTCTATATAATGCTATTTTAATATTCAAACAATATGACACAAATGATATTAATCAGAATTGAATTACTTTACATTTTGATATAAATTTTATTGACATACGCCAACAAATAAACTCACCAGCGGAACATTGACATTACTTTTGGATCTACCCACGTATATGTATTGGTATGGTATGTGGCAACATGGCAGAGATGTGTATATGAAAACATGACTGGTAGATACTTACTTTAGAACATTGTGACAAAGTTGCAAAATGACCATGACATCATGATAGGGGCATGTAACAGGGGATACCAGTGTCAAGTATGATATTGTGAGATGTTCGTACAACAATAATAGTGTCAGGTAATCATCCTGAATGCATTCACAGTTTCCTTAAATGTCTTTACATACATCACCTATAAAGTAGTAGCAATACATGGCAACTGCTCAATCCATTTCATTCAAGTGTAAATAAGCTGATACACTCGAGATATTGTCAAGTACTATCTACTGTTATAGTCGTCCTTGTAAGAACTGTGACCTCGGTGTTTCTAGCTGTTTTCGGCTATGTGTTTGTAGGAATACAACAATGCTATCCTCATTCAACCATTTTTGACAGCAATCTTATCAAACATGGCTCTCACATTCTGACAGATCATCTGTGCTTGCTCCTAAAGAAAAACAAGAAAATAAAAATAATAAATCAAGATCGATAGACATACATAGATCCAGATAGTTCTTGGGGAGGTCAAACAAACCAATGTCAGGGGGTCTGACTGAGCTCTTAGCCCGACAGTCACATCTTGTTATACTAGAGTAAGATCAATACCACATTTGCCGGAATTTCAGCCCCCCACCCCCTCTATCCATGATTAAAATTCAGAAATCAAAATAAATACAAACTAGAACTATCACTGGAGTGATGAATCATACCCCCGCAGCACTGCTTGACACAGGAATATTATTTAAATTTATAGTTACTTTTATCTTTTAAAATCCAGTAAGAAACACAACATGCAAAACTATATAACCTGTGACCTCTAAGTGACCTTGACCTTTATGGTAGGGACCTAGGTCTTCCGCAAAAAAAAATTGAAAAAAAAACTACAAACAAAAAAATTAAGAAAAAAGGAAAAAATAAATAGAGGATATTTGTTTGTTTTGATTGAATATGGTTTATATCTCATCATGTAGTGATAAAATTAAATATTTTCAAGAGCGCGTAGCGCGAGTGAAAATATTAAAATTTTATCACTACAAGATGAGATATTAACCGTATTCAATCAAAACAAACAAATATTCTATTTATTTAATGCTTTTATGGTGTTAAAACTGGTACTATTTATGCTAAATTACCACTGTGGTTAGGCTACGTATGAATATGTTATTCCATTAATATTTTTTACTTCACATTCCGCCATCTTGGATTATGGTGAATAGGTGACGACTTTTTTTAGAATTTTGCATCAAATCATACATCAACTTGTAGGAAATGGTCTAACTAAGAATAAAAACCCCCACATGACATGTTTCCATTCAGTAATAAAAAAGTTACGGACATTTTAGTGTTGAGATTTTGGTAAATTAAAGTAGTCCCTGTGAGGGGGCGGGGCTTATATCAGTCACATTGTAGGTGATAACCAGTGACTGATATAGGTTTTATTTCACTGATAGAACTCCATATCTCATCAGTTAGCATTAAATAAATAATTTTTTTTTAAAAAAATGAAAAAAATCGAAGAAAAAAAATCAATTGAAAAAAAAAATCAAAATTATTTTTATTTAGAATATATCCTACATTATGAGCCAATGAAAACGCTGCATTTTCGCGGTTAAATGAAAATTTAATCATTAAAATTTTCTCTTAACAGACTTGATGTCTTGCGTTGGCGCTAATTTCTATCGGCCAATCAGAATGCAGAATGTTATATTCTAAGTTAGTTAGAACATATTAAGTAAATTTTAATGACTAAAAAGGCCTCGCTTCGCTTCGCTCGCTCCGCCCTTTTTAATCATTAAAATTTACTTAATATGTTCTAACTATAACATAAAAATTCGAAAATAAAGTTGAAAAAAAAAATTTGAAAAAAAATTAAAAATCGAAAAAAATATTTGAAAAACAAACAAAAATTTTGGAAAACAATTATAGAAAAACTTGATTGATGTGGTAAGGTAAACATTTGTACCAAGCAATGTAAAATCCGGTAAGAAACAACAAAGTTACAGAGCGGACACGACTTGCATGACTATATAACCTTTGACATCTATGTGAGACCTTGACCTTTGAGCTAGGGACCTGGGTCTTGCGCATGACACACCGTTCTGACGTGGTAAACATTTGTACCAAGCCATTTTAAAACCCAACAAGAAATGACACAGTTACAGAGCGGACACGATTTTGCTAACAGACAGACCGACCGACCGACATAGTGACTCCAGTATACCCCCTTCAAACTTTGTTTGCGGGGGTATAAAAACAACAATGTTTTAGGGAATGAAGTTTATTTTGTGAAATAAATAAGACATCAGTAAATTGAATTGAAGTAAGTAAGTAAAGACTTTATTTAATGAGGCTACACATTTGGTTTCCCAATCTTCCATGTGGGCCTCAAAAGGAGTGGCAGAATGAGAGAGTTTGGTAGCAGTCTTGTACCCCTCTATATTTACTGATCATGTGATTCTCATGTCCTCATTGATAGGCTCAAACAATCAAGTTCACAGATTGGGAAATCAGGTGGAAATGTCTGAAGGGATTTCTATTTGGAGTAAGGATTGACTTAAACCCCAGCATTCAGTAGGACCTACCACCATCGATGGTAGGCGGCTTATCAGGTGGAGAGGATAAACCTGTTGTAGAGTTAATAATTTACCAGCATACATTCAATGTTGTATGAGGCAACCAGTGAGCTGATAATACACAGGTAAGCATGCACATATTAGTATAAACACTATGTACTATAATAGTATATTTCTGTTTACATCATGTGACTATTGTCAACGGTTATGTCAAATTCATATTTTTTCTCTAAATTGCTGTAATATTTCATTCATACTTCAGATAAATCAAGTGATTTAATCAAAGGTTGAAAATGAAAAATATAACCACCATTTTATAGTACATATAAATGTCTTACACTGTGGCAATTTTAAATGTAAGCATAAATTCAATAATTATTTTATTTCTATAAAATGTATCTGAATACAAAATGTTGCGAAAATCAGCCCCCATTTGATATAAGGCTCCTCCTTTCTTATATACAAATGCCTGGGGTTTAAGCAGTGGCTAATTCAATAGTAACAAGAGATGTTTGTAAAACATGTATGCCCCCATGGCAGCCAAATAGTAAGAAATGGTCAATGTCACTGTAACCTTGACATTTGACCTACTGACCACAAAATCAATAGGGGTCATCTACTGTTGATGACCAACCTCCATGTAAAGTTTGAAGATCCTAGGTAAAACCGTTCTTGAGTTATTGAACAGAAACCAATTAAATAGTCAGAAATGGTAAAGGTCACAGTCACCTTGACCTTTGACCTAATGACCCCAAAATCAATATGGGTCATCTAATATTGATGACCAACCTCCATGTAAAGTTTAAAGATCCTAGGTCAAAATGTTCCTGAGTTATTAAACGGAAACCAATTAAATAGTCATTTTATACGACCGACAGACAGTGACCTTGACCTTTGAACTACTGACCCCAAATCAATAGGGGTCATCTACTATTGATGACCAACCTCCATGTAATGTTTGAAGATACTAGGTCAAAATGTTCCCGAGTTATTGAACGGAAACCAATTAAATAGTCAGAAATGGTGAAGGTCACAGTGACCTTGACCTTTGACCTACTGACCCCAAAATCAATAGGGGTCATCTACTACTCCATGTTCAGTTTGAAGATCCTAGGTCAAAGCATTCTTGAGTTATTGAACTGAAACCATTTTATACGACCGACGGACAGACAGACCTGTGCAAAGCAATATACCCCCTCATTAAAGATGGGGGGCATAAATATTAAATAACCATACCTTGATTTAAATAAAAGAAGCAACTTTACTGCCAACCTACTCAGGAAGACATGGACTTAGAGGATAGTTTTCTTCATATTTCCTATTTTAAATGCTATATTATTAATACTGTGTTACTTACCCCGGACATACACTGGAAGACATAGGCACTGAAGATAGGTTTGTTCATATTTCCTATTTTAAATGCTATATTATTGATACTATCACCATCGCTGTACTGTACCACTTGAGCTATAGTGTGCAATGGATGGCGCTGTAATACCTCCTGCAAATCAAGTAAATATAAGATTATTACAGATCCCCTATCACATCTTATGATTTGACCTTGTACCTAGCTTTTGACTGACAGACAGACTAAGAGCGAGCACTAAAAACAATATGGCCCTGGATCACAGACAAGTTGGGTCAAGATATTATGAAAATATTCCCCACATATTATTATGTGAACAAGGGAAGATACATGTAGCCCTAGGTAACCTCGAGAATCATCATTCCATGTTTCACAAAACTCCCATGAAAAATTTGCAAAGTTGTAGTACTTATGGTCTCTGCTTTTTTATTTCCCCCCCCCCCCCAAAGTCAGGCAAGATTTGATCACATGATCATAATTTGAATATTATTGGTAGAGAACCACTAGATGATGCTCCATGCACAATATCAAGTTGTAGGCCTGGTCATTGTTTGTTCTATTAACTCTATATAGGAAACAAACAACCACTGGATGGAGGCCAGGTTGAGCTATAATTTGCCAAGACAAAACCATTCCTAGATTCAAACATTTACTGCCCAATTTGGACAGCTCCCAAAGTTCATCCAGATAGTATTAATCTGACAAGGGAACATGTAATTGACAGGTATTATTACATTATTGAACTGTCTAAACTCCTGTGAAACATCCCAGTTTTAGGCAGTGCCTTCAAAGTTCATTTTAGTACTTCCACTATAAAGAACTGAGATTACCTGTGCTTTCATGTCTAACACCTTTATACCATGTATAGATACAGTAACTTTCACTTTACTATCTTCCTGGGAGGAGATGGGTAACTTCCCTTCTATCTGTAAACACAAACATAATTAGGTGAAATCATTCCTGTACAAAAGTTCAATAGAAAACCTATTAGATTGTAATTTAGGGCTATTTTAAAAATTTAAGAGAAAATATCAATATTTTGGTGATAGGCCAACCATTATAAACCACAATTTAAATTATTAATTTGTTCTACAACTCAATGTAAAATGACAGTGCGAGAGTGGAACCTGTTACAGTCTTTAGCTAGCTGGCATTAATAATATAATTATGAATGAATAGAAAATTAAGGAAAAATCATGGGGTGGTAAACGATAGAGAACATGTTCACATTTGCGCCGATTAGAGACGGGTTGACCCCTACATTACCTAACTTTCTCTTTTATGTTTAGGACAAAATGTCAAAACATTCAAGACAAAACAATTTCACTACATCATGCATACGCACAATGATTTTTAAGGCAGTCTTGTCAATGCATATCACTTTTTCAAGTCGATCCAATGTGATTATCATCATTTAGGACACATAAGTACATTGTAGTTGTAATATGAGTCAGTAATTATAGCATACAAGAATATCAGTCCTACCTGTGACTCCTCTATTCTATCAACAAGCTGTGCTTCTTTATCTCGCGTTAGAGAACTGCTCATCACAATATCTGGCACAATTCCCAGGAAATATACTTCATATATAGGTTTGAATCTTTCCCCGCCATCTTTGTTGGCAGTATCCTTATTTGATTCTCCGCCAGACAAGTGCTGAAATAAACGTGAGGCAAACATCAGATCTAGCTATTTGGTATCTGGCCAGAAACGTCCCCTTATAACACAGCCCTGACTTTAGGTGCACCTAAACGGCCCAATTTCAAAAATCAGAGTTTACAGACAGACATTATGCTAAAATAATATAAATATTTGAGCTGCTCAGTGTAGACAACAAACTCTACCACAGCATTTTTAAGTTCATTCCGCAGGAATACACCCTCACATGGCGATTTAACTTTATAACTTTATTTATTAACTGGGCCTTCTTTGTTAGTGAGCCGCTCTGATCCTGATTCAGCTACCATAGATTACCCAGTAAATGTCGAAATTCAAATACATGTAGTGTCTTTGAGATAATATCCAATCTTATTCTGTTACATCTGTATACTCATCATTTGTAAAATGTCTACATTAAGCAATACAACTACTCCATCATCCATGTCTTTTATACTTTGTTTGCAACTATATTTATAATATTGGAGACTGCAGAAGTGTTGAGTCCTTTAACATGACTCATTGAATGCTTCAATTCCATCTTCCTCATCATCCAAGATTACTTTTTCTTCCTTCTGGAGTTAATCAGTGTATTTTATACACCCACCCCACCATAACATCCAAAAAGCTAGCTGTGCACCTCACACTCGAAATTTTCTGGATCCCGGCCTGTGCTTGACCAGTGGGTTAATGAAGCACTCACTTCGAAACATTATTCAGAGAAAATTCATTTGAGGAGCCAAGATAGCTAAAGGCTAAGAAGACGGCTCAAAGATCCATGTATGATATTGTAAATTTATGTAATATAGTTTGTTATACTTATAGCATCTTTTAAATGTCAATACATTCGGATCTTCCAATAGACATTTATTACCAACTGTCCTGCCCGGGTTATTCAATATCATAATTGTATTCATCTAGTTTTGTTTGACTTTTAATGACAACAGAAGATACAAACAACATTCCATCTTTTGAGACTGAAAATGAAATAGCACCTGATATTACCATCACGAGGAAAGGCATTCTGAAACTATTGAAAGACATAAATCCACACAAGGCCACTGGACTTGACAATTTCTCAGGAATGTTACTGAAAAGTGTTTGTGAGGAAGTTGTGTTAGTGCTCATCTTCCAAACATCCATAAACTGTGGTAAAATCCCAATAGCTTGGAAAGAAGTCTACGTCACCCCATTGTTCAAGAAGGGCGACAGGAGCAAGCCTGCTAATTATAGGCCAGTGTCCCTCACATCAATATGTTGCAAAATTCTTGAACATGTAATACACAGTAATGTTATTTCTCATCTCGACAGAAATAACATTCTCAGTGATGCGCAACACGGTTTTAGGAAAGGCAGATCCTGTGAATCACAGTTGATTCTCACTATCCAGGACATCATAGAAAGTCTTAATGATGGTGAACAAGTCAATGCCGTACTCCTAGATTTTAGTAAGGCATTCGATAAGGTACCACATCAACGACTGCTGGGCAAATTAAAGCGTTACGGCATACAAGGGAATACATTGAACTGGATTGCTGACTTCCTGGCTGATAGTACTCAGTCAGTTGTTCTTGAAGGTCAATTTTCATCCAACTCGCCAGTGACTTCAGGCGTCCCCCAGGGCACAGTGCAGGGATCTTTGTTGTTCCTAGTCTATATTAACGACATGCCAGTCTGTGTTAATTCTAAGACGCGCCTCTTCGCAGACGACGGTATGCTATATCGAGTTATCAAATCATCCGCAGATGCTACCATGTAACAAAATGACATAGATCAGCTTCAAGCCTTGGAACATCAATGGCAAATGCAGTTTAACCCAGACAAGTGTGAGGTTATTCGCATTACTAATAAAACCCTACCAAATCAAATCATCACAGATTATAACATTCACAGAAAGACATTAAAAACTGTTAAAATAGCCAAATATCTTGGTGCTTATATTTCTGAGGACATGAAATGGAACAAACATATTGATATTGCAGCCCAAAAGGCAAATAATACCCTTGCGTTCTTGCGTAGAAACACTCAGAACTGTAGTCCTAAAGTGAAAGAAC
Source organism: Spisula solida (assembly GCA_947247005.1). Taxonomy (NCBI): domain Eukaryota; kingdom Metazoa; phylum Mollusca; class Bivalvia; order Venerida; family Mactridae; genus Spisula; species Spisula solida. The sequence continues at coordinate 4,004,576 of OX365948.1, read as the reverse complement.
TATGCTACAAATCATTAGTGCGTCCACAGATGGAATACGCCTCCACTATCTGGGACCCTTTTAGAGGTACAATAAGTGATAAACTGGAAAGTGTACAAAAGAGAGCTGCACGGTATGTTTTGGGTGACCATAGAAGAACAAGCAGCATCACAGCTATGTTGAAAAGACTCAAATGGGAATCATTGAAACAACGACGCAGAAAAATGAAAGTGATAATGATATATCTATAGGATAGTGCATGAACTCATTGCTATACCATCAAGCCTGTACTTAGATCCATTAATAACTGTTACCAGAGGTCATAATATGCGGTACAACGTAATTCACTTTGGTATCGATATTCACAAAGGATCCTCCGTCTGGAGCGGACTGCGCCTATGGAACAAACTTCCAGCTTCTGTCGTAGCAGCCAATACCATCGATAGCTTTCGAGCTAGACTGCAGACAGTGGTCGTCTAAACATCTCGGCCGTTTTTATTGTTTTAACTGTATATTTTGAATTTTACTGATTTACCTTTGTTCTTGGCTGCACATGACTTTAAATATTCAACTTCGATAATACTCAATATGAGGGATCAAGTTTACTTGGAAGGAGAAGAAGAGCTGCCACTTGTCTATGTTGTTTCTTCTGTCTTTCCTATTTATGTGAAATTTAGATATCAGCAAACCTGACAAATTATGGAAATCGGTAAACAAGACAAGGAATTCAGACACTCGTGGAATAGTACAACCAATAGTTAAAGATGACGGCTCTCTAGCAATAACCGACCAAGACATCTTCAAAGAAATTAAAAAAAGGTATGGAAAGGACACCTTGGATGTTAAAGATAAACTTCCTAGTTGGTACGAGGAAGTAGAGAAAGAAGTGATTCATACAGAAGCCCTCGAGAAAGAGAGAATGTCCCAAAGGAGTTACAATGAGAAGTGTGAATTTGAAGAAGGTGAGATATCATTACCAGAAGTAATGGCTGCAGTGAAAGCCATCGACATTAATAGTGCTCCGAGCCCAGAAGAAGAAGTTTATGGTGCCATGCTGAAACATGGGGGTGATAAACTACACAAATGTCTTCTAGATTTATTCCAAAGATGCTGGAAATATGGCAAACTACCAATTAGTTTCAAAACAGATCCAAAAGTGTTGCTACCAAAACCAGGTAAATCAGACTATCACATAAGCAAATCATACAGACCCATCACCCTTGAAAGTGTCATAGGCAAACTTCTAGAAAGAATAGTAAAAAATAGATTAACATGGCGACTAGAAGTGGAAAATGGAATTTCTGAATACAAATACGCCTACAGGAAAAACAAGTCATGTACTCAAGCAGTTCTCCGGGTTGTTCAGAACTTACAAGAGGCCCTAAACACAAACGTCAATGCTGTGCTGACCGTTACGGATTATGAATCATGTTTTGAAAGAGTATGGAGAGCAGGAGTCTTAAAGAAAGCGACTGAGCATAACATTAGAGGCAGAATGTGGACATACCTTAAAGAATATCTCACAGATAGGAGGTACTGCATAAAGGTTAATGACTACACATCCCCTTTTTTCACATCCAAAGTAGGAATTCCACAAGGGTCCGTTCTAAGCCCCTTACTCTGCAACCTTTATACCAATGACAGCATGAAAAATATCTCCGGAAACCATGCAGAATATGCAGATGACGCAAGCATATGGAACAGGGACACATCAATGGATAAGGCTGTGGAAAAGATGAACAAGGACCTGGACCAAATGAACACATGGTGCAGTAAATGGAACATGTCCGTAGCTCCGGAAAAAACAAATGTGATGATAATAACAACAAGAGGGCCCAAAGGGCCATAGGTCGCTCACCTGTCCTAGTAGTTCATGCACCCCTAATGGTAGCCTCTATTCCATGTACAAGGTTTTCATATTGCCTTATGCTTTATAATTTACATCACATTTAGACCTAATGACATATTGAAGTGATTTGACCTTGTGACCCAGTTATTCACCCTGGATGAACCAATATCGAACTTGACCTAGATTTTGTCGAGATGGTCATTGTGACCAAGTTTCATAAAGATTAGGCCAAAATTGTGACCTGAACCGACTACACAAGGTTTTTCTATGATTTGATTTTGTGACCTTGTTTTTACCCCAGATGACCCAATATCGAACTTGACCTAGATTTTGTTGAGATGACCATTGTGACCAAGTTTCATAAAGATTAGGCCAAAATTGTGACCTCTAGTGACTACACAAGGTTTTTCTATTATTTAACCTTGTGACCTAGTTATTGACCCCGGATAACCCAATATCGAACTTGACCTGGATTTAGTTGATATGATCATTGTGACCAAGTTTCATAAAGATTATGCCAAAATTGTGACCTCTAGATATATACACAAGGTTTTTCTATGATTTGACCTTGTGACCTAGTTTTTGACCCCGGATGACCCAATATCAAACTTGACCTAGATTTTAAAACTGTGACCTCTAGTGTCTACACAAGTAATTGTGGACGGACGACGGACGGAAGGACGGACGAAGAGTGATCACAAAAGCTCACTCTGTCACTTTGTGACAGGTGAGCTAAAAAGCAACAACATTACAGTCACACCTCCAATTGTGAAGTATGGTAATGAGGCGTTAAAAATTGTGAAGAGCATGAAGTTACTCGGTATCACCATAGACGATAAACTGAAATTCGAAGAACACTTAAATGAGAAAAGTGCGGCAGCGTTTCGAGCATTGAGCTGCCTAGACAACTTCATCATCCAGAAAAGAGGCTGCTCACAATCCACATCCATGAAACTGTACAGATCCCTGGTATTACCCATCATGGATTATGGTGCTTCCGTGCTTGTCTCTGTCACAGACAAAATGGCTAAGAAATTTGACCAGATTCAAAGAAGTGCCATGCTCAAAGCCAGTGGATGTCTACAAAGCACAAGCACCGACTCTCTAGAAATACTCACCAACACAGAACCATTCCACTTGCACATGAGATTAAGACAAGCACAGGACACAGTTAGAATACTGCAAAAATCAAACAAGGACCCTTTAAAAATGGAATTGAACAACTGGATAAAAGGGGACATAAAGCATACTGAAAAACCAACAACCTTCTCATTACTAATCAGCAGGTTCAATGAATTCAAAGACAATTTGCAAATGGAAAACATAGCTACGAGTTTGAATACAGTAAAAAAACAATGGGACTTTCAAGGAAAAAGAATACATAAGCTTTAAAGGGTTTAATGAAGAAAAAAACATCCAAGTGACAAACATCAAAGAAATACTGTCAACATGTACAAGCAATGAGGTGTTACTTTTCACAGATGGATTTACCTTACAGAATCCTGGCCTAACCGGAGCAGGAGCAGCTGTGTACCTGGAAGGCTATAACTCTACACCAGTTCTTTTGAAACAGGGGGTGTCCAAATGCAGTAATAACTTCGCTGGAGAAGTGGTTGGAATAGAGTTAGCTCTAGACTTCATCAACAGATTAGACACAATAATAAACAGAAAAGTTCTTATCTTCACAGACTGCCAATCAGCTATAACCACAGTGTTCAACAATGAAATTCCAAAAGCCAGAATAGAAAATCCCATCCATATCAAAGTAATAGCAGCATCTCTTGAAGCAAAAAATAATACAATCACCATACATTGGGTATCAGGCCACAAGGACATTCAAGGAAACGAACTGGCGGACAGACAGGCGAAAGCTGCAGCCCATGAAATGAGCTCCGTGGAGGAAACGGAAACAACAGAAAAAAAAGACTTAAAATTAAAAAAAATGGAGCACAAGTTATTCAAACTCAGAAAAAACAGGCATGCTTCAAGAGATACATGTATACAAAGAACCTGGCTCAAGGAATTGCTGTGGCGAAAATAATAGGCATACATTCAGCATTATCAATCAATTGATCAGTGGGAAAACGAAGTTAAAGGACCATGACCAATAATGATAACCTATGTGACACTTGCAAGGTACCAGAAACAGTAAACCACTACATATACGAGTGTGCAAGATTTGCGGTAGAAAGAGATCTCCTAGAGCGAACAGTAGAGGGGTTACTGTACGGACAGCAGTTAACGTGTGGGGTTTTATCCCTATCCGTATTGGTTGGAGAGATCGACGAGATTACGGACGAGGCAAGGAACAAACTCATCGGTGCTACAAGTCAATACTTAACAAGCACCAACCGACTGTAAAGGGAAACCGAAGTACCAAGAGCTGAAGCACAAAGAGAGTATTACCGAAGTACAGAGAGAACATTTGCTACGGCAATAGCGTATCGTGGTGGTATGGGTTGTGGCGCGGTATCAGAAATGGCGCACCTGAGATTAGTGGTCTTTTCTTGAGTTTAAGACCCAAAATGACATACATTTCCAGTATATTTTTGGAAGGATGTATGGTTTTGGTCTGTAATGCAAATAAACAATGTTCAAAGTAAAATTTGGTGCTTTTAGAACTCGAAAGGTATGCTGTACCCATATTTGTTGTTATTTTCTTATGTCACTTTATTCCTCAAATATCGTAATCCCACAAATTTGTAAAATGAAATTTTAACTTCAAATGTTTTTTGTAAAGAGCACTGGCATCCATGTTTACACCATGTAACATGATTAAAATGTCCTACACACTGTCAAACACAGGAAATGGTGTCCAGAAGGATGTAACTTTCTTATTAAGAAAAACTGAAAAAATTAATCAAAATCTGAAATAATATGTTTTGAAAATTTTGTTAATATTAACTGTCATTGATATTTTCGGCATTCCCAAGTCAAGTTGGTGACAGATCAGACTATGCAAATGCCATGAATGATTCTTACATGACAGTAATAGATGATTTAACACTTGTTTGGACATCTTCAAGTTGTCTTGGTGACTCAAAAAGTATAATGGCAATTAGTAACCAGTGCAATTCTGTCTCGATACTAATTATTGATTTATTATCTAAGAAGTATACAAACTAAGCTAACTATTATATTAAAATGGACTATATAGCCATAAAATAAAATTGGAAACAACTACATCATGAATCCTTCTATTGTTTTACCACTAGGGACCTACAGGATAGGTGCGCCATTTCATATCACGCGGACTTCACATAATAAGCTGAGCGTGTCTTTCATTGTAATGGTCATACAACATGCATTGATGGAATTGACTATTGATATTTAGTGTCAACATGTTCCCATTGAATTGCCCTATCGTTGCTCAATCACTTGAATTATGAACGTTTTATATTTATAACAAAATGATGACGTAAACTGTTAAGTGCGCCATTTCCAATACCACGGGGATAATAGAACTACAACAACAACATTTTTATTGAATATTCTCTTTGTCATGCACACCATTTTAGAGTTATCAATTCATGACAGCATAATGTAGCACCGCAGTATAAAAGGAATCTGGATGATTTTGATGGGTCATTTTTAATTTTAAGGTCCTTTTATTCATCTTGTCCGAAAATATCCTATCCGAAAAATGTTTATTTATAACACAGTTTTAGCAATTAGAGACAAACTAAAAGACATATTTTTAATTACTTGAGAATCTTCTGTGTCTTTTGAAGAGTTGAATTTAGGTTTCTTTTTATCTCGCCCGTGCTTCAAAGATTCTTTAGTTTTCTGTAGAAACATATTGGTGTTTTTGTTATTATTGCCGGTGCGTGTAAAATATTTATCGTGATAATTGACGCTGAAAGTCACGCAGCGGTTACCTCCCTTATCGCATTCATCTCACCTCAATATGGAACAAGTCAAATAGTTTTCTGCGGGCAGATAATTTAGTTGTATTGTTTAGGATGTGTTTTTTTTTGCAGTGTGGATGCTGATCGAATTTTTAAATGTATACTGGTGCCTCGTATTTCCACGGTACTTAACTATAAACTTAGATAAAATGTCTGGTTACAGCCAGGAGCTGTTCTATTAATAATTGTGTTATCTAGGCCCTGTTACAGCCTGTCACTGAATGATAAAAAGGCATCTTTGATTTATAAGTTTATTCTAATTCAATGTTTATATCGGGCTGAAACATGAACAAAATCAAGTTAGGAAAAACCCTACTCCATATATATGTATAGAGCGGATATCCATATGTCCATGGTATCTAATGTAAACAGTTCTTTGTACAGCCTACAAGACATCTATCTGCTAGAAATCCAGTAAAAATGTTTAGGCAGGTGTCGCCAACGATAGGAGACTATGTAACATAAGCTGTAGTGTATCTAGTAGTTACTGGAGGTTTAGCAAGTAACCTGCTTTGAAAAAATAGGAAAATTTACTATTTTTTGGGGGAAAATTTGATTAAAGCTATTTTTTTGTTTATTCGCTTTTTTGGTTTTTTTTTGCTGAAATTATGAAAGATAAGTGATAGTGCACCTATTTACATGTGTATTTTGTGTGAGTGGTCCACACAACTGTTTATATCCCATACCACGGAAATATCACACAGTTGTACTAGTCAATTAAGTACATGTTTATTTTGTACATGGACAGAATTTATTATGTGTTGAATATTGCGACAGCTTGACTATATCCGAAAACGCAGACTTCACCATTGACTTTGTTAATCAATTTACACTATTTTGGTGGTTTAACCTTGCTAATATTGGCCCAACACTGTTACCCACACTTCACGCACATTAATGTTTCAGGTTACTTCGTGCACATATAAATGATAATTGTTTACAAACAATGTAAATGTTTGAGTTTGTAAATCGTTTTTTCAAGGCCAGATAAGAAGTATCCTAATGGAACACAATACTAAGTAATTACATTTCAGCTTTGGAGAGCGATTCGAATATTTTTTGTAATAAATAATCGTGCTTTGCCTGGCCCGGTTGATATACATGCAACACGATACTAATTTCAAAGTAATAGAAACAAGTCATTATCTACTAGTAAACAGAAATATATAATTTACAAAATGTACTTCACAGACTCGGTACCCACGATGTAAAATAGCCATACGGTATTTTTTTTCTCATGTGCAACGATATAGATCTGACACATAATTAGCATTTCCTGTCAATTTTAAGATTCTATATCATCTTTAAAATCTAATCTTGATTATATGTACACAAGTGGTCCATTATCTAGACAAATGCACTGCTTTTGGTTTGAACTCATATGTGTATATAATAGAACTTGACTGCAATTCGAAGTCATTATCGAAAACATATAGGAACAAAATAGCCTTTATAAATTAAATTTAACGTTTTGTATGATGGTTATTTCATAAGGTTTTAATGTATTGGATTTCAGATGTTACATTTTTTTCTCAACGAACCAAAATCATTCTTTATGGAATTCCCTGATAGTTCAGATCTTTCTAATGTTCCTTAAAAAGAAGCATGTCGATTTTTCTGATTTTCTGATTTAATAGTTTTAGCCGGGCACGACTTATCAATGCTAGGTCAGGAACCAATTAACACCATGGAGAACAGACTGATATATCTAGACCAAGGCAAACACATCTGCATTGGTGGTTACTTAATTCATCAGTATAGTACGAATATACAAGCTTTTATTGTCTAACCATTTACAACGGTATTATCAATATCAATAAACTAAATAAATTACAATCAAATTTTTAATCATTTGTTTAAAAGTCCTTTGTAATTAACGTATGTATTTTTGTCTAAAAGGTCTAAAGTACAGTAGAACTTCGATGCCTCAAACAGTATTTGCCTCAAACACCCTAGATGCCTCGAACTGGTTCTTCGGTCCCGGCAAAATCCCTTCTTTATCCATATATAGTATGCAAGCATGTTTATATCCGTTCCCACTCGTTTTAAACATGTCTTTATTGTGTGTATGTAGCATTTTTTTTGGAATTTTTGATTGAGTAATTACATGATAAAAGAGTTATATAAATAGGTAAAAATAAAATAATTAGGAGTCATTTATACAATGTCTCCATTGACGAGTGATTGACAATGGCTATCGGACGCCTAACTATCAGCCAGATGACTGGCGAAAAGTTAAATAATTATATAAATGATATAATCTATACAATATTGTAAAGTTCTATTCACCGTACAATAAAGGTTTGGTATTTTTAAATCGGCAAAAACCTTCTCAAAGTTGAGTGTGTCTAACATGTCTACTAATCAAGAAATCTGAAACCTCTAAATGTTTTTGTTAATTACATGACAACTGTACTTATGACGTGCCATGTGTTATAGTCTCGAAAAGAAGATAATTAAATGCAAGTTGCATTGCAACAGCATTAAATTAAACATAATTGGTATATTTTAAAAATCGTTGCGATATTATTAAGGCAATAAATCATACGCTGTAATTTCAAGACCGTATATCCTATTACAGTGAAATATCAGTATTGCCCCCCCCCAAATATATTCTAGATCTACAAGATTTATCATATCTGCAAGTGTGTGATATATTTTGTTGAGAGCAATTTTATTTGATGTGATATCTATTACATTAACATAGAGTTCGGGTTTAATAGTTTCCATATGGTGTCGATCTGCTTGGTGGTAAGCCTATTGGGGTCTACAGGGGATGGGAGCATAACATTATAGTTGCTTGTGTCATATATAAAGTCGGTCTTGCACAGTCTGGAAATTTAGGATTCGAAACTTTTTCTCAGATTCAGCAAAAGTGAATACTTTTCCTTATTCCTGTAGGTCTATACATATTTCCTGCAGAAGTTACAAGCACCAATCAGTAATTACTTGTCCAAGTCTCCCACAGACTGCTTGCATAGGGACTTGGGTTTAGGGTAATAAGCTTTTTATAAAGCAATTGTATATAGATCTATGTAAAATCACGCTAAGATTTAAGTAAAAATGATGTCATCACGTACCCTTGGTTTTTCTGAAACCCACCCTGTTGTGTATTAAGAACGTTCAGAATATTAGGTTCAACTTTGGCAAGAATAATAATTTCGAAGAGTTTCAGAATACATGATGTAAGAGAAATAGCTCTGTGGTTATTTGGTCCACAATAGGTAGACAAATCTTAGAGTAGACACATAAGCTGTCTTCAAGTGGCTCCTTTTTTCATTCTGACGATCCAGCCAGTGTACTGTAACGCGTCGAGTGGGTTCGACTACTTGAAGAGTACAAATATCATTCCAGGTAGGCCCACCATTTTAAGGAGCAAATCTGAATCAGTTTTAAATTTAACGCATGTGCAAATAGTCGCTGAGCTTTATACAGTCCGACTCCTGTTCGTTATTTGGAGGAAGGAGAAGATCAGTGGGTCAATGCTCACTGGTAGCAGAGACAGTACAGTCTCTGTCTCTTGTAGTACATTTATATATGTGATACTTCAGTACACTGGCCACTAGGAGACAACTTATTTGTCTGCTCCAAGAGATAAATTCCACATCGATTGCTCGGTCAATTAGCGATGACCTCGCAATAATTTACGCAAAGTGATAACGTTGCGACTTCAGGCACACAATGCTAACGCTTCATGACGTCAAACATTGTCAGCGTCAGTTAGATCGATAAGGACCCTCATTAAAGTGAAAGATTAAACTTTTTTTCATTTGTTATATCAAAATACAGGATGCACACGATACTATGCGCTTTTTAACGTGTTTATTATTCTTACTCAATGTACATTATACGAGTAAAATTAATGTACATGTATATAAGAAATTTATGGCCGGAATTATCGCCGACGTCATTATTTGTCTTGATTTGCGGTTACTAGACATTGTTGTAGACGCATAAAACAGAATTGTTATGATATTGAAACAACTTTTGTAAAAAAACATATACATATGTGTTTAGTAAAAAATACTCACATACGCACATACTCACATTTAAGCAATTTAATTTCAAACAAAAGAAAATTGAAACTAACGTTACAAAAATACAGAAGTATATCTCTTTTTTCAAGTTTCACATTTTTCCGCTCCATTTTTAATACTCTCGATGGTAATGAACGGAAATTATATGACATCGTGACCCAATCTCCCGAAACATCTCAATTTGAGCAAGATCTCATCTCATATAGTGTAATGTGTCTTTATGTGCGTTTCCACGAGAGGCTGGACTTAAATTGGCATCGCAAAACAGAAACATTATCCTGAGTTTATTACAGTAAAATTTCAAGAACTCAAACTTCATATTTACCTCAAATTCAGACTCTTGATTTGAGCAAAATCTCAAATTTAGCTGAGATTTCTACTTGAGATGTTTCGAGATTGTGGCCATGTGTCGCTGCTTTAACATATAACGTTGTTTCCTTCTTAATCCGTTCCGTAGTTATAATTTTTTTATTGCAACTATTAGACTATGAGTTTTTGTAAAAAGTATCGCTGCGTTTATGCTTAAAAGTCGCTCAAACCGACGCATTGTATAATTGTATATTTGTATATTGTAAAATGAGTAATTTGTTTCTGTGCTTTGTAATTTGACTTGCATTAGCCCGAGCTTTACGAAAATAATCCTTGAAAATAGTTTGCGATTTGTGCCGTTAAATCAAGCGTGCCTCATCTTTTGATGTTACGTCAAAACACTAGGTGTGCCCCATCTCACAATGTGCTGTCTGAGTCTTAAAAACGTCGTTAACTCAACAATGAGATGACGTCATAATAACGTAACGTAAAACGCCATTATTCGAGGTATTCCGAACATATCGTCATAGCAATAGACGTAACGGGAACAATGTTGATACGAGGTTAACATTAAGACTGGGAGTATGACGGTAAATAAAATTAAATACAAAGCATTCACTAATTGTATTATACACAAAAAATGTAATAATAATGTGACACGTTGGTCGAGGGATGTAGAGCGTTCTCACAACATAACATTTGTGTTTGTAAATAAGTTAAGCGTATTTTTGTATAATTTTATATTGTTTATAAGTGTATAGATCGTCTATTCAGGACTGTCACTTGTATGCACACATTTCAATATCATAACATTGTATTTTCTTATTGTTTTAAAAATCTTAATTAAATAAACCAAAACCCAATGCACTAAGCTTTATACTAATAAACATAATATCTACTAAAATAAGACTAAGAGAAAATGATGTTCATGTATGCATTTGGTAACAAGTGACTGACCTGAATACTCGATTCATATATTTTAACACGTATATTGTTGAGTGTATATTTGTATATATTGGCTAGGTATGCTGTGAGTTAACGCTGTACAAGCTACCTAACATACACTATATATGTGCTGGTGTAGTGGGCAACCTACAGGAAGTGGGCAGCTGGGACGTGAAGCAAGTTATAAGGTCTTACACGTCTTCTGACGGACTCCTTCATGTTCGAGTTAACTTACCCGGGGAAACAAGGCTAGAGTATAAATGGGTTCTTTATGACGGCGGTAAGTTGGATTTGAATATTTAATAATATATAATATAGATCGACGGTCATTTCTCGTTTAGTCGAAATCGTAAGTTGTTTTTCCATTAAACCGAAGTTCTCAAAGATTATTTATCTACAATGTATTGTTCTTTTGTGGCCGTTCGACAGGAGTCTCACAAAATATACAGGCAACTATTTCCTGAGACCACTTGTTTCAAATATGTATATCATCTAGAGTATGATACTACCACTAACATATCGCACCGGGACAGCGGCTATCTAGTTTCAAAACGTTCAAAAAGCACCTAACCCAGAACTAATAATTTATTTTATCATTTTTAAGTAATATAACGGTCCCAAACAAAAAGGTTCCAAGCTGAACTATGATGGGAAATGTGAAAAATTTCAGCTTAAAACACTCACTATTAACAGATTTATTTCAGCAAAATATTTATATGATCTTTGGTCTAGATAATCCCCATACGTCAAGGATTTGTCATTTTCCCAGATTCACAAGAAGAATACGCCATGGGTTAGACTCTTCCACGTGTTGGTCGAGTGGATACCGCACTTGATTACTGATCGAGAGGTCCCTGGTTTGAATATCGGCCTGGATACTTGGTCATTTTTGAAACGCTTTCAGTGTTTCCCACTCAATTAGAGACGAACTAATTGGAAACCCAGAGATAGTCTCGCGTGTATCGGTGCTATACACCGGGCACGTTAAATAACCAGTGCGTCTTTTCAGAACGAGCTAGGGTCTCTTCTTCTTGCTGTCCCTTCAGCAAAAAAACACAGGACCCCATTGGAAATAAGTGCTTGCACTTTTATGGCTTATCCTTGAAAGGTGTAAATAATTACACACATACATATACATATACTACGAAATAACTACTAGTACTAGTATCTAGATTCGCTAATCAGCTCAGTGGAACAGACTACACCATGGTTGAGACGAGACATTCATTTTCTTTAATAAACACATACGTATTATGTATTATTTGCTTGTAGCGACCACATGGATGTGGGAACCAGGACCGAATAAAGTGGTTGATTTACCCAGATATGGTTCCTGTTTTATCATGAATCAATGGGACGGACCTGCAGGTAAGTACGGAATAAAGTGGTTGATTTACCCAGATATGGTTCCTGTTTTACCATGAATCAATGGGACGGACCGGCAGGTAAGTACGGAATACGAGTCCATGTGTTTTATTCAAACTTTGTCTTCTCATTTTAAAGACGTAATTACAGCTTTGGCACCTTTTATTTACACATCGGATGGATAAATATTTTGGAACAGGATATTTGCTCAAATACAATATATAATAATCTTTCTATTCCGGTCTGTAGGGTCCTACATTATAATATAGAAAAATCTAGGCATGTGCGGACGTGATACAAACACGTGTACACGTGGTAAATAAAATATTCTCCGCGTACATTGCATGTCACTGTTGATTCATATGTGAAGTATAGTGTAACTTGCGTGACGTCCAGTATTTTTTACGGTCAGTATATTCTATTAAGATTGGGTTGGTAAGGTTATGTTATATTACCTCTAGCGTTGGAGAGCTCACACAATTGTTCAACAATATAAAAGATAATGTGCGAAGATATTCACACAAGACAAAGAACACAAAGTAAACGGCTTCCCTCAAATACCCGAAGAAAAAAATGCATCCGACGAATAATAGAGTAGTCGGCGAATTCATACGCGGAACAATTACATCTGTATTCTTGACATTTAATAATTTTAAACCATTACACGTTGTGAATGCTATTGTTTTGTTTATTTCAGTCGTAGATACTCACGTACCGGAAATGACGACATCATGCAAAAGGTAACTTTTTTGTGTCGCCTGACTATATTATAGGGATTACTTTGATCGGCGGTGTATGCGGTGGTGGCGGTTGCGGCGTCCGATATTGCTTTTCCGGAGAATAACTTTGTCACCATTGGTTTGATCGACTCAAAACTTGCTATGCATGGGTCTTGCAATTAGTCGTAGTGCAGTGTGCAAGAACCATAACTCTTCCATGCATCGTTTTTGAATAATTTCCCTTTGATTGATTTCTTGTCCAGAGCATAACTTTGTCACCTAAAGTTCAAATGACTCTCGATTTGATATGCACGTTTCTTGCAATAAGCCGAATTGCAGTGCACAAAAACCATAACTATTGTCATTTTTTAATTATTTCCCTTTAATTGATTTAATAAGCATTTATTGTCCGGGTCTTAACTTTGTCACCATAAGTATGAATAACTCCATAATTAGAAGCAAGTTTTCTTACAAAAAGTCCAAGTGCAGTGCACAAGAACCATAACTCTGCCTTGTGCCATTTTTTAATTATCTCCCTTTGATTGATTTTATAAGCATTTCTTGTCCGGGACATATCTTTGTCACCATAAGTATGAATGACTCCAAAATTGGTATGCATTTTTCTTGCTGTGAACGAATTGCAGTGCGTAAGAATCATACCGCTATTGTGAATAGTTTTCGAATGATTCCCCTTTGATTTATTTCATCAGGACATTTGTTTTGCCCGAAGCATAACTTTGTCGTTTTTAGTTCAGATGACTAGAGAACTCTTGTGAGTCTGATATGCTGCCCAATATTGGATAGTTTTCTATTCAAAAATGTGCATGTCGTCAGGCGACACACCCGGCTCGCGGAGCTTTTATCAATTCAATATAACATTTTTAGACATTATGTACTTGTTGGAGAGATTCTTGAATTTGCATATTTTTTTTATCAGATTTTTTTAGAATATGTTTTTCCTGCATCAATCACTATATCAGGAACACGAACCAAGACTAGAACATCTTGTGGTGTCCTTACTTTGCATAGAAGGAACGCTTCTAGAACTGTATCATGTAATTTCCTAAAAAATACAAAATTCTTACATTCTTCTTGGGGTAACAGATGGCGACGATTAATACAATATATGATAGAAACAACCTTTAAGGATGGTCTATAACAAAGGCACATTGTTTCAAATTATCTGTACCCTATATATAGAATATAGGGTACACTCAGATAATTTGGAAACATGCGTCTATGGTCTATAATTTCTGTTTTATGTACATAGATCGAGTCGTGCCGAGAGAGAATGGAAGGTAGGCACTCCTGGTACAGTGTATAAAAACCCGGACCACGTGTCTACAGAGATCCCCACCGGAAATGTGCACGTGCTCAGTGGCGCTAAAATACCATTCGGTGAAAACTACATCCTTAAAGACCCTCAGTAAGTATTACTTGTGCATTTACGCAAATGGTTATAATAAATATTGTTTCCAATTAATGCATAAATCTCTAAAATCAGTGTATTCTGCATTTAGCGACGTATATTGACGACGTTGCCATGTTATATTACCCTGACGGCATTGGTCGATCGAAGCATGGATGGGCTAATAATTTAAATATTTATTGCACAATCTGAGAGTCCACAGCTTTACGGCACTGTTGGACCGCAGGTTAGGGTTAAATGTGATAAATAGAGGATCTTGCATGAGTGCTCATTACATACGAGTTTTATTAAACGAGTGGACAAAATGATATGACACGAGGCTTTGCCGAGTGTCATATTGTTTTTTGTCGACGAGTTTAATAAAACTCGTATGTAATGAGCACGAATGTAAGATTCTATTTATCACATAACCTTAGAAAACGCTCAATATTGTTCAGAAGGATGATTTGCGCTGCATATGTTTCCGCCAAAATTTAGCTGTACAATGAGTGCGAAGTCATAGTGACGTTGATATTATCCTGACGTCAGTGACGGATCAATGCATTGATTGGCTAACGTCACGTCAAGCTAATTTAAATATTTATTGCACGGTCTGGGAGTGCCGAACGATATTTATCATATGTTTGACGTCGCGGCAGCGTAATAAAGCCATTATTTATTTTTGATAATACACTAGTGTAATAAAGCATTGACGTGACGTCACTCAAAGTATAGGCGACGTCGTCAAAGTTGCGCATTTATTATAGTGAAAATAAGTAGCTATTTTTATGTTTCGGCCAGAAATGGCTAACATATGATAAAAAGAACATAACATTTGTGACTTTCCACATTGGATTTATTAAACTCGTTGAACAAAATCAATATGAAAAGACACTCATGTAATATCCTCTATTTACGTCACGGCTTTACGGCACTCCTGGACCGCATGTTATGTGATAAAATTGTTTACGCCATGGCGTCTTTGGCATTGACACATTTAATACATATATAACACGTCGTGCATGCATGGTACAGATTCAGAAAATCGAACATGCATGCTACGGAAAATGTAATCTGTCGAGCTGTATTCCACTGTGCGATTTGGTCTGTAATAGTTCCAACACATTGATAAGTATATAATAAAGCACCATATACACATTAACACTGATTTGAAAACAGGCAAAAAATAGCATTCATTGCTTTTAATGTATTGATTGTTGAAATGAATAATTGTAATTATAGAAAAAAAACATTATCGGTACATCGTAAATTGTTTTAATCGACGTAACTCATCCATATCAAAGTAGTACATTAAATGTACGGTATGTGTGTCCATACCGGTGTCAATTGTCACGAAGGGTCCGGCAGGGAAAATGGTCGAGAGATCCCGGATCTGATGCATTGTTTTTGGTCCGACAGGGATAATGGTCGAGGTATTCCGGATCTAATGCATTGTTTTGGTTCCGGTAGGGATAATGGTCGAGGTTGTCCGGATCTGATGCATTGTTTTGGTTCCTGCAGGTTTAATGGTCGAGGTATCCCGGATCTAATGCATTGTTTTGTTCCGACAGGGATAATGGTCGAGGCATCCCGGATCTAATGCATTGTTTTGGTTCCGACAGGGATAATGGTAGAGGCATCCCGGATCTAATGCATTGTTTTGGTTCCTGCAGGTTTAATGGTCGAGGTATCCCGGATCTAATGCATTGTTTTGGTTCCGACAGGGATTATGGTTGAGGTATCCCGGATCTAATGCATTGTTTTGGTTCCGACAGGGATTATGGTTGAGGTATCCCGGATCTAATGCATTGTTTTGGTTCCGGCAGGTTTAATGGTCGAGGTATCCCGGATCTAATGCATTGTTTTGGTTCCGGCAGGGATTATGGTTGAGGTATCCCGGATCTGATGCATTGTTTTGGTTCCGACAGGGATAATGGTCGAGGCATCCCGGATCTAATGCATTGTTTTGTTCCGACAGGGATTATGGTCGAGGCATCCCGGATCTAATGCATTGTTTTGGTTCCGACAGGGATTATGGTCGAGGCATCCCGGATCTAATGCATTGTTTTGTTCCGACAGGGATAATGGTCGAGGCATCCCGGATCTAATGCATTGTTTTGTTCCGACAGGGATTATGGTCGAGGCATCCCGGATCTAATGCATTGTTTTGGTTCCGACAGGGATTTTGGTCGAGGCATCCCGGATCTGATGCATTGTTTTGGTTCCGACAGGGATAATGGTCGAGGCATCCCGGATCTAATGCATTGTTTTGTTCCGACAGGGATTATGGTCGAGGCATCCCGGATCTAATGCATTGTTTTGTTCCGACAGGGATAATGGTCGAGGCATCCCGGATCTAATGCATTGTTTTGTTCCGACAGGGATAATGGTCGAGGCATCCCGGATCTAATGCATTGTTTTGTTCCGACAGGGATTATGGTCGAGGCATCCCGGATCTAATGCATTGTTTTGTTCCGACAGGGATAATGGTCTAGGCATCCCGGATCTAATGCATTGTTTTGTTCCGACAGGGATTATGGTCGAGGCATCCCGGATCTAATGCATTGTTTTGGTTCCGGAAGGTTTAATGGTCGAGGTATCCCGGATCTAATGCATTGTTTTGGTTCCGGCAGGTTTAATGGTCGAGGTATCCCGGATCTGATGCATTGTTTTGGTTTGTTTTTTAGACCTTCTCAAGTCATTGAGCCCGGAAAAGTGAAGCAGCTAGTAGATAAATACGACTCATCCGGGACAAATGATGATCTTCTTTACAAGATACTCACACCGAACAACTCTGTGGCCACTGGAAGTTCTTGCTGCGCGTGCACAAATGAGGTTGATACTTCGTCAACATCAAGAGCAGAGTGTAGATGTCGACCAACAAGTAACAACAGTGTACCAGGAATCATGTAAGATTGTGTAAATAAGTGAACAAGTATTTTTGTATGACACATTCATTGATTAAGTGTTAACAGATAACCTTTCTTTGTGACTTTGAATTGTCTATGCGCTACAGTATTGATAACCCACACAGTGAACATCTAGCGGGGAACTTTGGGAAAGTGAACTGAATCTGTATATAAATATCAGATTATAAACCTTTCATTTATCAGACCACCCTAACAACTGATTTAACCTAATCGGTTTGCTAGCACACTTGGTATAGAGCAGTCGGCACCCGACATACGTGGTTTCGATTCCAAAGTAGCACAGATGATGTGATTCTATTACATTGACTAGGGTCATGACCATCACATGTCTAGAAGTAGTCAATCGCTTGAACAAGAACACTTTGGTATCGGTTAATTGTAATTCCAAGAAATTGATTCGATCGATTGACTGTCGTATGTGACCGAAGAGCACCTACAAAACGAAACGTCGCAATTTCCGATACAATCCATGGTGAAGTGAGACTGAATATCACCCTGGTCTATCTATCAACAATAGCATATAAAAGATATGCACGCTTCTTATAAAGCAATCAATTATTTATTGTAGTTGATTTAGAAAAGTTCATTCAAAGGTCAGATGTTTTTACAGTGGTTACTTTGCCATGGCAAACGCTACGATAAAAAAGCATTTGAGTGAATCACATGTGGCCGAATGGTTAGGGACGCGGGAGATCGAAGGTCCGAACCCGGGTAAAAGCTGGGTTAGAACTGATGCGGTCGGTTGGTGAGCCACCAGCTACTTAAAGAATGGTTACCGTAGGCCCATCTCTGCTAGGCGCCCGGCAATACGATTAGGGATTTGGGAGGTACTGTGCGCACGAAATATAGTTGTATCAAAAGTTCAATTAACTGGCCCTTTCGACAGGGGTGACACTAAAATAAACAAAAACTTAACCTTTACCTATTTATGTAGAGGGCAGCAGGGATGGTGTAGCGTCGGGACACACACCGTAAGATTACTGTGGCGTTTTGTGTACATTTTGTACACTAAAACATCACCACCAGAGCCTGTGTAAGGTACCAGCAGTATGGTACACCCGTCAGGAGGCATGGTGGAGGTAGACAGGTGACCAGCAGTATGGTACACCCGTCAGGAGGCATGACAGAGGTAGACAGGTGACCAGCAGTATGGTACACCCGTCAGGAGGCACGACAGAGGTAGACAGGTGACCAGCAGTATGGTTTACCCGTCAGGAGGCATGACAGAGGTAGACAGGTGACCAGCAGTATGGAACACCCGTCAGGAGGCATGACAGAGGTAGACAGGTGACCAGCAGTATGGTACACCCGTCAGGAGGCATGGTGGAGGTAGACAGGTGACCAGCAGTATGGTACACCCGTCAGGAGGCATGACAGAGGTAGACAGGTGACCAGCAGTATGGTACACCCGTCAGGAGGCATGACAGAGGTAGACAGGTGACCAGCAGTAAGGTACACCCGTCAGGAGGCATGACAGAGGTAGACACAGGTGACCAGCAGTATGATACACCCGTCAGGAGGCATGGCGGAGGTAGACAGGTGACCAGCAGTATGATACACCCGTCAGGAGGCATGACAGAGGTAGATACAGGTGACCAGCAGTATGGTACACCCGTCAGGAGGCATGACAGAGGTAGACAGGTGACCAGCAGTATGGTTTACCCGTCAGGAGGCATGACAGAGGTAGACAGGTGACCAGCAGTATGATACACCCGTCAGGAGGCATGACAGAGGTAGACAGGTGACCAGCAGTATGGTACACCCGTCAGGAGGCATGACAGAGGTAGACAGGTGACCAGCAGTATGGTACACCCGTCAGGAGGCATGACAGAGGTAGACAGGTGACCAGCAGTATGGTACACCCGTCAGGAGGCATGACAGAGGTAGACAGGTGACCAGCAGTATGGTACACCCGTCAGGAGGCATGACAGAGGTAGACAGGTGACCAGCAGTATGATACACCCGTCAGGAGGCATGACAGAGGTAGACAGGTGACCAGCAGTATGGTACACCCGTCAGGAGGCATGACAGAGGTAGACAGGTGACCAGCAGTATGGTACACCCGTCAGGAGGCATGGCGGAGGTAGACACAGGTGACCAGCAGTATGATACACCCGTCAGGAGGCATGGCGGAGGTAGACAGGTGACCAGCAGTATGGTACACCCGTCAGGAGGCATGACAGAGGTGACAGGTGACCAGCAGTAAGGTACACCCGTCAGGAGGCATGACAGAGGTGACAGGTGACCAGCAGTATGGTACACCCGTCAGGAGGCATGACAGAGGTGACAGGTGACCAGCAGTATGGTACAACCGTCAGGAGGCATGACAGAGGTTGACACAGGTGACCAGCAGTATGGTACACCCGTCAGGAGGCATGGCGGAGGTAGACACAGGTGACCAGCAGTATGGTACACCCGTCAGGAGGCATGGCCCGAGGTAGACACATGGTGACGACAGCAGCTCAAGACTGCATGTCCAAAAATCTTGGATACAGGGGGGACTTTCTCTTCTCTTAACTATTGCAAAATCTGTTAAAAATGTTTGTTAAATTCGCCCGTCAATCAAATTGATCAAACATGACATTGAAATACGACGGTAATCAAATCATTCCAGGAAAATATTCACACAGTTGGTGCTTAGCAAAAGTTTAGTAGAAGTGATATTCTCACTTAAAGTAACTATACAAGTCATGTACTCGTACATCAGGGTGCTGTTTTTTTCAAAGCACTTACGAAATTCGTTACGATAAACTCTTTGTAATTCATTAACAACTGCAAATTGGTGTCTGCTATGGTTTGAAGTAGTTCATCAACTGAAACAGTATTAATACTAATTAGTATGGCAGCTCCATTTACCACACTTTAAAATTGTGACCAAATTATAAAGGATTTAAATTTGATCGTAAGTTTACGATTTCCATAAGTGCTTTGATAAAACAGTACCCTGATGTATATGCATATAATATATAAGATTGGGTCTGCATAGTTCAATCCGAGTTATAATTATTTTCAGGAATTGTGTTAGAACAATTGGAACGTCATGTTACAGCCGACTTTCAAGCATATCTACGGTAAGAAAGGATTTAGTATACTACATACCTGTGCCAACTTTTACCCGTTGTTTTGAAGTCCCCCGACAGTATTTCACTACTAACATATTATCCCGACATTGTACCATCCATTCCTGATTGAACATTTATACACTGAATGCACTAAATGCCAAGCAGCAGTGTACGTAACGACCGAGGAAAATTGTACAAACAACCGAACTTTACAGTGTACGAAACTGCTAGAGTTCGAAACGCCTGGTTCCAAAACAAGGGAGCTGTAACACGAGCTGTTTAATGTCTTTGGTATGATGTCACGTACGGCTCTAGAATAGAATCCGAATCAATCCTACCATCTCAGGAGCAGACATCGCTAGACATCCGGATCAGATTAGATAGTTTAAACATTATCCATTTTTCTACTAAACAAACATCATTTATGTTGTAAACTTGTAATGATTATTGTCTGACAAGATTAAAATGAGACTCCTTGCATAATTCGTTCAAGTCCGGTAATAAAAACATATATTTTAATATATTTAACGCTACACGTGGCTTTATTGAGTTGCTTCTAGGTAACACTCTATGGTGGCTCTGTGGGTAAGTGTGCGATGTATAGACCACAAGGTATCGGGTTCGAGGCTAACTAAATATATTTTTTATTTTACATTTTTTATCTTGATATGCAAGTATGCTTTTCGTGAATTAAAACCATCCATATGTTTACATATCCATTACACAATTCAGTCATACATTAAATTTATAATGACCAAGTCGTTGAAACATTTTTCATGTACTTAAAATAAAAAGAATTATGCAAATGAAGATATTACAAAACCGACAATAAAGACAAATTAAAATAAGAACGTACGAGAAATACTATGATTTTCTTTCGATTTTGTTACAAATGCAGAGATTACTGCACATGAAGTAAAATAAACATATAAATCGAAAACAGCCGAGTACAGCCGGGTGTATACGGACTTTGATTAGAGTCTCAGTTTAATCTGGCAAGACAATAGCTACAGTATTACTTAAGTTTATGTATAGCCCGTTTGCAGCGAAAAAAATCGTCTAAATTTTGAATGGTTTAAAATCTATTCATCAGATGTTGATAAAAATTTACGTAGAATCATAATTACATTCTACCTACTCCCATTTTAAATTTCATAATTTTTAAATACTTATTTCAACAAGTTTATTCTTTATTGTATATTGATATTACTTGCATTTGAACACTTTAACGCAGGGAGGAAATCTGGTATTCCATTGATGTTTAACTGTCCTTTTATTAACTGTTATAATCCGTGATCAGCAAGATTAACATTGCTGTGATGAAAGCGAAATTTATGAGGCCCATATAAGTCGATTTATTTAGGTATGTCGCTTGTGTGTATACAGATTATGTATAATACCTGTAATATCACGGAAAAGCAGTAGCCTAAGAGCTGAGGGCGATTTATTCAAAATTGGAGTCCATCTCTTAAACTTGCACCACAGTTGGACATATGACCGAACATTAAGAAAATCCATTTCTTACAAATTTCCTCTTTCACAACCGCTCAGCATCCAAGATGGCGTCCAAGATGGCCGCCATTTTTACGCGAAATGGTACTGAACGCGTATTTGTGCATGAAATGAATTGTTTTCTCACAAATATGTTTCAAAATGTACTTATAAGTTGAAAAATAAATGGAAGACACACTTTTATCTGTTTTAATAGTAAATTTCGACATTTTGGAAAAGCTATGACCCATATAGAGGCCCAAAATTGGCTATTTTTAGGGTATTTTTCTTAATTTTGTATTGTCAATAACTTAAAAGTACATTTATGACTGTAAATTTTACCTTTAATTGGTTTCATTTATTCTATATATTTAGTGTGAAAAATATGAGGGTGTAAGATGTACAACTTTTTTAGTTTTATGCGTTCCCTAAGGGTGTGAAGTGGGTGGGGTAAATTCACATCAAAAGTGAAAAAATAAGAAACTGCCTCTTTTTAACTAATTATTTATGTATTTAGACCATATTGGGTTGACTTATATAATGTGAATGAAATTATGCATTTTGAAATCAGTTTTGGTTGCTCGTGCTCTCTTTTACGAAGTGGGTGGGGTAAAATTTCATAAATAGTTTTAAAGATTTAATAACGAGATTAACCAATGATTGTTTTTAAACTCTGATCTCTTGTTTTTCTCCTGACCTATGATAAACTATTCTGAAATGTTCTTCAAGCTACTTTTGTATATAATAAATGAGAGATTGTACAAGTAAACACGTTACATGACTTCGCCTATTAAAAGTGGGTGGGGTAAAAAACTGCAAAAATGAGAATAATGACAATTTGCAAAAATTTCATTCTATGATTTATTTTGATTAATATAGACAGTACAAGTCTCTTTGGTATTATAAGA
This sequence comes from Spisula solida, assembly GCA_947247005.1. Classification (NCBI taxonomy): domain Eukaryota; kingdom Metazoa; phylum Mollusca; class Bivalvia; order Venerida; family Mactridae; genus Spisula; species Spisula solida. The sequence continues at coordinate 3,981,666 of OX365948.1, read as the reverse complement.
TATATTTATTGCAGCATTTCGCTGTTTTAAAATTGGTCATGCTTAATATTGTGAAGTGGGTGGGGTAAAATCACGTAAATAGTGAAACTTCATAATGGGCGCCATTATAAGCTAAAACCAATGGTTATGCGACCAGAAGAACTTTCATACACACCGTCATCAGAAGTACAACCGCCACAATTGACAATAAACCGAATCAAATGAGACTTAAATTTCATACATGTAAATGATGTTGAATATTTGCATTCTGGTATATCTCATGATATGCAGCAAATTGCCTTGCAACACTGACAATTTCAAGGTCAAGGTTAGGGTCAATGTAGTTATAAGGTCAAAGTACAGAAAAAGCAACTTTATAACATTTTTTCACGTTTCAGGTGATGTTTGAAATACTGATTCAATTTAATAATGCTTAATAATGAAATTATTTTAAATATAGGTCTATATATAAATAATTGTTTGTGTAAAAAGGACAATTATACATATTGTAAAACGAAATAAAAGACGCCTTTGCTCGTACTACAACTAGAAAAGTCATAATTATCCCATGTCGTGAACTCCCAACAAGCATATAAAGCCATTTCTAGCCTTTAGTAGTAGTCACCACCGGTGGATGAAGCCATTTCTAGCCTTACGGAGGAGTCACCACCAGTGGATGAAGCCATTTCTAGCCTTATGGAGGAGTCACCAACGGTAGATGAAGCCATTTCTAGCCTTATGGAGTAGTCACCACCAGTGGATGGAGCCATTTCTAGCCTCTTTGAGTAGTTACCACCAGCGGTTAAAGCCATTCTACACTTATTGGGGAGTCACCAACGGCGGATGAAGCTATTTCTAGCCTTACGGAGTACTCCCCAACAGTGGATGAAGCCATTTATAGCCTTATGAAGTAGTCACCACCAGCAGATAGAGCCATTCTAGCCTGATGGATGAGTCACCACCAGTGGATGAAGCCATTTCTAGCCTTATGGAGGAGTAACCACCAGTAGATGAAGCCATTTCTAGCCTTATGGAGGAGTCGCCACCAGTGGACGAAGCCATTTCAAGCCTTTTGGAGGAGTCACCACCAGTGGATGAAGCCATTTCTAGCCTTATGGAGGAGTAACCACCAGTGAATTGAGCCATTACAAGCCTTATGGAGGAGTAACCACCAGTGGATGAAGCCATGTCTAGCCTTATAGAGTAGTCACCAACGGCGGATGAAGCCATTTCTAGCCTTATGGAGTAGTCACCAAGGGCGGATGAAGCCATTTCTAGCCTTATGGAGTAGTCACCACCAGTGGATGGAGCCATTTCTAGCCTTATAGAGGAGTCACCACCAGTGGATGAAGCCATTTCTAGCCTTATGGAGTAGTCACCACCAGTGGATGGAGCCATTTCTAGCCTTATAGAGGAAACACCACCAGTGGATGAAGCCATTTCTAGCCTTATGGAGGAGTCACCAACGGCGGATGCAGCCATTTCTAGCCTTATGGAGGAGTCACCACCAGTGGACGAAGCCATTTCAAGCCTTTTGGAGGAGTCACCACCAGTGGACGAAGCCATTTCTAGCCTTATGGAGGTGTAACCACCAGTGAATGGAGCCATTTCTAGCCTTATGGAGGAGTAACCACCAGTGGATGAAGCCATGTCTAGCCTTATAGAGTAGTCACCAACGGCGGATGAAGCCATTTCTAGCCTTATGGAGTAGTCACCAACGCCAAATGAAGCCATTTCTAGCCTTATTGAGTAGTCACCACCAGTGGATGGAGCCATTTCTAGCCTTATAGAGGAGTCACTACCAGTGGATGGAGCCATTTCTAGCCTTATAGAGGAAACACCACCAGTGGACGAAGCCATTTCAAGTCTTTTGGAGGAGTCACCACCAGTGGATGAAGCCATTTCTAGCCTCTTTGAGTAGTTACCACCAGCGGTTAAAGCCATTCTACACTTATTGGGGAGTCACCAACGGCGGATGAAGCTATTTCTAGCCTTACGGAGTACTCCCCAACAGTGGATGAAGCCATTTATAGCCTTATGAAGTAGTCACCACCAGCAGATAGAGCCATTCTAGCCTGATGGATGAGTCACCACCAGTGGATGAAGCCATTTCTAGCCTTATGGAGGAGTAACCACCAGTAGATGAAGCCATTTCTAGCCTTATGGAGGAGTCGCCACCAGTGGACGAAGCCATTTCAAGCCTTTTGGAGGAGTCACCACCAGTGGATGAAGCCATTTCTAGCCTTATGGAGGAGTAACCACCAGTGAATTGAGCCATTACAAGCCTTATGGAGGAGTAACCACCAGTGGATGAAGCCATGTCTAGCCTTATAGAGTAGTCACCAACGGCGGATGAAGCCATTTCTAGCCTTATGGAGTAGTCACCAAGGGCGGATGAAGCCATTTCTAGCCTTATGGAGTAGTCACCACCAGTGGATGGAGCCATTTCTAGCCTTATAGAGGAGTCACCACCAGTGGATGAAGCCATTTCTAGCCTTATGGAGTAGTCACCACCAGTGGATGGAGCCATTTCTAGCCTTATAGAGGAAACACCACCAGTGGATGAAGCCATTTCTAGCCTTATGGAGGAGTCACCAACGGCGGATGCAGCCATTTCTAGCCTTATGGAGGAGTCACCACCAGTGGACGAAGCCATTTCAAGCCTTTTGGAGGAGTCACCACCAGTGGACGAAGCCATTTCTAGCCTTATGGAGGTGTAACCACCAGTGAATGGAGCCATTTCTAGCCTTATGGAGGAGTAACCACCAGTGGATGAAGCCATGTCTAGCCTTATAGAGTAGTCACCAACGGCGGATGAAGCCATTTCTAGCCTTATGGAGTAGTCACCAACGCCAAATGAAGCCATTTCTAGCCTTATTGAGTAGTCACCACCAGTGGATGGAGCCATTTCTAGCCTTATAGAGGAGTCACTACCAGTGGATGGAGCCATTTCTAGCCTTATAGAGGAAACACCACCAGTGGACGAAGCCATTTCAAGCCTTTTGGAGGAGTCACCACCAGTGGATGAAGCCATTTCTAGCCTTATGGAGGAGTAACCACCAGTGAATTGAGCCATTACAAGCCTTTTGGAGGAGTCACCACCAGTGGACGAAGCCATTTCTAGCCTTATGGAGGAGTAACCACCAGTGAATGGAGCCACTTCTAGCCTTATGGAGGAGTAACCACCAGTGGATGAAGCCATGTCTAGCCTTATAGAGTAGTCACCAACGGCGGATGAAGCCATTTCTAGCCTTATGGAGTAGTCACCAACGCCAAATGAAGCCATTTCTAGCCTTATTGAGTAGTCACCACCAGTGGATAGAGCCATTTCTAGCCTTATAGAGGAGTCACCACCAGTGGATGAAGCCATTTCTAGCCTTATGGAGGAGTCACCAACGGCGGATGAAGCCATTTCTAGCCTTATGGAGGAGTCACCATCAGTGGACGAAGCCATTTCAAGCCTTTTGGAGGAGTCACCACCAGTGGATGAAGCCATTTCTAGCCTTATGGAGGAGTAACCACTAGTGAATGGAGCCATTTCTAGCCTTATGGAGGAGTAACCACCAGTGGATGAAGCCATGTCTAGCCTTATAGAGTAGTCACCAACGGCGGATGAAGCCATTTCTAGCCTGATGGAGTAGTCACCACCAGTGGATGGAGCCATTTCTAGCCTTATAGAGGAGTCACCACCAGTGGATAGAGCCATTTCTAGTCTTATGGAGGAGTCACCAACGGTGGATGAAGCCACTTCTAGCCTTATGGAGTAGTCACCACCAGTAGATGAAGCCATTCATAGCCTTATGGAGTAGTCACCACCAGTGGATGGAGCCATATCTAGCCTTATGGAGGAGTCAGCACCATTGGATGAAGCCATTTCTGGCCTTATGGAGGAGTAACCACCAGTGGATGAAACCATATCTAGCCTCATGGAGTAGTCACCAACGGCATATGAAGCCATTCCTAGCTTTATGGAGTAGTCACCACCATCGGATGGAGCCATTTCTAGCCTTATGGAGTAATCACCACCATCGGAATGACCCTTTCTAGCCAAATGGAGTAGTCACCACCAGTGGATGAAGCCATTTCTCGCCTTATGGAGGAGTCACCACCAGTGAATGAAGCCATTTCTAGCCTTATGTAATACTCCCCTACTGCGTATGAAGACATTTCTAGCCTTATGGAGTACTCCCGTACTGCGAATGAAGACATTTCTAGCCTTATGGAGTACTCCCCTACTGCGTATGAAGACATTTCTAGCCTTATGGAGTACTCCCGTACTGCGAATGAAGACATTTCTAGCCTTATGGAGTACTCCCCTACTGCGTATGAAGACATTTCTAGCCTTATGGAGTACTCCCCTACTGTGTATGAAGATATTTCTTGCCTTGTGGAGTACTACCCTACTGTGTATGAAGACATTTCTAGCCTTATGGAGTACTCCCGCACTGCGAATGAAGACATTTCTAGCCTTATGGAGTACTCCCCTACTGCGTATGAAGACATTTCTAGCCTTATGGAGTACTCCCCTACTGTGTATGAAGACATTTCTTGCCTTATGGAGTACTACCCTACTGTGTATGAAGATATTTCTAGCCTTATGAAGTACTCCCCTACTGCGTATGAAGACATTTCTAGCCTTATGTAGTACTCCCCTTCTGTGTATGAAGACATTTCCTGCCTTATGGAGTACTACCCTACTGTGTATGAAGATATTTCTAACCTTATGGAGTACTCCCGTACTGCGAATGAAGACATTTCTAGCCTTATGGAGTACTCCCCTACTGCGGATTAAGACATTTCTTGCCTTATGGACTACTCCCCTACTGCGTATGAAGACATTTCTAGCCTTATGGAGTACTCCCCTACTGCGAATGAAGATATTTCTTGCCTTATGGAGAACTCCCCTACTGCGTATGAAGACATTTCTAGCCTTATGGAGTACTCCCCTACTGAGAATGAAGACATTTCTTGCCTAATAGATTACTCCCCTACTGCGTATGAAGACATTTCATGTCTTATGGAGTACTCCCCTACTGCGTATGAAGACATGTCTTGCCTTATGGAGCACTCCCCTACTGCGTATGAAGACATTTCTTGCATTATGGAGTACTCCCCAACTGCGTATGAAGACATTACTTGCCTTATGGAGTACTCCCCTACTGCGAAAAAAGCAATTGATAGCCTTATGGGGTACATGTACTCTCAATCAGCGGATAAAGTCCATGCCAGATAGAGTACTTGTCACAAGTGGATATGTCATTCCAAGGCCTATAAGAAACCCAATACTGCCAGAAAAAGCCATTCATATCCATTTGTAGAACTCCCAACTAGTGGTAAACTGATTCCCAGTCATGTTAGGGTATGCACCACAACTAGAATAACCATTCCTAGCAGTATGGAGTACTCACCACCAAAGTATCAAGCAATTACTGGCCAAATGTTTACTTACTACTCCTAGCAAAAGTCATTCTTAGCCATATTAAGTATAGAGTATGTATATGAAAACGCTAGTTTTACTCTTATGTTTGCCTATCTATTGGTTTTAGCCTATAAAGTCGCCACACTATACCGGTGAACGCTCCTATTATCAGATATTTTACCCCACCCACCCATAAACTAAGCATGATGGATACACACCTAGTTTAAAAACAACAATAGGTCATAACAAATAAGTCTTTTATAAAGAAAGAGATGTGTACTGTTTATATTGAGCAAAATAATACATAGAATGCAATTTCTGCATTCATGTATATCCATTCTCATTTTTGTAGTTTTTTACCCCACCCACTTTCAACAGGCAAAGTCATGTAACATACTTATTTTTAAAAACTCTCATCTATCATCTACAAAAGAAACTTATTGAACATCTCAGAATAGTTTATCAAAGGTAAGAAGAAAAACAGAGGTCAGAGTTTAAACAACCATCGGTTAATCTTGTTGTTTAGTTTTTTTTTATTATTTGTGAAATTTTACCCCACCCACTTCGTAAAAAAGAGCATGAACAACCAAAACTCATTTCAAAAACACATCATTCCATGCACATTGTACAGCAAGTTCACATATGATGCTCTAAATACATAAAGGAAGTCAAAATTATGTAATTTCTTATTTTTTTCACTTTGGGGTATATTTACCCCACCCACTTCAAACCTTAGCGATAGCATACAACTAAAAAAGTTGTAAATCTTACACCCTCATTTTCTTCATACTAAATTTACGAAATAAATAAAATCATTTAAATGTAAAATTTATAGTCATAAATGTACTTTTAAGTTATTGACAATACAAAATATAGAAAAATACCCCAAAATAGCCAATTTTGGGCCTCTATATGGGTCATAGCTTTTCCAAAATGTCGAAATTTACTATCAAAACAGATAAAAGTGTGTATTCCATTCATTTTTCAACTCATAAGTACATTTTGAAACATATTTGTGAGAAAACAATTCTTTTTATGCACAAATAAGCGTTCAGTACCATTTTCGCGTAAAAATGGCGGCCATCTTGGACGCCATCTTGGATGCTGAGCGGTTGTGAAAGAGGAAATTTGTAAGAAATGGATTTTCTTAATGTTCGGTCATATGTCCAACTGTGGTGCAAGTTTAAGAGATGGACTCCAATTTTGAATAAATCGCCCTCAGCTCTTAGGCTACAGTGAAAACCAAACCCTTATTCACTAAGCTACATAAGCTATGTATATACTTATACATGGACATACACGTATATAATAATGCTAAATAAAGAACTTAATAAAAGCATTGTAATGTTCATGTGCGCAATGACAAGTAGTCTTATGACTGAACAAGTCCTAAAAAACTGAGTAATAAACATCTACCCAAACCTTTAGGATTAGTCTGAAATCGACATTCATGAACACGTTTGAAGAATGTCTAATATTAAGCAGTCAAAATCGTTTAAAGATGCTGTAAAATCCGTGTTTTTGATAGTTCGAGAAGGAGGCTGCTAGACGCAAGCCATTTTTACGTTTAGACCCGAAAATATGATACACATAGACAGTACAGATGAACAGACGGGCCTCGTACATGCTATATTAAATAGGTTACAAATACGTAAATCTACCATTAGACGTGTCACGTGACCATGAAATTGGCTGTTGTGTGTATCGAGTCTTCTAACATGAAGTTGCATTGTAAACTACAAATATTTTACATAGAACTTATGAACAAAACTTTTTTCACACATGTCCGATGTTGCTTAGATTTATTCGTATATTAGGTAGATACATTTCATTTACTCGTGCAAAATCTTATACTTGTAGGTGCAGTTAATACTGAGAAATCTTCATTTTAGACGATTTTTTTCGCCGCAAACGGACTATATTTGTTGCCAGTATATCGTTCAGTCCAGAGCATTTGACACGATCATCGACCTTCTTGTCTATGTTTATAACCCCGGTTGTATGTTTGATCAGCGGAGGAAGTATCACGAAGACAATCGAGGTCCAATACAAACACATAACTAAAATACTGATACTGTATTGCACGATTTGCTTGCAGAAACTTATACATTTTGTATATTCAACGCAAGGACCTTTTTATATATGCATGCATATAATGGTCAGGACCTCGGCAAATTCTCCGTATTATTTATTACTTTATTTGCCACAGCAAGGAACGCTTGACCTGCCTATTATTGTCGAGAACATTTGACCAGTCACATATTAATCCTTGTGTGTTTTCGTTATTGAATCGTATGAATGTTTTTTTATTAGTTAAATTAACAACTCTAATTGGACAACTGATAAGCACGGATATTCAAGGACGACACGTAAAATGTTCTGACCTATATTTCGCTATATTCAAACATCAAGATGAACATATTGTTGATTTTTTCTGTGCATTTATTTCAGGAGATGTCAACTGATCCAAATTATAGACTGATTGCTGCTGGTACTGGTCTGGTGTGTCTTTTGATATTCGGAACATACAAGGCAACGACACAATAGCTTCATGTCTGACATAGGATTTAATATCACGTTAAAGTATAATACATAATTATATCTGTTTTCATAATATCTCTCATCTGGATAAATGTGAATGGTATTTATTAAAGTGATAAAATAGGTCTTGTTTTCTTTTCTTATACCACAGTCTGATACATGTTTCTTATATATCTCTATAAGATATTAGCACTATACTCGTTCAATGGAGTTAAAGCCTAGGTATCACTGAGCATTTTTTGCCTCGGCGATGTACTCACGATTGAAATTAAGGAGCTATCAGGACATCGCGAACAGGTTCAGCGCGGTGTATGGGAAGCTTCGGGGAAGTCACGAGACAGTTTGTGATTGGGAAGGAATTGTGATGGATCGGGTGGTATCGGAAGAACTCGGGAGAACATCGCCGATGTGAATTCCTCAGTGGGACTTAGGCTTAAGGCTGAAGTATATACAACGTTGTTTACACACAACAAGGAGTCATAATAAAAAGACCTACATATATCTCTAATGATTATATCTCATAATTTCCTTGGAATCAATAAGGGAAGGTGCAGTCAAATTAGCAATCCCTATACACAAATGTAATACTTTAAAAGTATTTTTCCTTTTATATTTCATTCACTTAACAAAGTAATAACTACAAATGCATGTAGACAAATGATTAATGAATATCTCAACACATTATATGTTACTACTTTACCACTACTGTAAACAAGTGTTTCAGCCATTGCTGGGATGATTAAACTGAGCAAGCAAACAATATTCATTTGACATTATGTATCTCTGGTGTGTGGACAAATTACACTTGATGACAGGGTCATACGTTGCGTTTATACATACGGCACATTGGTCTTTATTGGTTTCCTTTGTCTTCCTGAAACTAAAACATGTTTTGGTTATACACTTATACCTTTTGCTTGTGTAGATGTATTTTACAAACGGTTATACTGTTGTGGACATAATACACTTATTATATAGATTTTAGTTAAACCAATGTCGAGTCATATACCGAAACTGGTGACGCGGTTTCAAAAAGCTCAGTAGAAAGACAAGTGTGGATCTGAAGGTGATATTGATTCAAAACATCTTCATCTTTTTTCTATGTGATACGCATTTGCTCACTTGGCAATTTTTTTATCTCCAGCAAATCTATATAATTGAGAATGGAGTGTCGGGTGAAATGATCATCGGCGATGTCAAAATTTTGCAAATGCATACATTTGTACTTAGTTTTGGTGGGAATATTTTATAGCATAATAAACAACTTCTCTGTCGTCCGCCGATGATAACAATACTCAATAGCCTTTGTTTACAAACAAAATTGAAAATTAAATGTATTTTGGTGTTCATTTTTGTTCACATTTGTGCATCATCACTTAATGCATATTCTATTTTAATATATGCTCATAACAAGCGGTCAGTCGACGTGCAGTGTTTATATTATCCATGTTTATTTATTGCTAATGCGAGAGTTATCCCCGGTGATCTATAGTAGTAATGTTGGCCAATAGTACTGAGAACTACAACCTACCATCCTTGAGCTCTTGTTTCAGTTCCGATATTTCTTCTTTCAATGAGCTGATATAGTCAAGTTTGGACCGTCTTTTCTCTTGATTGCGAATTTCTTTTTGTCTCTTCTTGATTAAGGCGTTGTTTTTGTCTGTAATGGATAAGACACGAATACTGATACAGATGTATATATCTAATAATCCCAAGTGTTTCCATTCTCGTTTACCAGAGTTTTCTTTAACTGTGATATCACAGTCTGGGAACTTGATTAGCCACTGATGTATGAGGATAAGTTTTGCAGGATGAGTACCATGTTTAAAACAGTCGTTTAGCCAGTTCTGGTGCCAGGTTTTATATTACACTTTTAGAACATAAGCGGAACAATGTGTTTAAATGTATCATTAGACTTACCGTCTTCTACATCAGCTTCGGTGGTAACTAGGTAACCTGCAACAGGTTCACACTGCTTCTGAGTCTTGTCATTTTTATCACGAGCTTTGATTACGACAGCGTATTCGCCCTTCTTCTCAATCTTCCCCATGACTACAACCTCTTCCTTTACCTTGTCATGTATAACCTCTGTGGCATCTATAAGCAAACTCAAATGTTATATAAGATAAACAAGCATAGGGGAATTTGGCATTAAACTTTTAAAGAAGAAATATTTTAAAATCTCAATATTTATAAACATTTCACATCATTTCTTTATGACACCACATACGTTGGCTCAAATGGTATGTTAAACTTTTATCCATGCTCATATTAAATGCTTCTATTCTTAATCGTAGTAAGTAAACCGAATTAATCGGCTTAATAGTAAATATTTTGTTTAATTCACTCTCTGTCTCAACATTTCATGACACAATGTATTAATGTATTAACATGGACTATTTCAACGATAACAATTGCACTAATTAAAAGATAATTTTCTGCTTCTACATGTAATAAAAGAAGAAACACTATTATGCAAATTCTTGGATATTCAACTCAACCACACGTTTTTATTGCTTATACTAGTATGCCATTATGTGTACGAATAATTTGTTAACCGCGTCGCTGGCATCAGATACAAACCTGCCATTTTAACCACTAGATGATATATATAGACATCTACTTGCCGAATGCATCATGTTTGCTCAGGATAGATCAAAACTTACAGTCAATATAAACAGCCAGATAAACTCTTCCATAGCAGACTTCCTGCGACACTCATGTGCTGAAATTTTCATTCGGTCACTGTTTGATCAAAACATTCTAGGCGTCTTCCAAGAACAGCCATGCTCATTAAATTACAAGCAATTTTTTAACCTAAGTTGCAAATTCATCCACAAAGTATATGTGACATACTGTAACAATAGTTAATCTTAAGCATCACTTTACATAATGTAATCATACCTTAAATTTGATCTTAACATTTTCGAATTTCGGTTAAGACAATTGAAATAAAGGTATTTAGTTGCACATAAAAAGTTGCATCATACCTTACATTTGATCTTAACATTTTCGAATTTCGGTTAAGACAAATGATATAAGGTAAATCATTTAGTTGAACATAAAAGCTGCAATATACGACGGTACATGTAAAATAGAAATTGTGTTACTAACTTTATGTATGTATTTATTCATTGTGTTAATATACATTTATCTTATTATTGTACATAACATTATGCATGTCATGAACATAACATATAGTACAACGGTACTATTTCACTTTCCTTAAAAATCATTGTAATGTATGTATGATATTTATATGTAATTGCAAATCACTGAAAAGTGGAAATAAAGAGTATAAATTATATTGTTACGACGATCATTTCACAAATCTACGTTATACTATTGAATATAAGTCACGTATCCATTTTATAGATTATTCAATTACGTATTCGTCTCGAAATCACTCCAGTTCACGATTATCTCGTATAGTGGTTCGGAACACTCTTATTATCGATCTGTATGCACGTATGTCAATTTAAGGTGCCATCATATTACCTTATATACCTGTACATCCCAAAGTATCTATATTGATACCTGTCTTAATTACATGTCGTTCCGAATCACTTTACGGATAACTCCCATGTTAGTTGGTGTACTCTATGACGTCATTGGTTCTACACCAAGACGTCACTCGGTGTAACGTCACATGACTGTTCTATCGTCACGTGGTACAAGGCTATATAAGCCGTAGGAATTTTCAGCTCGGTGTCAATTCTTGGCCTGAACTCGGCAGAGGTAGTCCCCGTATTCTTAGTTAACAAATTACACCAACTTCATTAAATCAGAAAGATGGATCCTGCTACAACAGAGGTAGATATCCCAACGAATCTAAGTCTTATTCACACACTTGATTAGAATTATATTTACAATAGATCTACCGTACAACATGGAGTGGTTTCGGGGACGCCATTATTGTTTACGTTTTTATCCTTGGATATATATGTCGTACATGTCATTTCTCGTATTTAATGAATCCTCATTAAACATGTAAACTGGTTATGATCTTCGTTTTTGTGTTACGAACTCACTTCAATCTCCGAAGAGCCAACCGAACCCGTCATATCTCGACTCGTCATGGGAAATATTTACATTGCTACGGGGTCTACCGGGAACCTTCTGGGATTCGTTTATGCACTACGTGATCGAGTTATATGATGGGCCAGGCTGGGTAACAATATATATGAGGAAAGCACTACTGATATGCAAGATATTACCGGACAGAATTGGCATACAAAGCTTCCTGTGAAGTTAAAAATCGATTTTTTTTAGTTGTCACAAGTCTGGGTTCAAACTCATTTCTAAACAAATAGGATTCCCGGAAAAATGACGCCGTCTTAACATCCAAATTTAGGGCCCCAAACACTATTGTCTCACCTGGTGGCATGATTACATTTATCTGACCGCCGTCAAGAGAATCACTTGATGTCAGTATTTCTGCTTCATACTTCATGTCACGACTTGAATCTTCGTCAGTTCTGAATTTTGCCAAAGTCTGTCTTTTCTTCTTTGCTGGTTCTACCTTAATTTTGGCGTTTGTTTCTGAAATTCAAAACAAAAATGCATGGGTACTGTAAGTGTTGTTTATACGGTGAGTTGTTAATGTACCTAAACAGTAGTTTTATTACATCAAAGGGTAGAGTGCAAGCTTGTTGAATTTTAGCCGATCTGGTTTCGATTTCTAGGTAAGGCAGATTACCTGATATTGACTAAGGCCACGTCTCTCCACACGAAGAACAGTTTTTTGTCCATAGAACATACTACTGATAGATATTTGATTTCAGCAGTAAAATTGTTATAATATTGTTGGTAAAAGCAGCATCCGTTGAGATGTCAGACATTCAGTAGCCAGTTTGCCTTTAAGCTATAATTGTTGATAATCTCAGGTGATCGTTATCATAATGCAACCGTGAGACCGGAAAGAAACTTGAAAATACAAACAAATAGTATAAATTACAACAAACAGAATACCTGAGGAGCTGATCAGTCCAGCATCTACGGCTTTAGGACCATGACCGTACATATCTAGACCTTTACATGTTGGAAACTTCTGACAATTGTCGCTGGCTTCCTGACAGATGATTTTAAATCCACAGCAGTTCACCTTCTGGTCCGCCTGGTCAATGAAGCCCACAAACAACCTCAGCCAATATACTCCAATCACAGGCAGACGTACCTCAAATTTAAATGTCCGGTTCTTGACGTCAATCTGTGGTAAAACCAACTGTTGCATGTCATTCACATTCAGATTGATACCTTCTCTCTTCTCGACAACAAGTTCGTATGAAAAGTCTAAACGACAAATCATGTCTTTGTCAGCAAGTATTGAAATGAAACATTTGCCTTTCGTTGAGTGAAGTATACATGATTGTTGACTCATCAGAGACAATTTCATGTTGTAAAATCCTTGCCTCAAATCAGGAGCCGATGTGTACTGATCAACAGATGTCATAAACACTTTATCATCATTTGGACTTTGCCATTTTGGATCGTCTGCTAAGCAACGCGTGGCGAAGATTTCTGGCGCTGTACAAAACCAGAATTCGTTCATCAAGTATTGAGACTGACCTAGTTTCTCCTGTCTCTCCTTCACACTGTCCTTACCATCTTTCTCTATTTCTATCTCACCACCATGTTGGTACCCCACGTACGCGTGAATTGACCACTGTGGATGCATAAGATGCCATTTACCGTCTGCTTTAAACGCAATCCAGGAATGGTTCTGGAGATAGCTAGAATCAGCGTCTCCTGTCCTGTACCGGATAGCCTTGGCGCGTCCTTTAACTTCCTCACATTCGATCTCCGCGTACCTAAATACAATACAAGAGTTTTGTGTGAGTGGAACAGCACCAGTACCAATATACAGGGTGTTAAAAAGTTTGCTCTCAAAATGTACACATTTTAAATGAAACAAGAACTAGTATCTAAATCAAACTTTGGTTCTGAATAATTGTAATCAAAATTGACGAATGTGTCAGAGAGCATGGGAAGTAGTTGGACAATGTTGAGTGAAATAAAGTTAACTATAAAGATCACCTTGTTTTAACTCAAATATATTGTCACTGTTTTGTTCTGTATTCAACCTCATTAAAGTCATTATTAATGCCAACTTAATGGGAAGACAAATTGTACGAGGGTGTCTTATAATTATGGTCCGTTCATGCTTTGTCTATATAACCAGTGGGTTCACTGTATTTACTAGTAACTTACCTACAAAACTGCATAAATACAACAGCCGGTGGCAGTTTCCGTTCAACAAGTTGGCGCACATAGAAGAGTGGTGTATTGAAGCCAGGCTCAGGTCCTCTGTATGCTTGATTGTGTGCGATCCATGCATGTAACCCTCTCACCAGGTATAACTCAGGGTACTTAGAATTCTTTGTGACTTTTTTAAGTTGTTGAATCAGTTTGGGAAACGTTGCAGCATCTTGTGGTTTAACCTGGAGATATTAATACACGTATGAGGGTCGTTCATTTAATACCCGGACGATCGCCATAGCGCTTGATTGAAGCATGCAATTGTAATAAATTTTCGTTTAATAAGACGTACTTGATAATTCGACAAAACTTGGTATAAGATTATCCAACCCAACACAAACTGTGGTTACTATAGTAACCCAACTAAGGGCTACCCGACCAAACCCCAGTTTTCTGTGAAATGTAGAGTGTTGATATGACAGGGTGTGTGTTATAGTTGCCTTTTGTCAACGGAAAACATTATATAACGTTTTGGCTACATCTACGTTATGCTATATAAGGTTTGATGTCATTTATGTACTGTAGCTGTGCACGAAGCGTTGTTGAGTGACAACGGGTGTGTTTCCGTTCATATCGCAACGAAATCGAATTTGCTAGGAAAAAACGATTAGGGTACAATTTCGTAAAAGTATTAGTCATACACATATACAACTAAAGAATCTATTTTAGAGAAGCCTTTTGGGAATATTTGTATCGGTTGATTCAGCTTATAAAAGGTTCTTTGGTGACAAGGATCACCTCGCGATGATCTGAGGACGGGCCAATCTAACGTCAGAAACAGGAAAATGTCGTCGGAGGGGTAAACACTACTTGAAGAATACTACTATAGTAATTACGGAACCATGCGAACTTGTCCTGGATACAGCATTAAACATCACTACCGGACATCTTTAAATGTGTGTGCTCACGTGACTTTATGGCTCCCAAACGATGATCAAATAGAGAATAAGGGTCACGTTTTAGAAGCGAAAATGGCCTAACGTCACAATATTTTGACGTCGACTTGGGCCGACTCTTGTTACATGTACTTATTAAAACACCAATATCATGTAAACCCTTCGTCGTAACAAGTTGAAATTTCGTATATAAATTAAAGTTTGATGTGAATGTATTCATGTACGTTTTCATCAATATCGGTTCACTAGTTTTCCAGCAGTATTGATCGCCCGGTATTAAATGAACGACCGACCCATGTGTGTGGTATTGAGACGCTTAAGTTATCTTCGTTGATACAAAAAATTATTATCCATTATTTTGAAACATGAATTTAAAACAACAACAGTGAAAGTCTATTTTCAGTCACGACAGTACATTTACTCACTCATTACGTTACACGTCGTCTGTTACACTCGGTGCTGTCGTCAGAACATTTGCTCCTGACCCTCTCTCGTACCAATTTATATACCTAGTTGAAGTGGAGCAAGTAGGGTTTCTTGCGCAGACAAATTTTAAAAGCAGTGTTCCGAATGGGGACCTCTAGATCTTGAAGCGCGCGTTCTACTTCTAGCCTATCACTAGATACACATGCATACTAAGGTTTACCTGTTGGGCGTTGTTATCCACGTGGTAGAAGTCCACACCTTTTTCATCATATGAATGTAGTCGAGGCATAATTGGGACCTGGAAAATAGAAATGATGAAGATCATACACATACACATACTTCATATAAGATATCGTCTTAACTTCCTTTCTAAACTTACACCGTACCTTAGCAGTCCAGAAAGTGATAGGACAGGGAATAGGGATGTGTGCTAGACAAACACATTATTATCCGAACACCATGCCATTTTAATTTGTTCAGCATATGATTTGGTATTCGCGAACATTCTGTAGATACACTCAACATATTTAAAAAGCGCACTTTATATGTCAATGGGCGTCAATTAACCGATTGTCCTGATAAGGTGTAAATAAGGGAGACATTTTCGCCAATAAGCTAGCAAAATGGCTTAGATTTCTGGGTATGACTTATGAGATATCAATTATCTTGGTCAAATCATTAATATATGATCATTGAACTACTGGTGGCGAGTTTGAACTTAATAAAAACAGGATAAACAGAGTTACCCGTGTAGATGAAAGTTGCAATTTCAATAGTGAGTATAGTAACCCGCTACATCGATGTATGCACGACCGCTCCTCCTTAATTAAGGATAACACAAGCTAACATAAAGAATATGGGATGTTTGACGTCATTTGGTCGCTGCCTGGATCGCAACATTCCAGGTATGCCCCGTTATTGCATAAATACGAGGACTTAGGATGCTATACACAAATGACCAATAATGGATGACATTTCTGTCGAAAAGTATACCAATTACACATTTAAGTAAAATGTATGGAATTTGCTAGAGTCGCTGCCCTTAGACTATACAGCATGCCAATGTGTTACTAAGTCAATAAACCAACTGAAGGCTGTATTTCGTTTTGTTCACTCTTATGGTGTTTTCCATCATTGGGACTCAACTAAAGTGCTCATCATTCTGCAGATACACGAAGATTACAAAAGCTGTGCTTTTTGGGGCTTCAACAATAACAATTATAGTATAAATAATGCAATATTGTACGTAATATTGACGTAATTAAATTTTGGCATTCGTCTGATACTGTGCAGCATGTGTAATATTGCATACTGACTCAGAGTCGTGGCCCAAGTCAAGTCGGATACTGCGCAGCATGTGTAATATTGCATCCTGACTCAGAGTCGTGGCCCGAGTCAAGTCGGATACTGCGCAGCATGTGTAATATTGCATCCTGACTCAGAGTCGTGGCCCGAGTCAAGTCGGATACTGCGCAGCATGTGTAATATTGCATCCTGACTCAAAGTCGTGGCCCGTATCAAGTCGGATACTGCGCAGCATGCGTAATATTGCATCCTGACTCAGAGTCGTGTCCCGAGTCAAGTCTGATACTGCGCAGCATGTGTAATATTGCATACTGACTCAGAGTCGTGTCCCGAGTCAAGTCTGATACTGCGCAGCATGTGTAATATTGCATCCTAACTCAGAGTCGTGTCCCGAGTCAAGTCTGATACTGCGCAGCAAGTGTAATATTGCATCCTGACTCAGAGTCGTGGCCCGAGTCAAGTGTGATCGCGCAGTGATTTACCACTGAGCTAAATCCGCTAATATTTTAATATATACTCAACCGCTTTTCTAATTGGTCACTTTTCAAACCCGATATATATATATCATTATTGTTGACGATATGTTTCACACAAACGTGTTATTCAATAGTCCTAACACTCAAATCATTAAAAATCTTAATCACGTGTCAAAGTATGAATGGTCATTCATGCGATAAATTTTGCATTTTCGCCATCAAATAATATAAATTTTCGAGTGGTGGGGCACAGCTAGCTAATGGGATGGTATGGTTGGGTGGGGTGTGCGGGAGGGGTGTGCCCTACCGGCGAAGAAATTTTCACTTTTCGAATTAAAATCATGCAATTTCCTGCACTTTAAGCTTTTAAAATCAGAAGTCAAGGTACTAAAATTGTCCTAAAATTGTACTGCTACACCAACAGAAAATACGATGAGTTTAACAATTATTTAAAAATAATTTCTTTCAATTCCATAAAATTTACAAATCAGGTGTCAAATTATTAAAATTCGCGCTACATAATCAGACAACGTAAATTCTTTATGCAATTATTTAAACAAATGTTTACCCCATTGAAGATTTTATTTCAAATAAGATCTTTGAATTTCTGAGTTAGACGTTAAATTAATATTAGAATACAACCTACATTATGAGCCAATGAAAACGCCACATTTTCGCGGTTAAATGAAAATTTAATCATTAAAATGTTCTCTTAACAGACTTGACTTCATGCGTTGGCGCTAATTTCTATCGGCCAATCAGAATGCAGAATGTTATATTCTAAGTTAGTTAGAACATATTAAGTAAATTTTAATGACTAAAAAGGACTCGCTTCGCTCGCTCTGCCCTTTTTAATCATTAAAATTTACTTAATATGTTCTAACTATAACAAAGTGTAGGTCTACTGCTACAAATCAAAATACACAACCCATGAAATAAACAATATTAGATCTATAACTGAAAGTTTTTTTGTAACATTTTAATTAAAAATTATGAAATTTCCGCTCTCTATTTTTAAAAAATATAAAAATTATTCAACGCAGACATATGAACTTAAATTGTGATTCCCCTTGCGAAGAGTTTTGTCAATTTTGATTTAAAATCATTTTTGCAGCTTTTATGTTCTAAAACTCACGTGAAATTATTAAAATTGCATTGTTACATAATCAGTTATACATCTACCAACAAGAACATTTTGAAATGTAATTTAAGTTACTAGTATATTGTTTCACTATTATTAAGTCGATCAGTTCACACATTATAGTAACATAGATAAGTGAATCAACACCAGTGATCCCCTAAATCATGATCATTCAGACGATTTAAAATCATTTGATAAGCGTCTGAATGATACAGCTCGAGAGTAATAAGGGCCTGGATAAACTCCAGGGGGGGGGGGGGGGGGACAATTTATTGCACTCGCTTCCGTTATATGTAATTTAAAGAGCCTGTTTTCACAAAATATCGGTCCCTAGCCAGATCGAATGGTAATATTTTAACGATTTTAACATTTTTGAGATGTATAAAATGGTCACTCCGAGGCCAACATGAAATTCAGATTGAAAAATGACCAATTAGAAAAGTGGTTGAGTGTACTTAACTTTTTTATACGATTTGTTTAATCCCCAAACGGCCTAACATTTATACATGTATAATATTTCTTTAGTCTACAAACGACCTATACCTTATACCATAGCAATATTATAGTCCGCCCAGGATAATGTGATGTTTATAAGTTTACGTGAATCGGTTTGGTCAACTGTGGCAAAATTGGTTTTACAAATCACTTGAATAAACAGACAAGGTCAGTTATGTACTGAAAACATCATAACTGTTAAATGGTGCGCATAATTCTAACCACCTTTGTGGAATACATTGTATACCAAGTTTTTCACCTTTCACGTTATCTTGGGCGCCCTATAGCAGCTGCACTGCCTTTGTACGTGCTCAATGTCTTTATCTGAATATTGATGAAAGGTACATCCAACATGACTAGACTATCACTGTGATTACGTCAGAACTCATATACTCTCTAGACACTCGCAATGTTTGGATATTGGAATCCGAGTGATGGTAGGGTGACTATTGCCAAAAAAGTCTTCTATTTTAAGAGTAGGTAAGACCTCTCTGTTAACAAGACATGTTATATACCAAAATGTTCGGTATAGTCTGTAGTATCTGGGACTGCCGGCATAAATTGCCAAATGTGGTGGCGTTCCGAGAAATCCAAGATGGCGTCCAAAATGGCCGCCATTTTTGTCATTACTAGCTCTGCATAGACAATTGATAATTGCAGGAATATGATACTATTCTATGAAACAACTATCATTAATTATTATAGATACAACCAATGTCTTTACAAATACACCCTGTTCAGAATCTTCAAAGGTCAATGTCAAGGTCATTTTCCAGTAAAACCACTGAAAAAACAGCAAAAAACACCGTTTTACTTGATATCTGTTTTATTTATTTACTATTCATAAGTTACAGCTATCTAAAACACATATTTTAACATAGTTGTATGTTCCCTTGATCAAATAAAACTGATTTGGAACACTTTGGAGTTAAAATATTGGAGATATACCGCTTAGTAGATCATATATAAAATCCATACCCCACCCACCAATTTTATACAGGGAATCTGAATCAAGTATTTGGAAAGTTTCAAAGAATAAGTATGTCATTATTAAGGGTAGTTATGTCATAAATGTAAATTAGTATACAAGCATAGATGTGTATGTCTAAATTTGTTCAGAAAAAAATCAAGATGGCGTCCAAGATGGCGACCAAAATGGCCGCCATAGTATGAAAAGTACCTTACATATAGCTATAATATATAAGATGGTACACGTGCACTTATTTCATCTTTAAGTATTTTTAATTGCAGATATTTTACATTTACACATATTTTTCAATTGAATTAGTATTGAATTATTATATCTTACTGCAGAAATAGTGCGAATAATTAATTACTAGCAATGTTATAATGAGGCGTTTGAGTGTAGAATATATCTTTATCATTTAATAATTTCTCGCAACATGACATACATATGCGATTTATTAGCATGGGTATATAAACAAGAAAAATATACATGATTGTGCAGAAAATGTTAAGGAATGTTGTAACATTAATTATAACTACTTTTGTTCAATCTGTTTCCAATGTTTCGAAAGTGGGTGGGGTAAAAATGATTCCGTAAACGCCAAGCGACTGGTATATCATCAATCACGTTTTTTAACAATTAATATAAAGAGCCCCATGTCTATTTATAGCATAAATTGATTTTTCTCTGTACTTTAAAACGGAAAAATATACATGTACAAAATTCAATGTACACGGTTTTGTAATTTGCATACTTATACAGTATTGCCATTCAAGAACAAAACATAGTTTCTAATGCATTATTTCGCTCAATAAGTTCATCATGACGTTGATACGTGCTGTAAATCATAATGCACAAAGTACATATTTTAGTAAAATAACACACGACCGTATAAAGGCTCTCAGTTTTGAATAAGGACCTACAGTGCAACAACTGAAGGCCAAACAAAACAATGTATTATGATTTGATAATACCTAGCTACCTTGCAGTGTCTATGTAAGTACGTGTACTATCCTTACGGGACCTCCCCTGTTTTTTCCGAGATAAGGTGCTGTTATAATGTGACAAAATATTCATGTATACCATTGATTTTATATGTGTATATGTTTTATATGATAATTATGGGACTTGTCGCTATTATTCTTTATGAGTCCTTTATAAATATGGCCGGCTAACATGAATGTTCCCAACACCAGTTGGTGTATCTCTAATGTCACTTACAATGACTGTTTCAATCACTGGTAAGTCCTAAGAAGGGTCTATGATCACAATTCCCAACATATGCGAGTAACCCGTTAACTAATCCCTGCACTGATGACTATAAGTTAATAACTCCAATGCTAGTTGATCCCCGAGTGCCTAGGATGACTGTTCCCGACATTGCCGAGTCCCATAAAACCTAGGATGACAGTGCCACATATGACCTAGGATGACTTTACCTACACTGGTGAGTCCCCTCAGTACGTATGATGACAGGTCCAACATTATCGAGCCCCCCATAATACCTAGGATTACTGTCCCACATAAGGCCTGGGATGATTGCTGCCAACTATGATCCATATGGCAAAGGGCATGGCTGTGCATGTAGCTAACACTGATGAGTCCTTCATAGACCCTAATACGATTGCTTCCAGCACTGGTGAGTCCCTGCGAGGGCATTGTATGATTTCTCCCAACACTGAAGAATCCCCATAAGCCTTATGATATGGCTTTCATTGATTATCCCCATGGCGTATAAGTCCCCCAAAGGATCTTTAATGTCTACTTACAACCCTGATGAGTCCTTAATATACCCAAATACGACTGAAAAGTATCCCATGGGGCATAAGACAACTGCTATAAACAGTGGTGAGTCCCTGAGAGAGCATTGCATGATTTCTTCCAGCACTGACGAGCCTCCCATAAGACCTTAATTGACTGTCCCCAGCGCTAATGAGTCCACAGCAGCTGGTCTTGGATGACAGCTCCCTACACCGAAGAGTCACCGATAGGGACTAGGGTGACAGTTGTCAACACTGGTGAGTCTTCCATAGGGCCTAGGATGATAACTCACAACACTGGCGGGTCCTACATAGGGCATTGGATGATAACTCACAACACTGGTGGGCCCTCCTTAGGGCCTAGGATGATAGCTCACAACACTGGTTAGTCTTTCATAGGGCCTAGGATGATAACTCACAACACTGGTGGGTCCTCCTTAGGACCTAGGATGATAACTCACAACACTGGTGGGTCCTCCTTAGGGCCTAGGATGATAGCTCACAACACTGGTGAGTCTTCCATAGGACCTAGGATGATAACTCACAACACTGGTGGGTCCTCCTTAGGGCCTAGGATGATAGCTCACAACACTGGTGAGTCTTCCATAGGGCATAGGATGATAACTCACAAAACTGGTGGGTCCTCATTAGGGCCTAGGATGATAACTCACAACACTGGTGGTCCTCCTTAGGGCCTAAGATGATAGCTCACAACACTGGTGGGTCCTCCTTAGGGCCTAGGATGATAGCTCACAACACTGGTGAGTCTTCCATAGGGCATAGGATGATAACTCACAACACTGGCGGGTCCTCCTTAGGGCCTAGGATGATAACTCACAACACTGGTTGGTCCTCCTTAGGGCCTAGGATGATATCTCACAACACTGGTGAGTCTTCCATAGGACCTAGGATGATAACTCACAACACTGGTGGGTCCTCATTAGGGCCTAGGAAGATAACTCACTACACTGGTGGGTCCTCCTTAGGGCGTAAGATGATAGCTCACAACACTGGTGGGTCCTCCTTAGGGCATAGGATGGTAACTCACAACACTGGTGGGTCCTCCTTAGGACCTAGGATGATAATTCACAACACTGGTTGGTCCTCCTTAGGGCCTAGGATGATATCTCACAACACTGGTGGGTCCTCCTTAGGGCCTAGGATGATAGCTCACAACACTGGTGGCTCCCCCTCAGGGCTTAAGATGATAGCTTCTAACACTGATAGATCCCCTTAGGGTCTAGGATGGTAGCTCACAACATTGGCAGGTCCCCTTAGGGCCTAGGATGACAGCTCCCAACATTTGTGGGTCCTACCTAGGGCCTAGGATCACAGCTCACAACATTGGCGGGTCCCCCTTAGGGCCAAGGATGACTGATACTTGCAATGAAGAGTCTGCAAAGGGCCTATGATGGCAGTTACCTACAATGGTGAGTCCCCCCATAGTACCTAGGATGTAGTTCCAAACACTAGTGTGTCTTCCATAGGACATAGACTGACTGTTTCCTGATGAGTCCTCCATACTTAGAGCATAGGATGACAGTTTCCTACACTGGTGAGTCCCTATAGTACATGGGGAGACCGTTTCCAACACTGATGAATCATCCATAGGGTCTAGGATGATTGAGTTCCCTACAACGAAGAGTCCCGCATAGGGTCCTGGATGAATCCTCCATAGGTTCAAGGGTAGCAGTTCCCTACCCTTGTGGGTCCCCCAAAGTGCATATGATAACAGTTCCCTATACCGAAGAGTCCCCGATAGGGTCTAGGAAGACAGTTCCATACACACTGGTGGGTCCCCGATAGGGACCTAAGGATAACAATTCCCAATGCTATGGAATCCTCCATAAGCATCATTATATCTATATACTAGTATGAAAGTACCACATTGATTTTTGGTACAAAATATAGTTATATACGCGGAAAAAGCTCAGTGGTGACGCACTGGACTGTCAACCCGAAGGTCGTGGGTTCAATTGTCGGCATTGGAACTTGACATTTCTGAAATTATGTCTGTACTAATTGCCCGCTATATTTAACCCTATGGACTGCTAAGTATTTGTTGGAAGGTGCCAGGAAGCTGTGTACATATCGATGCTTTTCACCGGGCACATTAAAGAACTAAGCTGTCTATACGAAATAAGAGCTAGGCGCACTTCTTCAGCCCTGGACATGCCTGTATCTGATGTCTCTCCCTTCAGGGGCTTTCTCTCAGTCTGTCCCTCTGGTCAGAGCATTCTGTATCTGTACTGGTAGAGGCTGCACCTGTGTCCTAGTGGCTGTAACAGTCTATGTGACGGGCCTTTGAACGTACATTCGCATGAAAAGGGTGATATTTAAATATGGTATATTTATTATGCAATACATGGTGGCCATCTTGGGCGCCATCTTGGATTTAGACCTGTCCCCTCATACTTTTGAGGACTTTTTATGCCCCCGTATAGATTGATCGGGAGGCATATAGTGATTCACCTGTCCGTTCGTTTGTCCGTTCATTCGTCCGTCCGTCCGGTTAACCCAAATGGACCGTTTCTCCTAGCATCATTATGGCTTGCTACAAAGCTTTCATACTTGCATGGATGTTGTATAAGACTCACACATGCCTGTATCACCTAACCCCAGTTTGACTTTTACCTTGAACTAATTTTGGACTTATATTAGACTTATTTATGGACAAGGCTTCCACAGGGGGCATAAGCGTTTATTGAACGCAGTCTTGTTTCTGTTGATCAGCATATGGTTACCTTTCTGTAAAACACAAAAAAGTGTCTGTTGCAATTTAGTTTTCCTTAAATGCTAATTTGACAGGACTAATAGGTAAGTTGAACGAGATGTGAAAAAATGGCCATTCTAAAGCAAAAAATATACATTTATGTGCGTATCTTTAAGTATTGCATATAAATTAATATTTCTACTTGAATTAAGTTACTGGCTTCTCACTGGTCAGTTTGATACCCTACATGATACACTTTGTGACACTTTTTGCATTTTTTAAAAAAATCCCAAAATATTATTTTAGACGCGTTATTATGCAAAAGTTAAAAAAATGTCGTCAAAAAGTTTCCACAAGAGTTATTCTTTGGGACTTTTTTTCTGGTGTTCTGGGACCTTTAAAGAGTAAAAAACCGAAGAGTTTGTTAACATCAGAATTTTTTCTCAAGCTTTCAACTATTCTACTGGCCTATTAAGGGACTTTTCATACTAAGGCGGCCATTTTGGACGCCATCTTGGACGCCATCTTGATTTTTTTTTCTGAACAAATTTAGACATACACATCCATGAATGCATAATAAGTTCCATTTATGACATTACTACCCTTAATAATGACATACTAATTCTCTGAAACTTTCCAAATACTTGATTCAGATTCCCTGTATAAAATTGGTGGGTGGGGTATGAATTTCATATATGATCTACTAAGCGGTATATCTCCATTATTTTATCTCCAAAGTGTTCCAAATCAGTTTTATTTGATCAAGGGAACATACAACTATATTAAAATATGTGTTTAAGATAGCTGTAACTTATGAATATTAAATAAATAAAACAGATATCAAGTAAAACGGTGTTTTTTGCTGTTTTTTCAGTGGTTTTACTGGAAAATGACCTTGACATTGACCTTTGAAGATTCTGAACAGGGTGTATTTGAAAAGTCATGGGTTATGTCTATAATAATGAATGAAAGTTATTTCATAGAATAGTATCATTTTCCTGCAATTATCAATTGTTTATGCAGACCTAGTAATGACAAAAATGGCGGCCATTTTGGACGCCATCTTGGATTTCTCGGAACGCCACCACATTTGGCAATTTATGCCGGCAGCCCCAGATACTACCGACTATACCGAACATTTTGGTATATGACATGTCTTGTTAACAGAGCGGTCCTACCCCAACTTTTTTTTCCTGAGATTGTCACCCTACCATGAGGGAGGTCCCCGTGTTCGATTAAAAGCAGCATTTCAAAGACCAAATAAAATGGTATCTGCAATTCGCTTTCTAGAACATCGGCATAAATGGAAAGCTGGGCTATCTCCTCCTTGTGTTGAATATGTTCAGAATCGCTATGACATTTCTAGTTATTGATAAACGTGTGCGAGCTCACCTCACCTCTCCTCTTCACACCCATTGGTGTATAAGACCTTTGCGAGCTAGCATGTTTCAAACGGATAATTATATTGCTAATTGTCGCTATATTAAGTTAAATAACTAATTTAATGGTTGGTTTATAACCATAAGTGAAATGTTTGTTTGTGATGTAGTCACGATACTTGGACCACGACCTCCTGTACTGGTTATATGCACACAGGGGTTGTTGCGACAACGGGGTGGCCTAATGCGTGTGTAGTTTGCATTGCTAGACAAGCCATAAGTTCGAATCCCACAATATACAACTCCAATACATGCACATGTATATGATTATTGTAATTTATACTAAAAAAGACATAGACTTCAGCATAAAAAATAATAAAACTGACTGCTTATGTCTACAATTGAGTATATTTTGTCTTTTTATATTTACACAAATTATAACAACATACATATGCATGCTATGCTTAGAATCAAATAAGAAGGTATTATAAAATAAAACCAAAGTATAGATGTATGCATCAAAATCAAATCATTAAAACCATCTTATACAAAACTTTTTAATTTATCTTATTCCTTTTCGTTACCCTGGCGTTTTGTGTTTTGTTGATGTAATTTACAAAATGTATCATTAAATCATATTGTTTTGATAGCATCAGTCGTGTTAATTTTGGATCATCCCTCGCACAACCAACAAAGGAAACAGCGTACACTCATCTGACTAGTCCAGCATCTCTAGCCATAGAATAGAAAGCAGAGTCTTTGTTATTAAGAAGAACTTTTGGACTGTCAAATTCTTGTACCTTTCCATGGTCTAACACAAGAATCCTGTCATAATCAACTATTGTATTAAGTCTATGAGCTATAGTCAGCACTGTACATTCTCTGAACTCTCGTTTAATTGTTTCTTGAATTAATGCATCAGTTTCCATATCAACTGCAGCAGTTGCTTCATCTAGAACCAACACGTGGCTTTTACGTAACAGGCTTCGAGCCAAACATATCAACTGTCTCTGACCAACACTCAAGTTCTGTCCGCCTTCACCGCAATCATAGTTCAGTTTATCAGGAAGAGAGTCAATGAATGCTTTCAGATGCGCATGTTCCAAAGCGTTGAATATATCATCATCAGTGAAGGCATCTAACGGATCTAGATTGCTTCTTAACGTACCAGAGAACAACACAGGTTCCTGCGGAAGTATGGTTAGATTGGATCTCAAGTCGAACAAACCAACCTGGCTGATATCATGCTTGTCTATGGTAATTCCCCCGGTTGCTGGCTCGATAAGACGGAACAATCCCAATGTTAGAGAACTTTTTCCAGCACCAGTACGACCAACGATACCGATCTTCTCACCAGCCTTAACTTTGATATTGATGTCCTTGAGAACTAGATCATGACCTTCTCTGTAACGCAAGGAGTAATCTTCAATTTCAACTTTTCCATTCTCTGGCCATGACTTTTCTGGTATAACTGCTGTATGTTCAGGCGCCTCTTGTTCTGTAGTACAATACTGACTGATTCTTTCAACGCAGACTATATCATGTTCTACCTCACCCGCTATTCTGACAAGATCTTCGAAATTCCCACTGAGATCTAGAACATAGATGATTATCATGCCGACCATAGCATCACCAAGATTTTCCCTATCGGTGATAGCAAGGAATGCAGATAGGGCAAAACACAACACGTTTATCAAAGTAAGTCTAGACGTCAACCATCTGTCCGCCGTCGCTGTATGCATTCTCGTTTTAATAAAATCCGTAAATTTATCAGCCAACTGTTGTGTGAAGTTTCCTGTCATACCATATGCCCTTATCACGTGTACACCATTCAAACTTTCTCCTATCAGGCTGAAATATGGTGCCCGTTGTTTCGAATTGAACCGACTTAATTGTCGTTTAATTGGTATAAACTGTCTCTTTATTTTATAGTTCAAGTATATCAACGGTACAACTATCACGAAGAATTTTGGAATTGAGGTTAGTAATACAATAAATACAGCAACCATCCCGAATATGCAGTTCAATACACCCTCAGAGCGATCAGGGAGTGCACCGTCTAACGGATCTAGATCAGCAGAGAATCGGTTTACAATCCGCCCAACTGGAGTAGAATCAAAGAACGACATTGGTCCACGTAATATATTCTTCAACATTTTCTCATGTAGCACTTTGGCACCTCGAATGATACCGAAGGCAATCAGTGATCTTAGAGTGAGTGATGTAACACAATTCAGGAGTCCGATGACCAGGTATATCTTCATATAGTATGCATTATTATCATAGCGTAGCTGACTGTCACTGGCTGCTGTTGTTAGATTGTTTAACGATTCATCACCTGTCCATTGCTTCACCAAGTAACTCCCTCCGTTCTCACAGAGTCTCCTCAAGGTGAAGAAGATCACCACCATCACACACACCCATACACCAAAAGCTCGCAAGTACGGTGTTACATTCTTCAACTTAACCTCTCCAGTCTCTAGTTCATCTTCTTCGATCAATTTGCCATCTTTTAATTTCTCTTCTTCTTTATTGATACGTTTTTCGTTCAGTTTGAATTTGTTATCAAACGATTTAATTCTAATGAGTTTACGCTTATGGTTTATAGATGTTTCCCTCCTCACCGACTCACTCTCAACTGTAAACGCTTCAGAAATAGATCTTGCAAACAATTTAGACTTCATAGCTTTCGTTTCGTCAGATTTATCGGTTGAATATCCACTGTCAAGGTGCACATCAAGTGACATTTGTTGATGACTCCCATCCACATGCAACAAGTCTAGTATATTAACATCATTTATATCTTTTGGTAGTGACACACTAGCAAGGTCTTCAGCTGAAACAACGTTCTCTTCGTCATCGGAGGAGTCTGATTGGTTCCCGCTATGTTTGTGTTTTTGTATAAATTTAGAGAATGCGCCTTCGTTCGCTATAAGTTCATTGTATGTACCAGTTTCAGTTATTCTTCCATCCTCCACACAAATGATCTTATCCATTCGGGGTAACCACGTGATACCATGCGTAACAAGAACACGTGTCTTATTTTTAAGAAGTCCGTTTTCACTGATCACGTGGTCAAATATATCTTTTCCTACATGTGAATCCACTGCGGATAGAGGGTCGTCCAGCAAGTAGATATCAGCATTATAGTACACCGCTCTAGCAATGTTCACACGTTGCTTCTGTCCACCACTAAGATTAATTCCCTTTTCGCCGATCTCAGTCTGATCTTTAGCAGCTAAAATGTCTAAATCCCGTCTTAGTGAGCACGCATCAACGACATTATTGTATATAGTATCTCGATATTGGTTTCTGAACAATACGTTGTTACGTAATGTATCATTTAATATCCAGGCTTGCTGTGACACATACGCTATTCCTCCGTCAACATTCACTCGACCCTCGTCTTTATCGATTTCTCCAAGAATTGCTGATAGAAGAGATGACTTCCCCGAACCAACAGAACCGACTACTGCTACAAGACTTCCTTTCGGTATCGATACACTGATATCCTTCAAGCAAGGTCCAAGTTTCTCATCCCACGTGAAAGTACCGTTCTTTATCTCAATAGCATCTTTAGATTCATCGTGAGAAACACAAGTTGCATCAAGTTCATCGTTACTTAGAAACTTTTGTATTCTTCTCATAGAAACAAACGATCGCATGCCATGATGTATAATATGTGGTAGGGCATTAAATGTGTGCGTCAACATTCCAAATGTAGCCAGAGACTGGAACGCTGCTCTAGCGGAGAGCATGTGATCTGGGTTGATATACACATAGACTGAAAAGGTCCCAAGGCCCATCATGAAAGGAGCAACATTCCAGCAAATGTCTCCAAAGATACCGTACGTCCTTTGTTGTCTGAGGAGCATTAATTCTTCATCTCGAATGTCAAGAAGCTTTTTGCCAAATGCCATTTCCCAAGCATACAATTTTAAAATCTTAATCCCATTTAAGATTTCCGTCATCAGTTTGATTCGACTGTCCTTTTTATCCACTTTCTCTAAATGTGTTTTGTGCGACCACTTGGCATGCACCATGTTTAGCGGCATCACAATTCCAAGGACTGCAACCGTCACAAAAGCAGCATAACTGACGGTGTAGAACAAAACTCCGAAACATAAGATGAATTCCACCGGAACACACCACATCCACCAAATAAATCCTATGAAATGTTGCACTTGCTCGCAGTCTTGAGATAAGATATTGGTAATTTCACCAGATGTAGATTCTGCTCGAGCTTTGTTGCTTAGCTTCATCGCCTTTTTAACAACGAAGTCCTGCAGACAGCCATGTATTCTTGTTCTCGTTGCACAGCTTAGATGTACTAAATAGTTATTCAGAAGTCGATCAAAGAAGATGCTGAGTACACCAACAGTCAGATACACGTAACCTTTCCATAACGGCTGCTCGGTGTCGTAAGCGAATCCAACTAATACACCAGTCATGATTGGGTTAAACACTTGGAAGAAGATGGCGAAAGCCTTCAATATGCTTGTGATCATCAATATCACCGTGTTTGATTTCATCAGGACTTTGAAGAGGTCTACTTGCGGCTTGTTGTGTGGGTCTATATGCGTTAGTTCAAGTTTCTCTTTCTCAGCTCGCCATGTATTTTCGAATATTTCGGAAGTCACTTCAGTCGTTTCTTCATGCATCAGATCCGTCAAATCATCTTGTTCTAGTGTTCCTGTCTTTCCTATTGACATGAACGCATTAAACCAAATGAAGAGTAACCGTTGCATGAATGAGGCGCTGGAAAGTTTGCAGGCCGTCACGGAATATGTTTCCGGGTGAACGTCTGGAAACCAGGTGAAAACTAACTGTCCAATAGCCAATATCAAACTCGACTTCTGCAATTGTATATCTGTCACTTCTCCGTCATAAACCTCTCTCATCATCTTGGAATAAAGCAGAAGTATTCCGCATATTGTGGTAAGTAACCAAAATATTGTTTGAATACCGGAAGTGACAAACGCTTTTCTTCTCTCTAAGTCCGTGTAGAACACGAGGAGCATCATGGCCAAACCTTCCAGCCCGAGTCCCATATATCTGATAGTCCATGATTCTTCTTGTTGTAACTGTAGATAACGAACCGATAACTGCGCCACAATAACGCTAACTTTTGTCCAATATTTCCAACTACGTGTCGTCTGTACCTCGGCAAACTGACGCACACAATACAGGTACAATGGTGCCGTCAGAAACAGGAACATGCTGGGTAACCAGAGGATGATTGTGTTCTGGAAACATTCGGTAAACTCCGGATATGCTCGATGGTTACCCCACGTCAGGTTCCAGTCCCAAAACGTATCGGTGCACATACTACTGCTGTCCACCATTCTTCTATATATAGAATGTTCTGATTTCTAAAAGTCTTAAATTATTTTGCACGAATGTATATGTACGTAACCAGTAATATAATTATGAAGTATTCTCTTGAACGCTTCAAGTATAACTGACCACATAGTGGTTGTCCCAGCTATTTATAAGCCAGTTCGATTCGGGGAGGTAAGTCACAGGCATATTGGGATTTCCCCCACTGTTAGCAATTATATTGTCAATTTGTTATGATGACGAATCGATAATTGAATGGAAATTTTTCAATACCACCTGAAACGCTATATGCTAACCTATACGCGCTAAATATAGAATTTGAGTTACAGTTGATCGGTTGTTCGTAACAACGTTAAATAAATCCCCCGATAAGGCTAAGCATTAGTTGGATCTCTAAACTTGGTTATCGTGTTAGGCAAAATGATAATTTGATATCAAGACGAAAGACAAGTAATTTTGCAAAATTAACGAAACGGATGTAATCAATTAGGTTCACAAAAAATGTCGGAAGATAAAAATTAAGGTATATAACGATGGTCGTAAGGCTAACTATAGCTTCTGGTTATTATCCTGGTTAGTACAAGTTTTATTTTGGAACGGGTGGTCAATTGACCACTCCGATATAGCCGGTGGTCGTTAAGTTGGCAGCTAGTTCAATACAGCGCCTTTCTGTCTAGATGATTGATAGGACGTGGGAAAGTAAATACATTTCTTGTGAATAGAATCATGTCGCATTAGCAATCGGAAATTTCGTCTTGTATTTAACTGAAGTTTATTGATCGAGAGTAAACTTTGTGCAAAGCTCGACATAATGTTAAACAACAACCGTAACTTCCGGTTTTAATTTACTTGATAAATCTCTGAAATTATTACATACATGTTGATTAAATATAACAACAATGAACATGTAGAGAATATTCTTTCATTACAACTATAGGACAAAAACTCCATTTTTCAATCTAAACCACATATGAACCACAAATACATTTTAATATGGCCTATAAATTATGACGAGTACGTCTGAAGGTCACCAATGTCAGGGTATCCCCGTATTTATTGTACATTCATAATTTCACTTTGACAAACTTGTAGTATACATTGGTTTTATTTTGCAATATTAAGGCAGGTATGGTTATAATGATTATCGTAGTTTGTCCGCTAGTTGACATAGGATTACAATACCAAACATAAGCGCGGTATTCGCCACATAGGCCCTGGGAGACTAGTCACTAGATCAAAAGTACATGAATGAAATAAAACGAGGGTGACTAAATGGAAGACGGGGAATTTAGAAAGTTTACGTATCACGAATTTAATAAGATGCTTCGGGGGAATATTTTGAATATATATTTAACTGAGACGCAAGGCAGTGGTCAACTGGTCCCTTATAGAAAAATACCCCAAATCCCAAATATTTGAACTTTTGATGGGATTGTCTTTTGATGACCTGTCTGTTTCACTGGCTTGTTTCTGCTGAATTGATTTGCTTTCACATTGTACTCAAATATACGCATTGTACTTGTAAACATATACATTAACAATAGGATTTGTGGAATTGTTTCATAATACATGTTATAAGTAAGGAAATTACTAGTAGTCATTCCATCCTAGATGATCTAGCTGTTTCGTTTCTTGTCTAGGTCATCTTCTAGAGGTGGAACACTTATGCTCGCATTCTATCATACGTTCTAATGCGTGTTCTAAACTTGGTGCGACGTGGGTATGTTTGTGTGTGCGTATGAATATGTATATGTGTATCCTGTACCAATCCTTATATAGTTATGTATTGTGAATGGTTTTGCGAACGCCTGGTGTGTATGAATACAAAAGATTACGAAGTATCTCTGTGTATGATATCTATGTGCTGCGTGTGAGTGCTTTATGTATGTATGCGTGCATTCTTTTGGTGCGCACATGTATGTTTGGAAAGTAAATGTATGTGTATGCACTGTGCTGTGTTGCTTGATCTGTTTGTGTATTACTGCTATGCATTACTGTATTTAATAAAAATACTATAATACATGTATATTAAATGACACATTGTACTGCACTATGTATATAATTTTGTTTTGTTGAAATATGTATTTGTAATTGTATGAATATGCTTGTATATTGATGTTCTTTGTATCCATCCATCCATCCATCCATCCATCCATCCATCCATCCATCCATCCATCCATCCATCCATCCATCCATCCATCCATCCATCCATCCATCCATCCATCCATCCATCCATCCATCCATCCATCCATCCATCCATCCATCCATCCATCCATCCATCCATCCATCCATCCATCCATCCATCCATCCATCCATCCATCCATCCATCCATCCATCCATCCATCCATCCATCCATCCATCCATCCATCCATCCATCCATCCATCCATCCATCCATCCATCCATCCATCCATCCATCCATCCATCCATCCATCCATCCATCCATCCATCCATCCATCCATCCATCCATCCATCCATCCATCCATCCATCCATCCATCCATCCATCCATCCATCCATCCATCCATCCATCCATCCATCCATCCATCCATCCATCCATCCATCCATCCATCCATCCATCCATCCATCCATCCATCCATCCATCCATCCATCCATCCATCCATCCATCCATCCATCCATCCATCCATCCATCCATCCATCCATCCATCCATCCATCCATCCATCCATCCATCCATCCATCCATCCATCCATCCATCCATCCATCCATCAATTGTACCCCACGCCTAGAAGACTGAGTGTAACGTGTGTGTATTTGTACGAGAGACATCCACATGGTTACACAGAGAGAGGAAAATGTAAGGATATAAACTTTTCGGAATTGAAGAAACATTAATTCAAATGTGATTAATTTGTTATTAATTAGTCATTTGAAATTATTATGTATAAAACCAATAAAACAAGAAATCGTAAAAAAACGACAGGCTAGAGAGATTGAGATCTTCTCCGTTACATCGATTTATTAATTGGTCAACTATACGTATATTGGTATGGGCCTAACCGCATAGACACACACACGACAACATATATTGTTGTGGGCTTTAAATACAATCCGTTTTTTAAGTCAGTTGAGTTTGTGGGTTCGAACTTAACACCACATCATATGCTTGCCATACTGTATTTGAACCTCATAGGCCTTATGGTCTGCAGGTAATTTGTAAATAAACTTGTTTAAACAATTCTAACCAGTTCATCTGCTCCAAGTGTGCTACGTTTGGAACAATAGTGAACGACTTGACAATGAACAGTGGCAGTGTTGCTAGAAAATCTTCAGTAAATGCGACACAAAGGTGGGAATGCGGAGTTCAGTGATGGATGTTAGGTTAGAGCTGGACTGGAGATACTTGTGCAGTGCAGTGATGGTTAGTTAGACATCTGCCTGATAAGCCCTGAGTCGTTATACCACCATAAAAGCCTTACATAGACAACAGCCTGATAAGCCTTGAGTCGTTATACCACCATAAAAGCCTTACATAGACAACTGCCTGATAAGCCCTGAGTCGTTATAACACCATAAAAGCCTTACATAGACAACTGCCTGATAAGCCCTGAGTCGTTATAACACCATAAAAGCCTTACATAGACAACTGCCTGATAAGCCCTGAGTCGTTATAACACCATAAAAGCCTTACATAGACAACTGCCTGATAAGCCCTGAGTCGTTATAACACCATAAAAGCCTTACATCGAACACATGCTTTATCATAGCTTACTTTTAATTACCGGGTACTAATAAAAATAACCATTATTCTTTTCAGGTATAATTTAATATACGACAAGGTAAGACATGTATGGTATATGGTATACATGTCTAACCTTGTCGTATATTAAATTGTGATAAACAAGTGCTCTTGATTAAATTTAATTTGTTTCCGAAACGTAAAGTAACAAAGTAAGGTGGCAACAGTCCCGAGATATATGACAACAGTACAATTGTCTCGGTGTACGTGAATTACTACCTTGAGATCCGTCAGAGTCATATGACGGAACTGAGAATTGGATTGGATATCTCGTTAAAAAAATATCCCGCACACAAATAGATACAAGTAGAACGAGACATTATAGATATGGGGATACATTACTGAAAAGCAATGGATATAATTCACTGAAATACTTAATTCGTTAAATATCATATCAAGATGCAATGTTTAAACCAATAACTTGTCTCGATATCTGTATTATGATACTAATACATTTTAATTCGTAACACAAAACATACATCCTGTCCATAACTACACTCTGTAGGACATGGACCTCTACATAATACAGCTTCCCTATGTAGAGCAACAACCCCTCTATAACATAGCTCCCTCTGTAGAGCAACAACCTCTCTACAGCATAGCCACCCTCTGTAGAGCAACAACCTCTCTATAACATAGCTCCCTCTGTAGAGCAACAACCTCTCTACAGCATAGCCACCCTCTGTAGAGCAACAACCTCTCTATTGCATGGATTCCCTCTGTAGAGCAACAACATTTCTATTACAGAGCTTCCCTCTGTAAAGCAACAACCTCTATATAACATATCTACTCTCTATAGAGCAACAACTTCTCTATAGCATAGATACCCTCTGTAGAGCAACAGCATCTCTATAGCAATGCTACCCTCTGTAGAATAACAACCTCTCTATAACATAGATACCCTATGTAGAGCAACATCCTCTCTATAGCAATTATACCCTCTGTAGAGCAACAACCTTTCTATAACAACATTGTAAACATTTTTATAAGCTTATATTTATGTCCAATTAATTAAACTGCTGTAGAACAACCTCTAAACAACGACCCATATTTGCAGCTCCCGAAGGATGTTGCTCTACAGAGGTTACACTGTATTTCAATACTATGTTGCATTGTGAGTTTAGAAATGAACAAACACTATTAAATATCGTACCTGAGTTTTGATCTACTCAGTAAAATCCGACACCTTATATACAACGTCCTAGGGCTATGTGTAGGTTATTTACTATGTTTTAATACCCCACTGAAAACCTTTTTTTTTCAAAAGTTTAACCCGGAAGTTAAAATACGAGAACTTGACTTGTTAATCGATAGCATGAAATACGAGCTTAAGATGTCAACAAACATTATTTACCAGCTACGGTATACTTCAAGTTTTTATTGTATTTGTCTATCTGAGTATGAGTGTAGTTTGAATACTACACCCTTCAATGTCTGATGCACAGCAATATATCTTGATGACAGTGTGTGCATATAATTTATAAATACAATCAAATGTAGGATGTTTGCCAAAATGATACTTTTAACCTATAAAACGATCGAGTACTGTCATTGAATGATAAGCTATAGTGCCATACTGTCACAAAATACGCCCGTCTGA
Source organism: Spisula solida (assembly GCA_947247005.1). Lineage (NCBI taxonomy): Eukaryota > Metazoa > Mollusca > Bivalvia > Venerida > Mactridae > Spisula > Spisula solida. Next base: position 3,945,217 of record OX365948.1, on the reverse strand, counting down.
GATACAAGTATGGTAAATGACATTAAAATATCAGATTTGAGATAAAAGCTATTATACACGTACGACGTTGATTCAATAAATTATGTCACTAATAGCCTTCCGTAGAAAAGACGCTACATACGTGATGTAGTTTTCTCTGTGCCGTTGGATATTAACATGATTAACACTGTCTACGAATTTATTGAATGACCCTCGTACTATTATTATACTCAAAAACTTTGCCAGCAAGGTTGATGAGGGGAAGATAAAAGACATTTAAGAGTCGAACTATTTCTTCTTCTTTTTATTTGGTTATTCAATGGATAGGTAGGCCTGGGACGATTTGGCTAATAATCAACCTCAACCGAGATGTTATGCCCATTAGTATTGATAAAAAGTTCGAAGGCAATCAGATGTATACTGTTCGGAATAGAGTCCATAAAAAGCTAATCTCACATTTTTCGTGTGTAATTCAAGGGCCATAATGCAGGAAGCCCAGTAGGACTTGGGTGTATATCAAACTTGACCAAGATAGTAGTCCTGTGTCGAGAAACATGAAGAAGGTAGGGGTGACTATTGAGTCCAATTTTGACTATTGCAATACTATTGCTATTGCTGAAAGTACTATTGCAATACTTTTGTATTGCTGGAAACTATTGCGATACTATTGCAATAGTTATTGCCAAGATTTGAAAACCAGAGATTAACTGGTAAATGCAAATTTGCACTGTGTAAGGTATTACTTGTTGTACAACATACATATCTACTATTTGTGGACATTATTTAAAATGAATTTGGCAGAAATAGATCAATAAAATTAGGGCTATATTGGTCCATTGTGGCTGTTTTGATGCGTGTTGTTATTTACAATTAGTTTTTTTAACGAAAACGGAAGTTTTTTTAAATTAATAAACTTTATTTATAAATAGGAAACTATCGTAACTATCGATAGTTGAGCTAACTATCGGCGATAGTTATTGGATCGATAATTTTACTATCGATCCATACTATTGGGACACTTGGAATCGCAATGCATCGATATTTCGATGCATCGGCCCATCCCTAGAAGAAGGGCAAATGAAAACTTTTAAACGAGCCCAGCCAAGGCCACGATGTCATTGCTTTTTGTTTTGTTCTTCTGTCATAAATTATTATGTTAGACACACGACATAATACGCGTCGTTTTCAACGGGTGTGTAGAAACAATTTCACGATCGAGTTGTCAAAAAAGTAGATAATCTGTGTGTTTTCATACTATTTGTTCGCATTTATTAAAGCGCATCGTCAGCTAGGGTCATTTAGTAAGATGTACAAGACTTAGTGGTAAGATGTACAAGACTTGTGGTAAGATGTACAAGACTTGGGGTAAGATGTACAAGACTTGTGGTAAGATGTACAAGACTTGGGGTAAGATGTACAAGACTTGTGGTAAGATGTACAAGACTTGGGGTAAGATGTACAAGACTTAGTGGTAAGATGTACAAGACTTGTGGTAAGATGTACAAGACTTGTGGTAAGATGTACAAGACTTGTCGTAAGATGTACAAGACTTGTGGTAAGATGAGTATTATAATAATAATTAATTAACAAGAAGACCATAAGGTCCATGGTTGTCGCGAATCCACGAATATTTAGTTTGTATACTATAATGATAGCTAGGTCAAGGGTTAAAATGTGAAACATTTTAGGAACTTATTTCATGTTTCTCATAATACATGTTTCATAATATTCCCTCATATTTTTGCTCCTGGTAGCGTGGCATGTAGGCTTCTAATGTTCATATACATGTAGTGCTATAAGCACCGTTTTATGTTTCATGATTTTCATGTGCACTATTAGCTCTGGTATAAATATCCAGTGCGACATTGAAGTCAAGGACAGTCGTTTAAGTAGAGAAATGAAATGAATATCCGTGTTATTTGGTTTCATATCTTTGGAATGTATCGTCATTAAAATTAGTCAGTAGAATAAATCATTTGTGAAACAAATTAAATTGTAAAAGTTGTCATTGTTGTGTTGTGTTATAATAATTTCATTGTGGCAAAGACATCCTTCTGAACATTTCCATGATATATAAGTCCACTACAATGGTACTGTTTTATCAAAGCACTTACGACACTCTTCAATTCAGTAACAGTTGCATATTGTGATAAAGAGGTCAGTAATATTAATTATGATTCAGTAAACGAAATTCCGTCCAACCACATATCTTCCTTTAGTGTATTAATTCAAGAATTATGAAGAATTTAAATTGGTGTTTAACTTTATTATTTCCGTAAGTGCTTTGATAAAACAGTACCCTGGTCATAACATGAGCAATCACTTTCCATTTCTGACTACAACACATGAAAACCCAGCCTCTTTTGCATGCATAGAGATTTTCAAGAAACTACACGTGGTCTGTTCCCGATCACGCCTCAACTCAAAACTCGTAGTACGTACAATATGTACCAAGAGCACAAATATAAATAACAAAATCTGGAAGTAAAGATTAAACACAATTTTATTCACATACATTAAAAGTTACACATAATAATGAATGTTTAACAAGTACATATATCGCGTGACTTGTGCAACAACATTATCATCAGAATAAATATAGTAAAACATTGTACATGTACTATGGATAGCCTAGAACATTTAACTTGTCATCCTTGAATATCCCTGCTTTTTGGTTGTCCAATCAGAGTTGTTATTTTAACTCATCAAAATATTCTTACGGTACAGTAACGAACACATACGAGGAATAATTAGTGACAAGTCAAATGTTCTGACCTATACTGAGTGATGTTTGATGTTCTGACCTATACTGAGTGATGTTTGATGTTCTGACCTACACTGAGTGGTGTTTGATGTTCTGACCTACACTGAGTGATGTTTGATGTTCTGACCTACACTGAGTGGTGTTTGATGTTCTGACCTACACTGAGTGGTGTTTGATGTTCTGACATACACTGAGTGGTGTTTGATGTTCTGACCTACACTGTGTGATGTTTGATGTTCTGACCTATACTGAGTGATGTTTGATGTTCTGACCTACACTGAGTGGTGTTTGATGTTCTGACCTACACTGAGTGGTGTTTGGCGTTATGTATTATTCCGTGCTTTCTCCAAGTTATCAAGTGTATAATACATATTCACTATATTTGGACTTAAGGTGGCGTGTTCACCTTTTATCAAACTATAAAATCGCTTGTTTATAAGTAGAAGATCGTAAGTACAAAAATCGATATTTTGAGAAAACAAGACAAACTGTCTGAAAACTTCTCTACGACTTAACTTATAGAAAAACAAGTTTTTTCCAACTTCAGTTTGGTCAACATGACCTGTTCCGATTTTCATGAAATCAGGCTCATACGAAGCGCCTTTTGATCTATATTTCACATATGTACGAGTCTCATTCTAAACCAGAGATATTTTCACAACTACCGTAGAAAAATCTTCTACAATCATGTTCAAATAATAACAATCTAGAGCGCCACAAAACCGGCGTCAAGATCGACTAAGAACGGCTCGTTGTAAGCCTTGAAACTGATATTCTATTTTAGTAATAAAGACCTTGACCTCATGTTTAGTCCAACTTTCAGTCAATCAGTACCAGTACATTCATGCACAATACTCTACCTTCTAGTATACAACGACTCTCGATACAATATCTCATTTCTACATAAAGCCATTGAGTGGTACTTACTCTCTAGTTTTTACTTCGTTACCAAGGGTGACCTTAACATTGAACCCATCGGCTCCACTTTCATTCCGGCGTATTTATACAAGCTCTTGGAGTCTGTACCATATACAAGCTCTTGGAGTCTGTACCATATACAAGCTCTTGGAGTCTGTGCCATATACAAGCTCTTGGAGTCTGTACCATATACAAGCTCTTGGAGTATGAACCATATACAAGCTCTTGGAGTATGTACTATATACAGGCTCTTGGAGTCTGCACATATACAAGCTCTTGGAGTCTGTACTATATACAAGCTCTTTGAGTTTGCACCATATACAAGCTCTTGGTGTCTGTACTATATACAAGCTCTTGGAGTCTGCACCATATACAAGCTCTTGGAGTCTGTACCATATACAAGCTCTTTGAGTCTGCACCATATACAAGCTCTTGGAGTCTGTACTATATACAAGCTCTTTGAGTTTGCACCATATACAAGCTCTTGGAGTCTGTACTATATACAAGCTCTTTGAGTTTGCACCATATACAAACTCTTGGTGTCTGTACTATATACAAGCTCTTGGAGTCTGCACCATATACAAGCTCTTGGAGTCTGTACTATATACAAGCTCTTTGAGTTTGCACCATATACAAGCTCTTGGAGTCTGTACTATATACAAGCTCTTTGAGTTTGCACCATATACAAGCTCTTGGTGTCTGTACTATATACAAGCTCTTGGAGTCTGCACCATATACAAGCTCTTGGAGTCTGTACCATATACAAGCTCTTGGAGTCTGTACCATATACAGGCTCTTGGTGTCTGTACTATATACAAGCTCTTGGAGTCTGTACTATATACAAGCTCTTGGAGTCTGCACCATATACAAGCTCTTGGAGTCTGCACCATATACAAGCTCTTGGAGTCTGTACCATATACAAGCTCTTGGAGTCTGTGCCATATACAAGCTCTTGAAGTCTGCACCATATTCAAGCTCTTGAAGTCTGTACCATATACAAGCTCTTGGAGTCTGTACTATATACAAGCTCTTGGAGTCTGTACCATATACAAGCTCTTGGAGTCTGTGCCATATACAAGCTCTTGGAGTCTGTATCATATACAAGCTCTTGGAGTCTGTACTATATACAAGCTCTTTGAGTCTGTACTATATACAAGCTCTTGGAGTCTGTACCATATACAAGCTCTTGGAGTCTGTGCCATATACAAGCTCTTGGAGTCTGCACCATATTCAAGCTCTTGGAGACTGCACCATATACAAACTCTTGGAGTCTGCACCATATACAAACTCTTGGAGTCTGCACCATATACAAGCTCTTGGAGTCTGCAGCATATAGCCTACATTATCATTTTTTTTATTATTTTTATTAATTACATCCAAATTATATCACTGGCAACAAAAATGTTATTATTGTATTGTGCGTTTGGCCAAAACAGTCGTAGTGCGTGGCCGTTAGGTTTTATCACTGCCTTATTGGCAAATGAAGAGACAAAAAGTTAATGTGATACAAGGAACCCGGGAGTGCAGCCCTGGCTATTTCCGAGTAGTCCTTGTTTTTTATCGTATCAGGTGTTAGCAAATATACAAGCGAGACTACCTCTGGGTTTCAAACAAGTTCATCGCTAGATATTTGGTTGGGAAAACAATTAAAAGCGTTTTTAAAATTTCAAGTGCCCCGGCTGAGATTCAAATCAGGGACCCGGGTTCTTTTTTAAAACTTTTGATTTCCGAGAGTGTGCACTTAAGGTAACTCGATTTTCATTAGTATGTGTTCCAATGTGATCTGTCAGATGACTTTTTAATCTGAAAAAGAGATCCACAAATAGCGCATTAAAATGTTTTTTCACCAGTATGTGTTCTCATGTGTCGATTCATGCTGCTGTTGGTGGCAAATGCGAGTCCACAAACATCACATTTAAACGGCTTTCCACCGGTATGTATCCTACGGTGGTCATTCAAATGACTCCTTTGTGAGAATGTTTTTCCACAAATACTGCATTTATAAGTTTTTTCACACGTATGTGTCTTTGGGTGGTTTTTCAAATTACTTCTTCGCGAAAAAGTATCACATTCAAATGGTTTCTCATCAGTATGTGTTCCCATGTGTCGCTTCATGTTGCTTTTGAGTGTAAATGCGAGTCCACAAACATCACATTTAAACGGGTTTCCATCAGTTACTGTATGTATTTGTCTGTGTTTTTCATCACACTGCTTTTTTACGAATATTGCATTTGGAAGGGTCTTCGCCAATATGTCTCCTTAGGTGAACCTTCAAATGACTGTTTTGCGAGAATGTTTTTCCACAAATACTGCACTTAAAAGGTTTTTCACCAGTATGTGTTCTTAGGTGGTCTTTCAAATGACATTTTTGCGCAAACGCAGATCCACAAATATCACATTCAAATGGTTTCTCACCAGTATGTGTTTTTCTGTGAGTTTTCATGTGACTTCTTTGCGAGAATTTTTTTCCACAAATACTGCATTCAAAAGGTTTTTCACCAGAATGTGTCCGTAGGTGGTCTTCCAAATTACTTTTTCGCGAAAATACAGATCCACAAACATCACATTTAAACGGGTTGTCATCAGTTCCTGTATGTAATGTTCTGTGATTTTTCATGTGACTGCTTTGTGAGAAAGCTTTTCCACAAATACTGCATTTAAATGGTTTTTCACCAGTATGTATCCTACAGTGGGCGTACAAATGGCTATTTTGTGAGAATGCTTTTCCACAAATACTGCATTCAAAAGGTTTTTCACCAGAATGTGTCCGTAGGTGGGCTTTCAAATGACTATTTAGTACAAATGCAAATCCACAAATATCACATTTAAATGGTCTAATACCATAATGTCGTCTAATATGACTTGTCAGTAGACTTGTGGATCGGAATGCAGACCCACAAACATCACATTTAAATCGTTTTTCACCAGAATGGGTTTTCCTGTGTTCCTTCAAGTGACCAATTTGCTCAAATGCAGATCCACAAACATCACATTTATATGATTTTTCACTAGTATGTGTTTTTCTATGTTCTTCGAAGTGATCTATTTGTTCGAATGCAGATCCACAGACATCACATTTAAATGATTTTTCACTAGTATGTTGTCTGATATGAGCTGTCAGATTACGTTTGGAAAGAAATGAAGATGCACAAATATCACATTTAAATGGATTTTCACCAGTATGTATTTTCATGTGTTTTTTCAAGTTACCACTGTCTGAGAATGCAAATCCACAAACATCACACTTGAATGGTTTTTCACCAGTATGTATTCTCGTGTGTCTCTTCAAGCTGCCCTTCGATGTAAATGCGAGTCCGCAAACATCACATTTCACTGCATTTTCACTAGTGTGTGTTTTTCTGTGATTTTTCATGTGACTTCTTTTTGAGAATGTTTTTCCACAAATACTGCATTTAAAATGTTTTTCACCAGTTTGCGTCCGGATGTGGTCTTTCAAATGACTTATTCGCGAAAACGCAGATCCACAAATATCACCTTCAAATGATTTTTCACTAGTATGAGTTTTTCTATGTTCTTTCAAATGATCAGTTTGTTCGAATGCAGATCCACAAACATCACATTTAAATGATTTTTCACCGGCATGTGTTTTTTCTATGTTCTTTCAAATGATCAGTTTGTTCTAATGCAGATCCACAAACATCAGATTTTAACGATTTTTCACCAGCAGTATGTTGTCTTATATGAGCCACCAAATTACTTTTGGAAAGGAATGAAGATGCACAAATATCACATTCAAATCGTTTCTCACCAGTATGTGTTCTCATGTGTCGCTTCATGTGGCCTTTGATTGTAAATGCGAGTCCACAAACATTACATTTAAACGGCTTTTCACGAGTTACTGTATGTATTTTTCTGTGACGTTTCATCTGACTGTTTTGTGAGAACGCTTTTCCACAAATAGCACATTTAAATGGTTTTATACCAAAATGTCGTCTAATATGAATTGTCAATAGACTTGTCGATCGGAATTTTGATCCACAAACATCGCATTCAAATGATTTGTCACCGGCATGTGATTGTCTATGTTCTTTTAAATGACCAATTTGTTCGAAAGTAGATCCACAAACATCACATTTAAATGATTTTTCGGCAGTATGTATTCGCACGTGATCCTTCGAGATACCACCGTCTATGGATGCAGGTCCTTCAACATCACACTCAAATGAGTTTTCACTGGTATGTGTTTTTCTGTGTTCTTTCAATTGATCGGTTTGTTCGAATATAGATCAACAATAATCGCATTTAAATAGTGTTTCGCTAGTATGTGTTTTGCTGTGTTCTTTTAAGTGAGCAATTTGTATGAAAGCAGATCCACAAACATCACATTTAAAAGTTTTGTCAGCAGTTTGTATTCGCATATGTTCCTTCAAGATTCCACCGTCTGTGAATGTAGGTTCTTCAACGCCGCATTCAAATGAATTTGCACTAGTATGTGTTTTGCTGTGTTCTTTTAAGTGAGCAATTTGTCTGAAAGCAGATCCACAAACATCACATTTAAAAGTTTTGTCAGCAGTTTGTATTCGCATATGTTCCTTCAAGATTCCACCGCCTGTGGATGTAGGTTCTTCAACATCGCATATAAATGATTTTTCACTAGAATGCGTTTTTCTATGATCTTTCAAGTGATCTATTTGTTTAAATGTAGATCCACAAACATCACATTTAAATGATTTTCAGCGGTATGTGTTTTTCTATGTTCTTTCAAATGATCAATTTGTTCGAATGCAGATCCACAAACATCACATTCAAATGATTTTTCAGCGGTATGTGTTTTTCTATGTTCTTTCAAATGATCAATTTGTTCGAATGTAGATCCACAAACATCACATTTTAACGACTTTTCACCAGTATGTTGTCTGAAATGAGCTGTCAAATTACTTCTGGAAAGAAATAAAGATGCACAAACATCACGTTTAAATGGATTTCCAACAGTGTGCGTTTTCTGTGTTCGTTCATGTGACCAATCTGTGTGAATACTGTTCCACCAACATCACGTTTAAACGGGTTTTCACCAGTATGTATTCTAGAGTGTCGCTTTAAGCTGCCTATGAATGTAAATGCGAGTCCGCAAACATCACATTTAAATGATTTTTCATTAGTATGTATGTTTCTGTGTTCATTTAAGTGACCTATCTGTGCGAATTTAGATCCACAAACATCACATTTAAACGGTTTTCCAACAGTATGCGTTTTTCTGTGTATTTTCAAGTGACCAATCTGTGTGAATGTAGATCCACAAACATCACATTTCAACGGTTTTTCACCAGTATGTATTTTTGTGTGTACAAAATGTTTGAATGAAGATCCACAATCATTACAGTTGTAGAGTTTTTCACCAGTGTGTATTCTTCTATGTACTTTCATATGATCCTGCGTTGTGCATGAAGACCCACAATCGCCACATTTAACTGGGGTTTCACCAGTATGTATTTTCATGTGGATTTTAAGTTGAGCACTCCGCTTATATACTAGTCCACAAACTACACACTTGAACTGTTTCTCACAAGGTGGTTCCATCTTACTGTTGATAGTATAATAGCTCCACATATACTATCATACTGATTCAAACATGGTTTGTTTTCTTATGTGTCTAAATCATTATTAGTATTTCGAATGGTAAAGCACCCACACCCGTGTCTAGTGTCTGTCTTTGGGATAATTCTCTGCATACATATATACATGTATATTAATATTAATTCAAATGCGTTGTCAAGTCGAAGTATCGTGAAGAAGTTGTTAGGATCCTTGCCAATATCGGTAACATCTGCGTGTATGTATCTGGACCCAGCATTCGAGGCGATATTAGTTGAAAATTCTGTAATGAAAACAAACATGACATCATTAATGGACTTGCAGGTAGAACACTTATTACATTCTGAAATACATGAGTGTATACGGTATGTAACGTTTACATTAACATGATACAATGTAACAAGGCATGCTTGAAATGAAACACTATGTCCCCGTTTTAACATGCAAAGATCAATGGTGTTTAATGATTGAGTAATCCGGCTCCGCGTTCACACAGGATTAGTTTTCAGGACCAGGATCAAGCTCAAATGTATGCCCTTGAAAACTCAGGACTTGTTAATGCTAAACTTGATATTGTTATACAGGTTGATAGGTAATGATATACCATTCAATTTCAAAGACTTTTAAATAAGTTTTCACACGCAGTAATTAAAATGTGAAGATTATTAGATTTAATCTTGGTTTTAAAAATTGGTCTTGGTTTTTTAGGATTAGTTTATGTCTCTAGTACAATAATACAATTTTGCAACTGAAAAATTATGTTCTGACTATTTTGAACATGGTAACTTTAGGTACTTTAGGTATTCTGTACATGGGTATGACAAGTATTGCCAAAACTTAACAAAAACTTCCAATAAGTAGGAAATTACTTTCGGGATCAAATCTGATCCGGATCAGTTAATCCTTTGTGAAATCGGGATCCGGTGACATAGACGAGAGTGAGTACCGATAGCACGCAATGGCATAATACCTAATAATTGGGAAGTAAAAGTCAAAACAACACGCACCGCTAGCAAAATCTCAAGTGTATGGTAATTCAAAGGCAACCCCAAGAAGGCATAGATTGATTACGCTTATTATCAATCTTAGCATACTTATTATGACCATAAACAGTGTCGCTATGATTGAAGACGGTCAGATGAAAACAGTTGGATTTAGCTTGAGTACAACTAGACTAAATTCTAATTTTTAGAAATTCAAGGGCCATGATCCAAGGTCTATGGCGATTTGGCCTGATAAAATCCAATGAAACTCTATCAAGATACATGTAAGATGCCAATACACATTGTAGCCAAGTTTGAAGACGGTCAGATTATAACTGTCTAAAATTTTGTCAGGACCAGCCCAATTTCTCATTTTTGTACATGTAATACACTGACCATAATCCTGGAAGGCCTAGGGTGATTTCGGTTGAGATAAATAATCAAATCCAATCGTGATGCAGCCTCGACATGCTCAATGTTTTCATATTATTTGAACCGGTGACAAAGTTATTGATCACAAAATGACCTTTATACAAACTGGACCTAGATTCAAACTCACAACCATGCTGACCAACCTTCACGAGGATCTATACAGTGATAGATATAACCTATATCAGCGTTCTATGCGCTCTTTCAGTGGTGTTAAAATGGTTCTATGTAGCTAGTTCTATGTAGCTAGTTAATCTTCAAAAGTAACAAAGAATAAAATGACAAAAGGTAGCCGACAATCATGTTCCAATAGCCAGTGAATTTTACTGTCTACCGCCACATTTCTACACCCCTAGCTTTACGTAGCATGGTTATTAATTGCAATATAAATACAAGTTTGACGAGAGCAATATAAACCTTTGAATATTAAAGAGTTTAGACAAGTTGATTTAATCTTGATAATTTTTTCAAGGGCCATAATACCCGGGGTTTGGGACATGGTTTCAATTGGCTGGTTCATTAATGCATTCGTCAGCATGCAGTCATTGGAAATGATTTTCAAAGTGATAAGGATCCTCTATGTGGAACAATATTAGGCCTTGAAAATCGAATGAATAGATGAAGTACAGTAGTGTAAATATTTCAAAAATAGACAGAATATTACGTCACTTGTCATGAAACTTTGAGCACCCTCGTACCATAAGTCACGACGTCCTACTACACTTAGAATAATATTTCTTTATTTATGGCATACCATTTAAAATGAGAATGTTTTGATAATTGAGTGGAAGTCATTGTAACCCATATTTGAAATACATGTACACATGTAAACTGTATACATGTACGTTGAATTACGTTCGCATGACTATATGCACGGATACAAATATAATTATACATAAGATTCAGACTCAGTTCACATTCATTGGAAATCGAAAATGGTAGAAGTTCAACTATGAATAGATTTGATAGACTTTGATAATGATGTAATATGAACGTTATTGAGTCTGAATATCATTTTATCATTCATGTTGTCCACTGCATCATGACTTAAGAAAACAAATATTGTATTAATGTACCATATAGGTATAAGTGAAGCAACCAAAGAACGTCACTAAGAGGTATGCGTTCGCGCCACCGATATGAAGACTGAATTTGTCACAGTGTAAATTCAATGGTTTCTTTCAACCTTATACACCGTGATTTATTACAACTAACACGTGTATATTGTAGAATAGCATATCTCAAATAATGATTAGCAATTATTTCAGAATGGTCACTTATGCTGTGTTATGTGTTGCCTAGCAACACTTTTACCCACATTTCATTCATTTTCTCCACACACGTGCTTTTTGTTGCCATGGTGTTCTAAAACTAATAACTGATTTCACATTTTCTTTTCCATAGGATTAGGAATATATCTCAAGGAGTCCAATAACCGTAATATAAATAAAATGTATAACTTCGCTTGGGAAAAAAATGATTCGTTCTGGGTGGGGTAAAATTATGGTTTTAATACCATTAGATACGAGGGGTGTTCCATATGTATTGTCACTGTCCTTTGCATTTTTCTATGGCAATATTTAGAAGAATTCTACGATGACTGTCTAAAAGGTGCATGTTTCTATTCTATATCTGGAAAATTACATAGCCTTTCGTCAACAATTAAGTAATTTATTGAACACTGGCCTTATGTTAATTTTAAGCTAAATTTGTGTCATCTTTGCAGTAGTTGTTTAGAAAAGTAAATGTCAGTATTCTTTAAACTGCAACATAAGATACGATAACTGGACCCTTATACTTCCATTAGAACTTTAAATCAAAATGAAATTATTTGTTGTCTACCAGTAAGACGGTCAAAACAAGAGGGATCACTCTAATTTATACCAAATGATGCTTGTTGTTTCACGCACCGATAACTTCATATCAATTGTACTTTGATCGCAAATTCTTCCCAAAAATCAATGTTGATGGTCAATGGCTTACATACCTGTATGCTATGTCAAATTCCAATCAATTAAACTAATCGAAAATTTTCAATGAAAAGTAGCATGCTTTTTTGACTAATTTTGACACTTATTTTCGCGACTTTGAAATGATCTTATTTTGTTAAAAATGGCAATCAATTACAGCAAATCATGTTTTTATCGAAGGAATTTACAATATTTACGGTATGATAGTTGTGGAATAAGAATATTTCCCGAAAGGAAGTTTTAATCGACAGTTTTTCGAACAAAGTCGCAGTGTCTATCACTAGTCCTTTGAAAAGACAACAGAAACAACATTCCGGTAATTAAATTTTATTGATTTTTTCACGAAATATCGCGGAGATCTTGATGGTTCTAGAAATGTATAAAGATTTAAAGATATCAACGAATTTGTTTGATTTGTGACCCAAGTGACAATACATATGGAACACCCCTCGTACAATGACAATTTACATTTTCGTCAAGTATATTTGCAATATTGATGGCATAAATCAAATAGAATTAATTTATCTGATAGATTAATGTATTACGAAGTAAATAATACATTTGAAAATGTCAGATATATCTTCATGTTTTCATAGCAACACAAACTTTTATTATACTAACAGCGTGAACGAATGCCCTCGAGTTCTCCTCTTTGGTTGCCTGGCAACAATAATCAAATTGTCATAACCCTGATCGGTATTCGCCATAACATCGTATATATACATTAAATACAGAGCAGTAAATAAGAGCTAAATAATACATACCTTGAATACATTAATTCCAACAAGTTTCTGTCAACAATAGTTTATTCAGTAACATGATCGAAATTCAACTATCCCGTATGCTAACTTGCAACCCCTTTATCCCTTTATTATTAGTACGTACAATCACATGTCAGGCTAATATCCAGCAAAATCAATGAATAAAATGTAATAATTTGCTTGTAAGACGTAAGCGTTTATTATTAGTACGTACAATCACGTGTCAGGCTAACACACATCCGGCAAAATCAACGAATAAAATGTGATAATTTGCTTGTAAGACGTAACCATGTATTTCTAATTACAACTTCCTTGTCTGTGTAACAGGCTCACATCGATAATGATCATAATACATTAAACTACCCATGTCGGCAATATCAATATACATGTAATTAATATTGCCCCTAAGGCACGCTATTTTTAAAAATTAAAAATACAGCAAGAGCTGTCATTGTAAGGGACATAATAATTTATTATCATGCACCCGAAGTGCGATGTTGATAGCATACACAAGGGTACTGTTTTATCTAAGAACTTACGAAAATTTAAAAGTTACGCTCAAAATTTAAATTCTTTATAATTCTGTAATAATAATGTTCATAATTGCACATCGCTGTACAGATTTTTGGCTAGTTCTGCAGCACAGCGCTATACAGACATTGCACACACAGCGCTGTACAGTGGTATGTTTGTTATTGTTCACGTTTTGCATAGCACAGTACAGTAGCCAAAATTTCAAACCTTTCAAACATCTTTATTAAATATTTTTTATCAGAAAACAATGGGTACATGTGACGGGTAGGACGATTTCTACAGATTTGGGTGATTATTTAGGTACTGGTATTCTTACTGGGGAAAATATCGTCAATTTTCTCGTCGTCTCTCGATTCACTTTTCAACTTTCACAAAACATCGTGTTCAGTTAAACTTTACAGAAATACGTTGGCATTTCATCACAAACGGATAGTCCCATTAGAATCGCAAATTTAAGCTCTTTCATTTCATAATTCATTCACATTGTAGGTTGTCATATTTAAAAAGATTGGGTCGAAATCAAAAGACACTTACTTTGCTCGCGTTTACCGTCCGCCATCTTGAATCCACAGCGCATTTTCGGGCATACAGGCTACCACACAGTGAAGAGTGTCAATATTATAGAAAACATCACTTATTGCAGAAAAGATCACCACACAGACTATCAACATATCGATAACAAAATGTTATATTTAGTTGAAAAAAAAAGAAAAACTGTGTGAAAACTACTCTTTACTTAAGCCGTTTCTACTACAATTTGGTCAACATGATCGTTTCCGATTGACATAGGTTTATATCTTATAAATAAGAAGAGTGTTGAGCTGCAGACTTCCAACATGTTTGGGCCTTGAAGATTGTTATTAGTGCTTCTGACCTCATTCTTCAAATAAGTTGTTAAACATGTTATGTTGGTAAGATTGTCCATTCCTCGAGTGACGCCCGTTCCATATCATACAGATTACTAATGTCATCATGTTGACGTTAAGATAAAAACATTTAAGTTACCAATTTTCGAGGCTGCTGAGTACAGCCGTTCAGCCACCCTTTGACATTGTAACTTCCCCTGGCCATTGGCATTGTGGATACTATTTCTGTCCTGGTGGGTGTGCAGCCAACATCAATCGGCGGTGCCAGGATTAACTCGAATGATTGAACATTTACAGACACCGCCCTCAAAGGTACCAATTCACACCTTGGTCGAGTGGAGCATGTGGGTTATCATTGCTCAGAGAAATTAAGCAGTGGTCCAGACGGGGATTGAACTCCCGAAGGGCGCGCCTACCTCTAGGCCACCGCTCCCCATACGTAATCGTCATCCATGATTATCAACATATGTGCTGTGCTGTAATACGTGATACGACCCGTGAACGTGACGGCCAATTATGTGTATATTGTATGCGTGTGCTACTCGAAATATGTCATCAGTCATTCTTAACCCAGCTCTTATGTGCCGTGGCTCTCAAATGTCCCCGTCAACTGCACTCCAGCTTAAGAACGTTGCTGAACCCGTGGCTCTCGAAAGTGTGCGTAAATGGCACTCTGTGACAGCGTAAGAACGTCGAAGTTTTAGTGATGTCGTTAAACTTTTTTTACTTAGTATATTTATACATGTATATACAATGTACATTCATTATTGCAATGTTGATGGCAGTCATTAGAATGATTACATAGTGATATATACTAATTACGTATATTTTAAGATCTTTTGATCAGCAATTGGTAACTTATTTACTATCTATTATGAATCTTTATTTCTCCCGTTTTCCAGAGATATAAATCTCAGCAACATCGAGAATAAAACAATTTTGAATCTCCCAACCGAAAAAGGTTTTTAATGCATACATTCGTCTTCACATGGTTTATTGTTTTTATTTTGGGGAAACTACAATACAGAACTCTTATATGATAAATGTATAAGCTTCAAAAGGGGCAGCTGGAATTCGAGATAAAGAGTTTGATACACCTATCTATTTTCACAGCTTAATTGGATGGCAATTCTCACCCCCTACCCGATTCAACATACGGAAAACATATGTTTAAGATCGGTTAACTATGAACCTGAACTGCTGCTTGTTCCATATAACCAATACTTAAATTCGACAGAAAATTCTTAATCTGTTCAGGCTTAAAACTGCGGAACTCCCGTCCTCAACACATGTACAACAATATCGCTTATCCGATTAGCGCAAAATCGCTCATAATGGCCATCGTCGACACTATAGAATATAGAGGGATCAGTGTAGTTATTTTGTCATAACTTTTTTATTGTTTAAACGATATAATTTCCGTAGGGTGATTTAATCAAAGCACTGAGAGTACAATTGGGAGGCGATCTGGTTGCTGTTACTAAAGCTTAAACCGACTTTACACGTTTAATGTTCGTTTTCTTACTGCCGATCTTGTCTTGAATGTCAAAATAGGCATATGTTACTATATAGGCATGTTGGGTATCTAAATAATTGTTAAAAAGTGCATATTAATTTATATGTAATACGTGTATTGAATGCGTTATTAAAAGTGGCTTTAAAATAATACTACGCGCCTATTTATCAGATTCTACAGTACCGTCTTGTAATCACATCCTTACACAGCGGGATACAGTCCAAAGCGGCTAGCTAGTACAGCGACACCATATGATTGCATAACAGTACTTTGCAGACCGTATACGATTCATTGATAAAACCATCACTTGACCGTAGTCTGAAGTTTCTAAAAATAGCTTTACAGCCGGGACATTTGATGAACACGTCATTTTCGTACTATAAAACAAGTTCGGTATCAGTCGGTGTAGTGATTTTTTTGGCCAAAATATCGATTTAACGAACAGTTTCACAATAATTTTTGATCTTAGAATAAACAAATGTTGCTGATTGGCTTAAATCAGTTAAAACATTTGGAGAAACATATGTAGCAGTATTAGGAATGTTGACAGTTTCTGGAACTACTTGAATGCGGATTCACATAGCAGCCTAAAGGCGGTTAATTTTGTATTAAGAAATGGGCAATGGTAGTAATGAGAGGCTTAATCGCCTCCCAAAAACTGCATTATCCTTATATTTAGATTATTTTGATGTTTAGGCGGGGGAATTAGCGTTAACAAATTACCACCCATTTTTACATTAAATATAGTGCAATTGGGTAAAAAAATATCGAAAATGTCCAGTTTAATTTGTATTTTAAAGAATATGCTTGAAACTAACATATTTCCGTAGGAATATTTGAAAAGAAAAATATAGTATGGTTTAAATGGTACTTTTCAATAAAAACATAAATTATATTAAAGCGGGGGAATTAAGAGTTACATAAAGTCACTTTCATTTTTTTACCGTGTTCGGCATTTTTACGGAAATTATCGATTAATTCCGTCAGCTATCGGATTACACTTGGCGGTTGGGAGATTGTATAATGTTGTATATTAGAAAGATGATCGGATTGACTTTAGATAGATGAAATACTTTAGTCACTTCATTTTGACATTAGTGTTTTTACACCCATGTCATAAAATAGTTTATATCATCAGAAATATTGTACATTTGATAAAGGCGTTATAAGGTACAATATCTTGCTAGAAATGTCATCAAAATATGAAAAAGGTGTGATATGTCAAACTTGGTTGTATGACATACAGGTTATATTGTATTGTTAAATTTTGAAATAAAAATGCAATGACACCATGTTACAAGCACAGTTGATAATGTAAGTTGTTACAAACGTACTCTGACCTAATAAAGAATATTGTATTGAATTTATCACCGGAGAGTCTAAAAACCGGTTTTGAAAAACTTTACCGTCATGATATTTAATTTATATAAATTGCATAGATAAATTGCGAACAAGTATTTTTTTACTACAGCGGTTTAACTTTTAATATATTTGTTTGACTTATTATGAATACAAAATATTCTGTTATGGTTTTGCCTATTTTATTACTTCGTAATCATGAATTGTATAATTGAGTGCAGCAGTTTAATGAATATTTATTAACACAACATTCTGTGTAAAACATTGCAAAATCTACGATTAAAGTTACGTAAGCAAACTGAATTAGATAGACAACAACGCATATACACACGAGGACAAAGTTAAATAAATGCCTCACACGACTCAAATATCGCTCAAATTAATTATTTGATTCATGATGCCACTAACTCAATCTGGGCTGTACTTGTATTTTTTGTACGTGGGAATATAAAAATAATTTTCAAAAAGACAAGCATAATTTATATCGGGATTAAGAAAATATTTGATAATAAGCGAAGTCATCTTGTTGTTACTAAATACTACCACACGCATACCAGAATTTACCAGAAGTCAACTTCAGCAATTCAAATTGAAATGTATACATGATCACGAGACGAATAGACAGTTACAACAATAAATCTCAAAATATGAAAAATCGACTGCTTATCTTTTTGTCTGATCAGTAGCAGTAGCCCCCAGGCTACGAGTTATGTACGTTATCAATTGGTGACTATCGGAAAATTAACGACCACGAACGGAAATAGCCGACCGACAATAAAGCACATACTGTATCATCTGTCGATATCGATTGGATTTATCAGATAAGCGAAATTGTTGTGTATGTATACAAACTTCTAACATATAAAACATTTCCAAAAGTAACTACGAATTTCTAGCATACACAACCTTTTCAAAAGTAACTACCTAAAATGGTGGTATTGAAAATTGCATACCTTTATATCACCCACCATAATGTATAAATATTGTTCTTGAAATTGTTTGTTTGATGTATATAGAATCTATACAAGTATATGAAGATATTGAATGAGGCTCACATGGAAGACTGGGCATGCCCGACTGTGTAGCCTCTATAAATCTTTAAGTCTTTATTATTATTATTTTTCTGATTTAGACGGCTATCTTGAATTTCACAAAATAGTCCCTGATGCAAGCTGGCTACCATTCAGGTTCTTCAGTAACAACATATTGCCTAAACGTACCAAAACGTTTTACAATACACCCCAATGCTGGGTCTAACCCTCATACTAGTATCACACAAATAGACCAGGGGTGGTATTCAATATAGATCTGATTTAATTGGAGAATAAGGATAGCCAATCATATCGCCTGTTACTGATCCAGAGTTTAATATGGTGTGATCTGATTGGTTGTCCTTATCCTTAAGTCAAGTAAGATCAATATTGAATACCAACCCAGACATGTATGTAACTGATCCATCAATGTATGATGAGGACAATATCTTCCATTAATGCAGTTGACTGGGTTCTCTGCATTCAGAGGTGGGTGGCGAGTCTGTTCTAGGGGAGAAAGTATCAGCTACAGGTGGAACACTGAAGTCTTGTATTCTGTAGGTGTTTCTGTGGGGTTGCTGGCTGATCTAGCTTTCTGGATGGTGTATTGTCGACATTATCCATTAAATCCGCACATTAGTAAATGCCTGTAACTTCAC
Organism: Spisula solida; assembly: GCA_947247005.1. Lineage (NCBI taxonomy): Eukaryota > Metazoa > Mollusca > Bivalvia > Venerida > Mactridae > Spisula > Spisula solida. Next base: position 3,925,895 of record OX365948.1, on the reverse strand, counting down.
TATTTTTTACATACACATATTTTGGTATTGTTGTTAAGGTAATTAATTCAAATTTCGGCTAAAATGAAAAAGTATTTGACATTAAGCTGTTAAAGTTACGTTATAACTTTAGATATTATGAATTGGGGAAATCTGTGAATTTAGTGAAAAGAAAAAACATGCAAAGTGTGTCAAAGTACTAGTCACCTGTGCCACGGATATACACAGAACGGATAAGCAGGTCTAAAAATAGCCTAGTTATGACCTGACTACCCATAATGCATTGCGCGCTTCGGTAAGCACGATAATTGTGAACATGACTTATCCAAAAGAAATCTTTTTTTCGTGTCAAAACCACAAAACTAAGTGGTTTGATCATTTTCAACAAATAGAGGACACCCCAAAGATCACAAAAAATATTGATTTATTAGAAAAACAGTCGTAAATAAGTTTCCTTAGGGGTTTAAAAAAGTAAATATCGGAAGCAATCCAAAACCCGTCGATTGAAAATTTATCGATCAGGATAGGTCACAGAAAATGTGGTCTATGTCACAATTGACAGATGAATCGTCCAAACTATCTATACAAAAACTTTCCAAACACATAAGGGAACAAATAAATTCCCATCTTTGCTTATTTTGACGAAGAGTTGCTTTAAATGAAAACAAATATCTCATTGACAAATTAGGCTGAATTTATGAAATAATCCAAGATGGCGGCGGCTAGCGGGGAAAAATAGCGCCAACTTGAGAATCTTGCCAAGTCTCGTTAAGTCTCGTACAAGTAAGCCGATCGCGATATTTCATTCCAGTATGGCGGCCTATATAGGAAATATAGTGGGGGGTCGAATGAGTTGCCATTCCGTCTAATGTATTTCCGTGCCTGTGCCTTCAAGAAAAAATACTGTTTGATAAGTCCAATGAAATGACACATTTGATTGTCAGAAAAAGAGACTGGTAACATAAGCTGCATACAACAATGTCATGTACAGAATTTAAAACGTTTGAAACTTATTTCAGAGATAAAGGGCAGTCACATTATCTGCATTAGATAAGGAATCTATTGCTGAACATTCACTTTAGATCAGAACAAAATTTACACAGTCATATCCTCTGCAATTACATGTCTTCTTGGATGTATTAACTTTAAACATGTTAAAATTATAAGCATTTATTAATGTGCGGAATTAATGGATCACCCCGTACGTTTCCTAATATCACTCCAATAGACTGGACCTGCACATTTATGGAATGATTGAATGAATGACAACATAATTCAGAATTTTTCTGATTATTACCTTCACACAAGTGTATTAAATGCATATTAAACGCAGTGATAATGGCATCAGAGGTTGGATGCATTAATTAGAAATTAAATGCACATTCAATACATAAAAAAAATATTTTAAGTGAAAAATACACTTTTTTATCAAATAAGTGTATTTTTCTGTACTTTCTCAGTCGTTAATACTGTCTACAAAAGTGCATTTTTTCTAGTTTATTTATATGATCAAGTATTTTTTTCTCATACAAAAATATGCGTGTGTATGTAAATTATGTGTGTATTAATGCACTAGAAACACACTTTCACTTAACTTAAGTTTATCTTTACAGAGCATGTGCAGAAAAATACAAGGACAATATGTGCATTAAATGTACACTTAATACAAAAATTATAAAGAAACATAAACGTTGACATTGTTATTTATGATAATAGTGAATAGTAGACCTCAAAACAAAACAGATCATCAACAAGGGTTTAACACAATGTTTATTTATGAGTAGTATTCAAATAAGTGGTCACACAAAGATTGTCCATCGAATACATAAAGCCTGTTCTAATATTTCAGATCATAGATTAAGGCACATTATAATACTGTACATGACTGATACGGAGCAAGTATGCATACCTTGCAACTTGTGACCAGGACTGGCCTGGTTGAAATATTATCACAGTTTAAAGTTCACACACTAGATCTTAACTAGACAATCAATTATCCGCAGTAAAGGATTGAAGTCCTGTGATTGCACGTCCTAATATAAGAGCATGTATATCATGAGTACCTGGAACAGAAAATATAGATTATGATGTTTTTTTTTTTCATGTCAAACGCTATTCTCAACAAATTTTCAGTTATGCATCACGTAACATGTATACGGAAGAAGATTTACTTAAACCAGTTTTCCAGGACTGTACCTTACAAATACTAACATACCCTTCCACATAGACCCACCAACTTCTCCACATGTGGAAGAAAATCAACCTTATTGTCAAATGTTTGTGGAAGGTTATGATCTGCTCTGACTGAAAATTGAACTGGGATCGTGGAGTTACAAATCCAGTACACTGGACCACAGATGTGTCTACTGATTTTGAGTCTAAACAAACATCCTGACTGTCTCCACATTAAACAACTAGATAAAAGTGTCACAGGGTGAGAAAAATGTACAACCAGACCTGGGCTCAAACCAGGGACCCTTACCTTACTACAGACTGAGCTAGCCGGCTGTCTACACACAAGTTTCTCCCTATTAGTAAACAGATTCAAACGATGAGACTAGTGTGAGGGGAGTGCCAAGTAAAGAGGCTACAAAGATTTTGTTATACCACATTATGTGATCAAACCTGCAACATCCTCTACCATTTACCATCAGTGATAAGTATTTGTTGAGATAGTAGTATGATAATTCACCCTCATAAATACAGTTATCAATATAATTGTATGATAATTTAATCACCTTCATATGTGTTTACAGCTTCTAAATTCATCACATGTCGAATAATATGATATTCATCACAGATACCATTCCCTCCAAGCATATCACGTGCGACTCGTGCAATGTCTAATGCTTTACCACATGAATTTCTTTTTATCAAGGAAATCATTTCTGGAGTAACCCTGAAATATATCAACACGAGATAATAAGAATAAAATGATTTCAAAAACTGTAAAATCATTGATTTTCACAATTATGATATTTTGCAGATTATGGTAAAATATTCATTTGTGGTTTCTTGAAAGAAAAATCTCTTATTACAAATTTTTTAAGTAAAATATTCAAGGAGATTTAATTTCACGATCTAGTTCATTCATGTTTAAAATGCAGTCATGATTTTTACTCTTATCGCAAAAAAGCACTATTAAAACAAGACTGCGTTCAATAAACGCTTATGCCCCCTGTGGAAGCATTGTCCATAAATAAGTCTAAGTCCAAAACTGGGTCAAGGTGAAGGTCAGAATGGGATTAGTAGATACAGGCGTGTGGAGAGTGTTCATATACAACATCCATGCAAGTATGAAAGCTTTGTAGCAAGCCATATTAATGCTAGAAGAAACGGTCAATTTGGGTTAACCAAGAATTAGGCCCTTCAATAAGTCTAAGTCCAAAATTAGGTCAAGGTGAAGGTCAAAATGGGGTCAGGTGATACAGGCGCGTGGAGAGTGTTCATATACAACATCCATGCAAGTATGAAAGCTTTGTAGCAAGCCATATTAATGCTAGAAGAAACGGTCAATTTGGGTTAACCAGGACGGAAGAACGGACGAACGGACAGGTGAATCACTATATGCCTCCCGATCTATCGATACGGGGGCAAAAAAAAGACATTTTTGTAATCAGGATGAATAAAACTACTATCAGAAAATGCAATAATAATAATAAAAACAAGACTGCGTTCAATAAACGCCTTGCCCATAAAAAGCTAAGTCAATCAGGGGCCATAATTCTGTAATAATGTTGGATAGTGTTACATGGCTTTGATAATGTAAGGGGCTTATGATGGTAAACAAGTATGCCAAGTTTTAAGGCAACGCCATGATGGACATGATGTAAAACAAAACTGTCAATTTGGGTTAACCAACAATTAGACGCTTAATAAGTCTAAGTCCAAAATTAGGTCAATGTGAAGGTCAAAATGAGGTTAGGTAATAAAGGTGTGTGGAAAATGTTCAAATACAACATCCATGCAAGTATGAAAGCTTTGTAGCAAGCCATATTAATGCTAGAAGAAACAGCAATTTGGGTTAACCAAGAATTTGGCCATTCAATAAGTCTAAGTCCAAAATATTGTCAAGGTGAAGGTTGAAATGGGGTAAGGTGATACAGGTGTGTGGAGAGTGTTCATATACAACATCCATGCAAGTATGGAAGCTTTGTAGCAAGCCATAATAATGCTAGAAGAAACGGTCAATTTGGGTTAACCAGGAATTTGACCCTTCAATAAGTCTAAGTCCAAAATTAGGTCAAGGTGAAGGTCAAAATGGGGTCAGGTGATACAGGAATGTAGAGAGTGTTCATATACAACATCCATGCAAGTATGAAAGTTTTGTAGCAAGCCATATTATTGTTAGAAGTAACGGTCAATTTGGGTTAACCAAGAATTTGGCCCTTCAATAAGTCTAAGTCCAAAATTAGGTCAAGGTGAAGGTCAAAATGGGGTCAGGTGATACAGGCGTGTGGAGAGTGTTCATATACAGCATCCATGCAAGTATGGAAGCTTTGTAGCAAGCCATAATAATGCTAGAAGAAACTGTCAATTTGGGTTAACCAAGACGGACGCAAGGACGGACGAACGGACGGTCATGTGAATCACTTTTGCCTCCCCATCTATTAATAGGGGGGCATAAAAATTGTGATCAGGGTGAAAATGCATGTAGATACATCTTTCAATGAATTAACCAATCCTGCATGTAGATGTACTATCAGTATCCATCGGTGCTTATTTGTAAAAAAATTAGTTCAGAGACAAGTATAAAGCAACTTTTCTCAGGGGGTCCCACCAGCTACTTTTTATGTATACAATTCTATTTCTAATGCCTCAGACAGCCATAGATGGATATTACAGAGGTGTCAACAGAGTCAAATTAAAATCCTGAAAATCGTATATGGCTGACCATTTTTGACAAACGCGAGGCCTTCATGTCACTTCAACCGCATTGTTTCCATATTTAACTCAGTTAGTATTGAATAAAACCCTTAATAGCAGATTAAATTGACGTAACTTTGCCTTGAGATATTTTCATCAAATAACATTTATTTTGGTCAGAAATCATAGCTCTTTCAAGATAGATAAATCTGGTATTCCTGATTAATCAGGAATATTGACACCCCTGATATTAATGAACTGTATGAGTGTTCAGATAACATTCACTTACTTTCCCTCGTCCTTGAGACGGCCCACCTGTAAACATGACATCAAACCAATAGATATCTCTGTTAACATGTCTGCCATCTTCTTCTGCATTAACTGATTCTTGGCCAGTGGTTTACCAAACTGATGTCTGAAACAAGAATGTCTGTGTTAGTACTGTGTATTCGGGTTTAACTCAGTTACCAAACAAGTTTTCAGTAATAGCGGCAGCTGGTTCACTTAATCTTCTGCATTAACTGATTCTTGGCCAGTGGTTTACCAAAATGATGCTTGAAATGGGAATGTCTATGTTACAGGGTTTCTACTGAGACATAATGCCCAATCCTGAAAACAAGTCGCAAGTCTGTTTCAAGTGTCATTAACACGTCCCCCCATACAAAGACTCAGTTCAAATATTGTTCTAGTGTTAAAATTCAGCTGATGTCAATTCTTTGAATATTTTCACCAAATAACTTTCATTTTCTGCAGAAAAGTTCATTCTTTCTAGGGCAGTCAATCCGGATTATTCTGGAAGTGTAGAACTGCTGAATTGTTAGTACTGTAAACTGTTAACCAATTTACTTTTGCGAATACTAACTTTTCGTTTTGCAGATCGTCAGCATTTTTGCAACTACAAATCTTCGCGATTTTAAGTTTCCCGTTATGTCCATATTAACCTTTTTAGCACTTCTGCGGCGATTTAATTTTGCAAAATCCTACCACTTGCGAACTTGGCAAAAAATAATTTCTTGGTTTACAGTATTCTGGTTTAACTCAGTTCTTCAATAAGTTTTCAGTTACTAGTACATGTATATATGGCAGCTGATCCTAACCAGTACTAACACACCTTCCAAAAGGAACCAGCAACCTCTCCACATGTGGAGGAAAATCAACATGATTTGAAGTAAGTACAGTCAAATACGTGTACATGGACACTGCATAGTTTCTTAAACTTAAGCTAACACTCTAACAGTAGGCTATCAAGGTGTGTCTATATTTAAATGTTATTTTTGTTTATCGTAAAGTCCTTTTCGCACAACCTTTCTAACCTCCAGAAAAAAACAAACTTATTATGAACTTTAAATGTATCAAATATGGTATACGGGAAACAACACAACAAAAACAACAGGTAAAGGTTCAACTTCTTTTATAAAAAAGTTTGTTTAGTTTATAACGTGTTGTTTCCCCGTATACTATCGTTGAACTATAAATGGTATGAAGTGTATAAAAAGATCTTTCCAAGGTTTTATTTTAAATTGTCAATTTTAGACTAGAACAATGAACACACATGAACAATAAATGGTCAATTAAAACACTGGACTTTCATGAAAAGAATGGGCGAAATGTAGATGTTCGGCTCGGGATTTGCGCCTACAATATAGTGAAAAAATGTTGTTTTCTCTTTTATGAGCTAAAAACCAGCCCATGGACGCTAAACAGAATTTGCAATTTGGATAGTCTAAGGTGCATGACATAAGGTTGTATAATAAATCAAATCTACACACACATCGACTTACCTATCTAGTGTATACTGTCTGGCTGTCTCCAAACAGAACTCAGCAGCTCCCAATACTCCCCAAGCAATACCATATCTTGCATTGTTTAAACATCCAAATGGTCCCTAAATAAAATCAAATAGGAAATATGAAATAGTTAAACAATCTAGAGGCAGGCCGACCAATTTCAAAGAACTACATGGCGCAGAATCTAAATGGTCAATAAAAAAAGACCAGAGTTTGACCATTTATAAAACCCAAAATGATTTAAAGAAACACCTGACCCTACATTGTACCATATTGTGACTTTTTGGAGATTTCGGTGGCCTACTCCACTACCGATACTTTGATATTCAAGCAGGGCTCGACACTAGCACTGGTCTGCTGATCCGAGGCCAGTGGTTTTCATTGAGGACCACTGACTCTTGGAATATAGGTGGTCCTATTGTCCACAGAACATTTCCAAGGAAATATTTCTTAAACAGGACCAAACTGCTTTTTAAAGAGAGTATGTAAACTGATAATGGAAAGTGTTCAATGAAATCTCATTAACCATTCAAAATAAAACAAAACATAGTAAAATATAGTTTGCACTTTAAGAATATTCATGATGAAAGTTATTTCTTCATTCAATGCTCAATAATAGTCAGTAGGACCACCTGGAATTCTATCGGGTCAGCATGTTTTATAAGCTGCTGATCCTTTGGGCCACAGGCCCATGAAAAGTGACCTAGCCCACCTATATATACATATTTAAATATGTATATATAGACGGTATTGGACACTTTTCATGGACCTGTGCTTTGGGCCACTATGCAAAATAAGTTAGTGTCAAGCCTGGTCAAGATAAATGGTCGGAGAGTGATTCAACAAGAGGTCTCAAAGGGCCCTAGGTTGCTCACCTGTCGTAGTCGTGCATGCACACCCCTATGGTGACCTAAGAAATCATTTAGATTTACTGAGTAAGATTCAAGAAAATTCAGCCTCTATTGCGAGTTTTCTTATGACTTGACCATGTGACCTAGTTTTTGACCCCTGATGGTCAAATATCAAACTTGACCTAGATTTTGTTGAGATGACCATTGTGATCAAGTTTCTTAAAGATTAAGTCAAAATTGTGACCCCTAGTGACTACACAAGGTTTTTCTATGATTTGACCTTGTGACCTAGTTTTTGACCCCCGATGACACAAAAGCGAACTTGACCTAGATTTTGTTGAGGTGATCATTGCACAGGCCTAAGAAATTGTATCACAAAATACAGAGTTTTGAAATTCCCCATCATCCCGTCATTACTTTATATATCTCTTGACGGGATTATGGGGAATTTCAAAACTCTGTATTTGTGATATAATTTCTTAGGCCTGTGATCATTTTGACCAAGTTTCATAAAGATAAGGTCCAAATTGTGACCTCTAGTGACTACACAAGGTTTTTCTATGATTTGACCTTGTGACCTAGTTCTTTGACCCCGGATGACCCAATATCAAATGTGACCTAGATTTTGTTGCGATGATCATTGTGACCAAGCATCATAAAGATTAAGTCAAAATTGTGACCTCTAGTGACTCCTCAAGGTTTTTCTATGATTTGACCTAGTAAACTAGTTTTTGACCCCAGATGACCTAATATCGAATTTGGCCTAGATTTTGTTGATATGATCTTTGTGACCAAGTTTCATAAAGATTAGGCTAAAATTGTGACCTCCAGTGTCTACACAAGCCAATTGTTGACGGATGGACGACGGATGAAGAGTGATCACAAAAGCTCACTCAGTCACTTTGATATAGGTGAGCTAAAAATTAGAATGATAATTTTATCCATTGATCTCGTAACAATAGTACCAATGTTTGAACCACTGAAGAGCTAATATTGTGAATATATTAGGTTTAACTTTAATCAAATAATGTAGTAATAAGTTACTCATTTCGTCATCTTTCAATTTCATTATTTACATTCTAGTTCTGGAGATGATTCTTTTATTGTAAAATTATGTTCTGTATCACATCATAAATAAACTTTATACAATTATATTTGATAAAATGATAGAATACCACATCTCAAGTCCATCACTTCAGTGGTTTAAATCTTATATGTCAGACAGATCCCAACAAGGCAAGCTTTCTACTTCTCTTGAAATAACACCAGGAGTACCCCAAGGATCTGTCCTTGTGCCCATACTATTTATCCTTTATATCAATGATCTACCTCTGCATGTAAAACAATCTACAACTGACATGTTTGCTGATGACACTACGATATCTGCACTAGTGTCATCAATTAATACTGTCAGTAACACTTTACAATCTAGCCTTGACACAGTAGATGAATGGTGTTGTAGGAATTCAATGATACCAAATCCTCAAAAGACTAACAGCAATGATTATCTCACCCTCAAACACTATCTACACAACACTAAATACAAGCAATATCCATAACCTGGTTTTACAAAACCAGAACATAGATTTCACTGAAGTCGAAAAATTGCTAGGGATCCATGTTGACCACAAATTAAGCTGGACCATCCAAGTTGAACATATATTTAAGAAATGCAATTCTCTGCTGTATCTGCTTTTAAGAATAAAGCAGTAGCTCAGTATTCACATGAGAAAAATGTTCTTCAATGCTTATATCTTGCCACACCTTGATTATTGCAGCACTATCTAGGGCAATTGCAGTGATGGATTATTAAATAATTAAGTTGCATAAATTCCAGAAAAGAGCACCTAGAATAATTCTAGACAAGCCTTATGATGCACCAACTCAAACCTTATTCATTGATCTGAAATGGATGAAAATACAGGACCGTATCTTTAATAAAAAGGCGGTGTTTGTCTATAAATCCTTAAAAAAATTATTTCCCGAGTACATGTCCAACCTATTTATTGAAACTAATAAAACATCCTTAAGATCTCATTCAAACAATACTCTCTACATTCCAAAACCTAGACTAGAATTCTGCAGAAAATCTCTTGCATACTCTGGTCCAAAAATATGGAACAAAATACTCCTAACCATACGTCAGTCAAGTTCACTAAATATCTTCAAAAACACATAATTATCTCAAATGGTTTTACTCTGGTGGACAAAATGATATTTCTTTTTGAATATTATTACAATTAATGTTTTTTCTTTGTGAATATTGACACATATATTGTCACATATATTATCTTTTAAGTAGGTTTGTGAATATTGTCACATGTTTGTTATTTACATATGTATTATGACATAATGATGTTTTATTTTCAAGAGTATTATCATTAATTTATGTTTTGTTCTCTTACTCTTGTAAACATGTATATATATGTACTAATTATTTGAGGCTCACAGGGAAGACTGGGCTTGCCCAACTGTGTTGCCTCTTTAAATAAAGTCGTTATTATTATTATAATTATAGTATTACATAGACTTGAGATCATACCGCTAATCCGCTGACATTAGGTAACATGTTGTCTTCCGGTATCTCGACATCTTCCATCACAATCTGTCCTGTAATACTGGCACGTAATGAGAACTTTCCTTCAATCACTGGCGCTGAAACCATATACAGTAAAACTTATAACACGCATTGATATAACAAGCACCCATCCTATCTCGAGCAAGTATCAAAGTCCTGGCAAATTTGCTCTATATTATATATCAATTTACACCTTTATGACGAGCATCATTATAACAAGCACCCATCCTATCTCGAGCAAGCTTCAAAGTCCCGACCAATTTGCTCTACATTATATATTAATTCACACCTTCATGACGAGCATCAATGTTGTAAACAAGGATGTTTTGTTCAAGGATGTTTTGTTAACCCTATACTTAATAAAATAACTATGCATCAAGTATCTCAATATTATTGCATAAGTTTAATAAGTTAAAGTAGCACAAGCTTAGTCTCCTTGGTCATTATCTATAAAATGTTGATATTGTTATGTTCCGAAAATTATTTTGCTAGTTTGTAAACATATTTTGATATAGAATAAATTATTGTTGCCACAGTTGTGTGTGCAATTCGAATAATTATCTGGCAATACATTTACTGAGTACATAAAGAAATGCACATGTTACATTTTCTCCATAGGGTTACATGTTAAACCAGTCATTTTGGTCAGTCTGCCATTTTCTTCCTATGCTATGTATAATAGTCATTTTGGACAGTCTGCCATTTCTTCCTATGCTATGTATACTAGTCATTTTGGACAGTCTGCCATTTCTTCCTATGCTATGTATACTAGTCATTTTGGACAGTCTGCCATTTCTTCCTATGCTATGTATACTAGTCATTTTGGACAGTCTGCCATTTCTTCCTATGCTATGTATACTAGTCATTTTGGTCAGTCTGCCATTTCTTCCTATGCTATGTATACTAGTCATTTTGGACAGTCTGCCATTTCTTCCTATGCTATGTATACTAGTCATTTTGGTCAGTCTACCATTTTCTTCCTATGCTATGTATACTAGTCATTTTGGTCAGTCTGCCATTTTCTTCCTATGCTATGTATACTAATCATTCTTGCGTCTACTTGATCCAAGGAAATAATGCATTCATCTATTTCTTCCTAGAATTCTTGGCTGAAAAGGTAGAGTGCTGAAACAGACTACCGAAACAACTTTAAAGTGTTAACAATCAAAACACACATACCTCATTGTTCCGCGTGAATGTTATATGCTAACATGTAACACTATGGAGAAAATGTAGTATGCACGTTTCTTTATGTACTCCGTATATAAAATGGCCTTTTTTGCTGATAGCATGACCTAACCCATCAGACTTTCATTTATTCTACAACTGTTACCTAATATTTTAATAGTAAGTACCGAAATGCTGGATGCATTTTTCATTCTGTGTATACATAAAAAATGTGAACATGCAAGTGACATGTAAATATTTTCCTGAATATACCTCAATTGTTGTTTGTTTTCAGAAATTGTAACTGCTCAGTTAGAACATGATTTCAGTGTATAAGCATACAAGCCATAACTTACATCTGAGGGTGAATATTCAATAAGGCATCCAAGTACTTACCAGACAGGCCTTTCATCCCTTTCTCTAAAATAAATCCTCGTATTCTGTTATTTTCCTCTTTATTCTTCGCCCAAACAATAAATACATCAGCTACTGGAGAATTTGTTATCCTGTTTTATAAACAAATCAATAAGTTAGTGTCAGAGTAATTGAAAGCACAGGTAACTGTATCATTGATTAAGAGTTGATTTTTTGTGTGTACAATTTATTGATAATAATTATGAATACATGTATAAATTTGTATCTTAATGATACAGTTACCTGTGTTTGAAAGACATTTTTTAAATATTGTTATACGCCCCATTGGTCAACAGTATTTGAGTGATAGGGAGACTACCGAGTGACAGGGAGTCTACCCAGTGATAGGGAGACTACCGAGTGACAGGGAGTCTACCCAGTGATAGGGAGACTACCGAGTGACAGGGAGACTACTGAGTGACAGGGAGACTACCAAGTGACAGGGAGACTGCTGAGTGACAGGGAGACTACCCAGTGATAGGGAGACTACCGAGTGACAGGGAGACTACTGAGAGATAGGGAGACTACCGAGTGACAGTGAGACTACCAAGTGACAGGGAACCCAGTGACAGGGAGACTACCCAGTGACAGGGAGACTACCGAGTGATAGGGAGACTACCGAGTGACAGTGAGACTACCGAGTGACAGGGAGACTACCGAGTGACAGGGAGACTACCCAGTGACAGGGAGACTATCCAGTGACAGGGAGACTATCCAGTGACAGGGAGACTACCCAGTGACAGGGAGACTACCCAGTGACAGGGAGACTACCCAGTGTGTTAGGGAAACTATCCAGTCTCATGGTAAACCTGACACTGGGTGAAACAACAGTTTCCTGGAACAAACTATTTTCATCTTTAAGCAAGGGAGATATATCAGTACGATTTTTAATTACTTTGGTATGTTATGGCCTGGGATCGAACCGGAGATGCCTCACACTCGAAGGGGAAGCTCTACCACTAGGCTATCAAGGTTGATTTGATAGTCAATGACATAATCTATGATTTGACATATATAGACAAAGCATAGCGTTGCTTGATGTTTAGGGTACATATGGCAGTGCCGTCACGTTGTGCAGGTACCCCTTTTTATAATGTCGTAGAGGTAAAGTAAACGACATTCACTCAAGATATAACACTTGCTTAAAATACATGTATAATTGAGTTTTCAAGTGATGTTTAGATCAACAGAAATAGCATATACCATGATTTAGATCCATTCAAAGTGTATGTTTTTCTGTCTGAGTTGTATGTAGCACGTGTTTCCATGGAAGACGGATCACTGCCATGATTTGGTTCCGTCAGACCAAAACAACCAATCAATTCTCCAGTAGCTTTAATGAACAAATTATAATAATTCACAAAAAATGTATATGCAGAACAAAACACCTTTTCTTGAAATGTTTAAAACATAGTCTACGGCATTCAAACATTGATTTCTTGCTTTGAATTTAACATATTTGTAATAACTATTGTTTGGACGATTCTACCACATCCATGTTCTTATACTTTATAACACATTTTAAGGATTGTCACACTGATTGGTCTGTTGTGTATATTTTAGTTACAATAGCACTTCATTTAATGCTACACGCACATGAAAATATTTTATCACTACACGATGAGACATAAACCATATTCATCAAAACAAACAAATAATCTCTATTTAGCACCGGACAACAATAGAATATACTAGATGATGGAATGAGACTGTGTACGTATTGCTCAAGTTGTAATACATACCAAGTTTTGGAAGATATTTCTCTTTCTGTGCATCTGTTCCATATGCGTTAATAGGATGCATAACAAGTGATGACTGTACACTCATACACGATCTGTAACTACTGTCTACTCTGTAATACAATCATACATTGACAGGTTACATAACAAGTGATGACTGTACACTCATACACGATCTGTAACTACTGTCTACTCTGTAATACAATCATACATTGACAGGTTACATAACAAGTGATGACTGTACACTCATACATGATCTGTAACTAGTGTCTACTCTGTAATACAATCATACATTGACAGGTTACATAACAAGTGATGACTGTACACTTATACACGATCTGTAACTAGTGTCTTCTCTGTAATACAATCATACATTGACAGGTTACATAACAAGTGATGACTGTACACTTATACACGATCTGTAACTACTGTCTACTCTGTAATACAATCATACATTTGATATACAGTCAACTCTCGTTATCTCGAATTTCACGGGACCGTGGAAATTACTTCGGCATAACGAAAATTCGAGATAGAATTTTCGGCATCGAAATTGCAAGTTTTCTAGTTTCTGTCGTTGTACGCCGCCATATTGTTACGGTCGTAAGAACGACATAATCGTGAGAACTGCTAGTTGTGATATTTATGTACATGTATTCCATGCATTTTATTTTAATTATTATTTTTACAATCAATTGTTCGAGATGACATGTTTAATGATGTAAGTACGTAACTCGAATCTTCAAGACATGTTTGCGCAAGTTGTTGCAAACAAATATTTGTTCAACAATGGAAGGCGCGAAAATTACAGGTAAATCGAAGATTTCAGACTGGCGAGGTGTGAAAAACATTTGACGCTAGTCGAATACAATCAGACTTCGACTCGACTTCGAGATGAACAATAGATTGGTTATTCGGGACCAAAAAATAATTCGACATAACGAAAAATTCGAGCCGAAACTTCGAGATAGGTCTCGAGATTTCATATAGACAAAGAAGGATAAAAATCGGGACTTAAAAAAAACTTTCGATATAAGCGAGTTCGAGATAACGAGAGTTGACTGTACACACAAATAGCCAAATCAATGTGCAATGTTCATATTTGTGTAATTTCTTGCGTATTGAAAGTGGATGGGGACACATCTTATTTAGTCTTGAAGTGACTATTAAGACAATCTTGTATTTAAGTTTTCTATTTATAACTACACAATTGTAACCCGGGGATTCCATTTGACTCAAAAGTAGGGGTTTTGACATTTGAAATTTCCAAAAAGACAAACTTTGACCCTCAAGATTTCGGTTAGAATTTTTTTTTTAAATCTTGGGTATTTGGCTATAAACTGGTAAAGTTTAGTCAAAGGTATCAAGATGACCTTTCAGATTCAGAAGCTAGTGGGATGCCTGGTAACCAATTTTCAATATCTACAAGATTAACAACAAGGACCAAGTTACCTTTCAACCTCTCTAGCAATAAGACCGTAAGCGACTGAGGATACACCAGCACAACCGTAACCTTGTATGGTTGGTCCGAGTACTCCAAGCTCTCCCATTTCTCTCATGATCTCAGGATGAAACACTGAAACAACAAGACATGTTCGTTAAGCATGTATGCCCCATGACAGCATAACAGTAAGAAATGGTAAAGGTCACAAAGACCTTTGACCTACTAACCTCAAGATCAATAGGGGCCATCTACTGTTGATGACCAACCTCCATGTAAAGTTTAAGAACTCTAGGGCGAAGAATTTCTGAGTTATTGAACAGAAACCATTTGATCTACTAACCGACTGACCAACAGACATTTGCAAAGCAATATACCCCCTCATCAAAGAAGGGGGGGGCATAATTAACACAAGTATAAGACAGGTTTAAACTATATTCATGGGCTGTAATCATATTACTTTGTCTAATATGAAAAACACATAATGGCCAATTTTGAGCCTCGGTAATTACGCTTTTTTAAAGATTTTACCTTCAATACCAAAACTTCACAAGGGCAATCATATGCACAATTTTGCCACTTTCCTTTTTTTCAATACCATATAAGGGGTATAATTTAACCCATTAATTGGCAGGTTGACCGACCCACAGAACTAACAAAACTTCACAATTTGAGCATCAGGATTTTTACTGTATACTCCATTATTATTAAACTAAGAGATGTTTGTAAAACACATCGTAAAACTATGCTCCCATGGCAGCTCAATAGTCAGAAATGGTAAATGTCACAGTGACCTTTACATTTGACATACTGACCTCAAAATCAATAGGGGTCATCTGATGTTCATGAACAACCTCCATGTAAAGCTTGAAGATCCCAGGGCAAAACCTTTTCAGTTATTGAAAGGAAACCATTTGAAAAGTCAGAAATGGTAAAGGCCACAGTAACCTTGACCTTTGACCTACTGACCTAAAATCAATAGGGGTCATCTACCGTTGATGACCAACCCACATGTAAAGTTTTAAGATACTAGGGCAAATGGTAAAGGTTACAGTGACCTTGACATTTGACCTTCTGACCTAAAATCAATAGGGGTCCAGGCCTCAACAATTTTTTTTCAAAGCACTCGTCCTGCAATATAGACAAAGAAGAAAACCCCAAAATCTTACTTGTCCTGCTATATAAATAAAAGAGGAAGATATTGTGCAGGACAAGCGGACGAGTGGATTCATTGAGGCCTGGGGTCATCTACTGTTGATGACCAACACACATGTAAAGTTTTAAGATACTAGGGCAAAGCTCTCTTGAGTGTTTTAACAGGAACCATTTGGTCTGCTGACCAACAGACTGACTGACCGACATGAGCAAAGCAATATAACCCCTCATCAAAGATGGGGGGGGGGCATAATTATAGATATGCATAGGGATTTATGTATGTTTCATAACTTGTTTGCCAATCCTAAAGCATTTGTAACTAATGCACACATGTTGAAAAAATATTTTAGTACAGTCAACTCACGTTATCTCGAATTTCATGGGAACGTGGAAATAACTTCGACATAACGAAAATTCGAGATAGAATTTTCTGCATCAAAGTTGCAAGTTTACTAATTTCTGTCATTTTACGTTGCGGCTATATGGTTATATCAGATTGATTTAGCATTCAGCAAAACTAATAAACACATACACAATTATTTAATTTTCAACGCTTTAATTGATTGCGTTGATATAAATGTTAAACGTTCATATACAGCTTAAATAAGATGGGTAGGTTTACTGTCATATTATAGCCAGAGTACATGAATGGTTTTACTGTCATATTATAGCCAGAGTACTTGAATGGTTACGTCATATTATAGCCAGAGTTCTTTAATGATTATTGTCATCCTGTAGCCATGGTACTTGAATGGTTACTGTCATACTGGTCACAGTATCAAATCTTCAATTTACCTGTAATTTTCGCACCTACCATTGTTGAACAATTATTTGTTTGCGCCATATTGCTACGTCGTAAGAACGACATATTCATGAGAAATGCTTAATTTGATATTACGTACATGTATTACTCTTAAATCATTTTTTACAAACATTTGTTTGAGGTGACATGTTAATTGATGTTTGGACGCAACTCGAATCTTCAGGACAAAAGGTCATGTTTGTGCTCATTGTCGCAAACAAATAATTGTTCAACAAGCTTTTCCAACTTATATTAATCACTCTCGACACCTCATTCCTGATGTTATCTATTGCCACGAGGGTATGAGAGAAGAGAAGCCAGTTTCTCTATTATGCTGAGCGTCGAGCAAGGGAATTTCTGGTACCATTTTTATTTCGTCTTTGGTATGACGCAGCCAGGGATCGAACCCAAGACCTCCCGCACTCAAAGCAAACGCTCAACCACTAGGCTATCGAGGAGGCGGTAACCACTGACACAGCTTCAACAGTGTACACATTCTTACCTTCATTCCTATTAGCTAACAGAATTCGTGACATCAACTTATCATCGCAATATTGACGAAATTGATCCCTCACCATTTTCTCTTCATCAGTAAGTTGACTTTCAAGGTTAAAAGCATCACGCCAATTAAATTGGACATTTGAGGCTGAAAAATATAGAAATACTCGGTACACAAAATGACAATGCAAGTAAAATATGTACAAAGTTAATATGAGCCGTTCTCCTGGGTACTGTTTTACTAACATTGCGTAAATGTCGCGTAAGTTTGCGCATATATTTGTCACTTACGCAAATCCTTAGGTGTGTTTTACTAATCGATCGCAAGTTGTTTCATACATTTACGTAAAAATATTGAACGTAGACCGGGCCACAATATTACCAACCAGAGTGAACAAATATACATTAAAGTTCGATAAGTTTTGATGATTAAACATGTTTTTATTACTAATCACGTTCTATAACAACAAGTGACGGTCGAAAATCAACAGTGCGTGGCAAAAACTCCTCACTACGTTCATATTTGCTATTTACGCTTACTCCGACCTTGCCTAGAATTACGCCAATACTTACAACAAAACATGAGAAAAAATATCTTAGTAAAACGCATTTGGGCAAATATTATCGACGTACGCAATATTTACGGAAAACTTAGAGTTACGCTAGCGTAAATGCTTTGATAAAACAGTACCCAGGAAAACCAGGATTAGTGACAAAATTACGAAAGTTATGATAATATATCGTTAGAAAGACGAGACTCTTATGAACAGTTTCTGAAAGTTTGAACAAATTATTATATACATTTACAAAGTTACAGACTTTTGAAACTAACCACTCCCGTCTATTTTTGAGTGACGTCGCAAACGTCATTCAAATGTTATTTGACGTAACGTAACAAGCATTTCACAAATCTAGCAATTGATAAATTGTTGACATAACCTTTTCAAAATTGTGTCACATTTTAGAATTATATTCTTATATTAAAACATGTCAAAATTGTTAGTGATTGCTAATAGAATAAAGTTACTAAGCTACTGTTTTTAACCACTAACCCCTTGTTTTTCCCACAATGGGTTTTTTCATAAGTTGGTCACCATAGCAACGGCAGAAGATATTTTAACATAATTTAAGAGAAAATTAAAACCTAAGAGAAGGTATTATATTATAATCCAAGTACTTAAACTTAAATCAAAGGACATTACTTTTTTCTCATTTTGATGTTTTTCTAAATCTTATTACACTAATTGCTATATAAAGTCACTTAGCCCGGTTTTCCTGGAGCTAAAAAGTAATACATTCAGATACTCTAACTTTAAAAGTGACTGATATGTAATGCATGACGACCATCCATGTGACTCAGTAATATATAAAATGCTACACAACACTGTTATTGACTTATGTTTAGGTGAATATGATGTTTTGTTGACCTCAAAAAGTGATATTGACCTCTGACTTCGTCATCGGTCAATATCACTTTTTGAAGGTCAACTAAACATCATATTCTTTCGAAACATAAGTCGACAACTGTTATATCGTATACTATCCCATAAGTCAAAGAAACAATACCTATTGACCCTTTTTAAATTACAATAACTTCAGTCTCTCTTCAGAAAAGTGTATGTAATAGAAACAAAAGACGACTCTTCAAATGTTCTAGCTAACAATGCTCTTCCTATGTATATGTATGAGAGTTACGTTGTTTGGAACGTTATGTTGCAGGAAATGACATCACGTCATAAAAAAGTTATATCCACCCCAGCCTCAGTTTCGTGTTGTATGACAGCCAACACATTGGGAACAGCGGTGTTTGACAGTCAATAAATCAGGAACAGTGGTGTTTGACAGTCAATCCATTGGAAACAGCAGTGTCTGACAGCCAATACATCGGGAACAGTGGTGTTTGACAGTCAATCCATTGATACAGCAGTGTCTGACAGCCAATCCATCGAGAACAGCGGTGTTTGACAGCCAATACATTGGGACAGCAGTGTTTGACAGCCAATACATTGGGACAGCAGTGTCTGACAGCCAATCCATCTGGAACAGCGGTGTTTGACAGCCAATACATTTGGACAGCAGTGTCTGACAGCCAATACATTGGGAACAGCAGTGTGTGAGAGCCAACACATTGGGAACAGCAGTGTTTGACAGCCAACACATTGGGAACAGCAGTGTTTGACAGCCAATCCATCGGGAACAGCTGTGTTTGACAGCCAATCCATCGGGAACAGCGGTGTTTGATAGCCAATCCATCGAGAAGCAGTGTTTGACAGCCAATCCATCGGGAACAGCAGTGTTTGACAGCCAATCCATCGGGAATTGCAGTGTTGACAGCCAATCCATCGGGAATTGCAGTGTTGACAGCCAATCCATCGGGAACAGCAGTGTTTGATAGCCAATCCATCGGGAACAGCGGTGTTTGATAGCCAATCCATCGGGAACAGTGGTGTTTGACAGCCAATCCATCGGGAATAGTGGTGTTTGACAGCTAATCCATGGGGAACAGCAGTGTTTGACAGCCAATCTATCGGGAACAGCAGTGTTTGACAGCCAATCTATCGGGAACAGCGGTGTTTGACAGCCAATCTATTTGGAACAGCGGTGTTTGACAGCCAATCTATCGGGAACAGCAGTGTTTGATAGCCAATCTATCGGGAACAGAGGTGTTTGATAGCCAAGACATTGGGAACAGCGGTGTTTGATAGCCAATCTATTGGGAACAGCAGTGTTTGACAGCCAATCCATCGGGAACAACATTGTTTAACAGCCAATTCATTGGGAACAACATTGTTTAACAGCCAATCCATCGGGAACAGCAGTGTTTGATAGCCAATCTATCGGGAACAGAGGTGTTTGATAGCCAAGACATTGGGAACAGCGGTGTTTGATAGCCAATCTATTGGGAACAGCAGTGTTTGATAGCCAATTCATTGGGAACAACATTGTTTAACAGCCAATTCATTGGGAACAGCAGTGTTTGACAGCCAATCCATCGGGAACAACATTGTTTAACAGCCAATTCATTGGGAACAACATTGTTTAACAGCCAATCCATCGGGAACAACATTGTTTGACAGCCAATCCATCAGGCGTAGTTATGCTTGTTTATGAATCCTTCAGATGCAACATGTTCAACAGTCATTTTGTCATACAGAGCAGTATTTCAAAGCAAATCAACAGCCTAGGGTAGTGTAGTCCTACAAATATGACTTTCGGTTTGTTTTTTAACATTTGGACTATCGTCAAAGTAACTCAGTATTCATCACGTCTAGATTTCTGGACTAAGGGTAGTGGTGTTTGACAAAAACATCGAGCACAACTGCAAACACACTGACAGTCAATCCATTTGGCACAATGGAGTTCGAACTAGTGTATTTTATACAAATTTAATAATTAAACAATGGAAAAATACTTGGCAAATTTGTCAACAGCTGAACACTGAGTCTAATTGAAGAACACATTAAAAACAAAAAGACTGCCAATTATCAGGTCTATTTTATCGCCCGATTTGTGTATCCTCCCAATTTGTATATCAGATACAGATCTGTGTATACCTTGATACACAAATCGGGATATGTCATAAGAAAAATGGGAATATTTTTTTAATGAGCAAAAAGCGCATTTCGTTGCAGAAACAGTATACATGTGTATGCAACACATGTTTCAGCACAATTATCATTTGTTATGCCTATTAGGGCGTTTCTTGCGTTTTTACTTTTTTCCTAACTAGCACATTTAGCTAGATAATTAAAGAAAAAATAAGACTGTTTATTAGAAGGCAGTGGCTAGTCGTCCGGCACCGGACGACTAGACAGTGATATTAGTCGTCCGGCGCCGGACGACTAGACAGCGAAATTAGTCGTCCGTCATATGACGGACGATTAGCAAACACTATGTACATTGGCTAGAGAACCGTCATTCTGGTTCTATGCATTAGGCATCTACCTTATAATAAAGGCTATAAGAAAATTCGAATATAGGCAAGACATGTCAATGCATTTCAATGCATTATCTGCACCCATTTTGTGACCGCCCGTGTAATCTCCGTACATTGGCCGCCATTTTGGAATGGTATAAACTGGCACGAATGAATGCGGAAATCGCTGTCGGGTTTTATGTAGCGCGACAAATAGCTATGGTGCAGCTGTGTATTAGATATGGTGTAAGAAATAGAGTAGGGAAAAAAAGAGTGTTTCAATTACCATTTTATGAGGATGGTGAAAGTATACTACTTCATGCTGAAAAAATAAAATTGCTGTGTTAGAGGGTAATTGACAGTTTGGATTGTTACTGATTATATAATAGTGTGAAAACAATGTTGCCGTTAATTTTATCATGGTAGGCCCTATTGTATATTGTATTTAAATGAAAACAAATAAAAATTGTTAATTGTATTGTTTTGTATATATGTGTCATTAAAACTGCGAATAAAAAATAATTAATTGCCATATTAGCTTTGTTTGTGATACCTCGGCAAATTAACGGGTATACCAAACTGTCATCATTGGGTAAGTTTGCAAGTGATTAACAAATTAAAAACACATACTAATTACTTAATGTGTTCTAACTGTCTCTTTAATTGTATTGTATCTTTTAAAGTTAAAAGGTCGGCACGTGTTGGAACTTAATCTTGTTTGCTCGAAGTTTTTCATGCAATGTCTGCGGTGGAATGTGAATTTATGCCTTACCGGGCTATATATGGTATTTATGGGTTGGAAAATATATCATTTGAAGTTAATTCATAATGGCTTCTGTGTCATTCTCTATTGGAGATACATTCTCTTCATTCAAAGATTTTGAAAGTAAAATTGAGGAATATCAGAAAGTGAAATGTGTTCAGTTATATAGACGTGATTCACGTACGATAGAAAAGTCTTTAGGTCGTTTCCCAAACAAATCATTTAATCGGGACATTAAGTACACCAGCATTAGTTACAGTTGCATCCATGGAGGGAGAAACTTCAAAAGTAAGGGCAATGGGAAACGAGCAAATAGGTAAGTGCTTGTACATATATAATTCATTGGTTATCCAACTGTACTCACTCAAAGATAATAAGCAACAAATAGAAAGTCGCAAAAATGACATGTTTGCTATGATGGAAGGAAATAAGCGTATAAAAGACTTAAATCATTACATGCGCGGTTCACGAAATGTATTCATTGTAAAAACGGCAAATTTTGCGACTTTCGTTTTGAGGTATAGTCTTTGAACGGCTAGTTTAATATCCAATGAGTCGTTTGTATAAAAAATATGTCTAATATAATATTGGTCTGTAATAATTGATATTCGTGTTCCGTTATGGTCACAAACCACTAAGACGTTACGCACATAATTGGTGTCTGAAGCGTTATACAATGACTATGTCGTGAAACAACGACGAAAATGAGTATTTATGGGACATTTTACTGGACATTTATAGCGTAAAACAAAATGTATGAGAACGCATTAGTTTTAGGAATAAATATCACATTTATTAAGCAAATATATAGTTTACCATTTTGTCATATTTTCTCAATTTTCATCACACGAATACATGAATCTGATTCATCCTGTCATAACTGAACGCTCCCTGTTCTTCTTATTGTCATTTAACCATTTCTTCTACACCTCTATTACTTACTACTTATCATAATGAACATATCATAATGCTTAACACAGCATTACCATTTCAATCAACTTTGGTAATTTTCACACAATATATAGATCTCAAACCGATCTCATGCCGACAGCGATATCCGCATTCATTCGTGCCAGTTTATACCATTCCAAAATGGCGGCCAATATACGAAGATTACACGGGCGGTCACAAAATGCATCCAGATAATGCATTGACATGTCTTGCCTATATTCGAATTTTCTTATAGCCTTTATCATATGGTAGATGCCTAATGCATAGAAACAGAATGACGGTTCTCTATCCAATGTACATAGCGTTTGCTAATCGTCCGTCATATGACGGACGACTAATTTCGCTGTCTAGTCGTCCGGCGCCGGACGACTAATATCGCTGTCTAGTCGTCCGGTGCCGGACGACTAGCCACTGCCTTATTAGAATATGTACATATTCAAAGATATGCATCAGAGACTTTTTAGTTTTAAACAATTTATTGCAATTGCATATTTATGCAATATCCCGATTTGTGTATCAAATGACACACAAATCTGTATATGATATACAAATCTGTGTAATATACACAGATCGGACGATATAATAGACCTGATTATAAATACGAAAATTACCTGAGGAAGATAAACGCAGGCACAAGGACCGTGTAGAACTGTATTTACTCCAAGTACACAACTGGTTCATGAGTTTTGAAGCCATTGTCAGATTTAGGTAACTTTAAATGTTGTAACAAATCAGCAAAACAGAATGTGAGTTTGCATAACAATTACAACCTTGACCTCAGTGGAGGTGTGTCATTGAGTTGGGCTAAAACCAACATTTGCCGTACAAAAATTGTTTACAACGTAAATAAATCAATATGTGATTGAATGGAGAAGAAAAGAGTTAGACTTTAAAATGAGGTTAGATCCTCATATAAAATTGAATTCAAACAGTTGTACATAAGATTCTTCAGGCCTATAACAGCCGAAATTTGCAAACTGTCACCGGTCCGAATTACAGTTTTTATCTCAACCAAGTTCCTTACATAGTTACTTCCCCTTGATAGTAAAACACCATTTGTATGAGTTGGAACACAAAACCGGGAAATTGTTTGAGAATGTTCAAAAGCAGATGAAGTCATTTTAATCTACGTAAGTCGTGCGTTGTTTGCACATTTTTGGTGTTCATAATGAGACATTTAAGTCATACCAATCTATCGTCTAAAAGTTTGGTCTTTGGAGACTTGACAAGCTATTTAAGTAAGCTGGTAAGTCACTAACAGACTAAGTCCTGGCCAACTTGATTTTCCTGGTGGGAGGACCGGCCGGGATGCGCTGATTGAGTGAAAGAAACTGGTAAACAGTTAAACAGGTCATTTGTTGGGTTTTAGCCGTTTTGGTGAACCTTTTCACCAAGATGGATTGAGCCATTTTCATTTCTTTGTGATGCATGTATCTGTGTATATCTTCTTCTTCTTCTTCCTTTTACTGAGTTGGGTTCTTCATAGAACGTACGTAACTCAATGAAACTGAGCGTGGTGGTGGCGCACAGTGTCTCACAAATGTTAAAAAGTTCATAAATGTCTATTAAAACTATTTACACAGTGCCATGTCTGGTAATGAAGTATGGCTGCCTACAGGAGTGACCTGAAGGCATCCAAGGTTGGAGCAGCAACTGTGCTGTCTGGAAGAAGGTTCCAGTCTCTCACTGTCCTTGGAAAGTAGGAGTTGGCAAGCACTTTGTCTGTAATGCGCTCCTGGTACAGTCTATGTTGCCCTCTGGTACGGGCATCACCTCTTCGGATGTGGTCATCAGCTTTGATGTCGACAAGTTGGTTGTTGATCTTGTACATCATACACAGCCGGCTATGTCTTCGACGCACTTCTAAAGGCTCCCACTTTAGGTTGTCTATCATGTCAGTGACACATCATGGGGTCTTTGAAGTATAGTCATTGAAGACAAAGCGGGCTGCCCTTCGCTGAATCTGCTCCATGGATTTGATGTGAGCCTGTTGGTAGGGGTCCCATACAGTGGCTGCATTTTCCAGTACAGGTCGAACTAGGGCTTTGTAGCAGGCTTCCTTGACAGGTGGTGTACATTCTCTCATGTTTCTGCGGAGAAATCCTAGTGTCCGACTGGCTTTGCTTGTAATGGTCCCTATGTGGTTGTCCCAGGTGAGTTTGTCAGTAATAGTGACTCCCAGGTATTTGCTTGCATCGACTATATCTAGCATATGACCATGGTATTGGAGGTATTGCTATATAAATACCGAACAGAAACATTCCTGTTCGCGAACAGAAATCAATTACCAAACAGAAGCAATAAACTTCTTTTAAACACAGACAGTCAGTAAAACTAATGTAATTAGGTAAATTATAATTACCTGAACATTAATGATAAACATAAATACGTATTTTGACTCAATTAATTATATTTTCACTTTTTACCAACCTACAAACAGAAATTCCGCCTCGAACAGAAAATGTAACGGTAGGAAGCAGATTTTAAATATCATAATTTTTTGTTTATAATAATAATAATAATAATAATAATGAAATCTAATATATTATCTTATTTCAAAGATCTAAAAATACATCTTTGATTATATATATTACTAATAATGACAATAATAATAATTTAATAATAATAATTGAAAGGTTTCTTTAGATCCGTTCTGTGTTTGAACTTCTGTTCGTAAACTGAACATCATACATGTGTAACAAGGTTTAAGAACCGGCATTTAGCTTTCAAACTTCAATGCTATATTTTATAAAATCATATAGATTAATTTCTATTTTAATAAATAAATTAATAATCTTGACTTTAATTAACAACTTCACCAAAATGCACTTTATAGCCTCAAGCTAAAAGTCAGACTCTTATTAGATAAGATCTGTGGTTTTAAATAATTATGATCCATAATTTACACATGGCAACATAATGTCTACTGATAAGAATCTAAGAGCAGACCAAGTATTGTTCCTAGAAACTGCCCATGGTCAAATATATTGTTTATAGTCTTTAGAATTGTCACTTAATGATCTTTATCAAAACTTAATATGTTAATATTTTATATAATAAATGGAGACTTTTGATTGGCTAAGAACACTTGACCAATCAGGTATGTTGAAATAATTTTCTGTATGTTTTAAATTATCATTACTGAATTAGTCTTAAATTACGAATTGAACAGTTAACATCTACATTTAAATTAATTGGTGTTAGCTTATAGTCATCTGGTTACTAATACTTAATTTATCTGGTTTTTAAAGTAATAGAAGTTGTTATCATTGGAACTGTTGAATACATGTAAAGAAATAAATGAAGAAAACTAGACATGGGACTTGTCGTTGTAACATTATAACATGGTTATAATATTGTTGAAAGAATCAACATAGGAGATACTGATATTATCATATGCAATATAGATTGCAACATTGGAGAACTACTCGATACACATTGGAGATGCGAATACAACATAGTACATCAACCATTACTGATGTACTATAACAAACATCACAACATTAGCTTAAGCTAAACATTTGAGAACACTGCACGACTGGAGGTTTGGAATACAACAACACGAGGTTACGGGTGGTGATCGACTAAGACACACTAAGCGAGTTTCCCCACAAATAGCGCGACAGTCGACGCCTCCGCCCAACCTCCGGTCACAGCTGTTTATGGTGGAGAATCCAACGGTATACAAGATCCATAAAAATGAGGGATGCTGAACGAATATAATAGAAGGAAATCTACTTTGAAACGTTTGGGAAGATTTTGATGAGTGGTGCATACGATAACATGTACCAGTATAATGAGGGACAACCTTTCGTGAGAAGTACATATTACAACCAAATCCGGTGGAACAGAGGAAGCCGAGAACTGCCAATATTAAAAGTGCTATAGAATGAACTGTTGCTGTTGAAGTTATCCACACACAGTTGGTAAGTGGAAATCATTGTTTTGTGCTAATATCTTTATTGTTGCAAGGTTCAGCAGTTGCTATTTACAAAAGTTGTTTTCTGTTATACAATATAATTTCTGTTATACACTTGTTATTTACTTGTTATCACTATAGATTTTAATATAGTCCAATATAGGTGAATTTTGTTTCATCCAATTATATATTATTTACAGATACCAAAATTTTTCATTAAATTTTTGCACATAAATTTTGATTGTGTTAAAATTTTGATTGAATTTCAGATATTAAGTATATATCTTGAAGGCAAGAGTAAAATTTTGTCAGGTTCTGATAAATTTCATGGAAAATTGAAATTGCTTACAATAGTACAAAGTGATTATTAAATTATTGAAACAGTTCAAATTAATTATTAGGTTATTGATAACAGTAATTTTTCGAGAAGTTATACATACTTCTTTGCAAGTAATTAGTTTAATACTTAGCGATAACAGTTTGACAATTTCAATTTTATAGTATTTTAGAAAAAAACAGCTTAAAATGGCTCCATGTAAGACGAATTGGCAGGGTTTTTAACAAGTAATTGTTCTACTGTACTCATCATATATTTGAACAACCCTCTGTTTCCCCCAGTGTCTCCTTTAGACCTAAAATGATAGCAAGTTAGTGCTCCTAGACTATCCTGTGTTAGTGAAAACATAGTTTACAAGGTATTCAAGTCCTCTATTAATCAATGAAACTTGCAGTGTAATGCACTGAAACTGTTTCAAGAACGATTGAAATTTTTAGACTCATTTAAAACTCAAAAAGGTCCTTACGTCTGCCCCTATCCTGTCCTTCCAAAATTTTGCCATCTTCCCATATTGGTGACTGTAGGCTTTAAGCCGTCCCAATTTGATTATAGTGGTATAAGGAAAATATGGTAGCTTATGGTGGCAGAGAGTAAAATGGCCAAGTAACCAGATGACTAAATATGGTAGGGTTGGCACCGGTTGAAGCTGTCAATGGTATCGGCCATACCTTGCTAACTCTCCATTCACAGTGTATACTGATCACCTATCAGTCAAGTGGATAAAGCAGATTAAGAAATTTGGTGGACGCCATGGTAGATGGGCACTGCATCTGCATCCCACAAATTCCAGATTGTCCACAATTCTTTATCTGCTTAATGGAAATACTGATGGTCTTTCAGGGTATACATACCATGAGAATGGTAAACTATGGGAATTAATTCTGTTGACATTGATGATAATTGTTACCAATATGATAAGCCAGAGCGCTTGGTTGTGTAACCCTCATTAATGGTCATGATCAGAACCCATTACCACCATCAGTTGATCCAGCAACATTACACACTGAAGCAACACCAAAACATCAAACACAGCACAGACAAACATCAAACAGAACCACCAGACTAAAAAATAAACGGTTACCTCCACAGCACAGAACATAAGTTGCTATTTGAACATCAGAATCACAGAACATACCTTGGCACAAAGACATCAATATAGATACAATTTATTGATGCAGAGATGACATGACATTCACTTGGGTTTGTTAAATACGCATTGGTCAACGGCCTTTACTCGAACTCTATAAAGTGTGTCAAACAATTCTTGTTTAGAATCGGTGCCAAAATTTGTCAAAGTGGTTCAATATTTGTTCATAACCCTAGAATTCAGATTTAAATTGATGTATGCAGTATATTAGATTATTATTTCGCTTAATCATATGTCGCTGGTATTTGAGGTAATGATGATGTACAAGCATTTTGTATCAAACTTGTGTTAAACGGATGAAACAATCAATTTACCTATGGTCACTTTTATTAAAAGTACACTTTCAAAGATATTAGTAAATATGAGATAGCAACTGTGGTTTTGCAGAAGTAAAGATGTTTCATAGAGTTTTGATTTTCACAATACCATTATATATTGTATTTGCTGAGTAATTGACTAAATGTGATTCCAAGGTACTTATTTAGATAGATGAACAGATTCTATAGACACTGGACCTACAAAGAAGTAATATATGTGTTGTGCTGTGCTGTGAACAATGTGATATGAAATGATATGATATTTGATAACATATGGAAATGTTATTACGAACAGGTGATGAAGAACTAGAGAGAATGAAACGAATGATGAGACGAAATCATTCAGAGACATCAGTTGAAATGTTTCATATAATAAGGTTGCAAAAGTAGTTGCATGTTATAGCATGAAAACAAAAATTAGATATTATATATGTGGTAGTTGGAATAAAATAATAATACGGCTGATCCCATAATGTCACATAATACTAGATTGATCAGTTGTCAACAAAGTTGCAAAACGGGTACAATCATCATGGATGAATTGTGGAAAAAATAAATAATAATACGGCTGATCCCATAATGTCAAATAATACTCGATTGATCAGTTGTCAGCAAAGTTGCAAAACGGGTACAATCATCATGGATGAATTGTAGGAAAAATATATAGGTAATTATACAGCTGATCCCAAAATGTCACATAAAACTAGATTGATCAGTTGTCCGAAAAGTTGCAAAAAATGAGTACAATCATGTTGAATGATTAGTGAGATAAAACAGAATATGGTAATGATACTGCTGGCCCCCAAGGTTGCATAATACTAGATTTGGTCAGTTAGTCCGAAAAGTTGCACATAGTGTGTATACAAAGAGTGTATATTGAACAAAAATAAGTAATGATACTGGTGATCCCCAAGGTTGCATAATACTCGATTTGATCATGCAGTTAGTCCGAGAAGTTGAAAAAGGCAGAGAAAAGTTGCAAAAGGCAACAGTAATAGAAATTATGAAATTAATAGATATTGCACAGTTTAGCCAGAGTTGTTGCAGAAAGCAAAACTATTACAATTGTACAAGACTCATATTATGTTTATTATTATTAAATATGTCTATACCTTTTTGTTTATTTAAGAATGCAATCAGATAGATTGTTAATGCCAGGCATAGGCATGACTGTATGTACATTGGTAATTAATGTATGTTAAATACAGGTGAATTTTAATAAAGTACATTATCTGATCATTGGATTTTCACATTTTAGTCATTCAGCTAGTATGCAGTTTTTCATAAACATAAGTCATAATTGTTCGACTATTTATTTACTGCTTTTACATTTTTCTTAATGTATAATTATTGCAGGTGAATTTCAATTTAGATAGTACAATTTTTATTTTCACATAAAGCCATATGCTTCAGAGCAAATTCTTCAAACATAAGGCATATAAATAATGGATCCAGAAAAGAAATTTGGCTATTTTAATGATTTTTGTATGTGAAGAAATGCCTTGATAATACTGTTGGTATTATTGCAAGTGAAATGTGGTTGACTTATCATAATCATGCATAAAAAAAAAAATTCAAGAAGTTATTTTGGTATCATTTCAAGGGGTTTGTTTAGTTGGGTCACGACTAGTGGCAAATAGTTGTGAACTAGCTATTCAGATTCAATTGAACTTTCAAATGAATTGTTTAATTGGCTTTTGACCAGTTGCCAATGGTTATGAGTTGATTACTCAGTTCTTTGATAAAGAAAAAGTTAAGTAGATTTTACATTGCCACTTTGAATATATTGGTAGCATTACAGACTGAAAAAATCCAGAATGTTAGGACATGGTTACAATGAACTGTTGAAATTTGGAAAACTTCAAAACTTTCCGGTTTCAGCCTTGCTGGGACACTATGTTTCTAACTCTAACATTTATGGAATTAGCACAATGTATTTGATGTGCGTGTCTAAGAATGTATTAAATAAGTAAATTTTGACCAAAATGGGTCATTAGTTTTAGAAATATGCATTTGAGAAGTCAACACCATGCAAAAGAAAATATTTTAATAATTGAATTGAAATATTAAGTTACATTATGTCTAATTGATATGTTTATTTCAGGTATTGTTGTTATTATTATTATTGTTATAATTGTGTATGCAGTTCTGTCTTACTAGAATTATGTATAAGAGATGATAGGTATTTTTACAGATGATATGTTAATTTCATTTTGATAAATTGTTGTTACTATCAGATTGAGGACAATCTTTTTAGAAGGAAGGGTGACATGTAACAAGGTTTAAGAACCGGCATTTAGCTTTCAAACTTCAATGCTATATTTTATAAAATCATATAGATTAATTTCTATTTTAATAAATAAATTAATAATCTTGACTTTAATTAACAACTTCACCAAAATGCACTTTATAGCCTCAAGCTAAAAGTCAGACTCTTATTAGATAAGATCTGTGGTTTTAAATAATTATGATCCATAATTTACACATGGCAACATAATGTCTACTGATAAGAATCTAAGAGCAGACCAAGTATTGTTCCTAGAAACTGCCCATGGTCAAATATATTGTTTATAGTCTTTAGAATTGTCACTTAATGATCTTTATCAAAACTTAATATGTTAATATTTTATATAATAAATGGAGACTTTTGATTGGCTAAGAACACTTGACCAATCAGGTATGTTGAAATAATTTTCTGTATGTTTTAAATTATCATTACTGAATTAGTCTTAAATTACGAATTGAACAGTTAACATCTACATTTAAATTAATTGGTGTTAGCTTATAGTCATCTGGTTACTAATACTTAATTTATCTGGTTTTTAAAGTAATAGAAGTTGTTATCATTGGAACTGTTGAATACATGTAAAGAAATAAATGAAGAAAACTAGACATGGGACTTGTCGTTGTAACATTATAACATGGTTATAATATTGTTGAAAGAATCAACATAGGAGATACTGATATTATCATATGCAATATAGATTGCAACATTGGAGAACTACTCGATACACATTGGAGATGCGAATACAACATAGTACATCAACCATTACTGATGTACTATAACAAACATCACAACATTAGCTTAAGCTAAACATTTGAGAACACTGCACGACTGGAGGTTTGGAATACAACAACACGAGGTTACGGGTGGTGATCGACTAAGACACACTAAGCGAGTTTCCCCACAAATAGCGCGACAGTCGACGCCTCCGCCCAACCTCCGGTCACACATGCCATGTTTCGCAGACCCCTTTGCGTGAGATTGGTGATGGGAATGCAGGAGATTTCATAAAAATGCAGGAGATTTTCCTTGCTGAAACTTTAGACTTGAAGTATTGAAGTTTATATGCAGTTTTCACTTATCTTACTTTGATGACAATACCATGCTGGCTTCATGTAGCAATATAAATTAAAAATTGTGATCATTTTCATAATGTACACAAAAAATGTCAGGTTCAGTTTGTCCATAAAATACGTGAGATTTGATAAATTGGCCTCTGATCATGCAGGAGTAGAGTCTCAAATGCGTGAGACTCACGAATGATGCAGGAGATCGGGCATGTTTGGAACATTTCAAGATTTCTGTTCGGTATTTGTTTTCTGTTCGTGAAAACTGTGTCTCTGTAATTTAGTACAGAGTTCTACTGTAAATGCAATATGTGTGATTATATACAATGAAGAAGTCTTGAAGTATAAAAAGAACAACTTTTCATATAATATTAGTTATAAACAACCATTTTATTAAATATACTAGTAGATATATGCGCTAAAATCTGTATCTTTTATTTCTGTTTTGCGTGTTCTTCTGTTCGTGTTCGAGCGTTAGTTTCTGTGGTGATCGGTTAAACTAAAAAATTGAATAAATACAATGTCTGATAATCAAATGCCATCAATAATGATAATATAATAAAGAGATTTCTTAATAAACCACCATTTTATTTAATATCTTTGCTTAAAATATTTTTTTTTTTCGTTTCTGTTCGGTATTTGATTTCTGTTTGGTATTAATAGCTATACATGTACTGTGGTATTGGCGCACATCGCATGATGGCAATTAAAGTTAGCCCATTCTTGCTGTCTCCTAGTAGTGCACTTAAAGTTTAAACCTTGTTCAATCCATGTGCTCAAGGGTGTCAAGTTTAGTTTTAACAGTACTGTAGTGGCTGCTTTTAAATTTCTGACTGTCTAGGAAGTGATTTTTTTTCCTCTTTGGGAAAGGGTCTGTTCAGATTTGGAATTTTCGTGTCGTGACAACTTGAAATTGGGTATTTCCATGAAGCAGAAAGGCCAAATAAAACAGAAAAAAGATTACATGTGACTGACATGTGAATGTTTACTGGTTTCTTTGAACTTTTATGCTTGACCTCTTGTCAAAAATGATCATAAATTTATCATTTTATGTCTGATTTTGAATTTTTTTTTAATTGTTTATTGGGAATTTCTCCATTCAAATTTGGGAAAATTATAGCCTATTTGCAATTGGGAAAGGGTCCGTTTTCCGGACTCTAATAAAGAAGGAAAAAATCACTGCTGGGAATGAGCTACAGTGTTTTAAACTGTGTGTTTTGGATTGGTTTGACTAGTTGTCACTGTATTAACAGAATGTGATGGTTGCAAATGTTCAACATCTTGAAAATTCAAACTTGTTCTAGAAAGCCTGTGTATGCAGTTCGTAAACAGACTGTAAATAGTAGCTACAACTTCCTTACCGTTTAAATGCAGAGTAAGCCCATTTGGCAATATTTTTCAGAATATTTTACTGGGAACAAGTTTGATATGATTGGGGTATAAGGCAGCCACCCCCACCCAGCTGAGGGACACGTTTGAGGGGTCATGGGTTCAAGTCCGACTTAAATTCGAAATTCTTTACCCAGAATTTTCTTTAATGACGGCAGCTCTGTTTTACAGCCAACAGTTGTTGCATTGAGCCTCAAATGTAGGAAATGGTAGAAGCATAGTGAAGTGCGATACTTGATGGACACCTTAATTTAGTTTGTTCTTGATCAGAGTTGAGTGGAGTAGTAGGACTGTTCATGTGACCTTAGTTAGCTCAGTCGAGTGTAGTAGAATAGTGTTTAGGTGTTTGAGTCCCACATGAGGCATAATATTATCATACTTTTCTGTTTGCCAGTGTAAGAAGATGCCTGCTGATGTGCCGGTGGAATGTTCTGGTAAACAACCAACATCACTTCTACAACAATGTACAGATCTTGTAGCTGGCCACCTTGATCTTGTGGAATCATTTTATGGTCTACCTTCACTGATTGGTGAGAAGATATTCCTGGTTGGTTGTATGACAGACAGATTCTGCTCTGATGTTCAATATTCTACATTAGCTGTCAATCTGTTTGCTGCAGCATATGGTGAGGAGTTTCTATCAAAGCTCAATGTTAGTGGTAAGTATAAATTGTACTGGGCTCGACACTAACACTGGTCTGAAGCAACTCTTGCTGGTGGTCCCATTGACCATAGACCTTTTCTAAGAACATATTTTTTAAACAGGATCTAATCGCTTTTTAAAGAGAGCATGTAAACTTATAATGGTAATTGTTGAATAAATCTCTTTTTAACTATTTAAACAAAGTATGTTATAAGAATATAGTTGCTCTGTATGATGAAAGTTATTTTTCAATTGCTCAAAAGTCAGTAGGACCACCTGGATTTCTGCCAGACCAGCAATGTTGCACAAGCTGCTGGTCCTTCTGGCCACTTAAATAACTTGGTGTCAAGCCTTGATTGTATTGATATTTTAGTTAGTTTTATTACATTTAAATACACAAAAAAAACTTATAATTGAGAAACCTGAAAGCTTATCAGTCAAAGAGTTGAGCATGACCATTTTGTATGATACAGGTCGAGCTACAGAGTGCAATGGTTTCATTCAGATTTCATGAGTCAGTATTGTCAGACTATATCACTCTGTTATTGGACTGGACTGCATTTTTGTGAAAACTTTTTGGATAAAATTTAGGAGTGTTGATGTAACCATGTGATGGAAGGGCAACAGCCTATGCATTTAATGGTAGCTAGCAGGATGTTGAAATATAATGAAAAATCAGACAGGGAAGGCAGTAGTCAACTGAAACAGCTGAGCACAGAAAACAGAAATAACACTTACCACAATCACTTGGCACAATGCCCAACACACAGCTGAACAGTATATTGAAACTATATATTTTAAATACACTGGAAGTCCTAGTTTAAGCTGAAAGTTCGAAAGAAATCTATGACCATTATTTGGAAGCTTATGGGAGTGGTTGTCATGGGGGGGACGTGATTTATGGTAGCCATTGACGTATCTGTTCTCAACAGCATAAAGAAATAAATTTCAACCTAATAGACTAGTAACATGCTACTTTTCTCCCTCAAAGAATAGGAATAAAATAATGTTGTTTGACTAAAACAAATCATTATAATATTATTAATTCTGCATTTGTATTTTCAGGTGAACATTTGGGTTTGAACTATTGTTTAGAGCAACTGTTACTCTTCACCACCCTTACAGAGTTAGATGTGTCCGATTGTGGTCTGGGAGATAATCATGAAATCATTTCTCATTTTGAATTCTTGCCAAAGTTAGTTCCGTTTATCCAGTGATTTTTAGCTTGACTTTTGGGAGAAAAAATGTTGAGCTATTGTTGTGAGGGGATCGTGTGCGTCTGCGTGTGCGTTGGTTAAGTTTATTGTCAGAGTCATTTTCTCAAAGACCGTCATTATCAATATATATATAAGCATGTACCAGATCCTGAACAGTACAGCTACGGGAATTTATACAAATTAATATGTTACTTCCGTTGCGGATAAACCTGTCAGCTTCCCAACCTTGTATTCTCTTCATACCCGGTCGATCTTTGACTAGAGCAAGTCAATAATTAAGGCGAGTTGAAACCAAATGCCTATGGTCCAAACTGACAAGGCTGGTAACCATGTGACCTATATTTATGAATCATCTGCCCTTGTTTCTCTTAGAATTTTCACTCACAGATGAGCAAGGGTACTATCGAGTTCAAGAAAGTAGAGCAACCAGCAATCATAGGCAGTGCTCTTGTTGAAGTGTGATGTGACTGATATTTGTAGTAGTATTTGTGTTGACCTTTTTGTCCAGGAAAGTGCAAGCACTTATTTCCGATGGGGTCCTTTGGTTCTTTTGTGCTTGCCTGTTTCTGTTGAGTGTTGCCTTCCTTGTTATTATCTTGTTGCTGAAGGTAGAGCCAGTAGAAGAGAAAGTCTGTATGATAGAAGCAATCTAGATGCACATGATTCCCTTGCTCTTAGCAAATGGACTATTTAACATGCCTTGTGTCTAGTACTGATACAAGAGAGACTACCTGTGGACTTCGAATCAACTGTTCTCTAGTTGAATGGGAAACATCAAATATTACGAAAAGCAGAAACTCATTTTATTCATTTTTGTTATACATGAGTTTTCCTGTCTAGGGACTTAACATAAGTGTGTATAAAACCATATGGCATAATGTACAAACCATTTTTGGTACAAACCTGTATATAGTACTTAGTACATGTATTTATTATTCAGACTTGTGGTTGTTTCGTTGAGAGATAATGTATTATCTAATGTTGGTATACAGAAGATGACCACCCCATACAGAATGTTCTCCAGAGGTCCCGCTGGTTTGAAACTCATTGATTTAACAGGTAACTATCAGACATTTAGTATGTGTCTAAAACGTGTCCAGTGTTGATTAATAATTGCTTGGTAAATATCAGATTTCCAGAATATTGTATATAAGGGTCCAAGGTTTGATATTGGCGAGATGGGAAAAACATTCAACGCTAATCAGATACAATCAAAATTTGACCTAACTTTGAGTTGAACAATACAATTAAAGTGCAAATTAATTAATCGGGACCACACAATAATTCAAGATAACGGAAACTTCAAGCCGAATTTGAGCAGAAACTTCGAGATAGGTCACAAGGTTTCATATAGACAAAAAAGGAGAAAATCAGGACTTGAAAAAAACTTTGACATAACGGAAAATTTAATATAAGTGAGTTTGAGATAACGAGAGTAGTCTGTTGAACTATTGTACACTGAATTGAAATATTTTATTTGGTTAATGATATTGTCCAGTTCACATACAATATTTATGGTGGAGTATAAATGAATTGAAATGTTACTTCAGGAAATGCCGACATATCTCGAGAATATTTGACTACTAGTGCTACATGTATAATATATCAGTTTATGTAAAATTACTTCAGGACATGCTGACATATCTCGAGAATATTTGACTACTAGTGCTACATGTATAATATATCAGTTTATGTATTGTTACTTCAGGAAATGCCGACATATCTCGAGAATATTTGACTACTAGTGCTACATGTATAATATATCAGTTAATGTATTGTTACTTCAGGAAATGCCGACATATCTCGAGAATGTTTGACTAGTGCTACATGTATAATATATCAGTTTATGTATTGTTACTTCAGGAAATGCCGACATATCTCGAGAATGTTTGACTAGTGCTACATGTATAATATATCAGTTTATGTATTGTTACTTCAGGAAATGCCGACATATCTCGAGAATATTTGACTACTAGTGCTACATGTATAATATATCACTTTATGTATTGTTACTTCAGGAAATGCGGCAATATCTCGAGAATGTTTGAAGTATTTGACTAAATTCCAACATCTTCTTACTGTCATGTTTTCTGAAACCAATGGTAACATAAAGGTATCTAGTTCTTTAAAGTCACATTATCTCTCCCAAAACATTTATCCCCGATTATCTAGTAAATAGACTAAATACAAAGACTTACTAGGATGTTTTTCACAAATGACCTATAATTGAAAACAATCTGTCGAAATAGAATGTCAGAAATCACATTTAGTAAATGTATGGTGACAAAATACTAATTTTGCAAGATTTATTCCCCTTAGACATTTATTGTTTACAATTCGTTATTTTGTTTACAATTATTTCGTTTTCTTCCATCTTATGGTGTTTTCCACCTTTGGGACTCAAATAAAATGCTCATAATGCATCATTTTGCAGATAGGTTGCCAAGTTATTGCTTTTTGAAAATAGCTTTTAAGGCATAATGGGTCTTATCTGATACTGTCTAATCCTTAACTTTCACGGGAAATAGATTTCAAGGATTTTGGTAATTTGGTAGTTTCTTAAATTTGTGGATTTAAAATATTGAAAGAAAAATCTCTTGTTAGGTATTTTGTGATTATTTATTCGAGGGACTTAATTTCGGGATCTAGGTCATCCACGAAATCAACGCAAATTAATACTACACAAATATTAATTTTACAATTAACATTCAAATGTTTGTAAAGATTGCCCATGGAACAGCAAAAAGTCATCTCTCTTAATCCTAAGGTTAAAGCTGTAGTCCGATTGTTTGTGTGCTAGATTTGTACCTGATGATACAGGTTTGATACCTATTGTGGCAAGTCTTTTCCTTCCACATAATTTTGACAATAATAAATTATCCAATCTGTATGCTTGGGGACATTTGAAGTAAATGGCTAAAAGAAGCGAGCTTATAAATATGTATAGTTTTCAACTCAATCCTTGAGTTTAGTAAATGGATGTTTATTACATGTTTATGAAAATAAATACTGGTTAAACCAAATGGCTATAGTGCTAACACGTAGAGTAACAGTAAGGTAGTGATATCACTAATACTTATTGATCATGTTCTAGTCACAAACACATGGATGTTGGAGATTGTCTGACCATGGTTATCAAAGAACTGCTATATCAACAGTGGGCTGGGCCAAGGTATTGATTGACAGATGGATGAATGAAGCTAAATTCAAGTCTAGATCTCGACCAGACCGACCCAAATCTACCACAGGATTATTCTGTAAGACCAATAATAATTGTATCTCTATGACAACTTTGTTGTGGTGTAGTTTCGTTCTATTCCCAGACTGCATGTAGTGGTACTTCACATTTCCTGACCGCATGTAGCATTGCAGTGATACTTTGCATTACATTTGCTGATTGGGCAAGTTTATGTTCTATCATGAGATGTGGCTTATAAGGTCATATATCATCTACCTTTGATTCTTGTGAGGACCTTGCCTGTTACTTGCAACCAACTGGACTAATTAGTACATATTGAGATATCCTCTTTTCCTGTGGTTTCAGCCACTTAAGAATCAACATCCTATGTTTGCCAAAATATGTTTTTGTAAGCTTGAAAAATGTTTAGAGTGTTATAGTTAGTCTTTTATCTACGCAAATTGACCAAATTATTTGGTCTGGGTAGTCTATTTGTAAAATTATAGCTATTTAACTGACCGGAGGTAGGTTTGTCTTAATTTTATAGTGTTTCCTATGGTTTCGGCCACTCTATTTGAACCTCCAAAAAAAACCTCTAAAAAGTCACATTTTTTCCTCTTTTTGTTACAAAATCTCTTAAAACAGCTTAATTTCATAAAAATTGATTCTTGAACAATATTGGGAAGTGTATCCTATTTTTTTCATGCAATCCACCTACTGGATTAAAAATTTCCACTCTTAGGGCTATATTTTTCAAAATAAGGGGGTGGCTGAAACCATAGGAAAGGATGAAACCATAGGAAAGAAGGATAATTATAAATATAAAAAGCCATTATTGGCGTAAATACTTGTGTTCTTGGCTTACTATAACATGTATGTATTCAACTTGTTCGATCTTTGCTTTCACAATGAGATATGATTTGTATATATATAACTAAGTTGTAAAAGATTAAATTTAAGAGTTTGTTTCATTTTAATTTCATCAAGAAAAACAAGTAAACATGTGCATTTATAAATTATAATATCTCATTTTTTTATTTAATTATACCTCATGTGTCAGACCTCTAAATGTATTATTGAAAGATGTTACCTAAGTATTGTATAATAATGGTCCCACATTCTTTAACACAGTGGTCTCCCTTTAGTAAGTATAAAGGCAATTAGCAATCTATCTCACACATTGCAGCAGTGTATATATATTATATTGGTTGTTCTTATTTAAGATTTAAAGTCACTTATCTCAAATTCCTATCTATTATCATGCACTGTAAACAAATATATTTTGAACTTGCCCAACTGTATCAGTTTTATTATTTCCCTAACCTCAGTTGGTGTTCACTTCATCCCATGTATGGAGACATTATAAGGTATTTATCACATGACATTACTGTTGTTTATTTCTTTTACAGCTATCAGAAAGCATCATGATATGGACATGCTTGAAGCGTATGTATGTCAAACAGGAAATGAATTCAGAAATATTTGTCACA
The DNA here is from genome assembly GCA_947247005.1 of Spisula solida. Lineage (NCBI taxonomy): Eukaryota > Metazoa > Mollusca > Bivalvia > Venerida > Mactridae > Spisula > Spisula solida. Next base: position 3,886,000 of record OX365948.1, on the reverse strand, counting down.
ATTTTGTTGCTGAAAGGATTAATATACCCTCTGATACTAGACATCGTCCTGGTAGATCTACTAAACTTCCAGTGAGCTATGATGTCATGGATGGTGTTGATGAAATCCAGGATTTATACAAGACGACCAGTAAGCAGCAGTCAGGAAATATACCGTCGCATTCTGACCACTTATTCAAAGGACTTGACTCTAGTACTAATTCTACGCAGAATAGAATATCATTTAAGACTTCATCTTGTGATCGACAGAAACAAATATCTAGTTCAGTTAGAAATAAAATGTCTCATTCAAGCCAGAGTATACGATCGCAACATTCAAGTACACAGTACACTCAGGCTTCAACAATGAATCCGTTCATATTTGGAATAAAATGTACGAGTCAAAGTGCTTGTAAATTATCTAGTCAGATATTAAGTGCATGTGGTAATGCTTCTGTGTATCATATGAATGAGAATTCTAAGGAAAATTCATGTGTTGAATCCATGAAGTCCATCAGTAATGTTAATTCCATTAAACAACAAAACAGGAAGCGAAAGAAAATTGTGTTGATCAAAAATAATTCTTCAATGTTTGGAGACTCAATTGTTGACGTGGATGGACCTCAGGAGGCACAGAAAACTGATATATCTTCTAAAGATGACATTGATCGATCTGAACCAGCTGTAAAGAAGAAATGCTTAAAGCCTTCTATCTTCGACTCCTTGAATGAATATAATATGTGAAGAATGGAGCTTTGACATTAACTATATATAAACCAATCATGGTATAATATCACACTGAATCTGTGAAGTTTTCAAGATTGATATGCTTTATTACTGATATTGATTGCTCAAACAAATTAACATGGCCCCGGTCTCCTGAAGCATCTGAAGTAGAAATCGCAACTCAAATTGAGATTTTGCTAAATTCAGAGTCAGAATTAGAGATATATATGGAGCTTCAGCTCTTGAAAATTTATTGTAATCAACTGATTAATAGTAATGTAACATTTCTGTTTAGTGATATTGATTTAGAGTCCAATCACCTATGGAAATTAACATAAAGACACATGCCAATATTTGAGATGAGATCGTGCTCTGATTGAGATGCTTAGGGAGATTGGGGTCTAGGCAGATATGCACAAAGCACCTTAGTGGAAAACCTGAAAATGTTGACTTCTAACATGGCACATGTTTCTCACATATATGGATTATTAACTTAGTGATTATTGTAGTCGTTTATAAACTTGATTAAACATTGATTTTCCTGTTTATTTCAGTTTACTTCTAAGATGATTAATTTTGTGAATACCAGATTTCTTGTCTATATGTATTTTCAGCCTTTATTTTTCGTTAATAATATGATGAAGCAATCTCTGTGGTGGCAAAATGTCAATTGATCAAATTGTTTCATAAACTGGTTACATAATTTTGTCGTGACGGGATCGTGTGCGTCTGGGTGGACGTTGCTTAAGTTAGACTATCAAAGGTATCCACTTGAAAAATCAACATAGTTATTCACCATCACAGGGGAGTCCATTCTGACAAGGCTGATAAATCTGTGACCTATACTTATGGAGTTATCTGCCATTGTTTCGACTTAGTACATAAAATTAGTGGCAAATTTTACACATGAACTGAATCTTCTCAAAACACTATCAAAGCTTTCAACTTGAAAGACAATACACTTGTGGAATGTGATGACCTCCATCTACTGACAAGAGGAAACAACTCTATCCAGCATTTTATAAGTTATTCCCCTTTTCTGACTTAAATCTTTACACAAAAATGTTAATTACTCAAAGTCTATCAAAAGTATCCCCTTGAAACGCAACATAGTTATTCACCATCACAAGAGTATTTCATACAGACAAGGCTGGTAACACTGTGACCTTTATGTATGAGTTTTCTGCCCTTGTTACTCTTAGAATTTTGACTTCCATATGAGCATGGTTACTATCAAGTAAGAAAGTCGAGCGTCAAGCACTCGTAGAGGTTGCTCTTGTTTTAGGCTCCCACTAACTTATTTAGGGAGCATAGATTTTTCCTTGTCCATCTGCCAGTCTGTTTGCCCTTACCAAAGTGTTGTGTAGTCCGTAACTTGAAAGTTATTGTGCTACAGCCATCAGACTTCATATGAATGTTAGTCAGCATCTGTTGTTGAGCACCTTTATATTTTATTTGGATCCAAGCAGTATTAGCAGAGTTATTGCCCTTGAAATTATGAAATTTTGCTTTAACAGTTGTTAAACTTCAATAGTCACTATGCACATTAGAGTTATGCCCTTGATATAGCTAAGTGCCAAGTTGGGGCATCTGTGTCCTGTGACCATATTTTTTGTGTACTTATATATCCAAGACATCTATGATATTCTGACTCTTAGGGTGTTGTTTTTATGAAATATTTCGGGTCAATCAAGGGTATTTTAAAACCTCAGTATATACACGTATGTGTATTGTGCATCTGTACGAAGAACAACACATTTTGCCATATATGTTTTATGTATTTATTGTATAAGTAACAAAAGTGAATAAAAATAAACACAAAAAGTGCTATGGATTAATCTACTTGCAGTTACGTTTGTAATAAACCTGTAAAATGATAAAAAACTATTCTATTATTTTCTGCTCTGGTTCTTCAGACAAACAGATTATTTCATCATTTTTACAAAGTGATACTTTGAAAAATTAATCAATTTGTCTATAAAGATCTTACTCCATACAGACTTTGGTAAATAAGGGTTTCATGGTAACTTGTTGGTCAATTTCCATTAAAGTAAGCCTCTTTTTACTAATAAACATTGATATGGGCTCGTACAAAATATTTAGAATACATTGTTCACATGTGAAGAAAACGAGTATATTCAAGCATGTAAGTACATGTAAACAGTTTACAAGCTAGGCAAACTTGACTACATTGATCAGTGCTTCAACCGTGCAACTAAAACTGCTCTTATACTTTCATAGTACACATATACATATAAAGTTAATGTCACTCACTATGATTCGTACATGGTTGTAATAAGTAATAAGCAGAAATAATTTAATTTGTTTAGAGTAAATCGTTGTGTACGTTAAATGTTTTATTCATCTTTGTGAACAAATCGTCCTTGGATCAAAGATAAGAGTAAACTTTTATAGTAGCCGCTACATTCACCCTTGACATCGTCAAACAGTGGGGTCTCGTACATCTTCTCATACTCCTCGGCAACCCATCGTAAGTCCGTCTGCAAATATATTCATATAGCTCAGTCAAAATAATTAATCTCATATAGCTCAGTTGAAACAATCTAATATAGCTCAGTCAAAATTATGAATCATATTGTGAAAAATGCTAACGATAATTCAGTTAATATTCCACTTAGTCTAATAAGACTATATCGGTCATTTGGAAATGGTGTGGATATAGTTATACGAATAAACCAGTCTTAAATTTTGGAACAAAATATTTTGCTGTTTAGACCAACAAGCTTCTAGGACCATATTTTCATTTTGTGTAATTATGAAAATCATTTGTTTACATCTATAAAATACCTCAGATCTGGATACGATAAGTCGAATGAGCTCGCTGTCGTCGGTACCCCACCCTCTCATTGCCTTGTTGAGTCTCTCAGCAAAATAGCGATGTTTGTTTTTGGTCAACTTAACTACAAAACAAAAGTAACCATGTTACACAGTTATACATGTATTGATGGTCACCTTAATTAGGCAACTACCTGCATTCAGTAGTCACATATGTGTAGCAATGTGTTAAACACCCACCTGCAAACAAGGACCAATATGACAAAATCTGCATTTATAACGGACAGGTTTGGCTGAATACATGGATTGACTGCTGAAGAGGTACCTTAGGTCATGTTGGTTATCAAATAAAGTCTGCTTAATAAGAGTTTTATCTTCAAAATGTTTTAAGTTTTGTAACATTTTGTCTCCTAGCTGTCACTTTGTCCGTTCACTATTTCTAGTGAGGTTAGTTACAATTACGACTTAAAAATGAAACTAGGCTTGGATATTCTTGAATATTGGTAAGTTATATGATGATTTGAGGTCAAGTTCAAATATGGGTCATATTCCATTAAAAACTAGATCAGATGGTCAAATCATAAAAACCATTGCATATGCCTAACTGCCTTTTTCTCTGGACCTTCTTTGTTCTTAATCAAAATGTTGGTTGCGATGAAATCTAGGTAAAGTTCAAACGTTTGAATATCATGTGTGAAAATGTACTCAGGTGAGCGATACAGACCAGGCCATGTTTGCCCTTTTTGTAATGTTACGGTTGCTGAATGCATTAAGAGAGCTAATTGGATTAATATGTACAATTTGTAAACCTTGTAGATTGTCATTAGAGTAGAATGACAGAATATAAGTCCAACAAATCAACCTTGATGGTGAGCTAGCTTTCCACTCACTGGATTTGTTGGTGTCTGACCATCAGGCACATAACAGTAATTTTTTGGCATCAATTTTTAGGAAGGACAATATATGACATTGGTGAGCTTATTTACCGATGGATTGGTATCCCGTTTTTAGATCAGAACTCATTTCACTGTCAATGTCATCTTCCAATGTGGTTTCTCTCATTGCTTCATACTTTCTGATCACTGCTCGGAGTTGTTGTGGGCTCCTCATGCAGAGAATAGCATTAAAATCACTCTCATCAGTACCAAATTGTTCTACACCGGCCTAGAATAAGGTAAATGTCAGCATAAAATTGCATTAAAATCACTCTCATCAGTACCAAATTGTTCTACACCGGCCTAGAATAAGGTAAATGTCAGCATAAAATTGCATTAAAATCACTCTCATTAGTACCAAATGCTTCTACACTGGCCTAGAATGAGGTATATGTCAGCATAAAATAGCATTAAAATCACTCATTAGTACCAAATGCTTCTACAGAGGCCTAGAACAATGGTATAATTATGTCAGCATAAAACAGGAATTAAAATCACTTTCATTAGTACCAAATGCTTCTACACCGGCCTAGAATAAGGTTTATGTCAGCATAAAATAGCATTAAAATCACTTTCATCAGTACTGAATGCTTCTACACTGGCCTAGAACACTGGTATAATTATGTCAGCATAAAACAGGAATTAAAATCACTTTCATTAGTACCAAATGCTTCTACACCGGCCTAGAATAAGGTTTATGTCAGCATAAAATAGCATTAAAATCACTTTCATCAGTACTGAATGCTTCTACACTGGCCTAGAACACTGGTATAATTATGTCAGCATAAAACAGGAATTAAAATCACTTTCATTAGTACCAAATGCTTCTACACCGGCCTAGAATAAGGTTTATGTCAGCATAAAATAGCATTACAATCACTTTCATCAGTACTGAATGCTTCTACACCCGCCTTAAATAAGATATGTGTACATGTATTCATATTTAATGCTAACTAATGAGATATGGAGTGCTTTCAGTGAAATAAAATCTATATCAGTCACTGGTTATCACTCACATTGTGACTAATGTAAGCTCAGCTCCCCCACAGGGACTACTTTAATTTTACCAAAACACTAAACGTTTTTATTACTCAGTGTAAACATGTCATGTGGGGGTTCAATTTCTTAGTTAGACCATTTCCTACAAGTTGGTACATGTATATGATTTAATGCAAAATATTCACATATTCACCATAATCCAAGATGGCGGATTTTGAATTGAAAAATATGAATGGGATAACATATTCATACATAGTTTAACCACAGTGGTAATTTGGCATATATGGTACCATTTTTGACACCAGACAAGCATAAAATAAATAAAATATTTGTTTGTTTTGATTGAATATGGTGAATATCTCATCTTGTAGTGATAAAATTTTAATATTTTCACTAGCGCTACACGCTCATGAAATTATTTAATTTTATCACTACACAATGAGATATTAGCCATATTTAATCAAAACAAACAAATATCCTCTATTTATTCTTTTCTAGGTTAATAACAGCGACCTTGAGAGTTTCCAGGAAGGTCATTCAGTCAGGTTTTACTGTACATCATTTATATTGTATAATATTGTGTGATTACATCAATGAGTTTCTGGGCCTCCTCTGTAGCTTCATCATCATCAGAATCACAGTCCTGACGAGCTCCCGTTGCTAGGGAGTACAACATTCTTCCCAGGGGACCACTGGTATCACCTTGTAAGTCTCCAATCAAGTCCGCGCCATCAAATACTGAAATAGTCAAAATAAGAAGTCAATATAAAAATGTTATCATAATAGTATACATGCATACTGAAAATATCAAAGTCAATATCATCATTATATTCATGTGTCATAAAAATGTCATACAAACTACTAGTAAACATCATTCTATTTCAATTGAAAATGTCACACAGATCTGAAAGTTATTTTGTTAAAAAATACTGTTTTTCAGAAGAAAAAAAATTGATACGATGTGACCTAATCAATACAAAGTTTAGGTCGGGGACAGTATTCAGTATTGATTGGAGAATAAGGATAGCCAATCATATCACCTGTTATTGACCAAGAGTGTGGTGTAATCTGATTGGTTGTCATTATCCTTAAGTAAAGTAAGATCAATATGAATACCACCCCCTGGTCTATTTCAGGGTAGATAAAAAGCTCAGTAACAAACAACTTATGTGCTTACATCTGGAGTAAGCTTCCTTGATATCTGCGATCTCCTCATTGTTTCTGCTACACAGTATACCAACCAGGGTGTCCTCATCTGTACCAGCTCCCTACAACAACATACATCACATCTCATTTATATTGTGCAAACATTATTTAAACATTATATTGCGCTTCACAATTACATGGCACACTAGGATTCTAGAGCTTGGTTTAGTCATAAAACACTGATATGACTGTAACACACATGGTCCATGAAACCAACTATAAAAATGTGTTTTCAATTTTGATCTGAACATGGTAAAAACTCAAAGTCAGAAAAGGAGAATAACTCTCATAAAATGCTGGATATATTTTTTTCCTCTTGTCAGTAGATGTAGGTCATCACATTCCACAAGAGTATTGACTTTGAAGATGAAAGCTTTGCTAGTATTTGTACCTAAATAAAGACAGTAAGTAATCTGAGTGCACCAATAAAACAGAATCTTAGAATACAGTACCAAATGATTGAGATCCCTGTGTTATATAAACTTACACAGATAGCATCGTGCAACATCTTAGCATCATACTCTCTAGGTTTCATCAACAATGCACAAACACTTTCCTCCAAGTCACCAGTCAGTTCACTTACAATATCATCAACCAAGGGCTGAAAACATACAAACAACAACTGTACATACATGCATTTTATAAAGGTTAATACATTTGCTATGAATACCACAGGTATTTGTATCATTGAAAATGAATAAAAAATGGAAAAAATAATATATCTAATAAATGAATGTACAATGTGTATATCAAATTCCGTAAAAAAGGTCTTCTTGAATGATAAATTTCGCTGTAGTGAATATAATGTACATCAACCAAGTTACAAACTGCCATTGTTCAAATTACGTTGCAAATGTATAAACGATTGGTTGTTAATTAATACATTGAGAAGTTAACTATCACTATAACTACATTGAAAAGGGTTAAAAAGTCGTAAATACATTGAAAATTTAATTTCAAATGATCTTAAAAGTACATTGTAAATGCATAATTAAGATTCGTTGTAAATAAATTGAATAGTTTAAGCCATACAATCACTGTAAAACATTGGAAATGTTCAAACACTCGCTGTAAAACTACTGCAAAGGTACAGGAAAGAATCCTTGTAAAACATTGAAAAAGTACAGTCAATCGGTGTAAAACTTTGAAAAAGTACATTCAAACGTTGTAAAACATTGCAAAGGTATATAGTCAATCGTTGTAAAACACTGCAAAGGTGCAGGAAAGAATTCTTGTAAAACATTGAACAAGTACAGTCAATCGTTGTAAAACATTGTAAAGGTACAGTCAATCGTTGTAAAACACTGCAAAGGTACAGGAAATAATCGTTGTAAAACGTTGAAAAAGTACATTCAATCGTTGTAAAACATTGTAAAGGTACAGTTAAACGTTGTAAAACATTGCAAAGGTATAGTAATCGTTGTAAAATACTGCAAAGGTACAGGAAAGAATCGTTTGAAAACATTGCAAAAAGTACAGTCAATCGTTGTAAATATATTGCAGAGTATGAAACAGTTGTTTTAAAAAAGTAACAAACAATAGCTGTAAATATATTGAACAGTTACAGTCGTTGTCACACTATAAAGGTACACACTGCATTAACTAGGTAAACAATCATCGTATAAGGTAGACACTCAATTATTGTTGTGAAAGTTCAAGGTACTAACAATGGTTGCAATGAGTCAATTTCTACATGTTACATGTACATTGAAATCTTGTTATGATCCAGAAAGTTGGACATGAATAGTTGGAAGTTACAAACGGACAAATCAAGACGGTGAAGGCAACACTCAACTGAAACAGCAGAGCACAACCAAACATATAAAGAAAACGAAAACGGAACAATACAAAATAAAAAGGAGCAAACCTATAAAGACAGTAACATGTCAACCCTGCACCAAATGCGACTGAGAATCCAAATCCTGCTTTCGGATAGATTATCATACAAACGTAATATTTAACTATACAAACCTTTCCGTAAGCTTGAGCATAAGTGTCAGCCAGAACCTGTCGTTGTTCGTTGTTATGGGTAACCAGGACCTCAACGATCTCATCTTCGTTTGTACCTGTTGATTAGGTAATCATTACTAATAATATAGTGCGTATATATGTACACATATTACCTTAAAAGAGAGGTTGCGAAAGTCAACGTGTAACGTGTACGTCTACGTGCATTTCAATGTTGGGATATCTCGTCATTACAAGTATGTGTAGTTTATACCGGACGTGTGACAGACGATAATATAATGCGTTCTATGTCACAAATGTATTCACGAAGAAATCATGTTACAACTGACATGGGTTTTTACACGCGCACGTTGTGTTTCGCGAGCCAAATTTAATTACAACATATACCTATACAGGTACGGGTAACTACACGTGCAAGTAGTCGTACACGTTCGCATCGCAACCTCTCTAACATTTAACATGTACAAATCGTATAGTTTCTCGCGGGCAACACTATAAAATAATGTAATACACTTGCATATACGGGTGAGTAACTCGTATTAAGTATTATTTACTTATAATGTTGAAGTTTTAATGTAATATGTTTCATAAATGAGACTATCTGTAGTTAAATAAATTCTGATGCAGTTAGTATACACAGTATATTTCCAGAACATTTTAATAACATGAAAATACGTGTACGTAGGAAGTAAGATATGAGTAAAGTGTAATAAGTAATACAATGTCCGAGTTAAAACAAGGAGTATCACTGAATGTGACGGGTACCCCCAGATACTGCTTGACATTGACTCCAATGTGCTCTGACAATATACACAAATAGACTTGGTAACGGTAAGTAATGCTAACTTTCATTGCAATTCAACCAATGGTTACAGAGGAATAGCGTAGACAAACTTAAAAGTGTAAAAAATTCCCTTAAAAATGATCCGACCAACGATATGCACAACTAGACTTAGTACTGATCAGTCATGCAAAATTTCGTAGAAATCCAATCAATGGTTACAGATAAATTTGCACGGACCAACCAACATACCAACCGACCGACCAACCTCAAGCATGACTCCGATATAGCCCCGATATACTTTGACTCTGGGTGGAACAATCATATACATGTAGTAGCAATACGATCATCGAAATAATATATAGGAATTGAGATAATGACGCAATGAAGTACCATTTGTAAAGCCTATGTTATATCAGCCGTACGAATTTATTACTCCCGAAGATAAAATTAGAATAACGTTAAGGTCGCAGACAGAATCGCAGACATCCCGCACGTATAATTTCAATAATTCATAACCTTCCAATTACAATTCATTTAACGACTCGTGAAAGGTAGTAAATATGTATGCTTTTCTAATAAAATTAAAAAAACATAATTATGCGCACCTATTTTAGTAAATTTGGCAAAACTATACGTATTACGACTTGGTGTACTTAGGTATTTAAATCTCACAGACGCGATTGCTTAAAGGAATGAAACGTTACATGTATATATACATATGTTCACACACCATTACTTCGCCGGTATTTGGTGAAAATGTATTTAAAATTGCTATTGTTAATCATCATAAGAAAATCGTTAATCTCTGTTATATTAAACAAACTTGACCGTTATCCCCAAAAACATGAATAAAACATCTGAATTACGTGAAATAAATCAATATTTGTTAAACATAGACCACAAACACGACGTTTTTTAATACGTCCACCTCCGTTCAGATAACCTTACAATAACCCGTGATAATATGAAATGTTAAAATGAAAGAAAACCAACTGTTTCGTAAAAGTAGTTTTCTTTAAATTACAGAAGTATATGTAATTTCATAGATCCGTTGGTATATATATTTGTATTAACGATTTAGCGGAATAATTGTTGTACTTAAGATTCATGAACGTATATTAACGGGACGTGTTTTGCTTTGCTGATGTTCAAACCACGATTTTATGGCTTCTAAGTTAATACAAATAGTTTACCACATCCATCCATGGCATTTTTAAGTTTCTCGGCCATATCCTTGGCCTCATCGTCTGTGAATACGAAATCTCCAGCAATGGTTGCCTAGAAACACATGTATATAATACAAACATAAATAGCATGACTAAAATACACACATAGACCAGTTCATTACTGACGTTACCATTAACATGTTAAGTGTCAACCTGTAACCAGGTAGTATTCTCTGTGCAGTTGGTTGGCAAGTTTGCATACTAGTATTTATAAATGACCCGGTGCAAGGTAGCATGCTAGTAATTCCGACTCACCGCTTCTCAGTTCTGTCCGAATAATTGTACTGTTTTCACAAGGGTTTGACGGAACTGAAATCCCGTGTACAATCAGTGCACATAACGCTCCGACGGAACTCAGATGCCCGCTTGAGCGTTACACCGGTTTTCAGTTCCGTCAGAGCCATATGAAAACAATACCATTCTCTTACGAAACTGAGAAGCAGTGCATAAGGATAACTACTGTGCGATGTAAAAGAATGAACTGGTCTATTAGCAATATATAGCTGTGTTTGATAGTTTGTTACAGATGTACAAAAGAAGGCATATTATATATTAAGTGTTAGTGTTGCATAATAGCATTAAGCAAAGTAATGTCTCTAATAAATGAATAAATATTAATTCATTAATTATTTATTGACCTATAGATGTAGCTATTACATGTACATGTATATAGTTGTGGGTTTATATGAATCCAATAGGATGAACATTCGTTGGATTATATGTGTGTGTAAGTTATGTACCATATCATACACCCGACTGGGAGCAAGGAACTGGTATCTTAAATTACTATAGTATACATTTGTAATTATAATAAGAGACGGTCGATACGGACGTGCAAAATATGTGAACTATTTTAGAGAACTGTTTGTATGTACTATGTGGTGTGAGTGTGTTGTATATGTACATCATGCTCTCACAGCTATCATAGTCTCTGAAACAAACGAATCAGGATGAACCATATATACATGTAATTAGAAATACATTGTATTACATAGAAAGTATAGAAGTGAAGTCGATGCCAACTTGTAAGAGTAAACATATACCTGCCGTTTGACGCACGTACATAATACGTATCAAGTTTCTACAATTATGTTGTATTTAATCAATTCTGCGTCAGTCAGTCAACATGGCAACACGATGTATTTTATCTTTATGACAACAGCATCAGTACCAATAAAAACAAACACCAACACGTATCATGCGTGGGTATCACATTGGTGTATACGTTCATTCTCTTACATGCCGGAAGTGACATTAAAAATAGATTCTATATTCATTAAAAGCATTAATAAGACGCAATCTATATCTATATAATAAAGATGGTGTGCTGGTTATGTTGTTGTGTTTGGTGCGTACCACAGCCATCCATGGCAGTCTTCAACTTTTCGCTGACGTCAGCTACTTCAAAATCGAAGTTTCCCGCTACAGTACTCTATAATGTAATACAGTACCAGATATAATGTTAGATATGGTTTGTACAGAATTGTAGAAAATGGTGCTACACCAGCTTGTAGCTCCATAGTCATCATCAACAATATTACTAATTAAACTCACATATCCACTCAAATGGCATCAAAACGTATCATTTGTCATTTTCACAGGGGCCATTTCCAAGCAGAGCTAGCAATATGTAATATATTGATACACCGTTTTGAAATGACATGCGTGTTGTTTCTGTCGGGTGTTGCTTTAAGTTTGTCCTTGTGATGTGTGTTTGTCCTTGTGACGTGTGTTTCTCCTTGTGATGTGTGGTTGTCCTTGTGATGTGTGGTTGTCCTTGTGGTGTGTGGTTGTCCTTGTGATGTGTGGTTGTCCTTGTGATGTGTGGTTGTCCTTGTGATGTGTGGTTGTCCTTGTGATGTGTGGTTGCCATTGTGATGTGTGGTTGTCCTTGTGATGTGTGTTTGTCCTTGTGACGTGTGTTTGTCCTTGTGATGTGTGGTTGTCCTTGTGATGTGTGGTTGTCCTTGTGGTGTGTGGTTGTCCTTGTGATGTGTGGTTGTCCTTGTGATGTGTGGTTGTCCTTGTGATGTGTGGTTGTCCTTGCGATGTGTGGTTGTCCTTGTGGTGTGTGGTTGTCCTTGTGGTGTGTGGTTGTCCTTGTGATGTGTGGTTGTCCTTGTGATGTGTGGTTGTCCTTGTGATGTGTGGTTGCCATTGTGATGTGTGGTTGTCCTTGTGATGTGTGTTTGTCCTTGTGATGTGTGGTTGTCCTTGTGATGTGTGGTTGTCCTTGTGATGTGTGGTTGCCATTGTGATGTGTGGTTGTCCTTGTGATGTGTGGTTGTACTTGTGATGTGTGGTTGTCCTTGTGATGTGTGGTTGTCCTTGTGATGTGTGGTTGCCATTGTGATGTGTGGTTGTCCTTGTGATGTGTGGTTGTACTTGTGATGTGTGGTTGTACTTGTGATGTGTGGTTGTCCTTGTGATGTGTGGTTGTCCTTTAGATGTGTGGTTGTACTTGTGATGTGTGTTTGTACATGTGATGTGTGGTTGTACTTGTGATGTGTGGTTGTCCTTGTGATGTGTGGTTGTACTTGTGATGTGTGGTTGTCCTTGTGATGTGTGGTTGCCATTGTGATGTGTGGTTGTCCTTGTGATGTGTGGTTGTACTTGTGATGTGTGGTTGTACTTGTGATGTGTGGTTGTCCTTGTGATGTGTGGTTGTCCTTGTGGTGTGTGGTTGTCCTTGTGATGTGTGGTCGTCCTTATGATGTGTGGTCGTCCTTATGATGTGTGGTCGTCCTTGTGATGTGTGGTTTTCCGTGTAATTCGTTATTTTCTGCTGACGCTCCGATTATGTTTGACTGATTGCAGCGATAAGCTGTCCAAGTAGGGTGTCATATTTTGTAGCTGCTCGGTTTCATTCAGCTCTTGTTCATGTATATTCTAAGCTTGTCACTGTGACCTGCACTTACGGTTGTTGTTGTGCCTTTTATGTTCTTCTGTTCTATTGAATGTTGCCTTTCCTGCCCGTTTTGTTATTATCTTACGGGACTAGGTAACGTTACATATTCATATTTTGATTCATAATTGTTACAACTAAACTCTGAATTTTAATGAAACGTCTTTAGCCAACATAGATTATTATTGCGCGATAGAGCACTGTTGCTGTGTATGATTAATAATTTAATACGTAGGTGTATACAACATGTACGGCCACTCCTTCCGTAACGCAACCTCGGTCTAGATCTATATGTACAGTTTATTTTCAAGATTTAGGCCATTGGCCCATGAATCACATATATATACAAACAAGTTATAAAGCATTTCACAATATATGTACATAATACAAATGGTATTGTATTGCGCGAGATTATTTACTGGAGACCCACAAAAGCTACATGTTTTCCGTTGTATCTTGTTGTTTTAACAGTTTAAAATATCCTAACAATTTAATTACGGAAAATCACGACCGTACTAACGGAAAATAGTGGGTATCCGGTAAACAATCCCGCACCATACTACAAGTTATAATAATAAACATGCTTGATACGTTCCGGTCAGCATAATAATCAATAAGATAATAATAACATCGTATAACAAGGATAGAGACATAGAATAAATTTGGATTTTCAATAGCAGTATATGTTTGGAGAAAGGTTAATTAAAAATAGTACAATCTATCTCGTCTTTCGAAGCTTTTAAATATATAGATAGCTAATTTCTTTACCGTGAGTTGATTTGTGGACGAGATTAATTCAATAAATTTTGGGATGTTCGGTCTTTGCCAAAAATAACGTTTAATTAGGTCTTTTCTTAGATCATGAAATAAAGGACATTCTAGAATAAAGTGAAATTCGTCCTCTAAAATGTTGCATAATTGGCATTTACGTTCATACCTTGGGATTTTTTGGGGTTTATGCCATCTACCTGTCTCAATTTCTAACCTGTGAGAAGATACACGTAATCGTGATAAAGCTGTTCTAAACTTACGGATAGTTACGAAATCTAAGTATTGCTTAAAACCAAATTCTGAAAATAATATATATGAACTAGCTCTTGTCGAATTATGAAGTTGCCCATTCCATTCTTGAGTAAATACGTCATTAAGTCTTTGTTTTAGAATTGGCATAAAATGTTTTACATTGTTCACCCCTTGGTTTAACCAAACCTCATTGAACCCCAAATTTTCCAGCAGTTGTTTAACTTTATTTGTCCAATTGATTTTGTTTGGTAATAGTTCATTATCATTTAACATCATTTTGTATATTTGTTTTATATATTTTCTTTCATCATTGCATACACATGTGATTTTCAACCAAAAACGTATTATATTTACCATTCTCATTATTTTTAAAGGTGTACGACCGAGTTCACCATAAATGAAATTGTTTTGAGTAGAAAGCTTCACACCTAAAATATTTTTTAAAAAGTGTAAATGAGTGCGTTCTAAAATGTCGGCATCAGAAAACCCCCATATTTCAGAGCCATAATTCAATATAGGAAGTATCAACTTGTCAAATAAGGATATAATATGGCTTACGGATAGTGTTGGGAATTTAGTCAAATACGACTTAAGTTTAAAGATTGCTTTACAAGCTTGACCATTGAGTGTTTCAAATGTTTTTGTAAACGACCCCCCGTTGGAGAATGTTATGCCTAGATATGTGAAACAATTCACAATTTCAAGTTCATCACCATTGTAAAGGAATTTCAGATCCTGTCTTAGACGCCCACCTTTCCTAAAGACCATAATTTTAGTTTTTTTAACATTCACTGTTAATTTCCATTTGTTACAATAATCTTTTAAAGTATTCAATCCGTTCTGTAAGCTAATTTCGTCCTCAGCGAATAAAATGATGTCATCGGCGTATAACAACAAAAATATTTTCAATGTATCTAAACCGACCCCTTTAAAACCGTTAGTTTCCAGATGTTCTTCAAGGTCATTAACAAAAAGTGCAAAAATGAAAGGAGAAAGACAATCTCCTTGACGGACGCCCAAATAACACTCAAAACTATCAGGACTTAAGTTATTCCGATTTTTAACTCGCGATTTGACATTCAAATATAGCGCCCTAATTACATTCAACATTTTCCCCCTAATGCCATATCTTATTAGTTTATAAAATACATTTTCTCTAACTAGTAGATCAAAAGCTTTTGTGTAATCGATAAAACAAACAAATAATTTCTTGTTGTTGTTTAAAAGATGGTTGATTATACCGCTTAAAACAAAAATATTATCAGTGGTTCCCATGTTTTTCCGAAATCCGGCTTGCGCTTCCGTATAGACAAAATAATTTTCAGCCCATGCGGTCAACCTGTTGTTAATAATTCGAGTAAACAGCTTTCCAAAAGTACTTAAAAGTGTGATTCCCCGATAATTTTCTGGTAGATCTCTATCCCCCTTTTTAAAGATTGGTACAATATAACCTTCTGTCCATTGTGATGGGAAACACCCACTGTCAAAAATCTTATTAAATAATGGTACAATATAAACTGATAAATCGTTAATGCCGTATTTAAAGAATTCGTTTATAACAAAGTCTGACCCCCCTGACCTTCCTATGTTCAATTCGGCGCACGCTTTTTCAATTTCTGCTTGATTAATTTCAACGTCAAGTTCGGAAAACATAATTTGTAGCTCACCATTCAAATACCTGTCATTAAAATATAACACGTCGTCATCAGGTTGAAAAAACACCGAATTCGGATCGTTAATAGATTTAAAATATGCAGTGAACTGTGACGTGGTAACATTCGTGTTACTCGGACAACAAACACCTTTTAACATTTTCCAGTATATTTTTGCGTTTTTAAATCTCATATCTTCAAGTTTTTTTGAGTTTTTCTTATTTGAGTCATATTTTTTGGACCTGATTAGAGTTTTATGTTTAGTTCTATTTTTGCACATAATTTTTCTGTTGTCATCAGATGGAAAAGCTCTAAAAGTGTTAAGACTTTTATAGAAACCTTTTCGACTTGTATTACATTCATTATCGTACCATTCCTTATTGCTTTTGCTTTTATTTTCTTCGCGATTTTGCGTTTTAATATTTCTTTTAAATAGTGGGTCACATATTTCGCTTAAACAATAATAAAATTTATCAAGATTTCCCTCTATATCTCGCGTGCCGTTGACCTGTTCTAGGTCCAACGTTAATTCGCTTAAATTATTTTGAAAATTGGGTGATTTAATATTTTGTAAAAAGTCTTGTTTTTTTTCATTATCCCATTTATAACAATGATCGATCAATATATCTTCTGGGTCATCGTGTACTACATTTTGACCTAATATATACTCACTACTACACGTGATATCGAAAGAAATTACACAATGGTCTGATACAATATTTGGATCTCTGACAGAAAAATGTTTAAAATATTTCATAAAATACGGTTGACATAGTACATAATCTACGACGCTCGATCCAGCGTGCTTTACACATGTAAATTTCCCAACAGAGGCATCTTCACACAATCTACCATTTCCTACTCTCAAGCCGCTACGTTTACAAAAATTCAACAACAATTTACCATTTTCGTTACAAATTTTGTCCTGGCTATTACGTAATAAATAATCATCGACAGTATAGTCATCTGGCATCATATCTAAGTTATGTAAATATTCGTCTTCAACAAAATCGTTCTTCAAACCAATTCTAGAATTAAGGTCTCCAAGTACAATATATTCACCTGAATGGTTATTTTCCATATTAAAATCGATAATATCATCTAATACACAGTCATAAATATTGTTTTCTATAAATACTTCCCGACTACTACCTTGGGGTACATTATAACATAAACACATGTATAAATCTCCAACCCGGTCAATCAACTGGCCGTTGATTTTAATCCATATCATGTGATCTCCATCTGTTTTGACTAGAGACACATGTTGATTTAAATTGTTCGATACATAAATGATTAAACCACCACTATCACGTTTTGCATTCTTATGAGTCAAAGATCTATGTAATATATAATATGTAAAACCGTCAACATCATAACTGTAAGTAGAGTTAGACCAAGTTTCTGTAAAAAGAAGAATGTCATGCCTATTAAACAAGTCAGTAAATTCTGGAGTATTCAACTTATTATAACTATGACCGACCAATCCTTGCACGTTCAATAAACAAAATTTAATGTCACTTTTCTCCACGTAATCCTATTCACTATGGGCCCTTGTTCGTGAGTCACTGTTCGCTCCGTTGGAATTCTGGTTTTTCCCGTGTTTATTTATAGGCGGGGATCTACCGCGATTTGGTACACTAGTGTCACGTCTATTTTTAGCACGGGTATTTCCACTGTCGCTCGAGTCAGAATTGTCCTGTTTCGATTTAGCGTTTTTTGATCTCGATCGATTTTTGGAACCTTGTTTCCTATGACGTTGTTTCGGAGGGGATGATTTGGATGTTTTACCGCCAGAAACGTTCGAGTTTTGTTGATTATCGGTTACGTGTGTTTGGTCACTTTCGATGTTGGTTGTAGAGGGGGCGTGGTTATCTTGGGGTGTATCGACCACGCGTGGGGAGTCGACGCACGTAGAGTTTGAGTATTGTGAGTGGTTTATTACCATGTCTGAGTCCGACTCTGTTTGCTGATGGTATTCCATTTGTACATGATTTATAGTACACGGTTCTATATCGAAGCCGTCTAGTCGGCTTTCACTGAGCATATCAAACCATTCCGGGAATCTGTCATCAATGAGTTTTTTTTCTATGTACAGTTTCGCTGGATACTTTATCTGCATTTTCTGTTTGTTTATACGGGCAAGCTTGGCTGCCTCGGATTTGTACAGATCACTTCGTGCAGTGGCAATCTCTTTGGGGTAATCACGTTCTATGCCGAACGGTGTGTGCTTTAACCGGTATGCTTTACGGAGGATGTTATCTGTGTCATAATAGTCTCTAAAACGGACTATAATCGGTCGTTTGGGATTAAATTTGTTTTTATCACTCACATTTTTGAATGAACCGAGACGATGTGCACGATCTATCACTATGTTGTACGGGTCAATATTGAGTTCGTTCTTGATAAATCTCAGTATAAGATCACTGCAGTTATAACGAAACTTCTCCGAGATCCCATAAAATATCAAGTTGTTTCTACGGCTTCAAATATGTATACAAATACGTTTGTTCTTTGGAGCGAATAATATGACCCAAATGAGTGACAAATACGTATACATCTTTTCAGTTTAACGTATAATAAACTTACAGCGTGTCATTGATACGACCAGATACATCTACATTACACGTCGCGAATATGTACGTATATACATGTATATAGGATTTAATTCTATACTGTAAAATCATTAGTTTTCGAGGCAGTTGAATGTTCGTTGATCTTCAGTGTTGAACTTCACCACGAAGTCTTATCCCCACGATTAATCGACCTTTCCAAGTCAGACATGGGTTTACACTTCCATGTTCGGTAATGCACGAGTTTACAACCCCACGAAAAAGGCATTTTGATCAAAATCCACGAAGTGTAATACCAACGAAAATATGTGATTTTACAGTATTTGAATTCGTTCTATAAAGATTATAAACGAGTATGTGCAGACCTCTATGGTTTTTACCTTACCGTTCAAAGTCATTTTTTTTTCAAATTTACATATTTCAAAATATGAAGAAGGCATGAATAACTTCATGAAGTGTTCAATGTAAAAGTAGCCTATATTCATATATACATAATATGTTCATGTATGCAATAGACACTTTTAAGATGCAACTTGTCAATGAAGTACAGACATATTTCAAAACCGCAGTAATATATCGCTAGCTTAGAATTAGAAAGCCGTAAGTATAAAATCATTATTTTGAGAAAACAAGAAAAAAAGGTCTGAAAACTACTCTTTACTTATGGAAAAACAAGTTTGTTAAACTTCAGTTATGTCAACATGACCACTTCCGATTAGACTCATAAGAAGCGCCTTGAGATACCGATTTCAAATATGCAAGAGTCTTATAAGGTCGCGAGTAGTACTCTAAGCCAGCGATATGTATGTATGATTAAATTTGAATGCAACTTGGAAGACGTTGGTTGCCATTATGTATTAATTCCTGTCATGTCTTGCTGCAAAAATTGTCCCGATGGTAATTTAGTGGTTCGGTTATATAACATCGTATTTCTAACGTAAGTACTGTAACATATGCGCATGGTCACTGACAACATACGTGTATACGAGAAAATGTACACTATTTATTTGGTTAAATGTGTCATGGAGATGAGTCCCTAGTCGTCTAGACCTTACTCCATGTTTTGTATCGATATATATTTAATCATTCAGTATCTTATCAGTACGCCCTCGGCATGAAGGGTTAATTAGGATTGTGATCTCAATCGAACATATGATAACCCGGATGACCAGGGGTGGTATTCAGTATTGATCTTATTTAATTTGAGAATAAGGATAGCCAATCATAGTGCCTGTTACTGACCAAGAGTTAAATATTGTGTGATCTGATTGGTTGTCCTTATCCTTAAGTCGAGTAAGATCAATATTGAATACCACCCCAGGTTTATGTCCAATATCTAGACATAAGCAAGACGGAATGACCCGACAGGTCACGAATGTGGTGACACATGAACATCGACAAGACGGAATGACCCGACATGTCACGAATGTGGTGACACATGAACATCGACATAACGGAATGACCCGACAGGTCAAGAATGTGGTGACTTGATCATGGACCTGTCAACTTGATAATGTAACAGTTTTGTCCATACGAACATGACTCCACTATAGGTTCGTATATTGTATGTATAGGTACAAATCATCATTATACCAGGTGAGCTTGACATCATGGATGTGGATACACCGACTGTACGATGTAATGACACACCGACTGTACGATGTAATGAAATTTATTAAAAAGGTTTAAGTTAAAACACCACGACGTTCTAAACGTTGAGTTTAATTAAAACATCTTAATGTTGTTTACATAGCAAAAAACCTTCCCGAAATCCACGATTTAACATTTATTCAGCCGTCTGTTCATTGCGTGAAGGACGTGAAATTTGCCTCAGGCCATGCATGTACACATATATACGTGTATACTCTATTACTACAAACTCGTGAGTTTTTTAGCACGGAAATCGACATACCTCAGTTGTCACATAAAAATTTAACTCGTCTAATAAAAGCTACAGTATCATATTATTTATGTATTTTTCGTAAATTTACGCAAGTTGATTTCTACACGTAGTGACACGTAAGCAGGTACATGTACTATCGTGATGATATGATTCATACCTTTAAATGTACATGTAACTTATAGCTGGAATATCATACGCGTATCGTAGTTTCATACAGCAAATACTTTCAAAGTTTCTCTCGTCTCGCATTTCCACGTAAAATATACAAATATATTGTACAACTTGATACATAAACTACTTTACAACTCACCGCGTATAAACCAAATCACTGTATGACTTATTGTGATAATATACCATTTAATTTGTATGACTTATTGTGATTGAAACATCCGGTGATTTCCTGTCACTGTACAACTTATTGCAAGACTGTACAATTCAGCGTGTACTCTTTTTTGCGATAACCAGAAGTTGACTCATTTATACACTGGATTCCCCCAAAGAAGAACATCGGTATACATTGTATTTATCCCACGCCAAAATCATCCAAACTGGGTTCGAATCCATTTATATGTGCGCTAAATATTCATTTAAGTTTATTTTGCCTTTGACGATGTATTTTACTTTCGCTAAACACGTATGGAATAGATTGTCAATGTATTTGCAATTAAGTAAAACAGACTAGGTATAATAGCGACCAAACAACACTGGAAGTGACATTTACTATAGTCGATGCAACCAGCACCATCATCTGTCTCATTTAAATACGACAATAGACGCATGTAGATCAATATCAACTTTCACATCAACACGCAAAACTCGACCTATTTAGATATACATGTATATACAGCGTACATATGTACCTGTGGGGCTGTATTTTATATTAATTTGTTTTGTTTATGTAAACGCTTGTGGCTTGCTTGCTGAGCTGTCATGAAGCTTGGTGCCACGCCCTCGACGAACATGTTTTGTACATACATTTTTGAGGTGTGTCTTATTGATAATTGTAGATGAATATGGTGAAATAGAATGGTTTTGGATAACACGACTTATAGATTGGTAATAGATCTAAGTAAATGTTTTGTTATGAACATACATGTATAATATAGAGAACAGATAATGTGACGCTTGTTCATCTATATAACCGAAAGCCGAAACCATTGCCATTTAAACTTAATCCCGGTGTAACATAAGTGCGACTTAAAGCGCCCACATACTTCGGTACAACAAATAGCATGAAATATAATAGAACATCTTTGAAGAAATGAACGTCTATTCGGGACGGTTTATTGATTTGTGATTGCCAAAATATTCTAAATTGCTTTGAACCACGCGGTAATTCGCAACACATTTACGTTAGTATATTACAGAACGAGTAACATCGGTCAACGTAATTGAACATATAATTTATCTATATACCACATCCAGTCCTGAAGACACAATATGTGTTTTTATGTACATTATTCACTCGTGGGCGTAATGTTTGAGTAATACAGTCAACATACATACTAATGCACATGTCAATGTTCAGTTTGTTTATCCCAAAGGCGGGACACGCCCATGGGGTTTGGTCACAAAGTCTTATCCAGTGCACAGGTAATCCAGTGGACCGTATGTATCAAAATTAATCAGTTTGCTGATGTTGCTGAATTTTGGTTGGTTTTAACGCGGGCTTATTAAACCCCAAACATAACGGAAAGCCTACGCTATGTGAAGTACCCGTAGCATCGTGGCGGGGAGCTTACCTCGCGTAAATGAAGCCTATGTTCATGAACCGGCAATTTTCCTCTGCATTTAACTACCATGTACTATACGTTATATAACTATACGTTATATACATGTACAAACATGGTTAAACCCCCGGTAAGCCAAATATTGACGCATTTATGATATTGAAATGAGTAGTACATAAAACAATAAATATATGACAGATATTTTGCTATGATTTATGAGCTAGGTATAAATATAAATAGCTTACCATATTCACTCCTCAGTATAACTTAGTCCGAGTCCAATGATGCTATATTTTATGTCAATATCAACAACGTCTAGTCTTAATCAATACATCTTTGGCAATGTTGCCAAGTGCTATAGTCTGGAGCTTATGCATGAATAGCTGAATACTGGCTTAATTGCGTAAGTAATGAAATAACACCATTAAATTACAACACAAGTGTACTAGTTAAATAAATGATGAATTCAGAAACAGTCCACGTACATGATGTTAACTAGTATATGGTCACGTGATAAAACAACAAAGTTCATAAAATTATTAACATTTCAATGTGTAAACATAAACTTACCATTTTTGCTTTATTCGTAAATTTTACGTCCGAATCGATTGAAGAAAACAGGCTCGACTGTGGGATGAAATACAACTTGTGTGACACACCTCTGTCAGTCGGCGACAAGTCACGTGGTCATTGAGGTATGTACACTACCTTTATTATACATCAATCAAGCGACGAATAAGGTAAGTATTCGGATCGTGGGAGTTATGAGAGCGGTGATAAAATA
Source organism: Spisula solida (assembly GCA_947247005.1). NCBI lineage: Eukaryota > Metazoa > Mollusca > Bivalvia > Venerida > Mactridae > Spisula > Spisula solida. Next base: position 3,862,812 of record OX365948.1, on the reverse strand, counting down.
TTTTCATTATCATTCAGCATAACTTCGCTCTGGACTTGATCTAGGTTGTCGATCGATGATGAAATATTTTTCATAAGAGAGGTTGTTAGACAGTTTCATGGACAACTTTATGTACATAGTACATACTATATTGTCATAAATATACTTTTTTCAGAGTATCTGTAGTGAAACGCTATATTATTTATGATATTTTTACCAAGGTTAACGACTTACAACCTATCCTAACTTATAAACCAGAGAAAGTGTAGCAGCAGTATTATATTCAATCTAAACATATATAGCTTGTGCATGATGTCGGAGGTCGCTGGTTCGCTGCATGAAACCAACCTTAAAAGACGAGTTACAACTGACCACTAGGACTCATATTTACTAAATACTGGTACAAAATGTACGTTTTTCAAACGAAATCATCAAACACAGTATGAATGCCGATACACCGCTTCTTAGTTCCGTCAGAGAATTACACGTTTTGATATGGCTCAGATTGAACTTAAGCAGGTTAAGTTGAGTGCTGCCTTCCCTGTCTGGCTTAATATTATCTTTTTAAAATCTACGTAACGCTGTGACGGACATCAGGATACATGGTACATGCATTTGAGTTCCGTCCGAGTGTTTCATCGGTTTTAAGTTCCGTCAGAGCCATATGAAAACAGAACACTTCTCTGACCGAACTGGGAAGCGATGTATCGACATTCATACCGTGTCAAATGCCTATTGATTTTGGAACGGGTATGTCGTGTATATATACTACACATGCATATTTTTCGCTTTCCGAATAACATGTTCCATGTGCTCTTTGAAACATTGAAAAGTTGTTACATAATTTATTTATCTCTAAATTTTCATATTAAATATAAAGTTGCGTTCACTCTACGTCGTTTGGATCAAACGTCCAACACCGCTACTAGTAAGAGTTGTAAAACGTTTAAAAAGGGTTGATGTTCGTTGTGGAATGCAGTTGTATTTGTAGAATAAAGATAACATGCAAAAACCGTTTATTGACGTTTCAAAACAAATGTCGGTGTAAGTTATACTCATATCAGTTTGTAAACGTTCCTGAACGCTGAATTAAGTCATACAGAGTTTACCTAAATTGGAGTGTTGGAAAACGTCTTCTAAGACACGGGTGAACTTAGCAGAACATGTGCCTAACAAAGGCCAGCGGGTAACGAACGCAATGGCAAGGGTGAATATCGGAGTACGATAATGAGCATGCATATACTTTTCGTACATTTTTACTATTTTTAACTTTTAAACTTCTATTCTTGTCTAAATATTCTCCAATAAGGTGCATTACTTTTAGTCCGAATTACATTTCGCTGGCTTAAAATGAGAAGGTCGTAAGTGCGACTTACGACTTTTTAAGACTCATGCATATTTGAAATCTGCATCACAAGGCGCTTCTTCGGAGAGCCTATTTTCGTGACTATCGGAAATGTTGACTAAACTGAGGTTGAATAAGCTTATTTTCCCTACTTCATAAAGAGCGGTTTGCTGACAGTTTTTTCATGTCTTCTCAAAATATCGATTTGTACTTACGACCTTCTAATTCTAAGCCAGCGATTTGTAGCGGTATGGGAAGTTTTTATGCGGTTCAATAACATAGTATGAAACTGAAGAAGTGGTATCAGGTTTCACATTCCAGTTACATATTATATGTAAAATGTGTTTTTTGTTGCATTTAGCCATAAATCAACATGTCAATTCAACTGTTTGTGTAAGCAAGTCAAATCAACTCGACGCGTACATTATCACATTGTAGTCGGTGTGGGATACCAGACCGAGACAGCAAGCGTACATGTACATGTCTGTTTGTGTAAGCAGGCTCATTTATTTAGACGTCGTTCAAGTACTAATCTTTCAGTCTACAGTACAATGTGAGCAGTGTAATATTTTATGTCACAATTCACGTTATGTAAGTAGACGGATCTTCAGACATGTGTGTAAGTCTTCAGGTTTAACACGAACACGCTGAGCCAATGATTAATTACTTAAGTAAAGATTTCATAAATGATATCTGATACTTAGAGAAGAATGTAATCCTATTTCTCTGATGCTATTAATGCATTATATATAAAGGAAAACTTACTATACGTACAAAATGTAACATTTTTTTCAATTTAAAAGTTTTCCTGCGAACATTCATTAGGTAGAACTATGGTGTCATAAGCAAAACTTGGCGCTTGTACCCAAACCTTTGACTTATGTTTGTCATAGAGGCAAAGTAACCGTGATCGAAGACGTAATGTTTCTGGAAGGTAACTCTGCCAACCTTAAACGCAATTTCGTAATGACCACCAGTGGTTAGTTCCCTTGAGGCATACTAATTTCTCACAATTAAGTAGTCTATCAATAGTAATCACAACTCAGTATTCGTTTTTTATGGGGCCCTCAAACATCACAGATATAGGAAAGAGCAACACACCAACTATGCTAGCTAAATCGGTTACCTGCAAGGATCATCAGACGAAAATTTCCACCTTATTATTCTTTGGTTCTGAACCACGTATTTCTTAATTCAGTATCGTAATTCCATTGGATTAGTAGTATTTTAGATTATTTCGCCATTTAATGCACATAACGCTGGAGCATTTTAAATCGGCAATTTGGAAAACGAACCATGTAGGGAACATTCAATCTCAACTTTTCCACGTTAGCGAGTTAGAAGATATGCTAGATGTACGGAATAGAAGGATTATAATGTAACTATATTTTATGGTATTTGTATTTACTGTTGATCTGTTTTGTTAAATAAATGAATCTCGTTTGAGCTTTGGTATTGTCTGTAAGTTGTCTGCCTCCGACCACTGCTCTTCGATAGCTGGAGTTTTGTGGATAGTCGTCCGAGCAGCGTTAGACCCCCTTTACAATATAGGTTGTGGTATATGCAGCTGAATGCTACTGCTCGTGTTTATATGCATCTCAACGATACATTCATTGATTGTATGCAACTGAACTATATAGCCAGGTTTTTAGATGAAGCTGAACTATACAGTCAGCACTTGTTTGCAACAGTCCTACACAATCAGTGCTTTATGCTGTATTCAAAAATACGCGCGGTCATACTGGCTTGACTGGCCATCATTTTCGGGCTTACAGATGTTCGATCTAAATGCCCAAATTCCGATATGTCACTGTCATTTATAAACATGCCTCCCAGAGTAAAGGATATCACTTAACCTAGGTAGTGCATAGGTTATTGGGCCTGATGTCCGTCTTAATGAAAGCTTTGAACGTATGTTTTCTTAAACCGAAATTACCGGTTATACCATCCTAGCGGTACCCGTCCCTGTGAAATTGGGCTTATATTTTCCGCCGAATAGTTTTTATTTCACTATAGAAGAAATACACATGTATAAGGCTAGACAAGGGGATGGGGACCAAAGCTCTTTATAAGCACTGATTTCCTAAAATAGTGAAACGAAAACAAGTTTTTCACGCAAGGGTCACTGTCACATTGAAATTTCCTATGACCTTTAGTCGCAACGTTGACATTTTGCCTACACTTTCACTTTTAGTCAGGCGTGCAGCATTCGGATGTATCGAGTTAATCTCAGTGCGTGCTGTAATTCAGTAATGTCTCAGAGATGGAATATAGGGACAATGTAGATTTCTGGAAGGCAAAACAAACGGTAGTCCTAAGGATACGAGGCTAAAATGTGCACCTCCAAACTGACGCGATGTATGTACGGGTCTCGTAACTGGTGCTTTTTAAGCTAAACTCATTGTACTACAAGTGATAAAATACCAATTACGAATATTCTTCACCCCGGATGCTCAACAGCGATAACAACGACTAGCTGCCATTAGCTATTATCAAATAGGGCCGTGCTCGAAGAACAATTCTAACTGCTGAAGGGACACATTCGTCAACGCAGCATTAAACGACATTGTAAACTGTTTGGTTGACCAATATGGCGATTATTTTCAACACGAAAGACTTTGAATATATTTACATTTCCACCATTGTCCTGACATAGAAACATAGGAGAACGTCTCCGTTTTTATGGTGGAATCAATTGATTGCCTGATACATGTTCACACCACATTACCTGCCCAAATAGCACAGCCCCATGTATGCACTGGTGTTGTAGTAGCTGATGAACCAAACGATACATTATGGACCAAAGGGTGATTGCAGTTGAACGATGTTAAATGTAGGTGACTAACGTCTAACTGTCTTGTACATGTAGTTTGAATGGTTAATCAAAGAACACAAGCTCGAATTAAGAATTAATATAACAATCGCGAAATGATCTTAAAATGTAACATACATTTCTGTCGTATCCATATTCACATAGACATGGTACATAAGTAAATATCTTTATATTCTTAAATTTACTAAAACGCTACAAATAGGAGTGTACGTTTATACGTGTATTACTTCAACAATTATAATAGTAATAAATAATAAAGTATGTCTCATTTAAAGACGAACCTACTTGCCGTCGAATGACGATAGCTGTGAAAGATGACACTTCCCACGATACTATTGGTAGTTCAATGGTTATCGCTATGAAACATGAAACAATGACCGTGTACCAGCCGGAGCCATTACAAGTAGATGCTACTGTGTGTAAAGACGATATGAAGAAACGGATTGACGATCATGATTATGCTGTTGATGATGATGAGGGTGATGATGATGTTGGTGATGATGATGATGACTGTTTTGGTATGCAGCCGAACTATACAGTCAGTGTGTATGCAGCCAAACTATACAGTCAGTGTGTGTATGCAGCCGAACTATATAGTCAGTGTTGTATGCTGCTGAACTATGCAGTCAATGTCTGTATGCAGCCGAACTATGGAGTCAGTGTTTTTATTGTGCCGAACTATGCAGTCGGTGTTTGTATGTAGTCGAACTATGCAGTCATTGTTTTTATTGTGCCGAACTATGTAGTCGGTGTTTGTACACTACTGAACTATACAGTTAATATGTGTATGCAGCCGAAATTTGCAGCCAGTGTTTGTATGCAGCTGAACTATACAGTCAGTGTGTATGCAGCCGAACTTTATAGTCAGTGTGTATGCAGCCGAACTTTGCAGTCAGTGTTTGTATGCAGCTGAACTGTACAGTCAGTGTGTATGCAGCCGAACTTTATAGTCAGTGTGTATGAAGCCGAACTATAAAGTCAGTGTTTGTATGCGGTAGAACTATACAGTCAGTGTGTATGCAGCCAAACTATGCAGTCGGTGTTCGTATGCAGCCGAACTATACTGTCACTGTGTATGCAGCCGAATTATACAGTCAGTGTGTATGCAGCCGGACTATGCAGTCAGCCTTTGCATACAGCTGAACAATATAGCGAGTGTTGTTTGCCGCAGACCTATGCAGTCAAGAGTTTATATATAAGTAGATGAACTGCACAGTGGGTGTTTGTATGTAGCCGATCTATGCAGTCAGAGTTTATAAGTAGATGAACTATACAAACAGTTGGTGTCTTTTTGCTGCTGAACTATGCAGTCAATGTTTTCCCCCAGGGGGGAGGGGGTGGGGGGCGTTCATACACGGGACTTTTGACAAAAGGCTGTTCCCGAGAGGTGATAATTTGACAGACAGAATAGTGCCGAGTCCCGGGAAATTAGACTTTGGTCGAAATTTTGATCCCGGGGGTGGAATAAAGCATCACCAAGTGTGGGGATTTTGACAAATTGCCCTTGCTCTAGGGTGGGAATTTAGACTTTGAATAAGTAAAAATGGCAAATTCCCCTGGGTCAGCCAGCCGCCCCCCTCCCCTGGGGGAAAACATTGATAGGTCCATTACTATTCAACCCGCGTTTGTATATAGCTGAACTATGCACCTAATGTTTGAATTTAGCTGAACTGTACAGTTCATGTTTGTATGCAGCTAAACTCTACAGTTAGCGTTCAAATGTAGCCATTGTTCATAGGCAGTTAAACTATATTATAGCACGATGTACCTCAGTTACTTATCAATTTACCTAGTATTTATCAATCATGTATGGGTTTAAGTCCGTAAGAGTCAGTTTTCATTTGGATCGCGAAAATATGTGACATTTCTGTTTATTGTTATTGTTGCATGTCTTTATGCAAAGCTTAGTCGTAATTCATTTCATTGAACTCATTATGAGTATTCCAGTGAAAATCTGCATTCCGCCTCAACGTTATGATTAAGTTCTGCACGCGCCAATGTTTGAGTTCGTTACAGAATGTAACATGAAGTATTGATCAAAGTACTGTATGTGATATTTATGCCATAAATTACAAGACACATTTTTGATGCAATGCCTCAAAGTAGCCGCAATTTTGTTGTTTACATGCCATGCATACTGGTATATGAAGTTATTGTACTGTACTCATAGTTAACCATAGCGTGCTAATGCGTACTGGCTGGAATGGCCATTTCGGGCTTACATAGTTTCCGATCTAAATGCCCAAATTCGGATATGTCACTGTCATTTATACACATGCCTCCAAGACTAAAGGATAGCACTTGGCCTACGGGTCTCGTCGGGCGAAATGGATACTAGTAAGTGATCATATAAGCAATATGAACAAAGCGTCGTCCGTCCGGAGTTTTCAAGAAGTATAATAACGTCCAAAACGCCTGCGCGTGAGGTCAAATATGTTACACGACGTCAAAAATGTTACACGACGTCAAATGCGTCACACGACGTCAAATATGTTACACGACGTCAAATACGTCACACGACGTCAAATGCGTCACACGACGTACTACGTCACTTCCTTAGTTACGGGCGGAAGTATTCCGAGTTGAGCAAGCATTTAAAACGAGAAGACATATTTTATGAATACAAAGCTTTAAGATGATGGATAATTTATTGTACTCTCCAGATGCAACGTGCTGGAATTTACGAGGTAAATGCTGTTTAATTTTGGTGTAACTAAACGTTATAATGACTGGATATCGTGATTTATTCTTCTTTAATAATTTTGTTACTGGCGTTTGCTTTTTGTGGTATATTAATTCATAACCGGTATTTAACTTTCAGGTCCAGAAGTTCATATTGACAAAGAAAACACGATCACCATGCCAGTGAGACAATATACGCACAGAAGCGTTCATTATACCATCCTCGCATGTGTGGATGTTACCGACTCTCGGGGTATCTTTTATCAGTTACAAGTGAAGCGACCGATAGGTAAGATATTTAAGCATCATTGTCCAAGGATTGATATTCTGGCAGCTGTCCGAATCGTCATGACAGTAAACCAACAATGTTTATATTGTTTCTTTTGTATGCTTATTTAAAAATGGTCACCTGGAGACTTGTGAATTAACCCCAATCCTTTCCCTGCAGAATTCCACTTTCGCCGCCGTATAAAAATATTCCGTAGTGTTGTGTAAAACCAGTGAAGTTCATACATTTGCGCTTGCGCTTGATCGGCTGATGTGCTTGAGAAAGAGAGCATGTATAATTGTTGTGTAATCTGAAGGTTCTCACCAAATTAGAATGTACAGGTATTGTGCTTAATTAGTTTAACAAAAATGTTGTAATAATATTCAAAAAATACGAGTGTATGCGGAGTGCAGAATAATGCGCATTATGTGGTATACTGCGCGAGAAACGTGTGTGTTGTTATTGGAGTTAAACCACCACTGAATTAAGCAGATAATGGGGACCTCTCAAAATCCACCAATCAATAAAATAGCTTATAGCTTCAAGAAAGTGAAAACCAAAATCAGGGCGTTGCGCATCATAAAAGAAAAAGTTGGCTGAACATATTTTCTCACACGTGCGGACTGATTCCAAGTCCGTTAGCCTCAACCCTACTTTCACTTACATATTAAAGCCAGAAGGTCAAACCATTCTAAATAAAACAGTTTCACAACATCATATACAGGACCTGGTGTACAAAGCATTTAAACCCAATTTCATGATTCTAATGCAGACTTGTCAAGACAAACCACCATTTCCAGCCAAATCAAAAGTTTTTTATAGGACTACTTGACTGTATCTGATTTTGGTCAGCGTAGGCATTTGCTTGTTAGATATCTGTACCGCGCGGATTGATCCCAGATCGGTTAACCCCTACTCTGCTCTACGTTTACTTTCACATTCATATTTAGGTCAAAATATCAAATAAAATCAAGATTTTCACAGTTTCACTACATCATATACATGTGCATAATGCTTTTAAACACAATTACATGATTTCAAGGCACACTTGTCAATACATACCACCATTTCCAGTCAATCCACTGTTTATTTCAGGGCTCCTTGAGTGTATTACCATTTCGTCCGGTTTTATATTTACTGCTTCCTAACGTTTATACTTGCATTTTCAGGTGTAAGCTTTCCAACAAATCCCGACAGAGATTTCAAAGTAGTAAAAGCTGTACTCACATGGGCACCGATCACTACTGAGCAATACAGAACTGCAGAACAGCGTGTACTGCTGAAGTTGGCTAACAGACAGCGGGAAGATTACTTTAAGAACATGGAGGTAAACGGTTAGTATTGAATTGTTAATGCATTGTATCATAGGTAATGTTATCTCTGTGACAAACACGATATCGCAGAGAATCAAAAGTAAAAACAATGAAATAACTCAATACTCAATTAGTAAAATTCGAATAGACTAATATATTACGTATTTCTTTCTGATATCAATCATTTATCACGAATAATGTTGTAAACATGATACTGTTTTAGAGCACACTGAGAAGAGTACTGACATACCAGATGCCATGTCTAGAAATGAACACAAGAGAAGAAATGCCAAACACGTGAAGTCAACTAAACGAGGTATGACCATTTTGCTTGGTGTTCTTCAAAACATAATATCTACATTTTTTTGTAATGTTAAATACATTTTGTATCTTTACTGTGGTATATAGAAGCGCTGCGTAATGCTTTAAATTTTACAATTGAAACTTGTGCTTTTTAAGCTAAACTCATTGTACTCCAAGTGATAAAATACCAATTAAGAATACCCTCCTCCCTGGATGCTAAACAGCGATAACAACGACTAGCTGCCATTATCAAATAGGGCCGTGCTTGAAGAACAATTCTAACTGCTGCTCCCCATCTGACTGTTGACTTATAAATATAGCTCATTTTCAATTTTAGCTTCTTTAAACGACAAACCACCAAACTCCAAGAAGGTAGTCAAAGACGTTGGCGATAATAAATCACGTCGTGACATCAAAATACAAACAGTGACCTTGCGCCAACAATTGAAGAAGTTATCCGAACCTGGAAGGGACACATTCGTCAACGCAGCATTAAACGACATTGTAAACTGTTTGGTTGAGCAATATGGCCATGGTGTTCGACTGTCACATATTAAACGAATTGTAAAAAGAGTGAGGAATACAATTGCAGGTTCGTGCATATATAATTTTTGTGCACATTATATTATAAGTAATCTTTACCCTTTGAAATCACATCAAACCAGTCATTTTCAACACGAAAGACTTTGAGTATATTTACATTTCCACCCTTGTCCTGACATAGAAACATACTGAGGAGAACGTCTCCGTTTTCCGTGTTCTTCCGCCGGGGTAATATCTTCTTCTTTTTTACTCGAAGAAGGAATTAACAAAGAATTAAAGGAAGAGAACTTGTGAAATGGCGACATGCTTTCGTGTTATATATACATTTTGTACAATGATCATTATACATAAAGAGATTTACAAAAATATATTTTTTTGAATTTCAGAGTTGTTTGTTGAGCCATTTTATCAAATACGGAAACTGGTGGAATCAATTGATTGCCTAATACATGTTCACACCACATTTCCTGCCCAAATAGCACAGCCCCATGTATGCACTGGTGTTGTAGTAGCTGATGAACCTAACGATACAATAAGGACCAAAGGATGGTTGCAGTTGAACAATGTTAAAGGTAGGTGACTAACGTCTAACTGTCTTGTACATATATTTTAAATGGTTAATCAAAGTACACAAGCTCGAATTAAGAATTAATATAACAATCGCGAAATGATCTTAAAATGTAACATACATTTCTGTCGTATCCATATTCACATAGAAATGGTACATAAGTAAATATCTTTATATTCTTAAATTTACTAAAACGCTACAAATAGGAGTGTACGTTTATACGTGTATTACTTCAACAATTATAATAATCTAAGTATGTCTCATTTAAAGACGAACCTACTTGCCGTCGAATGACGATAGCTGTGAAAGATGACACTTCCCACGATACTGTTGGTAGTTCAATGGTTATCGCTATGAAACATGAAACAATGACCGTGTACCAGCCGGAGCCATTACAAGTAGATGCTACTGTGTGTAAAGACGATATGAAGAAACAGATTGACGATCATGATTATGCTGTTAATGATGATGAGGTTGATGATGATGTTGGTGATGATGATGATGACTGTTTTGGTGTTTTGGGCGTTTTTTGCCGAAGCAGTCTCCACAGAGATTACAGTGGTATGACGCAATCTTTGTTGTCATGTTTAAACTAAAGTATGTTAATACTAGTATATACGAATATAAGAATTCTTTTATGACCCATTCCAAGTTGATGTTTATAGTTCATAACTACACATCCCATATTGTCACAAGTACTAGATGATATAATGGCTGTAGTAATTATTTCCAGAAAAACGTATTTCTGTATACATATATGATTAAACCACTTTTATTCTGAAATTATTATGTACACGAGTTCATGTACATAATGTATAAATTTGTTTTGCAGGTGGCGTTACAAATAGAGAAATGACTGTTGGATGATGTTGTGATGTCTTTGGTAAAAGTATTTAGTCGTTGTAATATAGCAAAATAAATGCCCAATACTGTTTATGATGTCTTTTTCTTGTATTTATTTGATAACAGTTTTATAATGCACTTGTACATTGTAACTGCAAGTGTAAAAGTTGTCTGAATATCAGGTGTGTCGATCCTAGCTAATATATCACAGTTTGTCACCGCTGCCATCAGTGCGATGATGTGACTATATATATATAGACATTACTACTGCTGGTGTTTATGTGAAGCTTAACATTACATAATCTGATGTTTACTGACAGTTTACCCTACAGCTGGTGTCTATATAAAGCTAACACGTACAGTTAGTACTTATATACAGCTGATAGTTATACATGGTACAAACCTTTCTGGTGTTTATATGAAGGCGACCCTCACCATTAGTGTTTATCTGCAACTAAACATTGAAGAAAACAGATAATGCATCGGAACTCAATGGTAAGTGTGTCTGCAGCTTGTTTATAAATTCAGCTGTGTGAAGCTGCACCCAATTCAACTGTGTGAAGCTGGCAGTCCACTGTCCAATGTCCATTCTAACTGTCCATCATTGAATTAGAATAAGAGATTGTTCTCTATTTCATTATTGGACAACTGTCCACTGTTCATTCTAGCTGTCCATCTAATTAAATATGCTGGACAACTGTCCAAAGAAGCTGTCCATTCTGAATGTCCATCCTGACTGTCCATTCCTATATCTGTTCAACTGTCCATCTGTATTAGTCATCGCTGTATTTATATAAAAAATATACCAACTGTCCATTGTAGCTATCCATTCTGAATGTACAATCTGGCTGTCCATTATGGCTGTCCATTCTGGATGTCCATTCCGGCTGTCCATTCTGGCTGTCCATTTTTGCTGTCCATTTTTAATGTTCATTCTGAATGTCCATTCTAAATGTCCATTCTTAATGTTCATTCTGGCTGTCCATTCTGGCTGTCCATTCTGGCTGTCCATTCTGGCTGTCCATTCTGAATGTCCATTCTGAATGTCCATTCTGGCTGTCAATTCTGGCTGTCAATTCTGGCTGTCCATTCTTAATGTTCATTCTGACTGTCCATTCTGGCTGTCCATTCTGGCTGTCCATTCTGAATGTCCATTCTGAATGTCCATTCTGGCTGTCCATTCTGGCTGTCCATTTTGAATGTCCATTCTAGATGTCCAATGCAGCTGTCCATTCTGGCTGTCCATTCTGGCTGTCCATTCTGGCTGTCCAATGCAGCTGTCCATTCTTGCTGTCCATTTTTAATGTCCAATCTGGCTGTCCATTCTGGCTGTCCATTCTGGCTGTCCATTCTGGCTGTCCATTCTGGCTGTCCATTCTGGCTGTCCATTCTGGCCTTCCATTCTGGCTGTCCATTCTGGCTGTCCATTCTGGCTGTCCATGGACACCAGAATGGACAGCCAGAATAGACATTCAGAATGGACAGCCAGAAAGGACATTCAGAATGGACAGCCAAAATGGACAGTCAGAATGGACAGCTGCATTGGACAGTTGGTATATTTGTGATATAAATGCAAATACCAAAGATGACCAGTTGAACAATCATTGGAATGGACAGCCAGAATGGACATTCAGAATATATTTTTATATAAATACAGCGATGACTAATACAGATGGACAGTTGAACAGATATAGGAATTGACAGCCAGGATGGACATTCAGAATGGACAGCTACTTTGGACAGTTGTCCAGCATATTTAATTAGATGGACAGCTAGAATTGACAGTGGACAGTTGTCCAGGATAATAAATTAGATGGACAGCTAGAATGAACAGTGGACAGTTGTCCAGCATATTTAATTAGATGGACAGCTAGAATGAACAGTGGACAGTTGTCCAATAATGAATTAGAGAACAATCTCTAATTCTAATTCAATGATGGACAGCTAGAATGGACATCGGACAGTGGACTGCCAACTTCAAAATTCAGTATTTTTACGCAGCTGAATTCACTTGTCAGTCAGTATTTATAAGCTGCGAAATTATATATCTAGTGTCTGTATGCAGCTGAACTATGGTGTCAGTGTTTGTACGCTGCTGAACTACGAGCCCAATGTTTGTATGTATATGAATTATACTGTTAGTGTTTGTATGCAGCTGAACTACGGGCCCAATGTTTGTATGTATGTGAACTATACTGCCAGTGTTTGTATGCAGCTGTACTATGCAGCCATTTTACGTTTGTATGCAACTGAAATATACCATCAGTGTGTATGTAACCGAGCTATATATACGTACAGCCAGTGTTTGTTTATCATGGAACTATACTGTCAGTGTTTGTATGCAGCTGAACTATGCAGCCATTTTACGTTTGTATGCAGCTTAAATATACCACCAGTGTGTATGTAACCGAGCTATATATACGTACAGCCAGTGTTTGTTTATCATGGAACTATACAGTCAGTGTTTGTATGCAGCTGTACTATACATTCAGTGTTTTTATGCAGCGTTCCTATATATTCAGTGTTTGATGGGAGTCAAACGTAGCAGTCAATATTTATATGTAGCTGAATCAAGCAGCAAATGTTTGTATACAGCTGAGCTATACACCTTATATGTGTATCAGCTGAGCTTTGCAGTCAGTGTTAGTATGCAGCCGAACTATAAAGTAGTGTGTGTAAGCAGCTGAATATTACAGTGAGGGTTTACATGCAGCTGAACTATACAATGATTGTGTATGCAGCCAAACTATGCAGTCAGAGTTAAGCAATCGGTGTTTGCATGCAGTAAAACAAACAATGAGTGTTGTATGCTGCTGAACAATGAAGTTAGTGTTTGTATGCAGCCGAACTATACAGTCAGTGTTTAAGCAGTCAAACTATACAGTCAGTGTGTATGCAGCCAAACTATACAGTCAGTGTGTGTATGCAGCCGAACTATATAGTCAGTGTTATATGCTGCTTAACTATGCAGTCAATGTCTGTATGCAGCCGAACTATGGAGTCAGTGTTTTTATTGTGCCGAACTATGCAGTCGGTGTTTGTATGTAGTCGAACTATGCAGTCATTGTTTTTATTGTGCCGAACTATGCTGTCGGTGTTTGTACACCACTGAACTATACAGTTAATATGTGTATGCAGCCGAAATTTGCAGCCAGTGTCTGTATGCAGCTGAACTATACAGTCAGTGTGTATGCAGCCGAACTTTATAGTCAGTGTGTATGCAGCCGAACTTTGCAGTCAGTGTTTGTATGCAGCTGAACTGTACTGTCAGTGTGTATGCAGCCGAACTATACAGTCAGTGTGTATGCAGCCGGACTATGCAGTCAGCCTTTGCATACAGCTGAACAATATAGCGAGTGTTGTTTGCCGCAGACCTATGCAGTCAAGAGTTTATATATAAGTAGATGAACTGCACAGTGGGTGTTTGTATGTAGCCGATCTATGCAGTCAGAGTTTATAAGTAGATGAACTATACAAACAGTTGGTGTCTTTTTGCTGCTGAACTATGCAGTCAGAGTTAGTAATCAGCTGAACTATACACACAGTTGGTGTCTTTTTGCTTCTGAACTATGCAGTCAATGTTTTCCCCCAGGGGGGAGGGGGTGGGCCGTCCATACACGGGACTTTTGACAAAAGGCTGTTCCCGAGAGGTGATAATTTGACAGACAGAATAGTGCCGAGTCCCGGGAAATTAGACTTTGGTCGAAATTTTGATCCCGGGGGTGGAATAAAGCATCACCAAGTGTGGGGATTTTGACAAATTGCCCTTGCTCTAGGGCTGGAATTTAGACTTTGAAAAAGTAAAAATGGCAAATTCCCCTGGGTCAGCCAGCCGCCCCCCTCCCCTGGGGGAAAACATTGATAGGTCCATTACTATTCAACCCGCGTTTGTATATAGCTGAACTATGCACCCAATGTTTGAATTTAGCTGAACTGTACAATTCATGTTTGTATGCAGCTAAACTCTACAGTTAGCGTTCAAATGTAGCCACTGTTCATAGGCAGTTAAACTATATTATAACACGATGTACCTCAGTTACTTAACAATTTACCTAGTATTTATCAATCATGTATGGGTTTATGTTCGTAAGAGTCAGTTTTCATTTGGATCGCGAAAATATGTGACATTTCTGTTTATTGTTATTGTTGCATGTCATTATGCCAAGCTTAGTCGTAATTCATTTCATTGAACTCATTATGTGTATTTCAGTGAAAATCTGCATTCCGCCTCAACGTTATGATTAAGTTCTGCACGCGCCAATGTTTGAGTTCGTTACGGAATGTAACATGAAGTACATGTATTGATCAAAGTACTGTATGTGATATTTATGCCATAAATTACAAGACAAATTTTTGATGCAATGCACCAAAGTAGCCGCAATTTTGTTGTTTACATGCCATGCATACTGGTATATGAAGTTATTGTACTGTACTCATAGTTAACCATAGCGTGCTAATGCGTACTGGCTGGAATGGCCATTTCGGGCTTACATAGTTTCCGATCTAATTGCCCAAATTCGGATATGTCACTGTCATTTATACACATGCCTCCAAGACTAAAGGATAGCACTTGGCCTACGGGTCTCGTCGGGCGAAATGGATACTAGTAAGTGATCATATAAGCAATATGAACAAAGCGTCGTCCGTCCGGAGTTTTCAAGAAGTATAATAACGTCCAAAACGCCTGCGCGTGAGGTCAAATATGTTACACGACGTCAAATACGTCACACGACGTCAAATGCGTCACACGACGTACTACGTCACTTCCTTAGTTACGGGCGGAAGTATTCCGAGTTGAGCAAGCATTTAAAACGAGAAGACATATTTTATGAATACAAAGCTTTAAGATGATGGATAATTTATTGTACTCTCCAGATGCAACGTGCTGGAATTTACGAGGTAAATGCTGTTTAATTTTGGTGTAACTAAACGTTATGATGACTGGATATCGTGATTTATTCTTCTTTAATAATTTTGTTACTGGCGTTTGCTTTTTGTGGTATATTAATTCATTACCGGTATTTAACTTTCAGGTCCAGAAGTTCATATTGACAAAGAAAACACGATCATCATGCCAGTGAGACAATATACGCACAGAAGCGTTCATTATACCATCCTGGCATGTGTGGATGTTACCGACCCTCGGGGTATCTTTTATCAGTTAAAAGTGAAGCGGACGTTAGGTAAGATATTTAAGCTTCATTGTCCAAGGATTGATATTCTGGCAGCTGTCCGAATCGTCATGACAGTAAACCAACAATGTTTATATTGTTTCTTTTGTATGCTTATTTAAAAATGGTCACCTGAAGACTTGTGAATTAACCCCAATTTTTTCCCTGCAGAATTCCAATTTCGCCGCCGTATAAAAATATTCCGTAGTGTTGTGTAAAACCAGTGAAGTTCATACATTTGCGCTTGCGCTTGATCGGCTGTGCTTGAGAAAGAGAACATGTATAATTGTTGTGTAATCTGAAAGTTCTCACCAAATTAGAATGTACAGGTATTGTGCTTAAATAATTTAACAAAAATGTTGTAATAATATTCAAAAAATACGAGTGTATGCGAAGTGCAGAATAATGCGCATTATGTGGTATACTGCGCGAGAAACGTGTGTGTTGTTATTGGAGTTAAACCCCCTCTAAATTAAGCAGATAATGGGGACCTCTAAAAATCCACAAATCAATAGAATAGCTTATAGCTTCAAGAAAGTGGAAACAAAATCAGGGCGTTGTGCATCATAAAAGAAAAAGTTGGCTTTATCCAACGCGATGAACAGATTTTCTCACACGTGCGGACTGATTCCAAGTCCGTTAGCCACAACCCTACTTTCACTTACATATTAAAGCCAGAATGTCAAACCTTTCTAAATAAAACAGTTTCACAACATCATATACAGGACCTGGTGTACAAAGCATTTAAACCCAATTTCATGATTCTAATGCAGACTTGTCAAGACAAACCACCATTTCCAGCCAAATCAAAAGTTTTTTATAGGACTACTTGACTGTATCTGATTTTGGTCAGCGTAGGCATTTGCTTGTTAGATATCTGTACCGCGCGGATTGATCCCAGATCGGTTAACCCCTACTCTGCTCTACGTTTACTTTCACATTCATATTTAGGTCAAAATATCAAATAAAATCAAGATTTTCACAGTTTCACTACATCATATACATGTGCATAATGCTTTTAAACACAATTACATGATTTCAAGGCACACTTGTCAATACATACCACCATTTCCAGTCAATCCACTGTTTATTTCAGGGCTCCTTGAGTGTATTACCATTTCGTCCGGTTTTATATTTACTGCTTCCTAACGTTTATACTTGCATTTTCAGGTGTAAGCTTTCCAACAAATCCCGACAGAGATTTCAAAGTAGTAAAAGCTTTACTCACATGGGCACCGATCACTACTGAGCAATACAGAACAGCAGAACAGCGTGTACTGCTGAAGTTGGCTAACAGACAGCGGGAAGATTACTTTAAGAACATGGATGTAAACGGTTAGTATTGAATTGTTAATGCATTGTATCATAGGTAATGTTATCTCTGTGACAAACACGATATCGCAGAGAATTAAAAGTAAAAACAATGAAATAACTCAATACTCAATTAGTAAAATTCGAATAGACTAATATATTACGTATTTCTTTCTGATATCAATCATTTATCACGAATAATGTTGTAAACATGATACTGTTTTAGAGCACACTGAGAAGAGTACTGACATACTTGCTTGGTGTTCTTAAAAACACTATATCTACATTTTCTTGTAATGTTAAATACATTTTGTATCTTTACTGTGGTATATAGAAGCGCTGCGTAATGCTTTAAATTTTACAATTGAAACTTGTGCTTTTTAAGCTAAACTCATTGTACTCCAAGTGATAAAATACCAATTAAGAATACCCTCCTCCCTGGATGCTAAACAGCGATAACAACGACTAGCTGCCATTATCAAATAGGGCCGTGCTTGAAGAACAATTCTAACTGCTGCTCCCCATCTGACTGTTGACTTATAAATATAGCTCATTTTCAATTTTAGCTTCTTTAAACGACAAACCACCAAACTCCAAGAAGGTAGTCAAAGACGTTGGCGATAATAAATCACGTCGTGACATCAAAATACAAACAGTGACCTTGCGCCAACAATTGAAGAAGTTATCCGAACCTGGAAGGGACACATTCGTCAACGCAGCATTAAACGACATTGTAAACTGTTTGGTTGAGCAATATGGCCATGGTGTTCGACTGTCACATATTAAACGAATTGTAAAAAGAGTGAGGAATACAATTGCAGGTTCGTGCATATATAATTTTTGTGCACATTATATTATAAGTAATCTTTACCCTTTGAAATCACATCAAACCAGTCATTTTCAACACGAAAGACTTTGAGTATATTTACATTTCCACCCTTGTCCTGACATAGAAACATACTGAGGAGAACGTCTCCGTTTTCCGTGTTCTTCTGCCGGGGTAATATCTTCTTCTTTTTTACTCGAAGAAGGAATTAACAAAGAATTAAAGGAAGAGAACTTGTGAAATGGCGACATGCTTTCGTGTTATATATACATTTTGTACAATGATCATTATACATAAAGAGATTTACAAAAATATATTTTTTTTGAATTTCAGAGTTGTTTGTTGAGCCATTTTATCAAATACGGAAACTGGTGGAATCAATTGATTGCCTAATACATGTTCACACCACATTTCCTGCCCAAATAGCACAGCCCCATGTATGCACTGGTGTTGTAGTAGCTGATGAACCTAACGATACAATAAGGACCAAAGGATGGTTGCAGTTGAACAATGTTAAAGGTAGGTGACTAACGTCTAACTGTCTTGTACATGTATTTTAAATGGTTAATCAAAGTACACAAGCTCGAATTAAGAATTAATATAACAATCGCGAAATGATCTTAAAATGCAACATACATTTCTGTCGTATCCATATTCACATAGACATGGTACATAAGTAAATATCTTTATATTCTTAAATTTACTAAAACGCTACAAATAGGAGTGTACGTTTATACGTGTATTACTTCAACAATTATAATAATCTAAGTATGTCTCATTTAAAGACGAACCTACTTGCCGTCGAATGACGATAGCTGTGAAAGATGACACTTCCCACGATACTATTGGTAGTTCAATGGTTATCGCTATGAAACATAAAACAATGACCGTGTACCAGCCGGAGCCATTACAAGTAGATGCTACTGTGTGTAAAGACGATATGAAGAAACAGATTGACGATCATGATTATGCTGTTGATGATGATGAGGTTGATGATGATGTTGGTGATGATGATGATGACTGTTTCGGTGTTTTGGGCGTTTTTTGCCGAAGCAGTCTCCACAGAGATTACAGTGGTATGACGCAATCTTTGTTGTCATGTTTAAACTAAAGTATGTTAATACTAGTATATACGAATATAAGAATTCTTTTATGACCCATTCCAAGTTGATGTTTATAGTTCATAACTACACATCCCATATTGTCACAAGTACTAGATGATATAATGGCTGTAGTAATTATTTCCAGAAAAACGTATTTCTGTATACATATATGATTAAACCACTTTCATTCTGAAATTATAATGTACACGAGTTCATGTACATAATGTATAAATTTGTTTTGCAGGTGGCGTTACAAATAGAGAAATGACTGTTGGATGATGTTGTGATGTCTTTGGTAAAAGTATTTAGTCGTTGTAATATAGCAAAATAAATGCCCAATACTGTTTATGATGTCTTTTTCTTGTATTTATTTGATAACAGTTTTATAATGCACTTGTACATTGTAACTGCAAGTGTAAAAGTTGTCTGAATATCAGGTGTGTCGATCCTAGCTAATATACCACAGTTTGTCACCGCTGCCATCAGTGCGATGATGTGACTATATAATATATATAGACATTACCTCTGCTGGTGTATATGTGAAGCTTAACATTACATAATCTGATGTTTACTGACAGCTTACCCTACAGCTGGTGTCTATATAAAGCTGAAACGTACAGTTAGTACTTATGTACAGCTGATAGTTATACATTGTACTCACGTACAGCCAACCCTTTCTGGTGTTTATATGAAGGCGTCCCTTACCGTTGGTGTTTATCTGCAACTAAACATTGAAGAAAACAGCTAATGCATCGGAACTCAATGGTAAGTGTGTCTGCAGCTTGTTTATAAATTCAGTATTTTTACGCAGCTGTATTCACTTGTCAGTCAGTATTTATAAGCTGCGAAATTATATATCTAGTGTTTGTATGCAGCTGAACTATGGTGTCAGTGTTTGTACGCTGCTGAACTACGAGCCCAATGTTTGTATGTACATGAATTATACTGTTAGTGTTTGTATGCAGCTGAACTACGAGCCCAATGTTTTTATGTATGTGAACTATACTGTCAGTGTTTGTATGCTGCTGTACTATGCAGCCATTTTACGTTTGTATGCAGCTGAAATATACCATCAGTGTGTATGTAACCGAGCTATATATACGTACAGCCAGTGTTTGTTTATCATGGAACTATACTGTCAGTGTTTGTATGCAGCTGTACTATACATTCAGTGTTTGTATGCAGCGTTCCTATATATTCAAGGTTTGATGGGAGCCAAACGTAGCAGTCAATATTTGTATCTAGCTGAATCAAGCAGCAAATGTTTGTATACAGCTGAGCTATACACCTTATATGTGTATCAGCTGAGCTTTGCAGTCAGTGTTAGTATGCAGCCGAACTATAAAGAAGTGTGTGTAAGCAGCTGAATATTACAGTGAGGGTTTACATGCAGCTGAACTATACAATGATTGCGTATGCAGCCCAACTATGCAGTCAGAGTTAAGCAATCGGTGTTTGCATGCAGTAGAACAAAACAATGAGTGTTGTATGCTGCTGAACAATGCAGTTAGTGTTTGTATGCAGCCGACCTGTACAGTCAGTGTTTAAGCAGTCAAACTATTCAGTCAGTGTGTAGGCAGCCAAACTATACAGTCAGTGTGTGTATGCAGCCGAACTATATAGTCAGTGTTGTATGCTGCTGAACTATGCAGTCAATGTCTGTATGCAGCCGAACTATGGAGTCAGTGTTTTTATTGTGCCGAACTATGCAGTCGGTGTTTGTATGTAGTCGAACTATGCAGTCATTGTTTTTATTGTGCCGAACTATGCAGTCGGTGTTTGTACACCACTGAACTGTACAGTTAATATGTGTATGCAGCCGAAATTTGCAGCCAGTGTTTGTATACAGCTGAACTATACAGTCAGTGTGTATGCAGCCGAACTTTATAGTCAGTGTGTATGCAGCCGAACTTTGCAGTCAGTGTTTGTATGCAGCTGAACTGTACAGTCAGTGTGTATGCAGCCGAACTTTATAGTCAGTGTGTATGAAGCCGAACTATAAAGTCAGTGTTTGTATGCAGCCGACCTATACTGTCAGTGTGTATGCAGCCGAATTATACAGTCAGTGTGTATGCAGCCGGACTATGCAGTCAGCCTTTGCATACAGCTGAACAATATAGCGAGTGTTGTTTGCCGCAGACCTATGCAGTCAAGAGTTTATATATAAGTAGATGAACTGCACAGTGGGTGTTTGTATGTAGCCGATCTATGCAGTCAGAGTTTATAAGTAGATGAACTATACACACAGTTGGTGTCTTTTTGCTGCTGAACTATGCAGTCAGAGTTAGTAATCAGCTGAACTATACACACAGTTGGTGTCTTTTTGCTGCTGAACTATGCAGTCAATGTTTTCCCCCAGGGGGGAGGGGGTGGGGGGTTTTCATACACGAGACTTTTGACAAAAGGCTGTTCCCGAGAGGTGAGAATTTGACCGACAGAATAGTGCCGAGTCCCGGGAAATTAGACTTTGGTCGAAATTTTGATCCCGGGGGTGGAATAAAGCATCACCAAGTGTGGGGATTTTGACAAATTGCCCTTGCTCTAGGGTGGGAATTTAGACTTTGAAAAAGTAAAAATGGCAAATTCTCCTGGGTCAGCCAGCCGTCCCCCTCCCCTGGGGGAAAACATTGATAGGTCTATTACTATTCAACCCGCGTTTGTATATAGCTGAACTATGCACCCAATGTTTGAATTTAGCTGAACTGTACAGTTCATGTTTGTATGCAGCTAGACTCTACAGTAAGCGTTCAAATGTAGCCACTGTTCATAGGCAGTTAAACTATATTATAACACGATGTACCTCAGTTACTTATCAATTTACCTAGTATTTATCAATCATGTATGGGTTTAAGTCCGTAAGAGTCAGTTTTCATTTGGATCGCGAAAATATGTGACATTTCTGTTTATTGTTATTGTTGCATGTCTTTATGCAAAGCTTAGTCGTAATTCATTTCATTGAACTCATTATGTGTATTTCAGTGAAAATCTGCATTCCGCCTCAACGTTAAGATTAAGTTCTGTACGCGCCAATGTTTGAGTTCGTTACAGAATGTAACATGAAGTATTGATAAAAGTACTGTATGTGATATTTATGCCATACATTACAAGACAAATTGTTGATGCAATGCATCAAAGTAGCCGCAATTTTGTTGTTTACATGGCATGCATACTGGTATATGAAGTTATTGTACTGTACTCATAGTTAACCATAGCGTGCTAATGCGTACTGGCTGGAATGGCCATTTCGGGCTTACATAGTTTCCGAATTCGGATATGTCACTGTCATTTATACACATGCCTCCAAGACTAAAGGATAGCACTTGGCCTACGGGTCTCGTCCGGCGAAATGGATACTAGTGAGTGATCATATAAGCAATATGAACAAAGCGTCGTCCGTCCGGAGTTTTCAAGAAGTATAATAACGTCCAAAACGCCTGCGCGTGAGGTCAAATATGTTACACGACGTCAAATATGTTACACGACGTCAAATACGTCACACGACGTCAAATGCGTCACACGACGTACTACGTCACTTCCTTAGTTACGGGCGGAAGTATTCCGAGTTGAGCAAGCATTTAAAACGAGAAGACATATTTTATGAATACAAAGCTTTAAGATGATGGATAATTTATTGTACTCTCCAGATGCAACGTGCTGGAATTTACGAGGTAAATGCTGTTTAATTTTGGTGTAACTAAACGTTATAATGACTGGATATCGTGATTTATTCTTCTTTAATAATTTTGTTACTGGCGTTTGCTTTTTGTGGTATATTAATTCATTACCGGTATTTAACTTTCAGGTCCAGAAGTTCATATTGACAAAGAAAACACAATCACCATGCCAGTGAGACAATATACGCACAGAAGCGTTCATTATACCATCCTGGCATGTGTGGATGTTACCGACCCTCGGGGTATCTTTTATCAGTTAAAAGTGAAGCGGCCGATAGGTAAGATATTTAAGCATCATTGTTCAAGGATTGATATTCTGGCAGCTGTCCGAATCGTCATGACAGTAAACCTACAATGTTTATATTGTTTCTTTTGTATGCTTAGTTAAAAATGGTCACCTGGAGACTTGTGAATTAACCCCAATCCTTTCCCTGCAGAATTCCACTTTCGCCGCCGTATAAACATATTCCGTAGTGTTGTGTAAAACCAGTGAAGTTAATACATTTGCGCTTGCGCTTGATCGGCTGTGCTTGAGAAAGAGAGCATGTATAATTGTTGTGTAATCTGAAGGTTCTCACCAAATTAGAATGTACAGGTATTGTGCTTAATTAATTTAACAAAATGTTGTAATAATATTCAAAAAATACGAGTGTATGCGGAGTGCAGAATAATGCGCATTATGTGGTATACTACGCGAGAAACGTGTGTGTTGTTATTGGAGTTAAACCCCCTCTGAATTAAGCAGATAATGGGACCTCTAAAAATCCACCAATCAATAGAATAGCTTGGGCATCATAAAAGAAAAAGTTGGCTTTATCCAACGCGATGAACATATTTTCTCACACGTGCGGACTGATTCCAAGTCCGTTAGCCACAACCCTACTTTCACTTACATATTAAAGCCAGAATGTCAAACCTTTCTAAATAAAACAGTTTCACAACATCATATACAGGACCTGGTGTACAAAGCATTTAAACCTTATTTCATGATTATAATGCAGACTTGTCAAGACAAACCACAATTTCCAGCCAAATCAAAAGTTTTTTATAGGACTACTTGACTGTATCTGATTTTGGTCAGCGTAGGCATTTGCTTGTTAGATATCTGTACCGCGCGGATTGATCCCAGATCGGTTAACCCCTACTCTGCTCTACGTTTACTTTCACATTCATATTTAGGTCAAAATATCAAATAAAATCAAGATTTTCACAGTTTCACTACATCATATACATGCATGTGCATAATGCTTTTAAACACAATTACATGATTTCAAGGCATACTTGTCAATACATACCACCATTTCCAGTCAATCCACTGTCTATTACCATTTCGTCCGGTTTTATATTTACTGCTTCCTAACGTTTATACTTGCATTTTCAGGTGTAAGCTTTCCAACAAATCCCGACAGAGATTTCAAAGTAGTAAAAGCTGTACTCACATGGGCACCGATCACTACTGAGCAATACAGAACTGCAGAACAGCGTGTACTGCTGAAGTTGGCTAACAGACAGCGGGAAGATTACTTTAAGAACATGGAGGTAAACGGTTAGTATTGAATTGTTAATGCATTGTATCATAGGTAATGTTATCTCTGTGACAAACACGATATCGCAGAGAATCAAAAGTAAAAACAATGAAATAACTCAATACTCAATTAGTAAAATTCGAATAGACTAATATATTACGTATTTCTTTCTGATATCAATCATTTATCACGAATAATGTTGTAAACATGATACTGTTTTAGAGAACACTGAGAAGAGTACTGACATACCAGATGCCATGTCTAGAAATGAACACAAGAGAAGAAATGCCAAACACGTGAAGTCAACTAAACGAGGTATGACCATTTTGCTTGGTGTTCTTCAAAACATAGTATCTACAGTTTTTTGTAATGTTAAATACATTTTGTATCTTTACTGTGGTATATAGAAGCGCTGCGTAATGCTTTAAATTTTACAATTGAAACTTGTGCTTTTTAAGCTAAACTCATTGTACTCCAAGTGATAAAATACCAATTAAGAATACCCTCCACCCTGGATGCTCAACAGCGATAACAACGACTAGCTGCCATTATCAAATAGGGCCGTGCTTGAAGAACAATTCTAACTGGTGCTCCCCATCTGACTGTTGACTTATAAATATAGCTCATTTTCAATTTTAGCTTCTTTAAACGACAAACCACCAAACTCCAAGAAGGTAGTCAAAGACGTTGGCGATAATAAATCACGTCGTGACATCAAAATACAAACAGTGACCTTGCGCCAACAATTGAAGAAGTTATCCGAACCTGGAAGGGACACATTCGTCAACGCAGCATTAAACGACATTGTAAACTGTTTGGTTGAGCAATATGGCCATGGTGTTCGACTGTCACATATTAAACGAATTGTAAAAAGAGTGAGGAATACAATTGCAGGTTCGTGCATATATAATTTTTGTGCACATTATATTATAAGTAATCTTTACCCTTTGAAATCACATCAAACCAGTCATTTTCAACACGAAAGACTTTGAGTATATTTACATTTCCACCCTTGTCCTGACATAGAAACATACTGAGGAGAACGTCTCCGTTTTCCGTGTTCTTCTGCCGGGGTAATATCTTCTTCTTTTTTACTCGAAGAAGGAATTAACAAAGAATTAAAGGAAGAGAACTTGTGAAATGGCGACATGCTTTCGTGTTATATATACATTTTGTACAATGATCATTATACATAAAGAGATTTACAAAAATATATTTTTTTGAATTTCAGAGTTGTTTGTTGAGCCATTTTATCAAATACGGAAACTCGTGGAATCAATTGATTGCCTAATACATGTTCACACCACATTTCCTGCCCAAATAGCACAGCCCCATGTATGCACTGGTGTTGTAGTAGCTGATGAACCTAACGATACAATAAGGACCAAATGATGGTTGCAGTTGAACAATGTTAAAGGTAGGTGACTAACGTCTCACTGTCTTGTACATATATTTTAAATGGTTAATCAAAGTACACAAGCTCGAATTAAGAATTAATATAACAATCGCGAAATGATCTTAAAATGTAACATACATTTCTGTCGTATCCATATTCACATAGAAATGGTACATAAGTAAATATCTTTATATTCTTAAATTTACTAAAACGCTACAAATAGGAGTGTACGTTTATACGCGTATTACTTCAACAATTATAATAATCTAAGTATGTCTCATTTAAAGACGAACCTACTTGCCGTCGAATGACGATAGCTGTGAAAGATGACACTTCCCACGATACTGTTGGTAGTTCAATGGTTATCGCTATGAAACATGAAACAATGACCGTGTACCAGCCGGAGCCATTACAAGTAGATGCTACTGTGTGTAAAGACGATATGAAGAAACAGATTGACGATCATGATTATGCTGTTAATGATGATGAGGTTGATGATGATGTTGGTGATGATGATGATGACTGTTTTGGTGTTTTGGGCGTTTTTTGCCGAAGCAGTCTCCACAGAGATTACAGTGGTATGACGCAATCTTTGTTGTCATGTTTAAACTAAAGTATGTTAATACTAGTATATACGAATATAAGAATTCTTTTATGACCCATTCCAAGTTGATGTTTATAGTTCATAACTACACATCCCATATTGTCACAAGTACTAGATGATATAATGGCTGTAGTAATTATTTCCAGAAAAACGTATTTCTGTATACATATATGATTAAACCACTTTCATTCTGAAATTATTATGTACACGAGTTCATGTACATAATGTATAAATTTGTTTTGCAGGTGGCGTTACAAATAGAGAAATGACTGTTGGATGATGTTGTGATGTCTTTGGTAAAAGTATTTAGTCGTTGTAATATAGCAAAATAAATGCCCAATACTGTTTATGATGTCTTTTTCTTGTATTTATTTGATAACCGTTTTATAATGCACTTGTACATTGTAACTGCAAGTGTAAAAGTTGTCTGAATATCAGGTGTGTCGATCCTAGCTAATATATCACAGTTTGTCACCGCTGCCATCAGTGCGATGATGTGACTATATATATATAGACATTACTACTGCTGGTGTATATGTGAAGCTTAACATTACATAATCTGATGTTTACTGACAGTTTACCCTACAGCTGGTGTCTATATAAAGCTAACACGTACAGTTAGTACTTATATACAGCTGATAGTTATACATTGTACTCACGTACAGCCAAACCTTTCCGGTGTTTATATGAAGGCGACCCTTACCATTAGTGTTTATCTGTAACTAAACATTAAAGAAAACAGCTAATGCATCGGAACACAATGGTAAGTGTGTCAGCAGCTTGTTTATACATTCAGTATTTGTACGCAGCTGAACTCACTTGTCAGTATTTATAAGTAGTCTGGCTTACCTCCCCTAGAACACTATATTACTAGAAACACATAGTACGCCGGTAACCAGAGTATATTTATAAGCTGCTGGATTATATAGCCAGTGTCTGCATGCAACTGAACTATGGAGTCAGTGTGTGTACGCTACTGAACTACACGCCCTATGTTTGTAAGTATGTGAATTATACTGTCAGTGTTTGTATGCTGCTGAACTAGCTATACTACAAACGTTTTTGTGTAGCTGAGCAATAGTGTCAGCCTCTTGTATGTGTCACTGTCACACTCACCTTAGAGGCTCTAGAAGTGCGACGAAGACTAGGTCGGCTGTACAAGATGAACAATCAACTTGTCGACATCATTTGAGCTGATGACCACATCAGTGATGGTCGTACCTGAGGGCAACATCGACAGTACCTGAAGCGCATTACAGACAAAGTGTTTGCCTACTGCTTCTTTCCAAGGACAGCGAGAAACTGGTATCTTCTCAGTAACCTTCTCAGCACAGTTGCTTCTCCAACCTCAGATGCCTTCAGATAATTCCTTTAGACAGCCAAACTTCATCACTTGTCATGACACTATGTACATAGTCTTAATCGACATTCATGAACTTTTTTAATATTTGTGAGACTGTGCGCCACCACAACGCTCAGTTTCATCAAGTTACATACGTTCTATGAAGAACCCAACTCAGTAATAGGGAGAAGAAGAAGAAATGCTGAGTTAGTAATTTGTATACTAGTACTACAGTGTACTATCTTTGTGTGCTGTTTCTGTGTGCAGCTTTTGGTGTTGTCCTTATGGTATGTGGTCATCCTAGTGCTTCATTTTTGTTTTGACTAAGGTGGCTACAGGCTGTCAGAGTACGATGTCATGTTTGGGAAAAAGCACTTACGGAAACCAGCCATTTACGATTTAACTTAAATTCAATATAATTTGGTTACAATTATAAAGTGTGGTAAATTGGGGCTGCAATACTAATAATAGTTCAATTAATGAACTCATACAAACCATATCCGTCACCAATTTGCAGTTGTTAAAATAATTATAAACAATTTAAATTTGTGTGTAACTTCAAGATTTTCATAAGTGCTTTGATACAAGAGGACCCAAAGGGCCCTAGGTCGCTAACCTGTGATAGCAGTGCATGCAAACCCTGTGATTTGACCAAGAGACCTAGTTCTTGGCCACTGATGACCCAATTACGAACTTGATCTAAATTTTATTAAGATGATCATTGTGACATAAAGATAATGTCAAAAGTGAGACCTCTAGTGACTACACAATATTTTCTATGATTTGACCTTCTGACCTAGTTTTTTTACCCCGGATGACCCAATATCACACTTGACCGAGATTTTGTTGAGATGATCATCGTGACCAAGTTAAATAAAGATTAGGTTTAAATTGTGACCTCTGGTGACTACACAAGGTTTTTCTATGATTTGACCTTGTGACCTAGTTTTTGACCCAGAATGACCCAATATCGAACTTGACCTGGATTTTGTTGAGATGATCATAGTGACCAAGTTTCATAAAGATTAGGCCAAAATTGTGACCTCCAGTGTCTACACAAGCAAATTGTTGACGGACAGAAGGATGTACGACGGACAAAGAGTGATCACAAAAGCTCACGCTGTCACTTTGTGACAGGTGAGCAAAAAAACAGTATAGTGTATTGTTATATTATGTATTCTCCCATAGCGTGAACTGTCTTGACAATACCCAGCTATGTATGGAAGACACCACTACATTTTTTTCTGAATAAATATATTCTATTCTATTCAATATCCAACTTCAGGAACTTGTACAGGAAGCAGTTATGTATAAGTTGCAATAAATAATTCACAAATGATAATATCTTTGACCGACATATTACATGACTAGGGACACACATGCCATGGTACTGTTATATTCATTCAAACATGCTTATCAATCCTTTTATTATATAAAACACAAATTTAAAGTAAATGTCTATCTTTTATTTCACTGTCGTTGCATAAAATAAGTTATAATACACAATGTGTCATTATTTCACTATCTTGGCACAAATTAGGCGATAATATAACATTAAATGGTCATAATAAATTAAATAAATACTCCTACATATGAGCAGCATTCCAGGAAAACCAGGCTTAATGACATTTTATAACACATAAGTTAGTTATTAATTTTCGAGGGCAGTTTTCAGCAGTTCAGCCAGCTTTGTACATTTTAACTTTCCCTGGTCATTTGGCTACCTAAAGGAAACTTGGGTTCGAACCGCCCTGGGGAGACTATTTCTCTCCTGCTGGATGTGCAGCCAACATGGATCTGCTGCGCCCAGGAATATCGAACATGTACAGACACCACACTCACAGGTACCAATTCACACCTTGGTTAAGTGGAGCATGTGGGTTATTCTTGCTCCAAGAAATTAAGCAGTGGCGCAGAAGGGGATCAAACCTGGGACCTCTTAATACCGAAGCGCGTACCCTACCTCTAGGCCACTGCTCTTATATATATGGTAATTATGTAATAAGGTTTAAATTTTTTTTTAGATAATAGAGGACTATTTTATAGAATTAGTTTTTCTCATGAATAGGAAAGTTCCCAGATTGCCAAATTGAGGGCTAAGAGGTAAAAAATATTAGCTACTTTTCTTGAAAGACAAACATTCACAGTTTTGATCAGTTTATATCAAGAATTTATCAAATACTGGATTTAGTGTGAAATGCTTGTTAACTTTACATCAAATAACGTTTGAAACATAGATGGGAGTTGTTGGTTTCAAAGGTCTGTAACTTTGGATATTATATTTGCCCAAACTGAACTGTTCATGAGAGCCTTTGTCTTCCTAACACTACATGATAATTTCATAGTTTTGTCATTTTAAAACCTCTGTTCTCCTGGAAAATGGCTCAAATACATGTATAACAATTAAACGAGATTCATAAACTGATCATATGAACAAGAAATTTCTACATAACCACAGCCTATACTTGCAACACGTAAAACATAGACTAGTCTTAACATAGATAGACATAATCTTTAAAACATATCAAAACATAATGATATTCAAAAATCTATTAGGAAGAAGGAATAATAATCAGTTAACAAAATGTCATTTAAAATATGAAGATATCCATTTATAATCGTCCAGAATATATTTATTTTGACATACCAGTAAGAATGTCATAAAACAAGTATATCGTACAGTACTACAGTATCTTCAATGAAAAACCTAATTGAACAATTAGAAATTTTGCTCAGCGTATATATCAGGATTTCATTAACAAATATACATCATTACAAAATACCATCAGCAGTAGTCAATACATTGATTACAACTTTATTAAGATAGATCCACAACTGGAAAGCACAGGGGAACATTGTCATTATTTGGATAGATCCACAGCTGGAAAGGACAGGGGAACATTGTCATTATTTGGATAGATCCACAGCTGGAAAGGACAGGGGAATATTGTCATTCAACAATACGTTTGAAATTGCCTTGATTATACGACATTCAAAATGCACCAAGACAAAACTTTAAGTATACACTCAGGGACAAAATAAACGCACAAGGTTTTCGGGTGTCTTTTTTTCTAAATAAGTTCGCTATACATGTTTATTAAAAATATTCATGCTACATGGGCTAAACCCTTTACTCCTGTGAATTTTTGCCTGCAATTATATTTGTTCTTAAACTGGATTGACCAGAAGAGGATAAAACATATGTTTTGCATGTGGCACTCGTGCGAAATTGAAAAGTGAAATGTTTGTATTGACGAATGGTAGGTTATCAATTATTAACACTTTTAAAAACTCATCAAAAAAGCATACAAAGTAAGTTAAAACATGCAATATTTGCCAGAAAACATTTGTTTGGCGGAAACTGGAATTCTTCGAATGTGAACAAGTTGTGCTGCTGTTGCCAGGCAATTCCATTGCCACTATTCTATAATAACAAGGCTAAAACAGTGATCTAATGTCACTGGGACAATAAAGGACCGCCATCACAAAGGGAGACCCCGCATGTTGCATCGCTGGAATCGCTTCTGGTCAGTCACAACCACAGCTAGGATGATGATAGGATGATTGACAAATTATTTGAAGAAAATACTACTTTTCTAAATATTGTATTTTAATATTGATTAATTTTTGTTTAATTTTTCATTGAAGATGATAATGATACATTTCACATTTGTTTCAGGTTTATCCGATAAATGTCGAAACTCATACGTGCACATCTTTACCAGCAGTATCAAAAACACTGAATAAATGCATATTTTTATTTGTACGTGGCACTAGTAGCCTGTATAGCAGTTGAGTCGGTTTCAGGCAAAACTGTGCACCTGTCCCCAAGCGAATTCATAAACATGCATGTCTGGAAGAACTCTGACGTCGGATCCGCCCACTTGCACCACTACCGAGGAACGTTGATGAACCTTACCAGACCCTCATTCAAGAGGGGATCATGGTCCCACAACAACGCATGACAACCATCATAGCATAAATGAACAGTAGTGTTAAGGATACAACACCAGGCATTACATGTGACAAATGTTAGAATTTTGCCATTCTCGCCCGTTACATTTAAACCTTTGTAAAAATGTTATCCCTGAACAAAAATCAATGAAAATTAAAATTTATCCTCATTACTTATTCATGCATGAGTCTGTGAAATTAAAAAATAACAACATTAAAAATGTTACTATAATATAATGTGTGCTTTTGTTTTGTCACTGAGTGTACAGACTGTTGTTCTAACAAATATACATGTAACATGACAATATGTTTAGCTGCAATGAACACATATGACTGCAATGAACACACATGACTAGGTCTTTTGAAACAGCAATATTTATAATATTGATGGTCTGGAAGACTAGTTATGTATAATATAATACATTATAAGCACAAAAACATGGCTAGGACATAACACAATACATGCATCATGAACATACAAGATCTAATATATCTGAAATATTGATCAACCAAACATCGCTGGCTTAAAATGAGAAGCTACGTCGTAAGTACAAAACAAGTGAGAAAACAAGAAAAAACTGTCAGTGAAAAACAACTCTTTAGTATTAAATGAAAATACAAGCATTTTTAACTACAGTTTGGTCGTCAACTGTGGCAAAATTGATTTTATAAAAAGCTAAAACAAACAGATAAGGTCAATATTGAACTCAAAACATCACTGATAAATCGTGCACATCGGTTTAATTAGGAATATACCAAATTTTTCCGCCGTTCACATTATCCTGGGTGCACTATAGCACTTACGACCTTCTCACTCGAAGCCAGCGACATACATGTATATCCTTTCCGCTACCATAGCATACTAATGCAGACTTGCCGGGATGGCCATTTCGGCCTTCCGTAGTTTTCGACCTAAATGCCCAAATTCGGGAATTTTGCTGTCATGGGTACACAGGCATCCCAGACTACAGGATATTACGGGCCCAGGGTCGTGCACAGGTTTTTGGGCCCGCTAGACCCCTTTAAAGAGGGCTTTGAACGTAGATTTTACAAAACTGAAATTATTGGTCCTACCCGCCATTGCGGTACGATTCCCTGTGGAATTGCATTAACATTTAGCGCCAAAAAGTTATTTTTCTATAGCAGGAATATAAGGCTAGACAAAGGGGTCAGGACCAATGCCCTAAAGGGGCCATAAAGAAGGCTTGTCAAGCTAAAAAAAACAACAAAAACAAGACTGCGTTCAATAAACGCTTATGCCCCCTGTGGAAGCCTTGTCCATAAAGTCTAAGTCCAAAATTAGGTCAAGGTGAAGGTCAAAATGGGGTTAGGTGATACTGGTGTGTGGAGAGTGTTCATACACAACATCCATGCAAGTATGAAAGCTTTGTAGCAAGCCATATTAATGCAAGAAGAAACGGTCAATTTGGGTTAACCAGGACGGACGGACGAACGGACGGACGGACGGACGGACAGGTGAATCACTATATGCCTCCCCATCTATCGATAGGGGGGCATAAA
The DNA here is from genome assembly GCA_947247005.1 of Spisula solida. Lineage (NCBI taxonomy): Eukaryota > Metazoa > Mollusca > Bivalvia > Venerida > Mactridae > Spisula > Spisula solida. The sequence continues at coordinate 3,829,707 of OX365948.1, read as the reverse complement.
AACGAAGTTTTTCGCGCAAGGGTCACCGTCACATCGTCATTTCTGGTGACCTTTAGTCGAAATGTTGACAATTTTTTCTACTTTCGGTTTGAGGTAGGTGTGTAGCATCCGGATGTATCGAGTTTTTATCAGTGCTGCAAGTCAATAGTGTCTCAGGGACGGGGTATAGGGACCATATGAATTTCTCATAACCCCCCAAAAAAATCGTGGTAGCTGAAAGGATATATAACTGACCACCCTCAGTGTCAGTCTCTACTAGCGGTGGGGTACTACTGCATACAGCAACATGACAAACAAATAACACATTATTGTACAATATATGCAAAAAAAATAAATTCACAATCAAACACTCATTTGTTCATAAAATCAAATATCATAAGTTTAAAAACAAGAGGGCCCAAAGGGCCCTAGGTCGCTCACCTGTCGTACTAGTGCATGCACACCCCTATGGTGACCCTACACATTTTCTGAATAAAATTTAAGGAAATTCAGCATCTATTGCAAATTTTTTAATGATTTGACCATGTGACCTTGTTTTTGACCCCAGATGACCCAAAATCGAATTTGGCCTAGATTTTGTTGACATGATCATTGTGACAAAGTTTCATAAAGATTAAGTTGAAATTGTAACTTCTGGTGACTACACAACGTTTTTCTATGATTTGACCTATAATTTAAACAAAATATTTTGGGAAAAATATTTTCCTCCATATAACTGTACAAATACATGCCATGAAGACAAAACAATACCTAAATACTTAAAAAAATAAAAATTAAAAAAATTAAAATTATGGTTCCAGTGGGGTTTGAACCCAGGACCCTCAGGAAAATGTCTACGCTCCCTACAGCGCTTTGATTTCCTCTTAACCATTACAATTCATACCCTGCTTAAAATACTAGAATATTTTGATATTTGACCTTTACAAAACTGCTGTGAACCCTGATACACATTTTCATTGGTTGATGAAAGTTTACTTGTATGTATACAGAGAGAGTTACAGCAGAGAGTTTAGTGACCATGAAGACTACATGTTGAAAGGTTTAAATGAGTACACACACATTTGAGGTTTAAATATTTCATGGTTCTACACACTGGTCATTATTAATTTGTTACAATCAGTATGATAAACTGATAGTGCAAGAGAATTAATATATAATACAAGTCATTCTTTTAACACACACGCGTTTTATATACAATGCAGAGCCTAGACATGATGTAGTTTCGGGCGAGGCCATTGAAGATTGACAGTGTGACCTTGTTTTTGACCCTAGATGACCCAAAATCGAACTTGACCTAGATTTTGCTGACAGGATCATTGTGACAAAGTTCCATAAAGATTAAGTTGAAATAGTAACCTCTGGTGACTACACAAGGTTTTTCTATGATTTGACCTACAATTTAAACAAAATATTTTCCTCCATATAACTGTACAAATACATGTTATAAAGACAAAACAATACCTAAACACTTAAAAAAAAAAAAAAAAAAGTATGGCTCCAGTGGGGTTTGAACCCACGACCCTCAGGAAAATATCAATTGACATTGTGATTTTTGTAATTGACATTGTGACTTTGATTTGGCCAAGATTTTGTTGACATGATCATTGTGACAAAGTTTCATAAAGATTAAGTTGAAATTGTAACCTCTGGTGACTATAAAAGGTTTTTCTATAATTTGACCTAGTGAGCTAGTTTTTGACCTCAGATGACCCAATATCGAACTTGACCTAGATTTTGTTGAGGTGACCATTGTGACCAAGTTTCATAAAGATTAGGCCAAAATTGTGACCTCTAGAGAGGACACAACCCAATTGTTGACGGAAGGACAGACGGACGGACGGACGAAGTGTGATCACAAAAGCTCACTCTGTCACTTTGTGACAGGTGAGCTAATAATAAATATCTAAAAGATAGAAGTGAAACACTCAGTGCATAAAAGGAATTCAGGATTCTTCTTCACAATACATATGCCTAAGGAAGAGAAAAATGTCTATTTGCTCCGCGCTCCAACAAACACTTGATCATTGGGGTTCACCTGAGTGAGAGCTAAACACTGATATATGAGAATGCGGTGCCATACCCCTAAATTAATATGCAAAAATATATAGCATATGTTTCTTTGTATGGTCACATATTTGACAAAAAAAGTTAATTTGCCCATCTTTTCTTTCTACAAAAAAGTCGCAAGATGGTGGCCAAATAACCATTAATATATGGAGTTTTATTGTCTTAGTTTTTCCATAGAAAACTTAAAAACAAGAGGATCATAGATCCTGGGGCGCTCACCTGCTAAACATGGCCAAACTTAGAACATGACCTTAAGGTCATCAAGATAAACATTTTGACTAAACTTCATGAAGATAAAGCAAAAATGTGGCCTCCAGAGTGTTAATAAGGTTATCCTATTATTTGACCTTTTGATTTAGTTTTTGACCCCACATGACCCAACTTCAAACTTGACCTAGATTCCACTGAGGTACAACTACTGACCAAGTTTGGTGAAGATCAAAGCATAAATGTGGCCCCGAGAGTGTTAACAAGGTTTTCCTATCATTTGACCTATTGACCTTGTTTTTGACACCACATGAACCAACTTCGAACTTGACCTTAAGGTCATCAAGATAAACATTTTGACCAAACTTCATGAAGATTAAACAAAAATGTGGCCCCCAGAGTGTTAACAAGGTCTTCCTATTATTTGACCTTTTGATCTAGTTTTTGACCCCACATTACCCAACTTCGAACTTGACCTTAAGGTCACCAAGATAAACATTTTGACCGAACTTCATGAAGATTAATGCAAAAATGTGGCCTCCAGAGTGTTAACCAGGTTATCCTATTATTTGACCTTTTGACCTAGTTTTAGAACCCACAAGACCCAACATCAAACTTGACCTAGATTTCATTGAGATAAAACTACTAACCAAGTTTGATGAAGGTCAAAGCAGAAATGTGGCCTCCAGAGTGTTAACAAGGTTTTTCCTATTATTTGACCTTTAGATCTAGTTTTTGACCCCACATGACACAACTTCAAACTTGACCTAGATTTCATTAAGATACAACTACTAACCAAGTTTGATGAAGATCAAAGCAAAATTGAGAGTGCTAGAGTGTTAATGGTGAAAATGCTAACGGACGGACGGACTGACAGACGGACGCCGGACAAAAAACAATCACAAAAGCTCACCTTGCCACTTTGTGGCAGGTGAGCTAATAATAAAATATAGTTACAAGATTCATGCATATATGATTTACTTACAGGGGACAAACCTACAGCGTCATAATGCCCAATCCTGAATATATGATGCAAGTCTGATTCGGGTGCCATAAGCCCACATTCCTACACAAAACCTATGTTTCAAACATACACTCCCCAAAAGTGCTAAACCGCCAGCTTATATTTCATTCCGTTTTGTGAAAAATGCATGTATTCACCTGAAATTTCGCATAGCGATACATGATTAAGAGATGCAGCTAAGTATTGGTTTATTTTGACCGTTTTGTTGTTAATTTCAGTGAATTCGGTGTATTGTGTAATAATGCATTTTTGCATGTGCGATGCATGTGGACAATAATTTACGCGCCTATGAACAAAATCGGCATTACTGATGACTGTTCATCTTGAAAAACACATAAAATGCTAAAATTGACTCGAGAGGAACACTCAGGAGATTACGAAAAACCACTGTGAACACAATTGCTAGTTGAAATTTTTTTATTTGATTAATATATTTTTATTAATGCATTAATTTTATTAACACGAAATTTCACCTAATGACACATGAATATCCAGAAAAGCCAAATATGTGTTTATTTTTGCCTACCTAAGGTCTAATTCACAGTTTAAGACTTGTTACGTAATCTAGCATAATTTACACGTGTAATGCATGCGCGTTGAAAAGCACGTGTGCATGTACGGTTTTGATATTAATGAAGATTTTCCTACGCGAAAAACACCTCACATGTTGAATTTGGCACAAACAGAATGCAGTTGACCTGACGGGATGTCCTCGGCTTGGATAAAGTTGCGGCCCTTAGTTTTACTTTTTATTACAAAAATGATTTTCTATGTTGCTTGTTATTTTTATTTTTATGATTATTTCTGTTTATTCATTCACAGGAACCTTCAATTTTTGAAATCAACACTCGAGCAAAATTTGCAAAATTGACATTTCATTGAAATAGCCTTTGTGAAATTTTGTTGTAAGATTCTTACACTTCATCCAAGTTTGTTTTGCGTCAATCTCGGCATGTTACGTGTTTTCCTGGGAGGGCAGACATCGGTTGTGCTAAATGTTAATGAACACTTGCTTAATGCGTTGCAATATGCACGTGTTCAGGAACAATTTGGGTAAAATATGTTGTGACTTTGTAAAATAGACTTCATTACGTAACGCGCCTGTAGCGAGTAAGTAACTTGGCTGTTTAGCTGCCAAAATGAATTAATAATTAAATGCAAGTATTATTCAAGTATTTGTATGCAAAATTTCATGAGAGTATGCGCAGTATTAACAAAATTATAACACATAATTATGGTGGTGGGTTAGAACTTTTGGGTAGTGTAGTTTAGTTGTTAAAAATTCAGCTTATGAAATTTCAAATGACTTTAACTTAGTCAAATAACTATTAATTTATGCCGAAAAATTCATGCTTTTCTATTGCAGCAAATTCAGATTTCCGGTTTATTCCCGAACTGTAGGATCCCTGCTAACTTACAACAGACATGCATAAATACCCAAATGGAAGTTAAAAAGTTTAACAATAACATAGATCTATTCATGAGCAAGATTTTATCATGACCTTACAGTCATCCATAAACATCCAGCAAGTGTACCAAACACGCCCACTTTCCAGTAACAACTCCGCCCCATGGGCGTGCCTAGCAACCAGACTAGACATGCTGAGTATAAGAGAAACGGTGGTACAGTTTTTGACACAGGAATATTTAATGTCTTGGATTCTCCGGGAAATCTCCCTTGTTCCTCTGGTAACTTGGAATAAAAGTGGGCCATGATTCTGAAACAGAGAGACTAGATATAGTCCTGAGAATTTGACACGACTCTCGATCTTCTATTATCATAATTTAACAGCTGATATATTGTCTATATATATAATACCGGTTTGCTAAAATGTATCAGCATAGAGTATGACAGTATGTTTGCTAAAATGTATCAGCATAGAGTATAACAGTATGAGTGCTAAAATGTATAAGCATAGAGTATGACAGTATGAGTGCTAAAATGTATAAGCGTAGAGTATGACAGTATGAGTGCTAAAATGTATAAGCATAGAGTATGACAGTATGAGTGCTAAAATGTATAAGCGTAGAGTATAATAGATGTGCGCTAAAATGTATTAGCATAGCGTATAACAGTATGTGTGCTAAAATGTATTAGCATCGAGTATAACAGTATGAGTGCTAAAATGTATAAGCATCGAGTATAACAGTATGTGTGCTAAAATGTATTAGCATAGAGTATAACAGTATGAGTGCTAAAATGTATTAGCATAGAGTATAACAGTATGAGTGCTAAAATGTATTAGCATAGAGTATAACAGTATGTGTGCTAAAATGTATTAGCATAAAGTATAACAGTATGAGTGCTAAAATGTATTAGCATAAAGTATAACAGTATGTGTGCTAAAATGTATTAGCATAGAGTATAACAGTATGAGTGCTAAAATGTATTAGCATAGAGTATAACAGTATGTGTGCTAAAATGTATTAGCAAAGAGTATAATAGATGTACGCTAAAATGTATTAGCATAGAGTATAATAGATGTGCGCTAAAATGTATTAGCATAGACTATAACAGTATGTGTGCTAAATTGTATTAGCATAGAGTATAACAGTATGAGTGCTAAAATGTATTAGCATAGAGTATAACAGTATGTGTGCTAAAATGTATTAGCATAGAGTATAACATTATGTGTGCTAAAATGTGTTAGCATAAAGTATGAAACATTTGTTAAAATGTATTAGCGTAGAGTATGGCAATATGTGCCCTAAAATGTGTCTACATTGAATAAATGGTTAAAACAAGTAAAGCATAATATTACAAGCTATACATAGTGACATACTTATCTTTCTGTTGAAACCTGGAGAACAACCACTGTTTTAATCCAGGTTCATCACAAGGTATATCTTCCATCAATATTTTGTCAAAATGTATGTGAATTTCTGGATTTCTCATCATCAAGAATTCTGAAAAATGAATATTTCATTTTTTAAATTTTATTTTAGGTTTTAATTCCAACCAACAGTATTTCAGTCCTATGGAGACTATCAAGTCACATTATGCAGAAACCAGTCCAACTATGATTACATGATTCACGTATACTTGATTAACTTACAACATACTTGATGTGGTGTAACAGTATACAACGGTATATGATGAACCGTGAAATTTAGCTCCACTCTGTTCACGGTAATACACTACTAAATTTCAATACGGTTCTGTACTAGAATCAGGTCCAACCAGCAATTTCCTGAAACAATCTTCATATGCTGAGCCTTAAGGGAGCTATATCAGTACCATTATTTGAAGACTTTCGTAGCCACCGCCTTGGATCGAATCTGCAACCTCCCCGAGGCAGATGCTACAATCACAATATTATAAACATCACAGGTGGTGATGAGTTACCCTACACACTACCCAGACACGTGCAGTGTTTCAGTACGTAACTAACCAGTTGTATATCAATGGGAAATAACTCACTGAAATATGATCTGAGCATATTATGCCACAAAAATGTAAACTAGATTTGGTTCTAATGTGTCTTAAGAACCTTTTTTTAATCTAACAAATGGTTACTAAGAGCTTTTTCTACTATTGAGTATTGACCTGCTTTGAACAGCCATATTGATCAGAAGTATAGTATTCTCAATATAATGAAAACTAAACATGCTCAATTACATGAACTTTTTGAAGTAACATTACCTCCAATAAACTACCTACATGTAATTACTTTCCACTAAAAATACTTCATTCATAACAGTATCAAAGTAACTCCACTAAACTCCAGTACTTTCGCCATGTTTGCAGAAACAAACAGTTTTTGATGTTAATATTATATCCAAGCAAAATTTTATGCCATAAGAATTATTTATTGATTTTCATCAAAACCATTATGACTTTTCCGTACAACTAAAAATCAAACTTCTAAATATAAATGTTCAGCACTTGTACAGAATGGATGAACAAAGTGGCATTTGTAAGATCGTATTGATTAATTACCTGGCATTCCAGGGGCAAGTATTCTCTCCCCTGTGTTTGTATCTATAGTATTACTATACCTGGCATTCCAGGGGCAAGTATTCTCTCCCCTGTGTTTGTATCTATAGTATTACTATACCTGGCATTCCTGGGGCAGGTTATCTCTCCCCTGTGTTTGTATCTATAGTATTACTATACCTGGCATTCCTGGGGCAGGTTATCTCTCCCCTGTGTTTGTATCTATAGTATTACTATACCTGACATTCCAGGGGCAAGTATTCTCTCCCCTGTGTTTGTATCTATAGTATTACTATACCTGACATTCCAGGGGCAGGTATTCTCTCCCCTGTGTTTGTATCTATAGTATTACTATACCTGACATTCCTGGGGCAGGTATTCTCTCGCCTGTGTTTGTATCTATAGTATTACTATACCTGGCATTCCTGGGGCAGGTATTCTCTCCCCTGTGTTTGTATCTATAGTATTACTATACCTGGCATTCCAGGGGCAGGTATTCTCTCCCCTGTGTTTGTATCTATAGTATTACTATATGCTATAGTCACATCATACACAGCATCAGCATGGGATCGTAGTTGTTCTACCGCTAACTGTATACCTTTCACTTTAGGGGTTAATACATGCTCAAGTGGTTCAAATCCTGAAATATGGAAAGAAAGCTAAATACATATGGAGTGTATTGATAGAATGCATGGAACAATATTATTTCAAAATGATATGAAGCAAGCTTTGGCCGCTTCATATTTATTTTATTGAACAATACTCTATATATATAATACAGTGTAATCTGAGAAAACCGACACGTGGGAAAACCGGAATGTTGTCCAAACCGACCAAATATTTTGGTCCCGAAATTTCTCTTCTTTAATTCATTGTAAAAGATGTTTGAAAAACCGGAACCTTGCGAAATCTGAATACCGACGGCTACTTTGTCCCCCAACTAGTAATAATACACACAAATCAAAGCTTAAATACCGAACAAACAAATTACCAAACAATCAATTTGTTAAATAACCCCAGGGAATGTGTGAAAAACTGTTTACAGAGCAGTGGTAGGCCTCTGCTACGGAGGTGTTAATTGTCCATTTAAATCTCGTCGATAGAAGTTTGTGTAACGTAATAATTACGAAGGCGTGATATTTACTCTAACTCTTTACGATGAGCTCTCTTTCAATTAACACTGCGTGCTTTCAGCAGAGTGTATTAATTAAAATAGTTCAACTCGCTTTTATCTAAAGTCATGCTATGAATTGTTTGTTCTTTAGGTCTATCGTGTTTTAATATGTCCGCATACATTTTAGTAATTTTCACGATGCGTTAATTTTACGATGACACTTTATTTTGTGATACTTCGCATATCATCGTTGACATTATAACGATTGGTTATTATAAAAGGTATTTTTGTATTTATATTTGTTATTCGAAGCCCCTCATTAAACATCCGACACATGTTATGCACATATTGGCACCTGATACCAAACAACACCAATCAAGGCCAACTACAACGCATTTAAGATAACAAAACAGTTGTAGTTTCACAATACCGAACTTTTGTGAAATCCGAACAAATCAGGCGGTCCGAAGGGTGTTCGGTTTTCTCAGATTACACTGTATATCATTTTAAATAAACAAACACATATTTAATATTCTATCACATACCCGACAAAAGAAGACAAAAAGATAGTTAGATGACATCATACATGATTTCACCTATTTACAGGGCTGCATAATTATTATATGTGTCCGTAATGTATGTGAAATCATAATAAACACAGAATGTAGAGTGATGTCATTTGCATCTTTTATCATTTACACACACTGCAATATATCACTTTGCACTGTAGAAAATTAAATGCACGGATGCGTGATTAATTATTATGACAATAAACAGGGTATGGATTCCCCAAGGACTGGTTCTCAAAGGGTTACTTTGAGCATTGGTTCCAGGTTGTACCATTTTATTGCCAAAATACCTGTAAATGTGAATTGCACACAACATAACAGGGGTAAATTCAAAGCCTTTTAATATCAAATGAGACCATTGTGTAGAAGGATTAAGTCTCACCTTGTTCTTTAGCATATTCTTGACTTCTTTGAATGGTTTCTGGAAGCTCAGGGTTCATTCTCGTTCCTTCAGGAAAAATAACTAACCATATCTGAAACATTTATACAGTGCTTCCTAGCATCATAATAATCAAACTGAAAAAATATTCAATATTTTTTGTCATTTTGGTATGAATGTTTATTATCATTTTTTATTATACCATATTCTAACACGGTCTGCGGCTTAATCCATATACGCATAGAGGAAACCAAGGTGTACTTTATTACCGCAACACACCTGACAAATTGGCTGTTACTATTTACGCCCAGCATACTGAAAATTGGGTTCTTGTATTTTGTCGGTGAATAAAACACAGGCAGGAGTTCGGATGCATAAAAATTAAATCACAAGTGCGTATAATCATGATTAAGACTTGGTTAAAACAATACACAAAAATCATACTACTATGGACAAATTCATAAATCAACATATCCACCACTCATTAATGCAAACAGGTAAAATACACAATATAGAACGTTATATCCATCTTAGTCAATGCTAATACTTTAAGTGTTGAAACGTTTATACCATGATGGTATTTAACTGAATCACATATCAGACCTACTTTATTTTCCCTGACAACAAGGTTGTAAACAATGTTTCCCCTACCTACCCTATTTATGTTAAACATGTTACGGGGAAAAGTTTTTATTTCAAGGCCTAAAAATATTACATTTCAAACAAAGTGAATGAGAAACTTGTAAGTGCTACTTACAACATAAGACCTATATATATTTGAAATTTGCATCATAAGGTGCTTCTTACGAGCCTATTTTCATGAAAATCAGAAGTGGTCACCAAACTGATGTAGAAAACGCTTGTTTTTCCATAAGTAAAGTGTAGTTTTCAGACAGTTGTTTCTTGTTTTCTCAAAAATTTGTTTTAGTACAAGTTTACAACCTTCTCATTCTAAGCCAGCCTCATGTACAGTACCTCTGACAAGATATTTCTTTAAAATGAAACCAAGTCCTATATAACGTACATACATGTAACGGTGCTACTTACTGCTATATTGTTTTTCTTGAGTTGAGCCAGCTGGTCGGATGCCTTATTTTGATTAAATTTACCACTTTTTCTCACATATATACAGGAATGCTGAAATTATGAATTTATAAAGAAGAGATATTCTGGTGTATAATAACCAAATCACATGACGCACATGATTGTATGCATTTCTGAATATAATGGCATACAACCATACTTGATGTCCAACAGTGAAGTGAGATACAGCATTCAGGCCTCATGATGTCCAACAGTGAAGCGAGATACAGCATTCAGGCCTCATGATGTCCAACAGTGAAGCGAGATACAGCATTCAGGCCTCATGATGTCCAACAGTGCAGCGAGATACAGCATTCAGGCCTCATGATGTCCAACAGTGAAGCGAGATACAGCATTCAGGCCTCATGATGTCCAACAGTGCAGCGAGATACAGCATTCAGGCCTCATGATGTCCAACAGTGAAGCGAGATACAGCATTCAGGCCTCATGATGTCCAACAGTGCAGCGAGATACAGCATTCAGGCCTCATGATGTCCAACAGTGAAGCGAGATACAGCATTCAGGCCTCATGGTTATAAAACTTTTTTCATGCTCAACTCAATATTGTGCTCAAACTTTGAATGCCTCGCACAGTTAACATTTCCTGGTTTAAGAAAATAATGTGTAACAGAGCTACAGATAAGCTGCCTATTGGGGTAATTACCCAATTAATTATGTACATGAAGACAAACAATAATTGAATAGAATTTAGAATTTAATAATAATATTAATATTTATGACAGTATAATATTCTAACCAAATTATATTAGCATGGATTACAATAACTTATAAGAACCAATGATGAAGGTATAGTATAATGCCGAAACATTGAGAAAACAAGATTAATTAATTTCACTGTGTGTTGTTGTTGATATTTATCTTTAAATAATTTATAAGCAGAGGTGTGGAATTCCTATGTCTGACTTGCCCGACATGGGCTTTTTTGCTTGCGGGCAAGTAGATATTTCCATCCAGCTTGCCCATGGGCAAGTGCAAAATATCACGAGAAAATAAGATTAAGTGCCCCATTTAAAGATGAATCCCTTAAATATTGTCTAAAATGATTTAATTAACAAACATTGAATTAAACCTAGTACTCTTATCCTTGACAAGATAAATAAATGAATGAAACTAATTTTTTTTTCTTTTTTGTGTTTTCCTGGGCAAGTAGATTTAGTTTTCGGGCAAGTGGAATTTTCAGTCCAAATTGCCCATGGGCAAGTGAAAAACTTGAGAGTTTCCACACCCCTGTTATAAGAAAATAGATGTACCACACCTGTCTGAAATAAAATCCATACAATGGGAAGAATCTCAATCCATCTTTAAGAATGTAACGAATGCTGCCGATAGAATTCTGTGGAGAAGCCAACATATTTGCTACAATCCAATCAACTGTAAAATAAGACAAGCATGAGTACAGAGAGGATTAATATGTGTCAGTCACAGGTAATTTATATAGTACAATATAAATTTTACAATTTTTTTTTTATTCTTTATCATTCATGATTGATACAGTTAACTGTGGTATCAGTCTCATTCTGTGCAATATTTGAGCCAAATAATTATATTATTACGAGATTACTTTTCTTCGACTTTAAGACTGAAAATCTTTAAAGTTATTTAGAATGTATACATGTACTTGCAATAGAGCTCACAGCTCGAAATCATTATACTGCTGTGCTTTGTTTCTGACAGTAAACATATATTAAACATTACGCTTCAAAGGTTAAAACACATTTTTCCGAAAATTTACTTTTGAAAGTTTATACATTTTCTTCCAATTAGGAGTGATCTACATGCAGTTTAAAATGACAAAACATCCCTGTGTATATATTGAGGTTAAAAGATGGACACATTCAACATGTATCAGTCACAGGTAATTTATATATCTAACATTAAATATGTTCATTTGACCACTACTTTTCAAGCAGAGAACCATCTTTTTGCAAACACAAGTCAACTTTAAATGGTAAAGTGGCAAAAAAGTTACATAAAAACTAGTAATTAAGAATTGCAAGCAATACAGATTAAGTCCCCTACCGGTATTAAGCCATTGTTAATGTTTCTGTTACCATAGCAACCACAATTTTGGTTGGAATCAATATATGTTTGAACATGCATTATCCCCGTGTTGCCCCCTATCCACATACCAAGTTTCATAAACCTAGCTTGGAAACTGTTTGAGTTATGTCAGGATCCAGATATTTTGACGGAATGACGGACGGAATGAGTGCAAACCTATAGTCCACTGCGGTCAAAAACAGGTAGGGGACTTATTATACAAATCAACTAAGAAGCTACTGATAATGTCCATTTTTTCCAACAAATATTACATATGTGCGATATATTACAATATAATCACTCGAATAAACGCTCCCGGGCCATACAATTTTTAAAGAAAAAAAGACTTCAATTAAGTATTGATTGGTGGTTTATTATATGGATAATCATGTGCAAACATGATTCACTAAAATTAACAAAAGTAACACCTTTTTTCCAAAAAAAATTGCATTGCCCCCGGGGGGCATTTTATTCGAGGGAATAAGGTATATTCGTACAATAATATATATTACCTGTACACTGGTGGTTACAAATAAAAATCACATTTTGCTTTTTGGGTTTATCCAGCAATTCATTGATATTGCCATAGACTTTGACCTACAAAGTAAAACAGAATCTCAAGACATTACCGAAGAATGGATTTAAGGTATAACAATATTGACATGTACATGTTTTAGAACCAAAGATTGCAAGGATAGGTTTTCTAATTACTGTAAAATCACATATTTGTGTGTGTGCATTTAATTTGTGGATTATGATAAGATATTTGAGAGGTCAATGAATCGTGGGCAACAACGAAAATTCAACCTCCACGAAAAATAATTATTTTACAGTACAACTGTATGGAACTATTTTTGATACTTGAGCTAAATTAAACTGTTTTGAATGCAAAAATTCTAATACAAAATTAATATACAATACTGTAGTTTGCACCTATAGTTGGATTCAAACCTATACTATATGGCACTATCGCCTAGCATTGTTAAGTATGAACACATTAGACAACTTGGCTATTGCAACAAATCCCCAAAAAGGTTGTACAAATAACTAGTATCAATCATTCAATGTGACTACATCACACCTGTGACCAGTAATCATGTGTTTCAATATGCATTGGACTCTGTATTAAAGTTTGGTGCAGTGGCTCTACTGAGGGAGCTAATTGATGCATGTCTATTAAACTACATAATATATATGTCCCCTCAGTAACAGTATTTGAGACATGAGCAGATGCATCATGGGAATGGGATCTAGACTTCCCCTGGTAAATGAGGTTAATTGGTTATCTTATATAATGAGATAAATATGTCAGGGTTAACCCTCGATCATTGTTGATTCCATCACAAAGCTTGCATTACACTAAACACCTGAAGGCAAGAGGAAACGGGGAAGACCTAAAACAACATGGATTGGAGGCGTACTGTTGAGGCACTGGGGAAGAGTTGAGAAGATCGCGAAAGACAGAGGTCCTTTGTTCTTGTCCTACATGTCAGAGGGCATAACGGGCAATAAGACTTAAAGTAAGTAAGTAACCCTCATTGGCCTTAAGAAAATAAATACATCTCTTTGCTGAAGAATAGAGAGATTGATAGATTTTTTATTCAGAATGGAATATGGATATATAAAAGAAAATGACATTGTGGTAAATAAAAATAACTGGCAAAGCACCACAAAGAGGGGCAACCACCCAGTGACACCTTCAGTTGCTGTTGTGATCGCTCGCCAGAGGCATATAAACTTTCACTTCATCCGCAACAGTTTACTATTATTGCAATTTGAGGAGACAAAGTATCTACCCAGTGCAGGACTCAAACCCACGACCCCTGCTTGCAAGTTAGGTGCTCTACCAACTGAGCTGACCAGGCTACTGGCTCATGAATCACTGCGCTATCAAAGAGCTCGGTGGTGCTTTAGATTACTTAGGCAGGATTTATCAGTGAATGAGTGATACCCAGCAGTTGTTTTTATCTAATCTTTTACCTTTTTAACTATTATTTTTAACATTTTAACCATCATGCCTAACCTTCACTTGTTTTACTTTAAAGTCTTATATATATATAATAATAACAATATATATAATATATATATATAATAATAATAATAACTTTTAACTATGGATCGGCGTGCACCCTGCCAATAATACTCGGAAGAGGCGTTCGGCAGTACATAAAGATAGATAGATAGACAATTCCCCCCTTTCGACATTACAGGTTAAACCCTGTTTTCGGAGATTATGGAATTAATTGAGCGACATATTCCGAATGTATGTCAGGGGAGCACCTGCATATACCGTATAGAGCAACTTGGTACAATAATCGCGATTATTTTAGCCAAATGATAAGAATTTATAAAAAGTCTTACTTGAACACAATAATAACACTATTTGACGATCTCGCTGACAATCCTTTTGCCTAAATAATATGTTTAACTTGAAAAATGCGTATATTTTCTCGTCAACGGAATCGAGCTACGGAAGCGGCAGTGATGATTCTACAGAAATGTATGAGGTGCTCCGAATGTCTACCCCCCTGACCGGGAAATTTCGAATCCGGAGAACGGGTTTTATCCTGTAATGTCGATATCGAGAATGGTCTCCTTATCACAGTTCACACTCTGACATTCAGACCTTCAAGCCAATCAACTGATCAGTGTATAATCATGATAGTCAGATTTACTTCAGTAGCCCAATGCAATAACTCACCTTAGTTGAAGTATATGAATGGAAGAAAAATAGCACAAGTCGCTGATATATATCATAAATATAGTCATCTGCATACGTGTAAAATCGGCCCGGCAGGCAAACTGTCAAAACTCGGACAGCTCCCCATACAGTTATGAACGTTGGAGAAGAACCAAGCATAACTGCAGCGGGTATCGTCCATCGCAATGAATGGGCATGCACCAAAATCGATAAAAACATAACTGGTCCAGACACGGAGTTAGTTAACTTGACCGATTTCTTTAAATATGGTACGAATCTCCACCGTTGTTGACATGTGTGACACGGACGATAATATTAGAGGTCATCCGAATGTCAGGTTCGCTTGATTAATTGGATTCTGAGGAAACGGAACGAAATATGTAGCAAAAGTTAAATATCATTTGTTTGCATTTCAGGATGTTCAATTTAAATCATCTTATTATTGTGATATAGAAATAATCAGAATACAGAAGTTCCGAAATTTATTTAGAGAATTTATATCTATAATCGATTAAAATAATAGGGTACTAGATGTTGAAATGAATCAAGTTTATCATGAGCTAGATACGTGACGTCACAATGGGCGACTGCAGTTTTGTAAACATGGACTGGAATAACTGAAATAACCGCGTTTATTTGAAATGACGAACAAACGAACTGGCGTCGACCCTGCGAGATCAGCACAGGGTGTCGATGCCGGGTCGATGTTATTGAGATTAGCTGGTAAACCAGCAAAAAAGGGAGAGGTAAATTTATGCGAATTTCCACTCTGTCACTGTCAGTGATGCATTTGTCAATGTTTTCACCAAGAGTGGGTGTGGTTGTTCTTTATGTCAAATATCCCCATGGTAGATTTTTATTACGAAATAGGCGACTGTCTAATTCACGAGTCTAATTCACATCTCCCGTCCATAAATACCGGCCAAGTCTAATTCACATTTACATGTGACTTCAGGGTTTATCAAATTCCTGTACATCGGCCTGATCGGGAAAGTCTAAAGTTATGTTCAATTCCCTGTGCATCCTCGCTGATCTCGTCCATGAACTTCTGAACTCATGCATCATTAGGTCTTTTTGACTGGACTGTTTCGCGGAGCAGGTTATCGTCTGGTTCTCCTCGCCAATAAAGTCGATAATACGAAACAACGGTGATACAATATTGAAAAGTCGATATTATGATAATCAGTGAAATCATGGATATACACTAGAATGGATAGGCATGTCTAAAAATAGCCGAATTATGACTTGAATACCCAAAATGCATTGAGCGCACTTCAGAAATTATCGGCCGTGTCCGTTTTATCAAAGGAAATTAACCGTCTCTTTCCGTCATTATAGTTTACCGTAGTAATGTATCGAAAAGAAATCGTGTATTGAGTTAAAACCCAAAAATGAAGTAATTTCATCATATCGTCGGTGACAATCATAAACCCTGTAACTACAAAATCACAACTTTTCAGGAATCGGAAAAACTGTTTTGTGATAAATATAAACGATGGGAAATGCTGTTCATCACCAATAACGATAGAAATATGTTAGGAAACAACCATTAAAAGTTTGATAGGGATGCGATAAATCCAGCACAGCAACGGTATAGTTACGACATTTCACCATCGTGATTGGCCAATGATGATGTGATTTTTTTATAGTTACGTCATTTCCGTTTCTCAAAATGTATTACTCAATAACTGCATTTTGTTCATATAACTTTGTTACTAAGCTGCAAATTCAATGGGTCGCAACTTTTTACGTTACGTCGATATGTAAACAGGAATGAGGCTGGGTTTGTGTGTTTTGTAGTTACGAGGTTTCTGATCAGTTGCATTATATGAAAATTGTCGTGGATGTTGAAGTTACGGGCTTTCCGACAAGAACATTTTAAGTAAAATCTTATGCTTTGTCGTTTTCAATTCCATTGCCGACCTGATGGATGGACTACTTTTTTTTTTTTTTCTATATTTTATTCACAACAGGTTACAATATACATAGTGTACATATATACAGTGGAACCCCTCTAATCCGGACCCCTCTAATCCGGAAACCCCTCTAATCCAGACAAATCATCTGGTCCCAAATTTTGTCCTTCATGTTTTAATGTGATTTTACCCCTCCAATCCGGAACCCCTCTACTCTGGAAACCGGACAAATTTTCAGGAACCAGTCATAGATTTGCTCTAAAATTCACCCCTTGGATCCGGACAGTCAATGTAGACAATTTTCATGTTGACAGTTGTAATTGAACATCTTGTATATTCCCAATATCTTGGGAACAATAAAAGGTGTGAAAATTGACAATAGATTTTATAACTCCAACCAACTGGGATACTAACAGACATAGTCACATAATTAAATTAATCCAATTATACAAAACTATGTGTGAAAATGTCATAATTGTCATTGACTTTAAAATTTGCTATTAACCATACAGAGTCATGCAGCTCGCTGTTTCATATTTTGTGATGTAGGTAGATGAGTAAAATAATAAAGTTTAATGATATTTTTTACTTAATTAATTCATATTTAATTTCTGAAACAAATTTGTGGGTTAAATGTATTCAAAATGTTACAAGTTTCTTCACTAGAGCATTTTATTTTACATGACTTTTTGTGTAGTATCCGGACTACTTGAAATTTGGAGCCGTATAACTAGAATCTCTCAAAATAGAATGAAACTTTTTTGTGTAATACAAATTAAGTTTTGTTGAATAAATATATTAGAACAATCTGAAGCATCTTAAGTTAGTGTCCGTTGTCAATAAGTTTGTGTGTTGTATGCAATACATGGACACAATGTAATACCTTCCAAGTACAAGGGTAATCAAATAAAATAGGCTGAACAGATCTAATGTATAAAAATAGAAACCCCTCTAATCCAGAAACCCCTCTTATCCGGACTTTTTGTCTGGTCCGGGCAGGTCTGGATTAGAGGGGTTCCACTGTACTATAAATGATGTAACAATATTTTAATAATAAAATTGTAAAGTTTACAAATTTTGCCAGTTTTTTATTTCTAAAGCTGTATGTTTAAATTAAGATATCATAAATGAAATTAGGGAATGTTGAGAGATTGACAAAATTTCTTCATGAAATCTGAGCTTTCTTTATTTTTATATTTGTAATATCGAGATAATGTGTCTAAATCAATACATAATATTTGGAGAATGTTAGTTTTGTTTTTCCTACGTTCACTTTTAAAATAATCTTTATAAATAGAGTATCCTATTAGACTTAATATTACATTTATTATTTCATATTGTTTATACATGATTTTATAACCTATTATTATATATTCTAAAGAGTTTATTTTGTTGTTTATGCCATTTTCTGAAAATATGTTGAGTATCTTTTCCCAGAATGAGTCCATGTAAGGACATGTTATAAAAAAGTGATTTAAGTTTTCTAAAGCCCCACAGTGTAAGCAGTTTGTGGAAGTGAATATTTTCCATTTGTAGAGATTTTCATTTGTGGCAATTATATTGTGCAACAGTTTATATTTAAATTGTTTGACGCGATTGTCGACGAGTGCTTTATTTATGAAATAGTAGTAGCTAAGCCAATTGATGTTTTTATTAAAGCTTGCTTCCCAATGTTTATGTAGATAAGGTGTTTCGAATTTTCTTTTGACGAATTCTAAGTAGTAGTCCTTGCTTTTAATGATTTTCGTATTTGTAAATCGTAATTGAGTTTTAATGATAGTTTTAACTGATTCTGTTGTTTGGATTTTTGTTTTCCATTCTGAGGATATTGCCTTTTTAATAGTTTCACTTTCTGAAATCCAGTTTGATTTATTTTTAAGCTTATCATATATTTTACGTTCGCTTATTTTGCCGTTTATATCAATTAAGTCATTAATAAATAATATATCCGAATTTATCCATGAGTTAAATATGAGACATTTTCCTTTAAATTTGATATACCTATTGCCCCATATGATTTGGTTCCTGATTGTACTGAATGATTTTTGTGCTGTTATAGTTGAAAGGTTGTTGTATTTAATCCATGTACATGTATCTATGATATTTACATAGAAAGAGGGCAATGTTGTTTTAGTGTTAGGGAGCGATTTTAAGTTATCTGTGTTCATTTCAAATATTAATAGTCCTTTACCGAATTGGTTCAGTAATAAACAAGGAATAATCTTCCAGTTTGCGTTATAAGATGATCTCAAGTTTTGGATCCATTTTAGTATAAGGGAATTTACATAACTGTCTATATCAACCATGCTTAAGCCTCCGTCAAGTTTATTTCCTATTAGTGTTGTTCTTTTAATTTTTTCGCGTTTATTGCTCCAAAGAAAATCTGAGAATAGTTTAGTGACCTGTTTTATAATTTGTTTGGGAGTGGACATTGCTTGCATTAAGTATGTCAGCTTTGGAAGTATTAAGCTTTTGATTATTGTTATTTTCCCGTAATAGGTTAGTTTTCGTTTTTGCCATTTTTGTATCAGATGCTTACATATTTCAATTTTGTTTTGCCAGTTTAGATCTTCACATTCATTGGAGCTATTACCAAAGTAAATTCCTAATGCTTTAACATATGCATTCGTAAACTCTATGTTATCGACATTGTGTGTATTGGTTTTAGAACTACCTATCCAGAGTCCTTGCGTTTTATTTCTATTTAGTTTTAGACCTGAATATTTACCAAATTCTTCGATTATTTCTAGAGATATTTTTATTTCATTTTCATTTTGTATGAATATTGTTGTGTCGTCTGCTAACTGAGTAAGTTTGATATGTTTATTTTTGTTATTAACATCTGTTCCGACTTTTATTTCTATTCCTTTAAATGTTGTGCTGTTTCTTAGTTTAATTGCCATTATTTCAGCGACAATAATAAATAGAAGTGCTGATAATGGGCATCCTTGTCTGACGCCACAATGTATTTTAAAAAATTTGGAACTCCAACCATTATTTATTAAACATGAGGTAATATTGGTATACATAACGTTTACCCATTGTATAAAGGAATCTTTAAATCCGAATTTCAACAAAGATTTGTGTAGAAATGACCATTCGATTGTATCAAAAGCTTTTTTGAAATCTAAAAATAAGACAGCTCCTGGAGTGTTTGTTATGTTTTTGTAATCAATAACGTCTTGAATTTGTCTTATGTTGTATCCAATATATCTGTTTTTAATGAACCCTTACTTTCTGTAAGCGCATGGCTAAAACCTTTGCTAAAATTTTATAATCAGTGTTGAGAAGAGATATAGGTCGCCAGTTTTCTAAATTATTAGGATCTCCTTTTTTAAATAGTAGTGAAAATACGCTTTGTTTTTGCGTGAAAGAGAGTTCACCGTTGACAAAACCTTCATTTAAAGAATCAACTACCAAATGCATTATTTGTTTCCAAAATGTTTTATAAAATTCTATTGGCAGTCCGTCCAGACCTGGACTTTTATTGGTTTTCATTATGTTGATAACATTTGTAGCTTCTTCATATGTGACGGGTCCTTCACATTCTTTAGCTTCATTATCGTTTAAAGTGTTATCAGTGTCCGTCGAGTTTAAGTATTCGTCACCGACTACATGTGAACTTTTGTAAAGATTTTCATAAAATTTTACAGTGTCTTCCAATATGGTTTCTTTATCAGTAATTATGTTTCCATTTGTTGATAATGAGTTAATAACTTTTCGTGTTTGTCTAGAGTTTTCAAGATTTAAAAAATAGTTTGTGTTTTTTTCGTCGTCTTCTAACAATAACACCCGTGAGCGTATTTGTGCCCCTTTAGCTTTGAAACTATAGATATTTTCAATTTCCGCTTCAATATTGGTGATTTGTGTTTTTATTTCCTCATTGTTTGTATTTAAGTCCTTTTTATATAGTTCATTTAGTTGCTTTTCTAGATAAGATAATTTGCATTTTCTTTCCTTTGACTTCTTTTTAGAATATTTAATTGTTATTTCTCTTGTGTTATTTTTACATATTTCCCATTTTGTTCTATGATTTGTAATGTTTAATGTCGTTAAGCTTTCAATCATAGCCACTATTTCATCGCAATATTCGGTATCGCAAAAATATGCTTTGTTAAGTTTCCAAAAACCTGGTCCTCTTTCTATAGGTGGTTTTAGTTTAAGTGAAATTGCTAGATGGTCAGTATATTTAATCAGGGCAGGACGAATGTCTGTTGACAAAATGAGTGGACTAAGGTTTTCTTCAATGAGCCAAAAGTCAATTCTGCTTTTTTCGGTTCCATTTTTTCTACGCCATGTAAATTGTGTTTTTGTTTTATTTAAAGTTCTCCATATATCAATTAAATTGTGTGACTTCATCAAATCATTTAAGTTTGGATGCTTATTGGTTTTATTTGATATTGTAATTCTGTCAATGTTATGTAATGTTTCGTTATAATCTCCTCCAACTATTTTTATTCCTTGTGAATGTTCCGCAATATGTTCAGATATGTTTTTGAAAAACACGTTTCTGATTTCTTTGTCATTAGAAGCATATATGTTTATTAATGTAATTATATTATTGTTATACTCAATGTTAAGTAGGACGAATCTTCCGTTATTATTTCCAGTGAAGGAATCTAACACATTACATGTTATTGACTTATTTATTAAGATGGAGCAGCCTTTACTATTATTCGATCGGAACGAATGGTACTGTTCCCATTTATCAAATTCATTATAAAGAACAGTTTCAAGGTCAATCGTAAAATGAGTTTCTTGTAAAAACGTTATATCTGCTTTTTGGTGTATTAACCATTGCAATAAGCGGGCACGTTTATGCTTATCCCTTAAACCCTGAGTATTTAGGGATATTAAGTGTAATGAAGTTGTCATCTAATTGAATGGTGATTCTTTAGGAAGGAATTAAACGTGGAAGTGCAGTAGATGTGAAAAAAAGATGGTGTGTATAATGTTATGAAATATATGATGATGTATGTATAGTTCAAGTTCACAGTTAAAGCAACGTATATGGTTTATAGAAACATTGTGTATAGTATTCATCAAATATATATGTTTAAACCAAAAACATGTTTGAAACGCACTAGTGTGCAAATTAGTAACATTAGTCGTATACGACGAGAATGGCAAAACCACTTCAAAGTTATATCTAATAGTATGAAGATACTTTATGTATTTAAACAAATTGTTCATGTTCAGACGTAAAGTTGGGTTCCTAATATATTCAATAGAGCGGTGTATTTACATGTATACAAAATTATGCATATGAAGAAACATATTACATGCATATTTATACATATATGTCAATATAATACATAATGTTTATTATGGTACACAATGTACCTATGCTTTAAATGTCTGTCTATTTTGTACCCGACGCGTGTGGGTAAGATCGGTCACATGACCGTATATCAATGTGTAATCGTTAATCGTAATGGAAAGTCCCTTGAGAAATCCGCGTTCGTGTAATCCTTGTACAAATGAATAAATATCACATAACGCGATCATTTATATTTGTTGTTTGATTTTCGTTGTTTCTTTGATTCATCGTGTAGTTCTTCAGCCAGTGTAGGTGTAGAACGAACAACGTGTATCGATGATTGTTTATTTGGAGTTTTCGTGTCACTATCCGGAGTATTGAGCACGAATTTGATCATAGTCTGTAGTCCGTGTATCTGTGTCGTGTTAGTTTTCTTTGGCTTTGGTTTGTATTTGTCCGTAGCACGAGTTTCACGATACTCAGAAGTACTGACAGCATTGGATACAACGGTCGATGTTTTCCGCGTGTGAAATTCAGTGTCACTCACTGTTTTCCGTCCTTCATCGGAGCATTCCGATTCATCGATGTCGCTCTCGGTGTGTCTGCTAATAGCGTCACAATTGCTCCGATTATGACCGGATTCATTGCACTGAGTGCATACCCAGTCGTTTTCGCACATAGCATTTGTATGACCAACTTGTAGACATTTGCTACATTTAGACTGTTTCTTAATTTGGCCGCGATGGAAGACGGTTGCTTTGAATTTACCAAAAGTCATGAATCTATTCAAAGGAGTGTTCATGGATGAGGCTTTAACAATTATCACACGGTCACCAGTGTCGCAGTTCGTGAGTTTACCGCCAATGCGTAGTTTCTCGCGGTAAGCTGATATCACTTCAATATCTCTGCGAATAAGAGTGTGTGTAATAGTACCGTCATCAACTGAAAGCGGTATGTCTTTCACTCTGATGCGAACAGTATTTTCACCATCGAGTCGTAATGGGTTGGTACTTAATATGGGTAGACGTTTACCCCGTAAAATGACCCCAGCCGAAACTAGGTCAACTTTGTCGTCTAAAGTCTCAACATATATACGCCACATACCCCTAACTCTCTGGAGCCCTGTAAGATGCGTAGGTTCAATGACATGCGATATACTAGTGTATAGCTCCTCATGCTTAAGCCACAAATCTTGATCCGGTTTTTTATCACCGAATAGTTCACGTTCTTGAAAAAATACCAATGGGACGCCATTTTGTTTCTCATTGGTATCACTATCACGTACTTGATTGTTATTTTCAGACATATTTACTTCCATATTTTTATATATCCAAATTTTTATCTATGTCCATATATATTCCGTTCAATTTACACTTATTGAAACATATTTATATATCCGTTTTTTAGGAGACACGTGCAATACACAACCTTGGTAGTGTCGCTTACGTCGCCGTCGTATGGACTACTTTTAATTTTTGAACATATTGACACAAATAGAACTGATATACCCACCATTTTTAAAGAAAATACAATGCACTGAAAATGCAGCCATTTATCCAGAAGTTACGGGTTTTCCTTCCGAGAAAAAATTTCAACCAACCAAGCTACAGCTTTTCATCACGTGGTGTTTTTGAGAGATCTAATAGGACGAATTTCATGAAACTTCGACAGCAGATGCGGGAAAATATTGCCGGTAGGAAATGCCGAAAACACGATTTTTTGAAAAAATGTAGTTACGGGGTTAATGATTGTCACCGACGATATACAACAGATAGAGAACACCCCAAAGATTACAAAAAAATAATAATTTATAAGAATAACAGCCGTAAATAATTTTCCTTGGGGATCTCAAAATTAAATCCTGGAAGGAATCCAAAACCCGTCGATTGAAAAATCATCGACCCGGAAAGGTCACAGAAAAATTGGTTTATTTCACAATTTACGAATGAATCATCTAAATTATTTATACAACAACATTCCAAACACATAACTGGCGAAATAAAAACCCACATTCGCTATATTTGATCATAGGATGCTTTAAATTAATTCAAATATCTCGCAGGTTTAAACACATCAAATATTCAAGATGGAGGCGGCTATAGCAGCAAAACAATCGGAACGGTCCGTTCGGCATTTATCGCTACTGATGTACACCGATCGTCTTATGTCTTTTAAAAATGGCGGCTCCTATAGGAAATTTAGCTAAGTGTCAGTTCCATTATCATGTATTCTTTGGTGAAATGAAAACACAAAACTATGATAGTGAAAATCGATTTTATTTCTGCTGTTTACACCATTGCATTATCACTATCATACTATCTACATTTTGCTAAAGTTGTTTCATAGTATCGTGTTTATACTATCATTATTAACTATCAAGTTTTCACTACCTCTAAGAAAAAATAGCTGATTGGACACCGTACGTCGGCCATTCATTTAATACCAGGACAATCGCCATAGCGCTTGATTGAAACATGCAATTGTAATAATTTTTTATTTAATGAGACTTACTCACCAACTTGATAATCTGACAAAACTTGGTTATAGTATATCCAACCGAACACAAACTGTGGTTACTATAGTAACCCAACTAAGGGCTACCAAGCCCAGTCCAAGTTTTCAGTGAAATGTAGAGTGTTGATCAGATAAGATACTCTTTATTTAAAGTCGGTTATGAGTTAACACATATAACATAAGCTTAAAGCTTGTATCCCGATACCGAGGGACAATAGTTTTGACTGTTAACCAGAAACAGACATGAAATAATTGTTTTATTACCTAATACTCTATATAACTACAATAACGTTCTTCTAATTCATCAAACAAAAAGGATATTTTTAGGACATTTTGTCATACTAATAGCGGACAAATTTTGTTATAAATTCAAGACTGTCATTATCGGCCTCGGGCAACAGTTCAAAAGTCTTCCCCGATACCTCGGGTCAATAATTTTGACTGTTAACCAAACATACATGAAATAATTGCATAATGTTACATATAAGCATTTAAAGACATGACTAAACAACACAAAGCACACAAAACAATGTCCACATGACAATACCAGCTAAAGGGAGGTAACTAGAACAAAATTGAACAAGAAATTATGAACACATGGTGCATGCCCACTTTGAACCGCTCCAGGTGTGGGTCAGTCTCCTGAACTCTTTATAGTCGGTAGTTGCACGTAATTCGTTAGGTAGACTGTTCCACACCTGGACGGCAGCAAAGCGGAAACTCTTCTCTCCATAGGTAGTTGTATTTACTGCTGGCACTTCAAGAGTGTTTATTTTCCTGAAATTATAGTTGTTGGATTTAATATTTATTGATTCTTGTATATACACAGGTGAAATATTATTTAGTCCTTTAAATACTTCAATGGCTATTTGGCGAAGACGACTAACATGTAGTGTTAAAATTGGCATATTTACTTTGTCCAGGAGTGTTTCATAGTTTGATTCGTTAAATACTAATTTTAAGGCTCTAAATTGTAGTCTTTCAAGTTTAGTGGTGTTTTTCTTACTGCAAAAGTGCCATACTATGGGGCAGTAGTTGAAATTGGATCTAACAAAACATTTGTAAATAAGAAGTTTGGTTTCTACAGTTAGGCATTTACTAAGTCTATATAAAACATTAAGTTGTCTGGCTGCTTTGATACAGATATTTGAAATAAAAACAATATGTAATTCAAAATTTAGGAGTGAATCAATCTAAATACCAAAAAGTTTAACATGACTATCACATTTAATATCAATTCCTGTGACTGAGAAAGACTGGATATTTTCAGCAGTATGTTTGCCGATACAAATAGCTTGGAATTTATCTGGGTTAGCCTGCATGAGATTATCCTCAAACCACTTTATCATAACTTTGCTTTCGCTTTCAAGTGTTGTTTTTAAGTTTTGAAGATTGGAGATTTGTTGATTTGACAGTGTGTGTGGTATATTTGCCTATTTTCAACGGAAAGCATCATATAACGTTATGTCTACATCTACGTTATGTTATATAACGTTTGATGTCAATTCTGTATGCGTGATGCGCTGTTTAGTGACTACGAGCATGTTTCCATTAATATCGCAATGAAATCGAATTTGTTAGGGAAAAAAAACGATTATGATACAATTTCGTAAAAGTATTAGTCATACACCTGTAAAACTAAAGAATCTATTTTAGAGAAGCATTTTGGGAATGGTGGATTTTTGCTAATAAACTGTTCAATGATGACAAGGATCACCTCGCGATGATCCAAGACCAGGTCAATCTATGTCAGAAACAGAAAAGTGTCGTCGGTTATACACCAGTTGGAGGGGTAAACTTTACTTGAAGAATACCTACCATAGTAAATACTGAACCATGCGAAATTATAGTGGATACAGCATTTAACATCACTACCAAACATCTTAAAATTGTGGTAAATGTGTGTGCTCGCGTGACTTTATGGCTCCTTGAAGAATAACTACTATAGTACAGCATTTAACATCACTACCAAACATCTTGAAATGGTAAATGTGTGTGCTCGCGTGACTTTATGGCTCCAAAACGATGATCAAATAGGGAAATAGTGTCAGGTTTTAGGAGTGAAAATGGCGTAACGTCACAATACATTGACGTCGACTTATGCTGACTCGCGTTACATGTACTTATTAAAGCACTAATATTATGTAAACCCTTCCTCCCAACAAGTTGACATTTTGATGTGAATTAAGGAATGGTGTGAATGTATTCCTGTAAGTTGTCATCAATGTCAGTCTGTTAGTCGTCCAACAATATCGATCGTCAGGGTAATAAAATGAACGATCCTCGTAAGCAAAATAAACTGGATCCATGTATGATTGTATACTAGTAGGTAGCAACTGCTAGACAAAATGTTATATGGAAGTTTTTGAATACTGTTCGGTACTGTTCAATACACATTTTAATGTTTTCAGATTGAACCAAAAGACAAAGCAAAGGGAAAACAAAAACATAAAGACAACAGGAGAAACAGTAGTGAAAGGCATGGATCTATAAGTAACTCAATCGATACAAAAACTGATAAAGGTAAAGGATTAATCACTGTTATGGTACTTGTACGTTTATTAAAATTAAAAAAAAATACAAGTTGGCAGGTATCTGTTTGGATTACTTTCGTTTCCAAAAATAAACCTTTGCATGGTGTTCATGGTCTTTGTAAAATAATTTAAATCCATTTTAGAACTCAATTGTATTCAGTGACCTGCATCTTTGATACTGTCATTGTTCTGTAACTTTCCCAATAGTACTTTTCTTTAGTGTTCGTTCCCTTTGCAAGTTTATTCAGGTTATAAATCATGATGTTTCACCTAAGATATTACTGCTCCGTTAAAAATAAGGAGTCCATCATTGCCCTCTTGTTTTATGTGTTTAGATGAGTTTTAATTTTACAAATAATTTATGTTAGGAATATGGTAGTTAAGTGTATTTCCTTGATTGAGATTCATGGTGCTGATTATTTGCTTGTCAATTAAGTGATGCACATTATCTTCATGCCATATTATAGTGTAGTCCTACAAACAGGGCTCTCACTACACTTTTGGGACTGGGGCCAGGGGCCCACAGGTAGGGGAATTTCGCGTTGTTTTGAAGAAAAAGGGGAACTTGTCTTTTATAAATATCAATGCTATTATAAAAGCAAACGTACTAAACGAACAAAAAGCCAATTTCACCTAAGTTACATTTGGATAATCGAACGCCAAACTTAAAGACTTTTGGATACTGCCAATCAAAAACTAACTTGGTATCTATTACATCTAGATATCTGGACTAGCCATAATCGATGCCACATTATTACTGCCTGACAGTCTGATGCCACATTATTACTGCCTGACGGTCTCATGCCACATTATGACTGCCTGATGGTCTCATGCTACTTTATGACTGCCTGACGGTCTCATGCCACATTATGACTGCCTGATGGTCTCGTGCCACATTATTACTGCCTGACGGTCTCATGCCACATTATGACTGCCTGACAGTCTGATGCCACATTATTACTGCCTGACGGTCTCATGCCACATTATGACTGCCTGATGGTCTCATGCTACTTTATGACTGCCTGACGGTCTCATGCCACATTATGACTGCCTGATGGTCTCATGCTACTTTATGACTGCCTGACGGTCTCATGCCACATTATGACTGCCTGATGGTCTCGTGCCACATTATTACTGCCTGACGGTCTCTTGTTTATGGTTTCAGAAAATACCACCAATGATAAACCAGACTTGATACCGGAAGAGATGGATGAATCAACATTATCTACTTTCAGAGATGTAAGTCCCTTCTCCACACTGATTCTAGTTCTGTGTGCTACACTTCTCCACACTGATTCTTGTTCTATGTGGGTAACGTGCTACACTTCTCCACACTGATTCTTGTTCCATGTGGGTAACGTGCTACACTTCTCCACACTGATTCTTGTTCTATGTGGGTAACGTGCTACACTTCTCCACACTGATTCTTGTTCTATGTGGGTAACATGCTACACTTCTCCACACTGATTCTTGTTCTATGTGGGTAACGTGCTACACTTCTCCACACTGATTCTTGTTCTATGTGGGCATACGTGCTACACTTCTCCACACTGATTCTTGTTCTATGTGGGCATACGTGCTACACTTCTCCACACTGATTCTTGTTCTATGTGGGCATACATGCTACACTTCTCCACACGGATTCTTGTTCTATGTGGGTGTATGTGCTACACTTCTCCACACTGATTCTTGTTCTATGTGGGTGTACGTGCTACACTTCTCCACACTGATTCTTGTTCTATGTGGGTGTATGTGCTACACTTCTCCACACTGATTCTTGTTCTATGTGGGTGTATGTGCTACACTTTTCCACACTGATTCTTGTTCTATTTGGGCATACGTGCTACACTTCTCCACACTGATTCTTGTTCTATGTGGGCATACATGCTACACTTCTCCACACTGATTCTTGTTCTATGTGGGTGTATGTGCTACACTTCTCCTTACTGATTCTTGTTCTATGTGGGTGTATGTGCTACACTTCTCCTTACTGATTCTTGTTCTATGTGGGTGTACGTGCTACACTTCTCCTTACTGATTCTTGTTCTATGTGGGTGTATGTGCTACACTTCTCCACACTGATTCTTGTTCTATGTGGGTGTATGTGCTACACTTCTCCACACTGATTCTTGTTCTATGTGGGTGTACGTGCTACACTTCTCCACACTGATTCTTGTTCTATGTGGGCATACATGCTACACTTCTCCTTACTGATTCTTGTTCTATGTGGGTGTATGTGCTACACTTCTCCACACTGATTCTTGTTCTATGTGGGTGTACGTGCTACACTTCTCCACACTGATTCTTGTTCTATGTGGGCATACGTGCTATACTTTTCCACACTGATTCTTGTTCTATGTGGGTGTATGTGCTACACTTCTCCTTACTGATTCTTGTTCCATGTGGGTGTATGTGCTACACTTCTCCTTACTGATTCTTGTTCCATGTGGGTGTATGTGCTACACTTCTCCTTACTGATTCTTGTTCTATGTGGGTGTATGTGCTACACTTCTCCACACTGATTCTTGTTCTATGTGGGTGTATGTGCTACACTTCTCCACACTGATTCTTGTTCTATGTGGGCATACGTGCTATACTTTTCCACACTGATTCTTGTTCTATGTGGGTGTACGTGCTACACTTCTCCACACTGATTCTTGTTCTATGTGGGTGTATGTGCTACACTTCTCCACACTGATTCTTGTTCTATGTGGGTGTATGTGCTACACTTCTCCACACTGATTCTTGTTCTATGTGGGCATACGTGCTACACTTCTCCACACTGATTCTTGTTCTATGTGGGCATACATGCTACACTTCTCCACACTGATTCTTGTTCTATGTGGGTGTATGTGCTACACTTCTCCACACTGATTCTTGTTCTATGTGGGTGTATGTGCTACACTTCTCCACACTGATTCTTGTTCTATGTGGGTGTACGTGTTACACTTCTCCACACTGATTCTTGTTCTATGTGGGCATATGTGCTATACTTTTCCACACTGATTCTTGTTCTATGTGGGTGTATGTGCTACACTTCTCCTTACTGATTCTTGTTCTATGTGGGTGTATGTGCTACACTTCTCCACACTGATTCTTGTTCTATGTGGGTGTATGTGCTACACTTCTCCACACTGATTCTTGTTCTATGTGGGCATACGTGCTACACTTCTCCACACTGATTCTTGTTCTATGTGGGTGTACGTGCTACACTTCTCCACACTGATTCTTGTTCTATGTGGGCATACGTGCTACACTTCTCCACACTGATTCTTGTTCTATGTGGGTGTACGTGCTACACTTCTCCACACTGATTCTTGTTCTATGTGGGTGTACGTGCTACACTTCTCCACACTGATTCTTGTTCTA
The DNA here is from genome assembly GCA_947247005.1 of Spisula solida. Classification (NCBI taxonomy): domain Eukaryota; kingdom Metazoa; phylum Mollusca; class Bivalvia; order Venerida; family Mactridae; genus Spisula; species Spisula solida. The sequence goes on along the minus strand of OX365948.1, from coordinate 3,798,972 downwards.
TGTGGGCATACGTGCTACACTTCTCCTCACTGATTCTTGTTCCATGTGGGTGTATGTGCTACACTTCTCCTTACTGATTCTTGTTCCATGTGGGTGTATGTGCTACACTTCTCCTTACTGATTCTTGTTCCATGTGGGTGTATGTGCTACACTTCTCCTTACTGATTCTTGTTCCATGTGGGTGTATGTGCTACACTTCTCCTTACTGATTCTTGTTCCATGTGGGTGTATGTGCTACACTTCTCCTTACTGATTCTTGTTCCATGTGGGTGTATGTGCTACACTTCTCCTTACTGATTCTTGTTCTATGTGGGTGTATGTGCTACACTTCTCCTTACTGATTCTTGTTCTATGTGGGTGTAAGAGCTACTCTTCTCAACGCTGATTCTTGCTCTATATATGCATATTAGATGCACCTGGAGTCTGTTGCCTGCTAGCAAAGTGCTATTGAGCGCCTTTATTTAGTTACTGGACCCGTTCTATTAAATGTAGAAGATATGGATTACCTCCCATGGAAAGCGCTACTTAGTGCTATCCTATGTTAACAGTCTTCTGGACCTCGAGGATGCCAGAAATTTGCAGAAATATGAATATATTTGTGTTGAAGATATTTATTTTGTCAGTACCTTTTTCTTGAAAAACAATCCTTAAAATTTCCTGTTGGTGTACTTATAAGATGCTTCCCATTGATGACTTGAATTTTGCATCCTAAAAATGCTTCTTATAGTTAGGTAATTATTAGGATGGAAATATATTTAGTAGACAACTGATATGTCCAATCAAACTAATACTGCCTCCACGATAGCCTGGTGGTAGAGCATCTGCTTCAAGTGTGAGAGAGATTCCAGGCAGCTTCATACCAAAGAGAAAATAAAAATGGCACCAGAAGTTCCCTTGCTAGACGATTAGCATAAAAGGGAAACTGGCTTCTCTTCTCTCATACCCTGTGGCGATAGATAACATCAGAAATGAGGTGTCAAGAGTGATTAATATAAGTTGGAAAACTTGTTTCACAATCGACCTTAAATAAATTATTGAAACCAATAAAATTGTGTGTGGAACGAACAACTATTAAATAAATTAATATCAACAAATCAAACTAGTTAACAGTACATGTACAATTTATTTACAATTGTTTGTATGTTTTTGTTTCAGTTATTCAACATGTTAGATCAGTCTAATACAGGAATCATAACTGTAGATAACCTGTATGAGGAATTACGTAACGTTGATAATGAGATAACATTCAGTGAGGTGGAAGAGCTTCTACGTAGAGTCGACAAAGATGGTGACGGACAAATTGATTTCAATGAGTTTTTGTATCACATGACCACAATGGAAGGAGATTTGTTTGGTGAACTAAGTGACGAGGTTGCTGGTAAGTCGGAGCTGAAATATCTTATGGATGAAAAATGTCCTGTGTTGTGAACTAAAATAGCCGCTGGCTTAGAATTAGGTTACGACCTTATAAGACTTATGCATATTTGAAATCTGGATCTTCAAGGCCCTTCTTATGAGCCTATTTTTATGAAAATCTTAAGTGGTCATTTTGACCAAACTCAAGTATAAAAAGTTTGTTTTTCTTGTAAAGTATAGATTTTTTTTGATTTTTTCTCAAAATATTTATTTTGTACTTACAACCTTATAATTATAAGCCAGCGAAGTGTTTAAGGTGTATACAATTATCATGTTTAGAAAAAACAATTGATTTGAATGACATTTTTGTGTCGCCTGAAAAGGCGACATATAGGTGTTACTTTGGCGGCGGCGGTGGCGGCGGCGGCGGCGGTGGCGGCGGCGGCGGCGTCACAAATTGCTTGTCCGGAGCATAACTTTGTCACCTTAAGTTCAAATGACTCAAGAATTGGTATGCATGTTTCTTGCAATAAGCCGGAGTGCAGTGCGCAAGAACCATAACTCTACCTGTCATAGTTTTTGAATTATTTCCCTTTGATTGATTTTATTAGAGCATTTCTTGTCCGGAGCATAACTTTGTCACCTTACGTTCAAATGACTCTAGATTTGGTATGCATGTTTCTTGCAATAAGCCGAAGTGCAGTGCGCAAGAACCATAACTCTACCTGTCATAGTTTTTGAATTATTTCCCTTTGATTGATTTTATTAGAGCATTTCTTGTCCGGAGCATTACTTTGTCACCTTACGTTCAAATGACTCAAGAATTGATAGGCATGTTTCTTGCAATAAGCCGGAGTGCAGTGCGCAAGAACCATAACTCTACCTGTCATAGTTTTTGAATTATTTCCCTTTGATTGATTTTATTAGAGCATTTCTTGTCCGGAGCATAACTTGGTCACCTTAAGTTCAAATGACTCAAGATTTTGTATGTATGTTTCTTGCAATAAGCAGAAATACAGTGTGCAAGAACCATAACTGTGCCTTGCATCATTTTTTAATTATTTCCCTTAGATTGATTTAATTTGAGCATTTCTTGTCCGGAGGATAACTTTGTCACTATGAGGTTGAATGACTTGAAACTTGGTATGCATGTTTCTTACCAAAAGTCCAAGTGCAGTACACAAGAACCGTAAATCTACCTTGTGCCATTTTTCAATTTTTTCCCTTTGATTGGTTTTATAAGCATTTCTTGTCCGTGGCATAACTTTGTCACCATAACTATTAATGACTCAAAAATAGGAATGCATGTTTCTTTGCTGTGACATGAAGTGCAGTGCGCAAGAATCATAACTCCCTTCAGATTGATTTTATCAGGACATTTTTTTGTCCAGAGCATCGCTTTGTCGTTTTTAGTTCAGATGACTAGAGAGCTCTTGTGAGTCTGATATGTAGCCCAATACTGGATAGTTTTCCATGACAAATTTGCATTTCGTCAGGCGACACTTGCGACTCGCGGAGCTTTTATAATAAAATAAATATACCAGATTTATATAGCACCTTTTTCATGCGAACATGCGTTCAAAGGCACTTTACATTATAGTGTTGCAACCACAAGGGCGCTGGTGTATCCACTACCTGTGCAGATACAGCATTATCTGACCAGAGGGACAGAGAGAAAGCCCCTGAAGAGAGAGAGACATTAGATACAGGCATGTCCGGCGCTGCAGAAGTGCGTCTAGCTCTTATTTCGAATAGACAGCCTGGTTCTTTAATGTGCACGGTGTAAAGCACCAATACACAGCTTCCTGGCACCTTTACCAAGATACTTTGAAGACCACAGGGTCAGATATAGCGGGAAATATTATAAATATTTCAGAAATGTCACATTCCAATGCCAGAGATTGAACCAACGACCTCTGGATTGATGGTCCAGTGCGTTACTACTGAGCTAAATCTGCTCATATTAAAGATCGTTTATTTCCTTACAACACTGATAAAACTGGTATACATGTATTTCAAAAATTATTTATTTATTTCTGTGATCCTAGAATCATTCCATGTGTTAAACTGATCATTTGTAACAGTCATTTACCTTCAATCAATCCTTATATTCACATTACAGACGAAGAGAGGAAAACAAGTTATTCAAGAAGAAAGCGGTTATTTAATGCCATTACACAGTTCTCAATCAAACAGACTTTGGTAGATATAGAGAAAACCTTCCATAAACAGGTACCACATGTGATCAGTCATTATACAGCAGGTGTACGTCTGATAGGCCTTACAACCAGACAGCTAGAACGACAAATGAAGAAGATGCAGAAATCAGCTGCTAAGAACGATTCTCCCTATGCCAAACCATTACAGTTTGTGCATGTAGGTGGTAAAGGCAAGAACAAGTATGTTGAACGTAAGGAAATACAGGGAAATGAGAGATCAGCTTCAGTACGTGATGTACACGTCAATGATCCTTCACAGGTAATCTACTCTCTTCACACATATATAATAATATAAAAAACTTGTACCTAAACTTTAACAGTTGCATTACTAAGTCCAAAAGGGGGCATAATTTCAACAAAATGCTTGATAGAGTTACCTACCCCTGTGAAGGGGTTGGGGTCATGATGGTGAACAAGTATGCAAAGCAATATGTGAATGCACTTCGAAGATATTAGAGGTAAAAAAACTTGTACCTAAACTTTAACATTTGCACTATTTGCAATAAGTTGAAAAAGGGGACATAATTTCAACTATATGCCTGATAGAGTTATACCTACTCCTGCGTATGGGTTGGGGTCATGATGGTGAACAAGTATGCAAAGTATCAAAGCATTAATTATGTCAAAGGACTTCGAAAATATAAGAGGTTAAAAACCTGTACCTAAACTTTAACATAAGCATTATGCCGACACTAACGCCGACACTCGGACACTACGAATAGTGGAGCTAAAAATGTATTATTATTTAACTTATTTCTGATTGAAGGTAACTATAGTTCATGCAGTATTTGAATGCACTGAAAAAAGATTGTGATATTTTTTAGCATTTCAACGTAAAGGTATGTTATTAGAGTTATATGATATAAAGAAACTAATATTTGTTGTTAATTGATATAAACTTAAGGCTCACTTAATAAAATCTCCAAAACCCGTTTTATATTAAGTTTATATCAATTGACAACTTGTGATAGATCCTCCATATATTTTTTGTAACACAAATTATTGATGTTATTGTTGTTAATAGGAGCATCTAGTGGACGACTCTGTAGAATGTTTGAGTCGAGAAATTCAGGACACAATGAAATTATTTGCTCAAAAACGTGGAAGTGACAACTATGTCCAACATGATGCCAGCATTATCAGGGAACTCAGAAAGAAAATTGGATCAGGTTTTTATCTTTAATAAAATACAGCACATTAAATTGTTCCAAAACAATTTTTATTTTGTCCCCCTACAAACAGAAGTGGGAGTATACAGGTATTGTTTAGTCGGTCTGTTTGTTGGCTACACGACCAAACCTGATAATGTTTTGTTTTTTTATTTTTATATATGCTTTTATTGATCCTCACTACCGGAAATCCATATGGGCGAGGCCCCCAGAAGAGGTTAGTCACTTTAGTTTTTCGGGAGATAGTGCATGATACAGAAGATGACCCAGTTCCAGAAGCATCCCTGGTTCTTTTACATGCTGGTGTAAAGCATCATACACGGGACCTTGCTTAACGTCTCGTCCAAAAGACTTAGTAATTTTAGTTATGTTAGGTGGGAAACACTGAAAAGCATTTCTGTTTTTGATCCGGCTGGAGTAGGGATCAAACCCACAACCTTCGGATCAGCAGTCAGTAGCCCTTACCACTGGACCACTTGTCCACCTATGCCTGATGATGTCTAATTGATAACTATATACATATATAGGACACCACTGTCTACAGTTGATTGCCTTTTATGAAAAAAATTAAATGTGGTGAGAATGAGCAATAGACAATGCTTTCAGGTCTTTGGAATTATTTGTGACGACCCCTATCAGACAAGTTTGTTCCTGGTCGTAATGAAAGTTGCTGCATTATGTTTTATTATTTATTATTTACTGCCTTCCTAGAGTCAAGTAATGAGAGAAACATGCTTTTCGATCAACTGATGTGAATATATACTGAGTTCCAAAAGTTTTGCATTTTTTTTTCGATGACAAAATTTCAAAAAATTGTTACAGGTTGATAAACAATAAAAGCATTAATGTTTAAAAAAACATATTATCAATCAAATAACATAACGTTCAATAATTTCATCAAATAGTAATTTCATGAAATACATAAACTTGACACACACTCTCGAGTCAAAAGTACAGAATCTTTAGTACAGGTGTAACAGTCCAGTTTTTCCCCCAGTCAGTTTTTTCCCCCCTAGTCAGTTTTTTCCCCCCTACAATTATATTTTTGTGATGGGGAAAAAACTAACTAGTCAATTTTTTCCCCGGGGAAGAAACTGACTAGTCAGTTTTTCCCCCCTATAATGAAATATTTTGCAATGGGGAAGTTTTTTTTAAACTTTTTTTGTTGATTTATACCTCCTAGATTCTACTCTTTAATATTTTGTGATGGGGTTAATAACTAACTGGTAGTCTGAAATCTTTTCTTTTTTCATGATTTGTCAGGAGGAAAAAATTACCTAGTGCAATTACCCCCCAACATGTTTATGACTCATCAAATGGGGGCCAAGACATTGACTAGTCTGCTCTTTCCTCAATGGCTGAACAGAGGGGGGGGGGGAGAGACTGACTAGTCCATTCTTGAATGAAATCATACTTGTAAACGTCTGAACAGAGGGGGAAGAAACTGACTAGTCCATTCTTTCCCCCATCATACTTGTAAATGTCTGAACAGAGGGGGGAAGAAACTGACTAGTCTATTCTTTCCCCTATCATACTTGTAAATGTCTGAACAGAGGGGGGAAGAAACTGACTAGTCAGTTCTTTCCCCCATCATACTTGTAAATGTCTGAACAGAGGGGGGAAGAAACTGACTAGTCCATTCTTTCCCCCCTCATACTCGTAAACTTCTGAACAGAGGGGGAAGAAACTGACTAGTCCATTCTTTCCCCCATCATACTTGTAAATGTCTGAACAGAGGGGGAAGAAACTGACTAGTCAGTTCTTTCCCCAATCATACTTGTAAATGTCTGAACAGAGGGGGGAAGAAACTGACTAGTCCATTCTTTCCCCCCTCATACTTGTAAACTTCTGAACAGAGGGGGAAGAAACTGACTAGTCCATTCTTTCCCCCATCATACTTGTTAATGTCTGAACAGAGGGGGGAAGAAACTTAATAGTCAGTTCTTTCCCCCATCATACTTGTAAATGTCTGAACAGAGGGGGGAAGAAACTGACTAGTCCATTCTTTCCCCCCTCATACTTGTAAACTTCTGAACAGAGGGGGAAGAAACTGACTAGTCCATTCTTTCCCCCATCATACTTGTTAATGTCTGAACAGAGGGGGGAAGAAACTTAATAGTCAGTTCTTTCCCCCATCATACTTGTAAATGTCTGAACAGAGGGGGGAATAAACTGACAAGTCCATTCTTTCCCCCCTCATACTTGTAAACTTCTGAACAGAGGGGGAAGAAACTGACTAGTCCATTCTTTCCCCCATCATACTTGCAAATGTCTGAACAGAGGGGGGAAGAAACTGACTAGTCCATTCTTTTCCCCCTCATACTTGTAAACTTCTGAACAGAGGGGGAGGAAACTGACTAGTCCATTCTTTCCCCCATCATACTTGTAATATGTCTGAACAGAGGGAAGAAACTGACTAGTCCTTTCTTTCCCTACCCTTCTAGTAAACATCTGAACAGAGGGGGGGGGGCAGGACCTGACTAGTCCTTTCTTTTCCCCCATTCAACTTGTTTATGACTCATCTGAGGTGGAAGAAAATGGCGAAGAAAGTCGGTGGGGGGGAAAGAACAGACTAGTCAATTCCTTCACCCCTCCCATAATTCATTAACTAGGGGTGAAAGAATGGACAAGTACCAATTATTTAACCTCATATTAGCCATAAACAAAACAGGGATGGAATGGACAAGTCAATTTTTCTTCCTTCCAATCTGTAAATAACAAGTCTGGGGGAAAGAACTGACTAGTCCATTCTCTCCCCCATCATACTTGCAAATGTCTGAACAGAGGGGGGAAGAAACTGACTAGTCCATTTCTTCCCCCCTCTAATAAATCAATTATTCTTCACCAGAAAGAACAATTTCATAGGGGGGAAAAAAAGGACTAAGGGGGGAAAAAATTGACTAGTCAATTTTTTCCCCGGGGAAGAAACTGACTAGTCAATTTTTTCCCCGGGGAAAAAATAGAGGGGGGAAAAAACTTTCATCTGTGTGTTCAATCAAGCGTAACAGTGGTCATTGTTTGCGCGGCAGAAGTTATAGCAACAGCTGTTGCACCGTTATGTGAATTTAAGAATTGGTTATATGTCACATTTTGAAAATACAGTATAACCTCCCGAAACGGCACCTCTGAGAAGCGACAACCTCCGAGGAGCGGCACTTTTATTTCCCCCCGTTCGTTTTCACTCTTATTTTAACCTCCGTAGAACGACACCTCCACAGAGCGGCAAACTGCCGTTAAAATTGTATACCTTTTGCATGGTTTACCTCTGAGAAGCGACAGGTGTGTTTGTACAACGGCATATTCACACGTGTTTACACTATAACTCCATACGATGTTGTTTTCTATTTTTCGCACCTTCGTGGATTATAATAGTTATCGCTCATCTGGTAGCCACGGGAGCAAGTAAATTAGCGACTGTCTTTGTGATCAGTTAGACAATATGACACAGTAACACCGTACATGATGATATGCGTAATTAATAATTGTAAATGAAATATCAATACGCGCTTATAAATCAGTGTAAGAAAGGACATTCACGTTCACGTCGTGTTAATGGTTAATCACGTCGTCTAAAACTGTCAATTTCAGCATATGCACTGACCAAGTTACACGTGAGAGGTAAACAAATTACCGATCACGTGTGCAAATTGTGTAGTGAGCGATATGACGTAATCTAGATTTTAACACTGTGAAGGTAAACAATTTAAGCATGTGCGTAAAATAATATGGATTCGGTTTATAATGTTGAGAGTTGCTAGACCCATGAAATGTACGCATTTTTGTATCTTATCATCGATCTTATTAATTAAATAATTAAGAATTATGTCGCAAAACTCGCGGCTACGAGTAAATCTAATTTTATGCATTTAATAACAAACAAACGACATAAATTAAGACTACCGGGATTCCGTACACTCGATAGTCTATGAACGACATTCTGAAAAAGTCGACCTCTACAGAGTGACACCTCTGCAGAGCGACAGTTTTTTCTGCCTCCTCCGGATGTCGCTCTACGGAGGTTATACTGTATACAGAATTGAACAAAGATGCAAAACTTTTGGAACTCAGTATATTATCAGCTGTTCTGTTATTTCTTTTTTCTACAAACACTTTACATAAATATGATAAACCAAGTGGACAATCATAGAAATGCATTGAAATGTATGCATTTCATTGTTACGTAACAACATTAAATGCTGACTACTTTTGCTTCAGTTACTGCAAAGTTTCGAGGTAATACAACAACAGAAAATGAGGAGCCAGCAGCCAAACGTTCAACATTAGATGTACCTCAAGTTTATTCCGTTTCTTTGAGAAATTGTGCTGCATCTGAGGACAGTAACACTGGTAAAAACATGAAAAAGAGATGCGGTGAAAATTTAGATGGGTCTTGCCAATCAGGTAATCACTTTATATCATCAATATGTGTGGTTCTCTCCTTTTCTCATTAGTTACACCTCAAGGGCTGAATTAAGGGGGGAGGGGCAGATTATGGTGTACAATTTTTCTTTTGTTCGAGGTGTAAAACTATGAATATGCATTTCTTCGTGCTTGCTTTGCATGCACATTATGACTTCTGGGGCACGCTTCTTATATCAACAATAAAAAATTTTCTCCCTCTTTTTTCCTGGGGAGGGGGGGTGTGCATGTCAATATTTACAACCCCATCCCCCCAATACCAAATCCTGTATCTGCCCCTGCACCTTGTCACACCATAGCAATATACAGGTGTGGATCATGGTGTACCCGATTACAGCTGCCTAGTTGATTCAGGCATTTCAGTAACAGAAAGAAGCAAATTTATTCATTACATCATAAATACCATACTGGGTCTTCGTCCTATCCCCCAACTTTTCATACTCTCAATACCGTAATATAATGCCTATATATATATACAATACAAACTAGTATGTTAAACATTATACAGGATTGTTAAACTATGAAAGAATTCAATAATTGATCAAATGTCAGTGTAACGACTCACAAGCCTAATGCATATATTCAATGGTTGCGCAGTAAATCGTGTACTAAATTGCTTATTACACAAAATGAATTCAAAGTATTGGCTTCAATTTTTCACTGATAATTAAGAAATACATTCCGAGCAGCTATCTCAAATTTAATGAAAATGTGTCATGTTTTAGTTATGGTTATGATGTTCTGCGGAAGTTACTGAAGTTATGTAGAGATTTATTTTGGTATGATTTTGTAGGTGAGAACAGAACAGCTCTATCTGGAGTAGGTTGGACCACACCTAGGATACAGTATCTTGATGTACCATTACCAAGTCTGAAAATGAAACCAACATCTGTGAAACCAACATTTAATGACTTACATCGTATACGAGCGAAGGTAAGTTATTTGGTACTACATGTAGTATGCATGCAGGCTTGTTGTGCAACTCACAGGGCCTCCCCTTATTAATGATGAGTGGGTATATTGTTTTGCTAATGTTGATTGGTCTGTTGGTAGATTAAATTGCTTCACAGTTAATAAATGCTGCAATCTGAGATAATAAAACTTCAAATATTGGTATGAATGTTGATAATGACCAGCATATGGTCTTTGTTGTCATAGGGTCAGTAGATTAAAGGACATTAGGTCATTGGTCAAGCAGGTAATACATGTTCTACAAAGCTCCTGGCTGAATAAAATTTTAGCATTCAAGTCATCATAGCTATTAATGGCTATTGTAAATAAATTCATACATAATGTAATTATGGTGTCTTTTGTCAAAACAATATTTTGATTAAATTGTTAGAACTGTTCTTGTTTTATGTCACATGTAGACTGGTACGGTATGCTGCAATGTCATGATGTTATGATCGATATGTTGGTACCAATATAAAGTTAACTGAGGTAGAAAACTCTAGGTTTCAATACTCTACAGACAGTTATACCATCTAAATATTACAGCCTTCTGTTATATGTTGAATCTACAAACAGTTACACCAGCTAAATATCACAACCCTTTGTTATAAGTATGTTCAATCCTTTCTCACAAGAATTCCATTCATCATTTTCAGTCGAAACAAGCCATAGATGCCTATTACCATAACTTGCGTCAAGCAGAGATCCGTAATGCATGGGACCACTGGGATAAATTATATGCCGACGTTATCCAGCCAAAAAAACTTCTACAAAATTTTAGAGTTGTCTACAGCGCATATTCTCCACATCGTGAGGAAGAAGCTTTTGTTGTGTGTCCATGGAAACCGGGACCATTCAGATTTGTTAGCCACGCTCAGAGGCCACCCAATATGACCGTACCTAAAGGGCAGCCAGTGACGATTATAAGCTCACCAAGGTACTCAAATAGCCCGATAGGAACCTTCATCAAATGTATACATAATTCACCGTCACTTGGTCGAACTAATTCACCTAACAGACAAGTTCCATGTGTATCAAGGCCATTGGTCAATGCTTGAACGATCATGAACATCCAAATTGTTTTATAGTTACTGTAGTTATAAGCTCTAAAAAGTGCAATATTGTTAAACAGAAGTTTGTAGAAATTAAATATTTTTACTGAAAACGCTTAAATTGTCTTTTAACGTTAAATATTTTAGTGATCTGTCTGGGCAATTTGTTTAAAAATTTGTAAAACAATCCAGTTATAGAACCTGAAACTTCAAATTAGCGGAACACACTTTCTGCCCAAAATATCAGAATGTAACACAATTTGCATGTATACACTTACTATGATTCCTTGTTTGTATATTCTATTGGTGCAAGTTAATCTTATGAAAAACCTGAAATTCTGAAAAAAATGTCAATTTATATTCTGAAAATTCAGTAAAACTGACTTTGGCACTCTCAAAAACCTGAAATCAGATATAAATACCTGAAAACTTGCACCCATGATTATTATTCTGGTTTAACACTACAGTGTACTTCTGAACAATTGTTCAATTATATACAGCAGCCAATTCACCATAACGGTTTTCCTGGGCTGTATCCTAATCATTTTTAACTTGCCTTTTCGCAAGGAACCAGCAACTTCTCCACCTTTGGAAGAAAATTGATATTCCAAATTTTCATGGAAGGGTATGACCTGGAGCCTGTTGCCTAACCAAGCCGCTTCCAAATTGCACTATCAAGCACTTCCCACGCCTATGCAACGACACGCTACCAGCGACCAGTGCTCGCCGATAGCATACTGTTTCTTAGCACTGCTTGGCGAGCACTATCTTGTGCAACAGATCACTTCGGTAGGACCCGATAGCAGTTTGCTACACAGTGGTTTGCTATCTGTGAAAGCTCACCACTCAGCATATAATCTTTTTGCTTTTTCCGCTTTCTTGAAGCAAACTGTTTCCTAGCATAGCTCTATCGAGCGCTCAGTAGCGGTTTGGTTAGGCAAGTTAACCGTCGGGCTCCTGCTATGACCATGATTTAAACCCAGATCACCAGGTTACAAATTCAGAGCACTTATCACTGGACCATGGCCTGTAAATCTTCGAATAAATCCACATAAATGCTTCAGGTACAAATGTATTGTGACTAACTTGCCTTAAAATCAGGCAACATCCATCGACGTTTGTTTAGAGTTTTTAGGAACATTGGTAACAAATATAAGAGTAGTGACATTCACTTGAATAATCTGAAGTAGATTGTCTCCCTTATGAGTTATGAGTGCTCCCCTTATATACAATGTATGCATGTTTACTGAGAGGATGGTCTCCCTTATATACAATGTATGCATGTTTACTGAGAGGATGGTCTCCCCTTATATACAATGTATGCATGTTTACTGAGAGGATGGTCTCCCCTTATATACAATGTATGCATGTTTACTGGGAGGATGGTCTCCCCTTATATACAATGTATGAATGTTTACTGGGAGGATGGTCTCTCCTTATATACAATGTATGCATGTATACTCGGAGGATGGTCTCCCCTTATATACAATGTATGCATGTTTACTGGAAGGTTGGTCTCCCCTTATATACAATGTATGCATGTTTACTCTGAGGATGGTCTCCCCTTATATACAATGTATGCATGTTTACTGAGAGGATGGTCTCCCCTTATACTGTATAGCGGGTATATTTCACGGGGGTTTAATTTTTGCTATATTCGCGGTCAGCATTAATAGCGCGAAATCTAAACACAGCGAAATATTAACCTCGTGAATGTACAAATTTTACAAAAGGAGACAATTCATGATTAACAAGTAATTAAGAATTGCAAGCAATACAGAAGTCCCCTACCGGTTTTAAGCCATTTTCAATGTTTCTGTTGCCATAGCAACCACATTTTTGTCAGAATCAAAATATTTTTAGACGTGCATAATCCCCTCATTGCCCCCTATCCACATATCAAGTGTCATAAACCTAGCTTGAAAACTGAGTTATGACAGGATCCAGATTTGGGCATATTTTTACTCTTTTTGTTGCCATAGCAACCACATTTTTTGTCAGAATCAAAATATTTTTAGACGTGCATAATCCCCTTATTGCCCTCTATCCACATACCAAGTTTCATAAACTTAGCTTGGAAACTGTTTGAGTTATGACAGGATCCAGATTTGGGCATATTTTCACTCTTTCTGTCACCATAGCAACCACAATTTTTGTCAGAATCAAAATATTCTTAGACGTGCATAATCCCCTTATTGCCCCCTATCCACATACTAAGTTTCATAAACTTAGCTTGGAAACTGTTTCAGTTATGTCAGGATCCAGATTTTTTGACGGACTGACTGACGTACGGACAGACGGAGGGCAAACCTATAGTTCCCTCCGGTCAAAAACTGGTAGGGGACTAAAAACATGTGAAGGAGCAACAAGAAATAAACAAGCAAGATATGACAATAAGACTACGACTTATAATGAATTACAAAATATAATTCAAAATTAGATTTTTGTAAAACATGTGTAAACTCTTTGCATGTGCATCAACTTTCATATGTGCTTCATGTTTTCTAAACGTTAAAAGGCGTTAATTATAAGCAAGTGCATCAAACTTGTTAAATTTAACGATTTTGTTTGCAGTATTTGTTTGTGTACATTTTTCAATGATAATCAACTCAGACATCGAACAAACTGTTCAAAATAACAGTCGAAAAGCAACAAGTGATTTATGAATAAAATAATAAGCTAACTGTGTAATTTGCAAATCCCGTAAATTGTGTATAAATCATCAAATTTAGAAGAACAGAAGCACACGCCCTTATATGTTATTGCATTTAAGTTTTAAGCTTTTTAAATTGCCGTATTCAGCAATCAATTTCCTTTTTTTTATTTCCCAAGGTGTAACTAACGTAAGATTGACCTCCCATTTCATGTTTACCAACTAGGTTTTAAATTCGTGGTCGAGGTCGTTTGCGCGAAATCAAGACACCGTGAATTCAAAAGGATCCAGGTAAAGCGAATAATGGACCCCGTGAAATATACCCGCTATACAGTATACAATGTACGCATGTTTACTGAGAGGATGATCTCCCCTTAAATACAATGTATGCATGTTTACTGGGAGGATGGTCTCCCCTTATATACAATGTATGCATGTTTACTGGGAGGATGGTCTCCCCTTAAATACAATGTATGCATGTTTACTGGGAGGATGGTCTCCCCTTAAATACAATGTATGCATGTTTACTGGGAGGATGGTCTCCCCTTAAATACAATGTATGCATGTTTACTGGGAGGATGGTCTCCCCTTAAATACTATGTATGCATGTTTACTGGGAGGATGGTCTCCCCTTAAATACAATGTATGCATGTTTACTGGGAGGATGGTCTCCCCTTAAATACAATGTATGCATGTTTACTGGGAGGATGGTCTCCCCTTATATACAATGTATGCATGTTGACTGAGAGGATGGTCTCCCCTTAAATACAATGTATGCATGTTTACTGGGAGGATGGTCTCCCCTTATATACTATGTATGCATGTTGACTGGGAGGATGGTCTCCCCTTATATACTATGTATGCATGTTGACTGAGAGGATGGTCTCCCCTTAAATACAATGTATGCATGTTTACTGGGAGGATGGTCTCCCCTTATATACTATGTATGCATGTTGACTGGGAGGATGGTCTCCCCTTATATACAATGTATGCATGTTTACTGGGAGGATGGTCTCCCCTTATATACTATGTATGCATGTTTACTGAGAGGATGGTCTCCCCTTATATACAATGTATGCATGTTTACTGAGAGGATGGTCTCCCCTTATATACAATGTATGAATGTTTTCTGGGAGGATAGTCTCCCCTTATATACAATGTATGAATGTTTACTGAGAGGATGGAATCCCCTTATATACAATGTATGCATGTTTACTGGGAGGATAGTCTCCCCTTATATACAATGTATGAATGTTTTCTGGGAGGATGGTCTCCCCTTATATAAAATGTATGCATGTTTACTGGGAGGATGGTCTCCCCTTATATACAATGTATGAATGTTTTCTGGGAGGATGGTCTCCCCTTATATAAAATGTATGCATGTTTTCTGGGAGGATGGTCTCCCCTTATATACAATGTACTGTTGATTCAAAGTTATCTGTCACAACCGCGTAAACAAACATTCAACTCGATCGATTATTACAGGTGTGTCAGGATTATGTCCTAACATCATAAGTACATTTACATGATCAAAACTTTAACTGCCCTATAGCCGAGTGGTTAACAGCTATGGTTTTGTGGGTCTTATTTTGAAAATGTATACAATTTACTGCGAGTTTAAATCCCAACAATGCCTAGATTTTTTAAATTTTGCTTAAACTATGTATTGTAATGCTTTTGCTTATTCCGGTGATTACACATATACAATGAATAAACTAGATATATTCGCATTTGTATTCAAGCACACCAGGATTTAATTTATCGTGCGAAGCTGGAAATTTCTGCAATCATGTTTTGCATTCAATGTACTACTAAATATAAAAAACAAAGTGTATCTATATCAAGCCAGCTTCTTTTTTCGCAAAGAAAAGTGTGATAAAATTAATTTGTCGATATAAAACATCAGAAAAACTACATTATAAAAAGCATAACAAATAAAATGCGTATCAGACTGGATTCGAACCTTTACTTGGATTTCACCAATGCTTTATGCTGATACCGTGCATTTAATGCACTACGCTAAGAACGCTAATGAAATACACTATGCTTATCTTAATACATAAAGCTATGGTCAAAGATGGCATGAGTAAAATAAGAGTGCTGATTGGTCAATCCATATATCTACCTATTAAGAAATGGAACATTCTGGCGGTTTTGACAGATATCTTTGAATCGACAGTATGAATGTTTACTGGGAGGATGGTCTCCCCTTATATACAATGTATGCATGTTTACTGACAGGATGGTCTCCCCTTATATACAATGCATGTATGTTTACTGAGAGGATGGTCTCCCCTTATATACAATGTATGCATGTTTACTGACAGGATGGTCTCCCCTTATGTTTACTGAGAGGATGGTCTCCCCTTATATACAATGTATGCATGTTTACTGAGAGGATGGTCTCCCTTTATATAAAATGTATGCATGTTTACTGAGAGGATGGTCTCCCTTTATATACAATGCATGTATGCATGTTTACTGAGAGGATGGTCTCCCTTTATATAAAATGTATGCATGTTTACTGAGAGGATGGTCTCCCCTTATATACAATGCATGTATGTTTACTGAGAGGATGGTCTCCCCTTATATACAATGTATGCATGTTTACTGAGAGGATGGTCTCCCTTTATATAAAATGTATGCATGTTTACTGAGAGGATGGTCTCCCTTTATATAAAATGTATGCATGTTTACTGAGAGGATGGTCTCCCTTTATATAAAATGTATGCATGTTTACTGAGAGGATGGTCTCCCTTTATATAAAATGTATGCATGTTTACTGAGAGGATGGTCTCCCTTTATATAAAATGTATGCATGTTTACCGGGAGGATGGTCTCCCTTTATATAAAATGTATGCATGTTTACCGGGAGGATGGTCTCCCTTTATATAAAATGTATGCATGTTTACCGGGAGGATGGTCTCCCCTTATATACAATGTATGCATGTTTACTGAGAGGATGGTCTCCCTTTATATAAAATGTATGCATGTTTACTGGGAGGATGGTCTCCCCTTATATAAAATGTATGCATGTTTACTGAGAGGATGGTCTCCCCTTATATACAATGTATGCATGTTTACCGGGAGGATGGTCTCCCCTTATATACAATGTATGCATGTTTACTGAGAGGATGGTCTCCCTTTATATAAAATGTATGAATGTTTACTGGGAGGATGGTCTCCCCTTATATACAATGTATGCATGTTTACTGGGAGGCTAGTCTCCCCTTATATACAATGTATGCATGTTTACCGGGAGGATGGTCTCCCCTTATATACAATGTATGTATGTTTACTGGGAGGCTAGTCTCCCCTTATATACAATGTATGCATGTTTACCGGGAGGATGGTCTCCCCTTATATACAATGTATGTATGTTTACTGGGAGGCTAGTCTCCCCTTATATACAATGTATGCATGTTTACTGGGAGGCTAGTCTCCCCTTATATACAATGTATGCATGTTTACCGGGAGGATGGTCTCCCCTTATATACAATGTATGTATGTTTACTGGGAGGCTAGTCTCCCCTTATATAAAATGTATGCATGTTTATTGGGAGGATGGTCTCCCCTTATATACAATGTATGTATGTTTACTGGGAGGATAGTCTCCCCTTATTTACAATGTATGTATGTTTACTGGGAGGATAGTCTCCCCTTATATACAATGTATGTATGTTTACTGGGAGGATAGTCTCCCCTTATATACAATGTATGTATGTTTACTGGGAGGATAGTCTCCCCTTATTTACAATGTAATACTATGCATGTTTACTGGGAGGCTAGTCTCCCCTTATATACAATGTAATACTATGCATGTTTACTGGGAGGATAGTCTCCCCTTATATACAATGTAATACTATGCATGTTTACTGGGAGGATGGTCTCCCCTTATATACAATGTAATACTATGCATGTTTATTGGGAGGTTAGTCTCCCCTTATATACAATGTAATACTATGCATGTTTACTGGGAGGATGGTCTCCCCTTATATACAATGTATGCATGTTTACTGGGAGGATAGTCTCCCCTTATATACAATGTAATACTATGCATGTTTACTGGGAGGATAGTCTCCCCTTATTTACAATGTAATACTATGCATGTTTACTGGGAGGCTAGTCTCCCCTTATATACAATGTAATACTATGCATGTTTACTGGGAGGATAGTCTCCCCTTATATACAATGTAATACTATGCATGTTTACTGGGAGGATGGTCTCCCCTTATATACAATGTAATACTATGCATGTTTACTGGGAGGATGGAATCCCCTTATATACAATGTAATACTATGCATGTTTACTGGGAGGATGGAATCCCCTTATATACAATGTAATACTATGCATGTTTACTGGGAGGATGGAATCCCCTTATATACAATGTAATACTATGCATGTTTACTGGGAGGGTAGTCTCCCCTTATATACAATGTAATACTATGCATGTTTACTGGGAGGATGGAATCCCCTTATATACAATGTAATACTATGCATGTTTACTGGGAGGGTAGTCTCCCCTTATATACAATGTAATACTATGCATGTTTACTGGGAGGATGGTCTCCCCTTATATACAATGTAATACTATGCATGTTTACTGGGAGGATGGAATCCCCTTATATACAATGTAATACTATGCATGTTTACTGGGAGGGTAGTCTCCCCTTATATACAATGTAATACTATGCATGTTTACTGGGAGGATGGAATCCCCTTATATACAATGTAATACTATGCATGTTTACTGGGAGGATGGTCTCCCCTTATATACAATGTATGCATGTTTACTGGGAGGATAGTCTCCCCTTATATACAATGTATGCATGTTTACTGGGAGGATAGTCTCCCCTTATATACAATGTATGTATGTTTACTGGGAGGATAGTCTCCCCTTATTTACAATGTATGCATGTTTACTGGGAGGATGGTCTCCCCTTATATACAATGTATGCATGTTTACTGGGAGGATAGTCTCCCCTTATATACAATGTATGCATGTTTACTGGGAGGATAGTCTCCCCTTATATACAATGTATGTATGTTTACTAGGAGGATGGTCTCCCCTTATATGCAATGTATGTATGTTTACTGGGAGGATGGTCTCCCCTTATATACAATGTATGTATGTTTACTAGGAGGATGGTCTCCCCTTATATACAATGTATGTATGTTTAATGGGAGGATAGTCTCCCCTTATATACAATGTATGTATGTTTACTAGGAGGATGGTCTCCCCTTATATACAATGTATGTAGGTTTACTGGGAGGATAGTCTCCCCTTATATACAATGTAATACTATGCATGTTTATTGGGAGGTTAGTCTCCCCTTATATACAATGTAATACTATGCATGTTTACTGGGAGGATAGTCTCCCCTTATATACAATGTAATACTATGCATGTTTACTGGGAGGATAGTCTCCCCTTATATACAATGTAATACTATGCATGTTTACTGGGAGGATGGAATCCCCTTATATACAATGTAATACTATGCATGTTTACTGGGAGGGTAGTCTCCCCTTATATACAATGTAATACTATGCATGTTTACTGGGAGGATGGAATCCCCTTATATACAATGTAATACTATGCATGTTTACTGGGAGGATGGTCTCCCCTTATATACAATGTAATACTTTGCATGTTTACTGGGAGGATAGTCTCCCCTTATATACAATGTATGCATGTTTACTGGGAGGATAGTCTCCCCTTATATACAATGTATGTATGTTTACTGGGAGGATAGTCTCCCCTTATTTACAATGTATGTATGTTTACTGGGAGGATAGTCTCCCCTTATTTACAATGTATGAATGTTTACTGAGAGGATGGTCTCCCTTATATACAATGTATGCATGTTTACTGGGAGGATGGTCTCCCCTTATATACGATGTAATACTATGCATGTTTACAATATTACTTGACTTTGGGCTACCGATCCAATAAAAAACAAGATATAATTAGCTTCACTTCAAAAAAACAAAAATAGCCATGATGATAAGCATTTCATTTCTATATGGATTCCTATGCAATATATACCACGCTAAGGGGAAAATTATTTGCTTTCCATGAAATATAGTATCTTTTTCAGCAGCTGTGCCGTTTTGTCCAGCACCCTGAGAAACCTTGGAAAAGAAGAGGTTGAAACTGTAGTCAGATTGCATACAGTTTGCACAGGGTGCTGGAAAAAATGGCAAAGCTGCTGAAAAAGATCTTATATTTCGTAGAAAGCAAATAATCTTCCTAGTAGCATGGTGTTTATTTCATATTTGAGGAAGAAAATACTCATGGCTATTTTTTTTTGAAGTGAAGCAATTTTTGTCTTGGATTTGTAGCCTTTTGTGATGTTAAAGTCATGTGTCATTGCTACACCATATACTGGGAGGTTGTTCCCCAATCAGATTTCAGTGAAGTGCAGGATCTGCTAATTGTGACCAGAATTTAGACGGATGTTTTCTTGATGAAATTGACAAGTTAACTAGAACCAAGATTTCAATGCAATTTTGTGCCATCATAAAAATCATCTTGAATATTCGTATAATTGTTTTCCTTGATATACCACAAGTGTTGTCTGCTTTGAGAAATTATACTGATCAGTTAGAACCTCCTCTCGGTGAATACTCAACCAAGGGAGATAATTTGTAACATTGGAGAAATATGTGCATTCAACATAAGGCAAGCTGTGTAAGACGCCTAACTCTTCATTGTGCATACATATAAGTCACAATCTGAACCCGTTTACAAATTGGGGAAAGACTTGTGTAGACAGCCAACTAGCTCAGTTGGTACAGCATTCGCCCTGTAGGGGAAGGGTCCCAGATTTGAGCCCCGGGCTGGTTGCATATTTTTTTCACCCTGTGACATTTGGCCCCCAATGTGGGGTCGTGACTGTCGAAATTATGTTACCTTGTTCTCTAGACCTGTCACAAATTCAAGGACCAATTTCATTATGACGGGGGAGTGTGTCATGGTCTGAACCTGTTTACTAATAAGGGAGAAATTTGTGTAGGCAGCCGGCTAGCTCAGTTGGTAGAGCACTCACCCCGTAAGGGAAGGGTCCCAGGTTCAAACCTCAGCCTGGTTGAACATTTTTCTCCCCAATTATAGTAGACAGATTCAGGCCGTGACATGTCTAAACAAAATCTGTGACTTTTTACTGCAAAGAACCAACACAAGTATTTTACAATAGTTTAATTACAAAATATACATAATAGTTTAAGCAAAATAAATACAATAATTTCATTTCAAGTATAATACATGTACAGTAAAACCTCGTTATTTCGAGGACCCTTCGGGACAAGCCAAATGCTCGAGTTAAGCCAGTTGCTCGAATTATCAGAATTATTTGATGAATTGTTGTTAAGACCAAGTGTAACTGTGTTTTACTACGTACGTGTTTGGTGCGCGTTTTTGGTTGCAACTACGAATATCGTCATTGTTTATCAAGTCTACACGCATTTTGAGTCGTGCAGACATTCATTGAATGTTACCTTTGTCGGTGAAATCATGTATAATGTTATATTTGAGTTGATTTACGACCATTAAATGATCAAATATTCATTGTTTTGTGATTGTTTCTCTGACTTAGAAAAGGTTAACATTTGGATCGGTGATTCATAAGAGTTACACACAGCGTGAAAATTACTTTCACTATAACAAATGTTGACTCATCATTAAATTTCTCATAATTAACGCCTCGTAATTGATTTGTATTATTCAATCTTGCCCTTTGACACCTTTATCATAGACAAACAACCGATTTAAGTGTTGGGGGTTACGCTACTGTCATAAAATGTGATAATCACAATGTTAGAAAATCATGGACCGCAGCACCATTTATTCGGATGATTGCCTCGAGATAAAGTTACTAATTATCATTGAAAATTGTTAAATGGACTGACACCTGCACTCGAATTAGACCGGATGCTCTTAATAACTTTACTCAAATTAGAGGGTCCTAAATTAATGTACAATATAGAGCAAATTCATTGGGACTTTGAAATTTGCTCGAATTAGGCAGGTTGCTCGAATAATCGCTGCTCGTATTACAGAGGTTTTACTGTATAAGAAATATGTGGCTGACATAAGTAAGGAATGGGTCATTTAATACATTGTGTACTATTCAAACTTTGATAAGGGTTAACAAATTGTCAAGGTAGATACATGTACTTTACAAATTTGATCAGGATTGATAGAATTTTCAGTAATGAAAAATGATGGCATCAAATTTTGATGTCTTAATTAAGTCTGACAAGTCTATCCTCACTTCACTGTTTAAGCTGTACCAGGCCATTTGTGTTAGCAATTAGGGTATTTAATAATATTACGGAAAATGAGACCAATATGTTGCAATATGTCATCCATAACATCAATTGTTTTAATTTAGCAGCAGATTAGATGATAGTTTAATATTTGCACAATGTTTTCTTCATTGACTATGGCTAGCTAATGTAAGACAGAAAAGAACATTGTTTTGTTGACCCTTATCAAGGTCAAGAGTAATTTATGTCTCCGGCAAGCCTTTCACCTTTAACTCCCAAGTTGTTCTGTAAGATGATAAATATGGTATATAAAATACTTACCGGTCATGGGGGGGCAGCCCCCTCCCTCCAATGTCAGGACAGGGGGCCAACGTATAGTTAAATACCAAATGAGGTAACTCAGAACGCCCAGAATGCACTGGATGGACCCATTGTTTTAAAACAAATCGCGGTTTTAATTATCAGGTATTTTGAAAATCAAAAAGTAGATATACAGTAAAATCTCGTTATCCCGAGTGCCTATCGGGACAAGCCAAATGCTCGAGATAAGCCAGTTGCTCGACATATCCGAAGTCTATTAATTAAATATACAACATAGAGCAAATTCGCCGGGACTTTGAAATTAACTCGACATAGGCCAGATTCTCGTAATAACGATGCTCGTCTTATCGAGGTTTTACTGTATGTAACCGAGGTTATTATATACACAAACATTCACCATAGGCTAATAACATTAAGTGTGGTTTCCCCCTCCTCCAAAATGTCCCCCCCCCTGGAAGTTGAAGACATTCCTACACACAGAGTTATGGCTCTATAGGGACCTACGGCAGGTATACATGTGTTGTAATGTTACCAAAAACTACCAATTATTGTTATTTCACACTAAACATGTTTTCATATACAAAGTATATACAACAATACAATATTTTACATTTAATAACATATTGTCGGTTAAAAACTATCATGCGCTAGCTACACATTTCCACTTATCAATAAACTATGTTCCTATTTAATGAACAAGATTCATTAATCATTGACCATATTCAATTCTATTTTGAGCTATCTCCAATAATGACAGAATGTTACTTTTTGATTGGTGTTCAACATTAAGTCCTTTAAAACATACAAAGCTCATTATAACACTTACATTTAATGTAGGATTTAGTTAGCGCAATTTGTGACCTGCACCTGTTGGCTTCCATAAAGAAAACAATGTACACATAAAATAGCTTATTATAATAATTGGAATCCGAAGATGTAGTTGCTTCAAAAAAAATTATACTTTTTGGACAGCTTTAAATAATTTTGATGCAACACTATAAAGACGACATAACAACAAAACAAATATAGAAAATATAAAAACACTTATGTTAAAACATTCACACTTTGAGAACTGAAGGCTATGTCATGACATATAAAATATATGTACAAAATTAATATGATAAATAATATTACAAAATTAAAAGGGGTAATATATGATGTTGCTCAAACAGTTTGAGCTGCCACATGTCGTGTCCCATTTTTTATACAATGCTTCCATTGTCAGATACCTTGACTGCTTATTTCCCTACACCACATATACTGCAAGATCATTAATATCCATGGGGGATTTAATTTTGTGGATGACCTCAACAATGAAATAAATCCCCAATGAATAATTATACCAATAAATATATCAAGGCTACAGTGGCTGTCATACTTGCTTTCAAGTTCAGTCAGGTATAAGACTGGGTTTTTGGGAAGTTTACTTGCATCTATAATTATCAATATGTAATAAACAAATATAATATGTTTTTTGACAATTTATGTGAATTTTGACCTTGTAAATTTTTTTATGAAATCCGAAATCAAAATTTAATGATTTTACAGTATCAAGAATTGGCGAGTCATGTAATGATTTGAATGCAGGTGTCTGATGATGCATACTACATATGCATACATGTGGGGGTATTAATTTCGTTCATTACGTACTTAAACTCAAACACTAAATCTAATCCCGATGCATGATTGATTGACCTTTCGAATATTTCCCATTCCACATTTGTAATGTACAAATTTATAATCCCACAAAATTGCATTTTACGAAAATCCACAAAACGAAATATACCCAGAAAAGTATGTGATTTACAGAAGTGATAACAAATGACAGTTGCTTATTAAAAGCTAGATTACATATGTTAACAGATAGAACATAGTTATAAGTTAATGCACTGCATATTATAAGGTGTAATATCATATAACGGAAAATACATAACAATAATAAACATAATGAATGTGTATGTAAAGTTTATGAGTTGGTACCCCAATCATACGGTAGGTATGATAGTTTGTAGTTTTTGCCGCTTAGTAATTCACCAAGTTGAGACTTCTTTTCACCAGCAGGTAGATGTTTGTGCACCCAGTCAAGAACCTAAAAATAACATGCATCAATAGACATGTATATAATAACAAACAAATATGGAAATTCCATGAAAGCCTATAACCTGCTTATCAAGCGACAATAATACTCCTAGGTACTGTTTTATCAAAGCACTTACAGAAGTATCAAACTTATACTGAAATTTATATTCTATGCAATACGTTTAAAACTACAAAAGGGTTACATGTATGGTTTGTAGGAGTAATTTCATTTACTGAATCATCATTAATATTGCAGATCCCTTTACCACAATTTGTAGTAGTTAAAGTAATTATAAAGAATTTAAATTTGGATGTAACTTTAAGTTATCCCTAATTTCTTTGATAAAACAATTCCCCAGGTCCATGTACAGTCAGGCCTCGATATAACAACACCTAATGTACTGCCAAATGCATCATACTGAAATCATTTTTGAGGATGAAAATATTAAAACGAGCTCTTTGCATCAAATCAATATACTGAGATTTTTGTTTAAACAACATTTTTCTTGGGAACAAACAGTATTGTTGTATTATAGAGAATATGCACATCTAGATATTTTTCATTCAGACAAAAAGTTAGTTGCCATGGCAACAGAAACATTGAAAAAAAATATTTAAAGGGTTATGGCTTCAAATCAGAAGGGGACTTCTGTATTGCTTGCAATTCTTCACCACTTGTTTTATAATACACAAAAGGTCACAAAAATATCATTATGAGGGGGTAATATTAAAGAATGTTATATCGCAGGACTGGGACAATCAAAAGATTATTCGGATACAATTCGATTTCAAGGTAGAATTGGTTTCAATTTTGTAAAACCTCTAATAATTTTAAGCAAAACACATCCTACAAAGCCAACAAAATTTATGTAATTGCATACATTCATTATATCCTTGACAACAGCATGCCTAAATGTGTTTATGGACATATAAACAGGTAACATGGCTGGATGTATAGAGGTAACCTGCGATACTTGAATTCATTAATGATTATGAGTCCCATATTAATTGATATCTTATACATCGGATGATAAAATATACAAATGAGTTCAGCTGCTTAAAGTACATTGATTTAGTTGTCAGGAAAGGGAACCCCATTTTCAATATGGCAGCCGGTTTCATTTGATTTCATACAAATGATTAACTGGTTTCAACATTTTGAAATCATCTCAGTCCAATATTATATATTGATATAAAGCTAGCTACCTCATCCTTATTTTGTCCAAAGTCCACACTATACCACTTCAGTATCTGTGAGAGTTTTATAGAATGTTTGTTCATCACAATCTGACATCCATCATCACCTTCCAGGAACGACTCGGCTGCTAGAGTGAGTTCATTGTAGACGTCCTTCAACGATATTACATTTCAACAATCAGACACCAGACTATAAGAATCCATCATGAACCTTCTATGTAGGATATCTCACCCGAGGAGTTGAATTATAACAAGGGAAGAGACTTGCCCAGAAAATGGGAGTTCATTATAACGTGACATTTACTGAATATTCTTATTCATAACAATCATTATCAATAATGCACATAAAGTGTATACTGTTGAACTATGCTCAAACAGTGTAAAGCTTATCAGTGTTTATCTTGTTAGCTTAATATCGTCAGTAACATGTAAATCTCAAAACTACAAGAGGGCCCAAAGGGCCCTAGGTAGCTCACCTGTTGTAGTAGTGCATGCATGAATAAGATTTAAGAAATTCAGCCTCAATTGCAAGAATTTTTATGATTTGACCTAGTTTTTAACCCCAGATGATCTAATATCGGACTTGGCCTAGATTTTGTTAACATGATCTTTGTGACCAAGTTTCATAAAGATAAGGTCGAAATGGGGACTTTTAGTGGCTTCACAAGGTTTTATAATTTGACCTTGTGAACTAGTTTTTGACCCCGGGTGACCCAATATCAAACTTGACCTAGATTTTGTTGAGATGATCATTGCGACCATTGTGTAAAAAATCTTATAAGGTCGTAAGTAGCACTTATGACGTTCTCATGCTAAGCCAGCGACTTACTTTAGCCGAGTATGTTTTGATTGGTGGGCAGCTCTTAGATCCACAAACCAATGCAAAGTGAATCAATGGTTCATGCATCTCCAGAGCAACTTTCAAACGAGGATCAGATGAGCTGAATGGTTTCATTATCATGCCTGAAATTTATAAACCTGTACAGTAAAACCTCTCATCTAAACACCACTTCATTTATAAGATAACCTCAAGATAAGAGGTTATAACATGTATGTCCCATGGCAACCTTTGATTTCTTGACCTCAAAAACCATTAATGTTGAAGGTCATGGTGACCTTAACCTTTGTTATGATGACCTCAAAATTATAGGGGTCACTAGGTGATGACCAACCTCCTTTTAAAGATCCAAACAGTTCTGAGTTATCAAATTGAAAACATTTGTCTAATGACGGACAGACCAACTGACTGACATGCACAAAGCAATGTAATCCCATATCTTCACTAGGGGGCATAAATCAGACAACAAAGCTCCAAGGTGGTCTGTCCATCGAGGTTTTACTATTAATAATGTCTTAATACACCATAAAAAACAGATATAAATAACGCAACAAGAGATGTTTGTAAAACATGTATGCCCCTATTGCAGCCAAAAAGTCATTAATGTTAAAGGTCACAGCAACCTTGACCTTTGCTTTACTGACCTCAAAATCAGAGCATTTAGCAAAGGAAATATTGGTACCATTTTTATTTAGTCTTTGGTCTGAAGCGGCCTGGGATCGAAATTGGGACTGCCAGCACTCTAAGCAGACACTCTACCACTAGGCTATCAAGGAAACTTTTGTACACAATATGAAATATGGGCATAGGTTTATCAGGATGTAATAGTTTTGATGTAATACCCATTCCTCTCCTATTTGCCCTCAGTACACCATTCTCTATATCCTGAAGGGAATATGCTTCACCACCGATGATGTAGCGAACAGTGTTGAAAAACTGAAAGTAAGATGAATATAAAATATAAGATCTCATACATACAGTCACAATAAACACTTATTTATTTTGGTTTGATGCAGTTTCTCAACAATTCTTCAGTAACATACAGCAGCCCATTCACCTAACCAGTTTCCCTGGACTGTATTATAATCAGAACTAGCCTACCCATTCACCTAACCAGTTTCCCTGGACTGTATTATAACCAGTACTAGCCTACCCATTCACCTAACCAGTTTCCCTGGACTGTATTATAATCAGAACTAGCCTACCCATTCACCTAACCAGTTTCCCTGGACTGTATTATAACCAGAACTAGCCTACCCATTCACCTAACCAGATTCCCTGGATTGTATTATAACCAGTACTAGCCTACCCATTCACCTAACCAGTTTCCCTGGACTGTATTATAACCAGTACTAGCCTACCCATTCACCTAACCAGATTCCCTGGACTGTATTATAACCAGTACTAGCCTACCCATTCACCTAACCAGATTCCCTGGACTGTATTATAACCAGTACTAGCCTACACATTAACCTAACCAGTATCCCTGGACTGTATTATAACCAGAACTAGCCTACACATTCACCTAACCAGTATCCCTGGACTGTATTATAACCAGTACTAGCCTACCCATTCACCTAACCAGTTTCCCTGGACTGTATTATAACCAGAACTAGCCTACCCATTCACCTAACCAGTTTCCCTGGACTGTATCATAACCAGAACTAGCCTACCCATTCACCTAACCAGTTTCCCTGGACTGTATTATAACCAGAACTAGCCTACCCATTCACCTAACCAGTTTCCCTGGACTGTATTATAACCAGTACTAGCCTACCCATTCACCTAACCAGTTTCCCTGGACTGTATTATAACCAGAACTAGCCTACCCATTCACCTAACCAGTTTCCCTGGACTGTATTATAACCAGTACTAGCCTACCCATTCACCTAGCCAGTTTCCCTGGACTGTATTATAACCTGTACTAGCCTACACATTCACCTAACCAGTTTCCCTGGACTGTATTATAACCAGAACTAGCCTACCCATTCACCTAGCCAGTTCCCCCGGACTGTATTATAACCAGTACTAGCCTACCCATTCACCTAGCCAGTTTCCCTGGACTGTATTATAACCAGTACTACCCTACACATTCACAATGAACCAACAACTTCTCCACACATTGTTGTCATGTTTTCGTGGAAGGATATGGTAAGCCAGTAACCCAGTTACAAATCAAGAACACTTTTCACTGGACATTGACTTATGACTTACAGCCCAATTTAAACAAGTAATTAAGAATTGCAAGCAATACAGAAGTCCCCCGGTTTCAGGCCATTTTCAATGTTTGTGCATAATCCCCTTATTGCCCCCTATCCACATATCAAGTTTCATAAACCTAGCTTAGAAACTGCTCGAGTTATGTCAGGATCCAGATTTGGGCATATTTTCACTCTTTCTGTTGCCATAGCAACCACAATTTTTGTCAGAATCAAAATATTTGTAGACGTGCATAATCCCCTTATTGCCCCCTATCCACATACCAAGTTTCATAAACCTAGCTTGGAAACTGTTTGAGTTATGTCAGGATCCAGATTTTTTGACGGACGGACTGACTGACCGACGGACTGACTGACTGACGGACTAACTGACTGACTGACTGACTGACTGACTGACTGACTGACTGACTGACTGACTGACTGACTGACTGACTGACTGACTGACTGACTGACTGACTGACTGACTGACTGACTGACGGACGGAGGGCAAACCTATAGTCCCCTCCGGTCAAAAACCGGTAGGGGACTAATTAAGATACATAAATGTTGTTGATTTATGTAAACCAGTTAAAATATTTGGAGAAAAATATGTAGCAGTATTGGAAATGTTTCTGGAACTACTTGTATGTGGATACTCGTTGTTTCGCCTATAGGCATTAACTTGGTGATAAGAATTAGGCAATGCTGTCTCTGAGAGGCTTTACCTGCCAAATATACTCAGTGTTAATGAAAAGTTACCACCCTATTCACTCGTATATTTCAAAATTCATGTTACACTGTGTTGAAAGCCGAACACAACTATGTTTTGACCTTACTGTGTAGTCACAGCTATCCTATTTTACAATATTCAAATGCACACACTATAAAACTTTTGTACCGATAGGTCATATTGTATACAAAATACCGAGGTATATATAAGTGGTAACTTTTTAGTGACGCCCAGTTTACTATCAATACCTTATATCTCTGCCAGAGATTGGTGGGTGGTCCACTGACGACATTACCATGGATGACAAGTGCATTGTAAATGTTAGTGAAGAATGCAAGTTTCTCTTCTATGGATGCTTCTACAATCTGTACCCGTATCAACTCCTTAGTCAGTCTCACATACTGCTTAAACTCAGAACTTTCTCCAATACCTTTGTAATCAACTCTCTGAAATGGAGGTAACATAAATCAACTCTCTGAAAGGAAGGTAACATAAATCAACTCTCTAAAAGGGAGATATAACATAAATCAACTCCCTGAAAGGGAGGTAACATAAATCAACTCTCTGAAAGGGAGGTAACATAAATCGACTCTCTGAAAGGGAGGTAACATAAATCAACTCTCTGAAAGGGAGGTAACATAAATCAACTCTCTGAAAGGGAGGTAACACAAATCAACTCTCTGAAAGGGAGCTAACATAAATCAACTCTCTGAAAGGGAGATATCACAAATCAACATTCTAAAAGGGAGAAAACATAAATCAACTCTGAAAGGGAAGTTACATAAATTAAACTGTCTGAAAGGGAGGTAACTGGAATGGGAGTTAACAGTATAAGTAGGTAACCATAATCAACTCTCGTAAATAAAGGTAACAGTAACATCTTCACATGTGTGCTAGACACTGAAAAAAGTTATATTTGATAGGCATAGGTCGAGGAACAAACACAGGTATGCTTTTTAAAGTAATTTAAATGGGGACAAAATTTCATGGTTGTGATGAAAATGACCGTTTTGTGGGGATGTTATTTCAAGGATTTTGGATTTCAGAAAAACACAAGGTCAAAATTCACACAAATGATCAGAAATCATTCAAACATCTAAAAGATATAATAATTGTTTTATTACATGTTGTTATATATAAGTAAACTTTCAAAAAGCCTAGTCTTATACCTAACTGAACTTGAAAGCAAGCATGGCAGCTGCTGTAAACTAGACATATTTGTTGATACAATTATTCATTTGGGATTTAATTTCGTGGATGAGGTCATCGTGGAAATTAAACACCCATGAATGTTTATGATTTTACAGTACTAGAATGTTGTGTTGGTGCTTGTTTAATTTGTACAAGATGTAACAAATATGTGTTAATATGTTTTGTATTTTATTTACCCTTAGCTTGAAGCTGATACCTATTTCCTAATGCTGATTTACTACAGGAAACAAAAATGTGTTCAATAAACACATATGCCCTGGTGGAAGCCTTGTCCATAAAAAAACTAAGTCAATCAGGGACCATAATTATGATGAAACATTGGTTAGTATCATATGGTTTTAATAATGTAAGGTGCTTATGATGGTAAACAAGTATGCCAAGTTTGAAAGCATGCCTTGACAAACTTAGGAAACATTTGATTTTCAAAAGCTTTTGGTTAACATTTTCAATTAAGGACCATTATTCTGTTGAAATGTTGATAGTGTAACATGTTGTTGACAATTTAAGGTGCTTATGATGGCAAACAAGTATGCCAAGTATGAAAGCATAATGCCTTAAAACATTAGAGTTTCAAAAACTTGACAGTTTTGGTTAACATTTTCAATGAGACGGACAGGACCATACGTCTCCTGCATCAGTGTAAGCTGAGGCATTAAAAGCTAAAGGATAACAAAGTATTTACAATCAAAGAACTATAACTCTGTAAGAAGCACTCAGTGTTTGTACTTGAAAGTATGTCAGTTATCTGATCAACAAACCTTTCCATCAGACGATAGGAAACTACTGTAAATCTTCAGAATCAGTTTTCTAATATCTTCACCAAGTTCATGAGCTGCAAGGGAAAATATAATAATCTTAGTATTTTTTGTATTTTTAAATGCCGGGCATAACGTCTATTTGCCAGTCAGCTTTCTACTGAAATATGGCAGGCATATGAGTGCCTCCTCCCGTATTTGAATCCGGGTAGCCAGATTAGACGACAAGCGCACTAACCATTGAGCTATGGAGGCCACTTGATGCTTACTTGAACAAGACTTTATCTCTAAGAAACCAACCCAACAAAACTGCACTTTTCAAATGATAATAGATTGTAGATGTACGGCACCAATTGTAAAACAAGACTGCTTTCAATAAACGCTTATGCCCCCATGGAAGTCTTGCCCATAAAAAGCTAAGTCAATCAGGGGCCATAATTCTGTAATAAAGTTGGATAGTGTTACATGGCTTTGATAATGTACGGGGCTTATGATGGTTAACAATTATGCCAAGTTTTAAGCAACTCCATGATGGACATGATGTAAAATGAAACGGTCAATTTGGGTTAACCAAGAATTAGACGCTTAATAAGTCTTTATCCAAAATTAATGTGAAGGTCAAAATGAGGTAAGGTGATATAGGTGTGTGGAGAATGTTCAAATACAACAACCATGCAAGTATGAAAGCTTTGTAGCAAGCCATATTAATGCTAGAAGAAACAGTCAATTTGGGTTAACCAAGAATGTGGCCTTTCATAAGTCTAAGTCCAAAATTAGGTCAAGGTGAAGGTTGAAATAAGGTCAGGTGATACTGGCCTGTGAAGAGTGTTCATATACAACATTCATGCAAGTATGGAAGCTTTGTAGCAAGCCATATTAATGCTAGAAGAAATGGTCAATTTGGGTTTACCAAGGATTTGGCCCTTCAATAAGGCTAAGTCCAAATAAGGTCAAGGTGAAGGTCGAAATGGCGTCAAATGATAACGGTGTGTGGTGAGTGTTCATACACAACATCCATGCAAGTATGGAGGCTTTGTAGCAAGCCATATTAATGATAGAAGAAACGGTCAATTTGGGTTAACCAAAAATTTGGCCCGCTAATAAGTCTAAGTCTAAAATTAGGTCAAGGTGAAGGTGAAAATGAGGTCAGGTGATACAAGCGTGTAGAGAGTGTTCATATACAACATCCATGCAAGTATGGAAGCTTTGTAGCAAGCCATAATAATGCTAGAAGAAACTGTCAATTTGGGTTAACCAGGAATTTGACCCTTCAATAAGTCTAAGTCCAAAATTAGGTCAAGGTGAAGGTCAAAATGGGGTCAGGTGATACAGGCATGTGGAGAGTGTTCATATACAACATCCATGTACGTATGGAAGCTTTGTAGCAAGGCATAATAATGCTAGAAGAAACAGTCAATTTGGGTCAACTAGGACGGACAGACTGACCTGACGTTTTGGGGTTTTCTTTTGTTCTTTCTTTTGTTTGTAAAACCCCATAAGCAACCTTTTGCACCCTGTAAGAAACGGAATGAATAAAATCTAAATATAGCCTATTGTTCCACACCCCACAATGTCTTATTCATAAGAACATGCTAATTTACCTCGTCAGGGATCAGTCTGATGATCCAGCATTTACCTGGTCTAGGATCACAGTCTGAGGATACAGAATTTACCTGGTCTAGGATCACAGTCTGATGATCCAGCATTTACCTGGTCTAGGATCACAGTCTGATGATCCAGCATTTACCTTGTCTAGGATCACAGTCTGATGATCTAGCATTTACCTGGTATAGGATCACAGTCTGATGATCCAGCATTCACCTGGTCTAGGATCACAGTCTGATGATCCAGCATTCACCTGGTCTAGGATCACAATCTGAGGATCCAGCATTTACCTGGTCTAGGATCACAGTCTGATGATCCAGCATTCACCTGGTCTAGGATCACAGTCTGATGATCCAGCATTTACCTGGCCTAGGATCACAGTCTGACATCCAGCATTTACCTGGTCTAGGATCACAGTCTGATGATCCACCATTTACCTGGTCTACAATCACAGTCTGATGATCCAGTCTTTACCTGGTCTAGGATCACAGTCTGATGATCCAGTATTTACCTGTTCTAGGATCACAGTCTGACATCCAGCATTTACCTGGCCTAGGATCACAGTCTGATGATCCAGCATTTACCTGGTCTAGGATCACAATCTGAGGATCCAGCATTTACCTGGTCTAGGATCACAGTCTGATGATCCACCATTTACCTGGTCTGCGATCACAGTCTGATGATCCATTCTTACCTGGTCTAGGATCACAGTCTGACATCCAGCCTTTACCAGGCCTAGGATCACAGTCTGATGATCCAGTATTTACCTGGTCTAGGATCACAATCTGAGGATCCAGCATTTACCTGGTCTAGGATCACAATCTGAGGATCCAGCATTTACCTGGTCTAGGATCACATACAGATCGATGGCTGAGCGCAATACAGGTCCAACTACCATTTTTTCAGAAAATCACTTTTTTGCATATTCTTATAAAGTAAAATCAAATACATGTTTTAGAAAAAAATTAGGGGACAGATCCTATTTTTGACCCTTTTTATTGATAAAAACATATTGGTCTATCTCAAAACATTATATAACTTCAGCGCAATATAGGTCCAACTTGAGTTGGTCTCATATTGCGCTTAAAATCTTCATATCATATTCAACTTTTTGTCAGTTAGTCTTATATGCACAATTATTTTATTGCATTTTGTTGATAATTGGTAGCCTAATATTCCAATTACAGGTAATATGTGATTTTCTTCATAACATCAAGGATGATAGAGCAATAAAATATCACAATTTATGTGCATAATGTATAGAGGGTATACATTTTTGCTGCAAATCTTTACAGGCATACAGTTTAAATTGTCATTTTAGTCTAATTAAAGCATATCAAGTGAAGGTATTAAGTCTATTCAATAATTTAAAATCATACTAAAGCAAAAGAATTCCCAAAATGATCGGACTCGGACATCTCATGGTCAAGTTCAAGCTATAGTAAATTGTTATGACAAATTTTCGTTTATCCAGGTTTCCTAACAATTGTTAAGTAGATCACATTATAGGACATTAGATTCTTCTAACCAGTTTTCCTGAACCCTATCCTAACTAGCCAGAACAAACTTACCCTTCTTCAAGGAACCAGCAACTTCTCCACATGTGGAGTACAAATATGCTTCGTTGAAGGGTACGACCTGCCCGGACCTGATATTGAACCTGTATCATTCAGATATGTTTGTGTTTTACTTGTGTCCTTATAAACAACACAATATACTTTGTAACTTAATTATATTGTAACTCATGCTTTTGATTAAGTTCAAGCTATTTCATTAGCAGAGGTATTTATTTAAAGTGAGCATTGCAAGATTGCAATTATCAGTTTTATCTTTAAAGATTTTTTTCCAATAACTAAGTCATTCACAAATACGAAAGAAAAGTCTGTACATGCTTTGCATTAAATTAGTAAAAATTATTGTATGCTTGGTCATTAAAAATTATAAACAATTGGGTCAAATCTTATTTAAAAATTGTGAAATAAAAATCATTCTTTTGCGACATCCCAGAAGTTCTAAACCTGTGTCATACTTGAAAAAAACTACCAGACATTCAATCAGAAAAGTTCTACCAAATATCAACCTTGAACGACATCACCAAAATCCAAACCTCTACTTTATCACACTGACCAACAATAAAACCTCTACCTGAAATACACTTTTCTACAACCAAACCTCTACCTATAACATACATGTCTATAACCAAACCTCTACCTCTAAAAACAAACATCTACCTATAAGATACTTGTCTACAATCAAACATCTACCTATAAGATACTTGTCTACAATCAAACATCTACCTATTAGATACTTGTTTACAACAAAACCTCTACCTATAAGATATTTGTCTACCTATAAGATATTTGTCTACAACCAAACCTCTACCTATTAGATTCTTGTCTACAACCAAACCTCTACCTATAAGATTCTTGTCTACAACCAAACCTCTACCTATAAGATTCTTGTCTACAACAAAACCTCTACTTATAAGATTCTTGTCTACAACCAAACCTCTACCTATAAGATTCTTGTCTACAACCAAACCTCTACCTAAATCATACTTGTATACAACAAAACCTCTACCTAAAGCATACTTGTAAACAACCTAACCTCTACATAGAAGATACTTGTCTACAACCAAACCTCTACATAGAAGATACTTGTCTACAACCAAACCTCTACATAGAAGATACTTGTCTACAACCAAACCTCTACATAGAAGATACTTGTCTACAACAAAACCTCTACATAGAAGATACTTGTCTACAACAAAACCTCTACCTTAAGCATACTTGTCTACAACCAAACCTCTACCTATAAGATTCTTGTCTGCAACCAAACTTCTACCTATAAGATACTTGTCTGCAACCAAACTTCTACCTATAAGATACTTGTCTACAACAAAACCTCTACCTATAAGATTCTTGTCTACAACCAAACTTCTACCTATAAGATACTTGTCTACAACAAAACCTCTACCTATAAGATTCTTGTCTACAACCAAACTTCTACCTATAAGATACTTGTCTACAACAAAACCTCTACCTATAAGATTCTTGTCTACAACCAAACTTCTACCTATAAGATACTTGTCTACAACAAAACCTCTACCTATAAGATTCTTGTCTACAACCAAACCTCTACCTATTAAAAGCATACTTATATACAACCAAACCTCTACCTATAAGATACTTATCTACAACCAAACCTCTACCTATTAAAAGCATACTTATATACAACCAAACCTCTACCTATAAGATACTTATCTACAACCAAACCTCTACCTATTAAAAGCATACTTGTATACAACCAAACCTCTACCTATAAGATACTTATCTACAACCAAACCTCTACCTATTAAAAGCATACTTGTATACAACCAAACCTCTACCTATAAGATACTTATCTACAACCAAACATCTATCTAAAGCATACTTGTCTACAACCAAACCTCTACCAAAAATATATTTTCCTACCGATACAATAAGATATTTTTCTATAATAAACTTATTTGTCTACAACCAAACCTCTACCTATAAGATACTTTCCTAAAATAAACTAATTTGTCTACAAAAAATCTCTACCTAAAAGACTATCACCAACAACAAATTAACACATCTACCTATAACACTTATAATGACCAAAGGCCAAACCTCTATAATAATTTCACCAAGAACCAGAACTATACCTATAACACCAGCCCATCATCTGCCTATAAAGCATAATCACCAACAACCAAACCTCTTCCTATAAGCTATAACCAACAATCTTTGATAATCATAATCACCATTTACACAAAATAACAAGGAATGAGTCTATAGGACAAGAATTTCACCACTTGGCTATTTGACCATGTCAAGGGCTGTAACTCTGCTTATATCGGATGAATCTGAATTAAAAGCCCTAGCTGCACAACTGCCCATAGTGACTAATACATGTATTCCCATTAAGTTTGCTTACAACCTATGTTATGTGTGAAAAAGCCAAAATTCAGTATTTTAAGGGCCAATATACCATAGTTCACAACAATTCAAGATATGCTAACTAATATTCCTACTAAGTTAATGTTTTTAGCTCAACCTGTAGCTAATTTTTCATGTTATGTGCAACTACTAGCAACAGATTGACTGACTACAATTACAAATAGTTTTATTCCCCCCCCCCCACCCTCTCACCTTTTGTTGGGGCATAAAACCCAAATGTGAACAAAAATAAAGTTAGAATTTATATAAAAAACAATTTTGTAGTCTAGCTAAAGACAGATCCCTATTTATTATAGCTAATCAATGTATTATAGAGTTTTATCAATGAAAATAACAGTGAAAATTGTGATATTTCACTGTTTTAGAAGCTAGTTCCATTACCATACAGAAAAAAACGTAACATTAACGGCGTCGGGCTTTAAATTATGCGTATCATCATTATGGTGCCTTAATTGTCATGTCATAACGTTCCTATTTCAACGTCATTTTTCCAATTAAACTAATTACTGTACCATGAGAAAAGGAAGCATAATTATAATAAATAGAAAATGTTATGATTTTTGGTAAAAGATAAAATTTTGTTTCTTTTGTGATCACAGAAATTCAAATTTTGACTTGTCTGTAATCACTCGATGAAATAGAATTTAATCTTACACCAAATTCAACAAATATCATCTATGTATACATATTGTATCACACAAAAGGTCTAACTGAAGTTGGACTTTTATTATGAGCTTCACATTTTAGTGAATTCAAGGTCTAACTGTAGTTGGACCTGTATTGCGCTGAACGTTATTGTGAATTAATGGTCTAACTCTAGTTGGACCTGTATTGCGCTGAACTTTATTGTGAATTAAAGGTCTAACTCTAGTTGGACCTGTATTGCGCTCAACTTTTCAGCGCAATATAGGACCAAGTCTCAAAAACCCCTTTTATGAACCCTTTTTAAAAATTATCAAGTTATCAGTTGATTTCTACTGCAAATATATGTAAGCATTCTAATTTATTAGGTTTTTATCAACACAATAAAGTATCTAGTCAGTTTTTTGTCTCTCCTGAAAAGTTTTGAAAAAGTTAGTTGGACCTGTATTGCGCTCAGCCATCGAGATGATCCAGCATTTACCTGGTCTAGGATCACATACAGACAATCCAGTAATTACCTGGTCTAGGACCACAGTCTGATGATCCAGCATTTACCTGGTCTAGGATCACAGTCTGACATTCAGCCTTTACCTGGTCTATAATCACATTCTGACATCCAGAATTTACCTGGTCTAGGATCACAGTTGGACATCCAGTATTTACCTGGTCTAGGATTACAGTCTGATGGTTCAGCATTTACCTGGTCTAGGATCGCAGTCTGATGATCCAGCATTTAAAGCATTACTCTCATCATCTTCAATCAGTTTGTAGTAAATGTCGGCATCTTGGAATGTTTCTTGTTTCTTCAACTGATGACCAAAGTGACGATCAATTAATGCTTGACCCATTTCAATGGCACGTTCTCGATCTGAAAATATCCTGCATGTATAGTACACATAAACAGTCAAACCTGTGTCATAAATCACTTAAAACCAAGTGTTTTCAATAAAAGTCTAGAAGCACTTGAAAGTTAATATCTAGCTGACTTTAACAGGATAAAATGTACAAGCCAATATGTCTGAGTCTGTCTTACAGGTATTTTCATTGTCAATGAAATATCTAGGCAAAATTTTTGACAATTTTAATGATTTTATTTCATCACAATAATTATTGTCTTGTAAATACTGATTAATGATTTATTTTGTCTTTGTCAGTACCAACCGGGTCATCTTTCGGGTGTAAATAGAACGTCGCCATTTTGGAACTAATTTCGCGTGACCTCATCATGACATCAGATGTAAACAAAACAAGTGCTTCAAAGTGCTCAATGAGGGTATATAGAAATTGTTCTGTTCTGTTGTTTGGCATATTCTTAACTGCCAACAACGACGCCATATTGATATAGCTACGATCTATTTTCTTATACTTATCACGCAAATCTGGTAAAGAATGCTTCTCCTAAATCGGCTTTAATTTCATATAGACCGTTCTGATTGTGTCAGTAGAAATCCAGTAACATCCCCTGAGATTCGTTACGGCAATACTCCAATAGTTTTCGGTCCAAAAACTATTGAGCAAACTGAATTGAGAGTCCAATGTATTACATAAGCTCCAGATAATGAAAAAGAAATTCAGTTTGTCATGATATTATAAAAGATTGACTATAATTAAATAAGGTGTGCATAATTACCCAAATCTTTTGTTTTTACAACCCAGTCTACAAATTCTTTTCCGCTAAATGATTTCTTGTGAGTTCTAAGAAAGGATCCATGATCTCGAATCAATCCAGATTTTCTCAGATCTTTGACTAATGCTGCATATTCGTCGGGTTCACATTCAATATCACCAATATCTATAAGTATAAACATACATATACTGTAAATCAATTAAATTTCGCAAATACTATTGCATTTTGCTGATCGTCGGCATATTCATGGCTACAAATTTTTTGCGTTTTTAAGTTTCCTGCAATGTCCATATTAATGATTTTAGCACTTTCGCAGCAAATTAATTTCGCGATGTTAAGTTGCGCGAAATAATTCTTGGTTTACAGTATATACACATATACACTTTACTTCAGTACAGTTATCTTGGCCAAGCTAACCATAACAAATACACATACATATACGAGTGTCAGTCAAAAATAACTGACAGAACTTTGCTACCGGTAATTAATGCTGAAGAAAATAAGTTTTTGTACATTTTCTATAGATCTAGATACATTATCGTGCAAAATAATATCTCACAGATGTTTTGGCAAAAACCAATCTTGGTTATGACAATTTATTTCTTGTTGCCAGGCAACCAAAGAAGTCAACCTGAGGGCATGCGTTCATGCTGTCAGTAGAACAAAAGTTTGTGTTGCTATGGAAACAAGTTAAATCTGACATTTGCAAACCAATTATTAATTTTGTAACATATTAATCTATCAGATAAACTTAATTCTAGCTGATTTATAACACCACTATAGAAAATATACTTGACGAAAATAAAAATTGTCATTTTATTTGATGGTATTAAAACCCCACCCAAAAGAACGAAACAAAATTCCAAAGCTAGGCTACATTTTATTTCTATTACAGTTACTGGAGACTGCATGAGATATATTACTTATGTTATTAAAAAGTAATTGTGAAATCAGTGATAAGTTTTAGATCACCATGTCAATGAAAAGATTTACGTATTGAGAACTGTCTGAACATAAAATTTATAAAATGTGGGTAAAATTGTTGCCAAGAACAAAATAACACCATTAGTGACCATTCTGAAATAATTGCTCATTATTATTTGAGATATGCTATTCTACAAGATACACATGTTATTTGTAATAAATTATGCTATATAATGTTGAACTAAACCATTGATTTTACAACAGATTAAATCCCCTGTCGCTGGCGCAAATGCATACCCCTTACTGATGTTCCATGGTTGCTTGGCAACTATATGTATAAGCCTATATCTGATGACGGAATTCATCAGAAGATCCTTATGGAATTTTGGGAAGTGGATTTTTTGCTTGGGTAGGTAGGGAAGGGGAAACAAACACTATTTTATTTTTGGCCTTACCATTTAGTACGGATGGATGTTTTGCTGTGCCAAAGGTTGGATCCTTTGGTAAGAAGACTTTTTCTTACGTGGGATGCAGCCTTTGGAACAGTCTTCCTACTAGTATCAGGGACAGTACCAATATCTCTACTTTTAAAACAAAAGTTAAAGACCATCTTCTTGCAGGGATGAAGCTTTAATGTGTCAACTGCGTGTACTGAGTCAATTTTAAATTATAGCTATATACCCTTAATATATATATATTTATAACATACTTACATTTTTATTTATTTATAGAGTCATTTAATATATACATGTACAATTAAATTTATTTATTTTTATATAAAATCTATTGAGGATGTTCTATTTTTATAAATCATATATATACAATTGTCTTTCATGCCTTCAAGGTGCAATATTTTGTTCATGCCTCTCTGTGTCAGTACACCAAATATTTATTTATATACAAGGACCGCAATGGAAATAAGAGGTCTCCTCTTTTTTGCGTTATCCTTGGTGTGGGTGCATGTGTTGACATGGCTTCCTTATGAACATTTTTAAAATGTATCTTTGTATGTGTAATTTTGTCATTTATTTAACATGTTTTATTTATATTTGGTGTTATTTATTATCTGAATTGATGTGCCATGTTATATACATCTTATGCCAAATAAATATTATTATTACCAGTTGATGCTGCAGCTGTATCTGGGTCAGGTATTGGCGGGGCTTTGTCTCCTGCTGGTGTACATCTCACATATTCTACAGCTTCTCTCCATTTCACGCTGTCTTTTATCTGTATGTAAAGAACATTAGATTTATTTGACTACCTATATTTCTTTCAGTGGTGCAGTTGGGCTGGTCGCAGTCACTTTAGTCACAAAGTAAAATTTAATTAATATGCATGCTTCAGTGCTAGGTGCCGTCGTCATTGGGGTGGTGGGTTCAAATCCCACCCACCGGTTCATGCATATATGACTTTTAAATTCATACTTTTAGGTTTGGATCAAATGTTAATTTTTCAATATTGGTATTTTCACAAGTAAGCACTCAACTGCATGAGCCAAAGAGATCGACAGTAATGCAATTCGATGTAAGTTGTAGACCTTATGTTACAATCAACTTTATATAGTTAAATTTTACTGTAGGACTAGAATAGAATAGAATGTTTATTCAGAAAACCACATGTAATGGTGTCTTCCATACATAGCAGTATTATCGAGACAATTCATGCTATGGGAAAATACAAATAACAATATATATAATATACATTGAAGAAAAACATTCAAAGTGTTATACTTCTGTCTCTTATTTTTGTGTCTTCTCCTGAAGTCTGTGCTTGGATTAATTAAGCTCAAACATATCCTTTACATTGTAATCATAGTAAAATTACCCAAAATAATAATCACACAAATAGTAAACCTGTATCAATTGAGACAGTCATTTTGGACGACTCATCATAGTTGTCTCCTTGACAACGAGGTATATACTAGGGCTGCGTATCGGTTAGAATGATCGATACGATATTTGTATCGATACAAAATGATCGATATTCGATATATCATATGATATTTTCTTTAAGCAATAAAACGTCTAAATAGGAAGGTATTAGCTTGCAATATGTATTTAACTTGCAGAACACAATTAAAACAAGACATGTAACACAAAGGTTTGTGGTTTACTCTGTTTACACATGTTTTATAGTATTTTGTATCTATTGCTTAGCCACGAGGTTAATTTCATCGCAGTTTTTTTTTAATTTTGTGACGAAACACTGAGTGGACATGGAAAACCTCGACTGGAATGGGGGTATTATTGGTTTCCATGTGTATTTGTTGTTGATCAATTATTTCATCGATACGGAAACGTTCGATTCGATGTATCGATCGAACGCAAAATACCAGTATTCGATTTATATCGTTAACCAGTACGCAGCCCTAGTAAATATGTGTAGTAATTATTCCAAATGGTATTCTTCATCTGGTGTTAATTATTTTTACATGCCATTTTCATTACGCATTTTATTTATTACCACTTACTAGGGCTGCATACTGGTTTCCCATATAAATCGAATACCGGTATTTGGCGTTCGATCGATATGTACATCGTATCGAACGTGTACGTATCGGAAAGAAAGTTGAT
Organism: Spisula solida; assembly: GCA_947247005.1. Taxonomy (NCBI): domain Eukaryota; kingdom Metazoa; phylum Mollusca; class Bivalvia; order Venerida; family Mactridae; genus Spisula; species Spisula solida. Next base: position 3,756,197 of record OX365948.1, on the reverse strand, counting down.
CAACAAAAATAGACATGTAAATCAATAAAATACCCTTTTCCAATCAAGTTTTTTCGTCGTCTTTTTGTTTCGTCTCAAAATGGCCAGGTCGTCGAAGTAGTTTATGTCCGAGTGAATCAAATTTTCAAATATAAATCTGTTATGTAAATGTAGTAGTCTGTATAGGATTTAATTACTATCAGGGAGAAACTTGTGTAGGCAGCCGGCTAGCTCAGTCGGGAGAGCATTCGCCCTGTAGCGAGGGGTCCTGGGTTCGACCCCCGGTCTGGTCGCACATTTTTCTCACCTTGTTACATAAACCACTTGCTCAATTTCAAAAATATGCAAGTAGGTTGTTTATCATATCTCAGGCCTGACTTGATTGTGTTAAATACATGTTGTAAGTCTACACGTGCATATTTACAGTATTTAGATGATTTATTGCCAAAAGCATATATCATATGATATATCGAATATCGATCATTTTGTATCGATACAAATATTGTATCGATCATTCTAACTGATACGCAGCCCTACCACTTACTGTAACACCCAGACTGAGAACACAGTTTGATAAGTACTACAGACTACTCCAAATTTAATTAATTTAAAAACAAATTAAAATTTTACCACATGGGGTCCCAATACAGACAAGTTTTTAGGGAGGCACAGATTTCATGGTTACCAGTCAACAAGATCCAGAGCACCGACCTAGACATATAAAAGCTATAATTTTAGGAAGTGGCTAGAGTTACGGTCCCGTAACTTTAGCCTCAGATTCTAAAGTTACGGCTCTGATGTCAGAGCTGTAACTTTAGTGAATCCCACTTGGTTTGGCTAAAGTTACGGTTTCATGTTGTACATTTGCATAAGAAATGAGGTTAATAAATGTTGTTCATTTTCGTTGTTGTAGTATTAATAATGACTTTAAACCGATTAAACTTCCATAATTTTATGTATTTTTATAAACATTTGTTATAGTTTTTTGCTTTTATTGGTTAAAAAATGGTGTAGAAAATTTTTGAACTTGTTTTATCGAGTGTGCATGCGCCTATGAAACTGTTAAGAAGCACGGATATATGAGACATCAGGATATATGTACATTTTGTAAATCAATAAATGTCATTAACTGAAGTCAAAAATAATAAATAATAGTTTTGTTATATCTACCAGATCTTGTAAGTCATCGTTTCCTCCAATGTGTCTCTCATTGAAGAATATTTGAGGTACCGTTCTCTTCTGTGTCCGCATCTGCATGTCATGTCTAGCATGTGGATATTTGTCAAGCATCACATCTGTATAGGGTATACCCTGATCGTTGAGGGTATTCTTGGCACGCATACAGTGAGGACACCCGATGATAGAGTACACCAATACACGACCCATAAACTCATTATTAGATGTTGACATACTCCTAATTGTTATATCTAATGCTTGTCTAAATATTAAAGTTTTGTTCAACAGCATTCAATGTAGGATATAACTACGTCAGTAGCAGGTACCATGTGTACTCATTAACTTGCAGAACAAGCACAATAATCAATGTTTAACAAACAATAGAATCTACTGTATCAGTCTGTCTCTGAATGGAACTATTAAGAGTTTATATTCACTATAAAACCAGTGTGTAATAATATTTCAAAATTCCTCTTCCGTTCCGTTTACACAGATCACATGCACAAACCTCAATAATAATTATGTAATATTGACATTTAACAGTTTAACTCATATAACATATGCCTACATACAATACAGTAGAATAATGAGAGTATGAGATGAGTATCTGCGAGTCGCTCTTACACTGAAAGCAGCTCATTCACGCAGGTCAGTTCCGGGTATCAGTTGAATATATATAGTTCAAAATTCCGTACACTGTACAGAAATCAATAATTAACGGATCAATCAGCTGCAAATAATTACACAGCCAAAACTGTTAATACTTTCAGAAAGTCAATCAAATGTACACACAATACTTGCTGTAACATATCACCTAACCACAAAAATATTTCAAGGAAATGAACAATTGTTTCAGAACAGTTTTAGTTACAAAAATTCACAACCGTGACAGGCGAAGTTTGGATAGGGGAAGTAACCCATGACACACTCCATTGTAATAATCGACATTCCCGTACCGGACGTGCAGATCAGGGGTTTAGCCTTCCTGAAACCTGGCCTGAAAAGCAACAATTTATTGTTAGACTCTGTTTCACATATCATGAAATAACTAGCAAAATACATCTATTATTACTAAAACAAGAAGAGAAACTTTATACAAATTTAATTGGTTAAATTAATGGCAGTGGCTAGCCGTCCGGCACCGGACGACTAGACAGCGAAATAAGTCGTCCGTCATCGGACGACTAGCAAACGATACATGCATTGGCTAGGTAACTGTCATTCTATTTCTATGCATTAGGCATCCATAATTTCAGTTATTTTCTTGTGATAAGTATCACATATGTTTCTACCTTGTAATAAACTAGCAGAAGTCGTCTTTTTTACTTTTTATAATGTATCATATTATTTTATTCTTTATCCGATATAGATCTAATGTTACATAGATCAATATTCAATATATAAACTTGTTCGTTTGGTACGATGCCTAATCATTTGCCTGCATGTATTTTACATTCTTTGTGGGAGTTTTGATTTCCTGAGATAAATTTCTTCTCACCATGAATTTAAGTTCATACTTTTATCCCATATTTTCTTTCTGTAACCTAGCTGAAACATTTCCCGAAAATAAGTTATAAAAAGGAAAAATAGAACATTTAGGTTCTGTTTTACAGCAATTGTCAATATGGCCACTTACGGACATTTGTCTTACTGAAGGGTCTCTTATCTGTTGCCTAGATCTATGTACTGGTATTCTGTGTCTTAGTTTATCACCAGTTTGACCAATGTAATACTGCATATGGTTACCACCATTACATACTAATACATAAAGGACATTTGCAACATCGCATGACATTGACTTTTTTATTTCAAAATTAGACAAAACATGTTTAACTAGTGATAGAGATATTGTATGTGGTTTTGTATATCTTCCTCCATATTCTTCACCATTTTATGAAACGCGAAATGTCAAGGGTCATATCCAACTACAGGGCCGTATCCAGGAATTGTTTCCTGGGGGGGGGGCCAAGAGGGGTGGGTGCGGGAGGGGATACCCCTCCCGGTCGTTTTTTTTTTAAATCTTGTTATTGTAACGGTGCATTTTCCTGCACTTTTAGCTTTAAAAATCAGACTTAAAAATAACTAACGTATTGCTACTAATTAGTGTTCCCTCTCCAAGCGAAGATTTTTTTCGGTTTTTGCTTAAAAATGATGCAATTTCCTGCACTTTTAGTTTGTAATCAGACATTAAAATAATTAAAGCAGTGCTACTAAAGAGATCTACTAATTTTTAAAAAACTTAATAATCTTATCATTCATGTTTTACCATTTTAACAATAAGTATTAAGAAATCCAAATTTATACGAACATGATTTTTTAAATGTAATGTGATTTTCTGCACTATATAATTATATAAATTATGAACTTTTATATTCGGATATAAAATTGGACTACTATATTTGATTTTTGAATCAAATTTCAATGAAATGGATGCATATTTAAAAATATTTCAAGAATGTGACCATTATTTTCCACTCAAACATTAAATACTATATATAGGAATCCTAATTAATCACCCCATCAAACAATTAAATAATATACCTATTTTCTCACTGTAATGATTACATGTAAGTTAGTAACTTACATTTTAACTGTCAATTCTTCAGGTCAAACTTTAATCTTTAATCATCATGCCCTAATGTAATGGGATTAAATGGTGATAACCATTGACATCATTATGTAATATCTGACTGACCTTCTTTAATCAACCTAAACACACTTAATTTCTTATCAGTTTCAAAAATCACACCTTCACCATCAGTTGGTCCTGTTGAGTGCTTGATTAGTCATGCCTGGGGGGCTATACAATATATACACAGGATGTCATCTAGAATGTCCAATATACAGGTCACTACCAGTATGATAGATGCCGAAAGATTTAGTCAGTCCCAAGAAATAGATCAGTGGTGTATTAAATCAATAGTTGTAGGGGCCGAAAAGAATCGATATACGATAAAAACGTAGCTAGCCAGCCAGCTGGGGGGGGGGGCAAGGCCCCCTGGCCCCCTACCTGAATACGTGCCTGAACTATTTGTCCCATTTGTATTGAATGTGTTTTCAAGTCGACCACAGTTACCTTCCCTTGACTGGTGTTATACCGGTTTTAATCTGATCGATCTTATCTCGATTGCGTAATCGCGCTATGCTAACTCAGCGGATTGTCGGAGTGTATAAATTAATGTATATCATTTGCTGGAGGGGTTTTGTGCGTTCAGTTACACTTTGGTATTTTTGACATTTTGTATTTGATGCATACCAGGATCTTTTTTATGGGCATATATCTGTCATTATGAAATTTTGTTCATAAGGTAGGTATCATCAGGAACATTTAAATGCTTCCATGGTATCATTCAGAATTCGTTGATCATGTGTGAGGAATCTAACAATTATGCATTTGTTATACTAGTAACCGCAATACATGTCACGATATGTATACTTATTATCATGCATATTCGATGGATGATAAAAAAATAAAAACGGTTACTAGTAACTGTACAATGCTTGAGTATGTGTGCAATATCACAAAGTACAGTTTAAATGAAATTTAGCAACCACTGCTGATTTTTCAAGTATGTTGTACGGTTGATTGTTCAGTCGCATCTTCGAGCCATAGACCATACAATTATGGAACTGGTTTTTTAATATCTTGAAAAATAAAAAAGTTATGACAATTTTAAGTTCGTGAAATAGAGCGTTTTTTTCTTGAATTAAATAGGAGAATATTCGCGCGCTTGCGGACCCGACAAAACTCAAATTTTCCCTCTAATTGTCACAAATATTTTATTTTTTCAAGATATCGGGATGAAACATTTGTTCAACTTATTTATGTTGACACCCGCAATAAAAGTTACAGGGGTTTGTTTACGAATACATGTATTGTCTTATTATAGCAAAAAGGCTGTATCTACAAATGAAAAAAGAAGGCAGATAGAAACTTTATATAAACGCATCTTGAATGATACTTACTGTTTTATTTTTACATTGTGGTTATAGGTATCAGCGATGCGACCATACATGTATGATAAAAAATATTTATGATACTTATTATACGAATATGAAAATTTACTTTGCATGAAGCATAAAACAATGCTTATAACAAATAACAATGATGGAAAACATAAATTTTCAGGAGAAAAAAAACCTAATATATATGATTAATTAATATATAGAATGTTCGAATCCCAACTGGCTTCGTAATCTGTCTGGTCAGAGCAGACGCGCTTTATTCCTCTAGCCGGGCTATAGTTAAGTGATTATCATTAAAAGATACGCATATTATTAGCAATATATAAGCAAGTACATGTATACTGTAAATGAACCATAAAGCTATAATGCACATGTATTTAATCTGCCTTAGTGTAAAACATACATTTCAACATCTGAATTCATGCCTCTAAAAGTATACGGAATTTTTCTCACCTTTTTTTAACGTTTAATTTTCATTTTACAATTCGTATACATGTATATTCAATTAGGTGGTACAACGTGTCAATTAACCAGTTTATTTAACAAGTGTCATAGGAATGACATGATTCTTCATTTTTATGTCTCACCTGTTCGATTATTATAATTTTAAATTATGCGTGAGCTTATGACATTTCACTTTTAATTATTTTAATGCATGTATTACTTTCCAAATCGGCAATAAAGTCAAAGTTTCAAATCTCTAAAATCATAATAAAGTATGTATACAGGAAATATAGCGGTTATAACCCTTCACGCGAATGTACCACTTTTATTACCCCACATGCTGTGACAATCGCAGCGGGGCGCGTCATAACACAATTAACATAAATATGTGTATTACTTTTTTACTAAAAAAAAAAGATACCTGTTTTAAAAAACCGTAAAAAGGGGGCAGATCTAATTATCACATTTCTTATATCAAAACACCAATCTGACGGGAAGAAATTAAACTATTAATCAAGTTAGCACAAAATATATTCCCCGAGAAACAAAAGAACTACGGACAAGAAAGTAACCAAGTTTGATATCAAATCCGTTCATTTCCTTCTTTGTTCAATGTGAGTGATAGTCATGTTAAAAACCTTTAAAAAGGGGATTGATCCCATAAAGATACAACTATGAAATTTAGTGCATTATATTGTAGACATATCAAACTACAAAATATGTTTGCACATAAGAAATATCTCAAATAGTTATTATCATATGGACAATTTTACGTGGAGTCCCCATGCCTTCCAATGGTAAAAAAAATGTCACATGTGCGAATACAAATGGGACAAATAGTTGGATATGATTAAAATGTTAGAAGAGACATACATCAATTTATCCTCGAAGTTTGATGCTGATTTTATTATTAGCGGAGATTTAAACGCTCGTACAAGAGATAAAAGTGATTGTATAAATATAGTACAAAGGACTGAGGAACTTAGAGCATTTCAAGATATTTTTGTAGACGATTTAATTCCTCCTCGAGTCTCAAACGATACTAAAGTAAACGCATTTGGTGCTGATTTATTAGAATTCTGTAAATCATATATCTTGCGCATAGCTAATGGGCGATTATTTGGTGATAAGAATTAAGGTGATTTTACATATATAAGTAATATATAAGTAACCTTGGCTGTAGCGTTATTGACTATGTACTTTACTCTGACAATGTTACAAATTCTCTAACTGATTTCCAAATAGGTAGTAGAACTGAGTCTTCCCATCTACCCATCTCATTTAACCTCGCAGTTACAACGTCTATGGATAATAGTCAGAACACTGACAATGAGCAGAATGGTAGACATAGATATGATTTCAATGAAAACAACACAGAAAATTATAGGGAATCTTTGAGTAAACTTTTAACTCCTTCCTTTATAAATAGTTTCGTCTCTGAAATCACAAATGCGTCGACTATTTTATCAGATATTATTAACAAATTCAACGACTTACTATACACTAGTGCAAAATGTTGTTTCATTCAGCCTAGAAAGAAACCAAGGACTCAACCATGCTGGTTTGATAAAGTAGTGGAGAAGATAATACTACTCCTGATTTTTTAAAAATGGGATCGACCTTTTATTACCATTGATTAACAAATTGTTTAATAGATTGTATAATACAGTCACCTTTCCTATGCAATGGAGCTCAGCCGTAATAATACCTTTGTTTAAGAAAGGGGATGTAAATGTACTTGATAACTATAGAGGTATATCATTTTTAAACATATGTAGTAAGATCTATACTAGTATTTTATCTAGAAGGTTGACATTTTATGTAAATATTTTTGGGAAACTGCACGAAACCCAAGCAGGATTTCGTGAGGGATATTCAACTATTGATAATGTTTTCGTTTTAGACGCGATTGTGAATAAACAATTAGCGAAACCAGGGGGTAAACTGTATGTAGCCTTCATTGATTTTATGAAATGTTTTGATATGATAAACAGGAATAAACTATGGTCTGCTCTAAGACATAATGGAATAAAGGGTAAACTTTATAAAGCATTACTTGGTATGTATAATTCAGTACAAGCATCGGTCAGAACCAAAGAGGGTCTGACAGATAATTTTAATTGTCCGGTAGGTTTAAAACAAGGATGTTTAGCATCGCCTATTTTATTAATTTAATATTTATTAACAAACTATCCTCCTATATCGAAGGAAGCGGTGTAAGGGGCATTCAACTGTTCCCAGATGCTACAGAAATATTATCATTGCTATTTGCAGATGATCTAGCTCTTACAGCAGACACAGTTGTAGGATTACAGAAACTACTAAATATTCTACATAAATTTTGTCTTGATAAAGGGGTAAAGATTAATACTCAAAAATCCAAAATAATGGTATTCAAAAAGGGACGGGTATTATCAAAACATGAGAAATGGACTTATGAAGGTGAAGTACTCCAAACAGTTAACAGTTTCCCATATGTCGGGGTTACCTTGTCACAACAGTTCTCATACGCAAGAATGGCTCGTGAACAAGCCTTAAAAGCTAAACGAGTTTTAATTTCTATTTTATCAAAGCTATACGAATATGGTCAATTGCCCAATGGTGTGTTTTTCAATATATTTGATACTAAAATAAGTCCAATTTTATTGTATGGTTCAGAAATTTGGGGTATTCATAGACAAACTTCAACCGAAATTATCCATAACTATGCTAGTAAGCGTTATATGTGCGTAAACCAAAAACGATTAATGTAGCAGTACTTGGTGATTGTGGGAGATTTCCATTGTTTATAACTACAGCTAAAAGAAGCATTAACTACTGGTTCAAAATTCTTAAGATGGGTGATGACCGCTATGTAAAAAATGTAATTTAATGCCGAAGTGTTGAGACGACCGGGGTCAAACTAACTGGGCGACTGGTATAAGAAAAATACTATGCAGAAATGGTTTCGGGTTTGTCTGGTTTGACCAAGGTGTAAACTACGAAAACGTATTTTTAAAGCATTTTATGTACGTTTAAAAGATCAATGTACTCAAGAATGGAACAGTTTGGTTTCAGATAGCTCAAAGCTTTACTTGTATAACCAATTTAAAAGTGAGTTAAACCATGAACCATATTTACATTTTGTTAAAATTAAGAAATTTAGACATTCACTGGCAAAAGTAAGAACGTCATCTCATGACCTTGAAATAGAGAAAGGCAGATACAATAATACTCAAAGAGAAAATAGAATATGTAAATTATGCAATCTAGAGATTGAGACAGAATTTCATTTCATATTAGTATGCCCGAAATTGCAATGTATTATAGAAAAATACATCCATCAAAAATATTTTTTGAACACAAATGTTCACAAGTTTAGAATTCTAATGAATTCAAATTCCGAGCAGGTACTAATAAATCTAGCCATGTATACATATCATGCTTTCCAAAAACGAAAATCAATAATTCAAGACTTACAACAAAATCTATAAGGCATGCATGGTAATATTAAGTCATTAATTACTATAATTATCAAATATTCATATACATATAATATACATTTTTAAAACAGATTCCATTAAGTTAACCTTGTATTTCGTTTCGACAAGGTGAACTGCAAAATGGGATCAATCATCATACTAGTATTACAAATTGAATTAACAGCAATTTAAATTTAGATTGCTGTAGTGCTTTATCCATGTTACACTGATTCTATATTCCACTATACTGTCACTTTTTTATCAATATAAACATAGGTATGCGAATATTGCCTGTTTGTTTATGAATATTTTGTCATAATTTAGATATGATATGATAATTTACCATACTTGTTTATTATGTTTTCAAACTAGTACTAGTCTATGTATATGTTCTGTAAATATGTTCATATTTTTGTTATGGGCCGCTGGCCAATATCAAATAAAATCTTTGTCATTGACTTTTTTATTTTAAATGTTTTACTATTAAAAATCAAATGTATTATAGTCCGTTAGCGACTAGGCTGGACCCCATAAACCTTAAATATCTTAAAAAGTACAATGCTAATTAGAATAAAAATTGGTATATCTTCAAAAATCAACCTTACCAACTCTCATTAATTAAAACAGAATTTTTGGTCCACAAAAAAGTGTACTTCGCATTTACTTCCAATGTAATATTTTAAGTCTAAAACAGGGTAAATATGTATGGGTGATTGAAGTGACTAGAACAGCAAAGGCAAGCAAATTGGTCCAATATAACTGTACATTAAGTAACATATACCAGTGACGATTGCAATTATAAAATGTCATCAAAGTGTATGTGTTTTATGTTTAAGCTCACCTCAAGACTCAACATTTTGTTTATACAAATGATCATTACAATCAGAAGGTGGGCCTCAACTATATACACATTGATGACCAGTCGAATGTAGGTCAAAGTTATCCATATATGTCCCGTTACCAGTTATTACAAATACAATAGCATTAGTCTAATTTCCTGATCGTAGTGGCTTATTTTACTCCCTGTCCATTTGTTGATTAAAATACAAAATTTAATACATTAGACACAATGGGGAAAAATTAATGAGTTCGTAAAAAAATCTGAAATTTAAACACAGAGTTGGTAAAGGTAATTCAGACTACCATACCAAATTTCAATCAAATTGCATAATGACTTTAAAAGATTTTAAAGGTTTATGAGGGTCCAGCCTAGTCGCTAACGGACTATACCTTCTCTGAGGTAAGGACATCGACCACATTTTTAATTGCGGCATTAGTAACTTAAGCTTCCTCTTGTGATTTTTATTCAGAACGAATTAAAAGTTGTTTTAAATTCTTAGGTTGTCTTTTACAAATAATAATTTTAGTGTTATTTAGCATCTCAGTCAAAGACGCATCTGTATTCAAAATATGCAACTTATCTTTTAATACAATTTGACCTTTCACCTCCAATTGTGACCTTGACATTTGAGATAGGAACCTGGGGCATGACACTCCTCCTCATGGAGGTTAACATTCATGCCAAATATGTCAATGCTAGACAAAGTCTTGTCAAAGGATTGTGCGACGCGTAACTCTGTGTGTGTTGTTCGTTTGTGCTTGTCACTCTCGCTTTCAGCCTCACCACTGGATAGCAGCTTTAAAGGAAAGCGAAAAGGAAGCTGAGTGCGTAAGCCTTCCCTACCAGTTATAGCCTATCACACTATAAGACCTATGTGGCCCAGAAATGGGATCATTCTAGAGGTGACGGACGGTAACTGGGTACCCTGCGTCCCCTGGCTGAACCACAATGACTCGGAGGAGGTTTGGTCCCCAGATGTATTGCAAACTAGGCCCACCGGCGAGTGGATATGCCCTAAATGCCTTACAAACCAAAACCCTAGCTATGAGTAAAATAGCCGGACAGAACGGGTTCGTTAACTGTGGTGAAAGTAACCGATCTATGAGAGATAACTCTAATCAAACATGGGTGGATCATTATTCATTAGCCCTGAAAGGCAACTGATCTAGAGGATGGGAATCTCTAACAAACTTCCCCTGGTCCTCCAAGTTGGGGGTTGAGCATAAGGCTAATAACCTCACCTCGTAAAAAAGACTATATTACAGAAACCAATACAAGAAATCAACAAACAGTCGGGTTCCATGGGATATTGGGCTGCCCAGGCAGCAGTATGAATGATCAAGGTGAAAGTCCATATCGGGAAGCCTTAACTAGGAACCGAAATATCATGGACCCAAAAAAGACTATCAAAATTGGAGCTTGGAATGTGAGGACTATGTACCAGGTCTCAAAAACAGCACAAGTTATAAATGAGATGACCAGATATGACAAACGTAAATACCTTGAAGATCAAGCTGAAGAGGCAGAAAAGGCGACATCAAAGGGAGATCTAAACACAGTATACAAGATCACAAAACACTGTGTGGAAAAACACAACAACCACCCCAGTGAAGGACAAAAACGGAAAAATTGTTACAACAGAAAAAGAGCGCTTGGTTAAACATTTCAAAGATGTATTAAATAGACCGGATCCAACAGTTTTATTTGAAGGAACAACTCAAAATGACACCCTAGATATAAACACCAACGCCTCTCCTATTTTTAGCTGCCATTGATTGGGTAATGAGAAAGACGATCAACAAGAAAAGAGGCATAACATGGTCCATGTTCACAACATTAGAGGACCTTGACTTCGCAGACGACATAGCTCTTCTGTCATCAAAACACGATCATATGCAGGAGAAAACAAGTCGACTCAGCCATTTCGCAAACAAAGTTGGGCTCCAAATCAATGCCAGAAAGACACAAGAAATGCGTTTCAACACAACATCCAATGTCAGACTACTTCCTCACAATATAGAAATTGAAAAGGTTGAAACTTTTACGTACCTCGGCTCAGTTGTTAGCACTGCAGACCCTACACACAAGGACATCAAAAACAGACCAGCGAAAGCAAGATCAACATTCCACATACTTAGACCAATATGGAAGTCCAACCAATACAGCCGGAAAACAAAGTTGCGTATTTACAACAGCAATGTTAAATCCATACTACTGTATGGAAGTGAATCATGGAGAGTGACCAAATTTGACATGAAATCACTATCAACCTTCCACCATGGCTGCCTCAGAAAAATCTGCAGAAAATTTTGGCCCAACAAAATTTCCAACAAAAACCTTCTTGATTTAACAAATTCCATCTGCATCATCCAACAAATCAAACAGCGAGGTTTTCGATAGCTAGGACATGTCCTCAGAATTCCCGTATCAAACAACACCAGAATAGCCCTTCGATGGACACCTCAGGGTAAGAGGCCAAGAGGAAGACCAACGACCACCTGGCGCCGAACAGTAGAAACGGAACTGAAATAATTGGGACTAACCTGGGGCGAGACTGAAGTGAAAGCCAAGAACAGAGCTGGGTGGATGGAGAAATCTTGTTGCGACCTTAAGATCCGACTCGGATCCAGGAGATTACTTGTAAGTACAGTAAGTATGTCAAAGTTATGGTCCGGACAAGCTTCAATTTGACCTTTGACCTCCAACTGTGACATTGACCTTTGAGATAGGAACCTGGGGGTTGGGCATGACACTCCTCCTCATGGAGGTGAATATTCCTGTCAAATAATAAGCAAGATTGGTCAAAGCATGACAAAGTAATGGTCCGGACAAAATCGGACGCACGTACGCACGCACGTACACACGCACATACACCTACTAAGTCTCGCTCACCGCAAGCGGGCTCGACAAAAATGGCGTAGATCTACTAAAATCAAAGATTATATAGGTTACTCTTGCTAAAACTCAAACAGTTGTAAAGCTCATGCAAAACATGCATAATTTTAGATTCAAGTTTGTCTTTTAATCTGAATACATTGTTTTAAACCATTCAGTTTCTCCTGCAATCGTTATCAAAAATTCGCCCAAAATACTATTATATATTTATATGATCTTTAAATTCGCACAATAGATCTAATAGATTCTAGTCCTTACTATGTTCAGAGGCTCAGAGAAATATATCACCACTTTCATCCACAGGTAATGTGGCGTAGTGGTTGTGATCGTATAGTAAAACTCAGTTTTCTAAATTTAATATTTTATAATATATGTTGATCAATAAGTTCTTTTCATACTTTTTGTTCTCTTTTAAGTTTTTGTCATACTATCTAACATTTTTCATACGTTCTTACACTTTCTAATTCGATCTTACATTTTTCATCCTTCTGGGACTTGCATGACATTTTATGAGCTTGGAACTATGCACGTGCCTGGGTACACCTAACTATTAGGTATAATCAATGGACTGACTATTATAATCTGATGGACTTTTCCAAGTTCTCCGATAACCAATCAATATAACTTTTAAAATGTATTATGTAAATTAGCATGAAAAATATGTTGTTGTGCGACATTTTTCGTATTAACGTCGCACGATGGAAACAAAAGATACTTAGACATTTGGCATGTTCTTTCCTAATAACCCATGCACGAATGCAGAGTTTGCATTCTATGCTTTGCTGTGCATATTTCCATTCCCATATTGTCAGCAAGTACACTCTCATTCAACATGTATAATTAGAATTACTGAAATAAAATAATAGCCATTTTAATTAACAATGTATAGCCTGCTATGTTATACACCTCCCGTTCTTTTAGATTAATTGGCGTCAGGACATCAATTAATCTTAACAAAACAAAACTATTTAATTAAGTTAAACATAGCAGACTACACTAAAACAATACGTATAATAAATAAAACAATCATCAAAATCAACACAATCAGCACTGTGTTCGTAAGTTCAAGTGAATACTTTCTTAAGTTTTAAACACAATACTAATAATAAAAATAATAATGATAATAATAATTAGATCTAATAATAATCAACACTATTGTCAATCGTTCACTGTTCTCTGGGGGTACACGTGTCTTTGTAATAATACGAGAGGTGCCCCACTTATATTTGAACACCGTTGAACATCTGATATGTTCATGCTGATACGCTATAATAAATGTCTCTATACAGCCATATATATTAATGTGTCGACAAACATATGCACTCACTGTTTTTTTATTTTTGCTGTTTAGTTAGACCCTAAATCAACAACTTGGTAGGGGGATCGCATTGAGCTTTTTTAAGGCAGAAAACCCAAATTGATGGCGTAAATATTGATCGAGTGTAGTCAATGCTGCTTTATCGTTAAGATTCCAAAGTTCATGAACACATGATTGTAAGACTTCGGCATTCACTATTCTGGTGTAATATACTTGGAATTCGTTTTCTTAAGGTACAGAATAGCGTGATTGTGGTGGGGTATGATGCTGAGTCTTGACTAAACCACCATGTTCCAGGCATTGTCGCCAGGAACGAGATGTGGCAAACATTTTGTCCAAAAACTATTTTAAACGTTAGGAACATAGTACAGTGCGCTTATTTTTCCCTTTGTATAATAAATATGAGTACTATTTTATTAGTTTTAACAAACAACAGTACAATAATGCAACCGGGTGGGAATTCACGTTGTTTAACGAATGTTAACGTTTTGATAGTCTCGTAGACATTTCTCAAATAGCAATATGTTCTGTTACCGTAAATATCTTAATGATAAAGCATTATCTCAACAGCGATGACGCAGTTATCGAAATGACCGTTCCGTTGTAGCATGTGCGGGGGTTTAAGGCAATTGTCTCCCTTGGATGTTTTTGATAAAATCGCAGGTGAACACCGACCGTTTTTCAGAGTTTGGCATTCGATATTTTTGAAATTACTTGATTAAGAGTTCCGAAGGATACTCCAACCTTCATTGCAGTTTTGGTTATTGGAGTTATCCTAGTTATCAAATAACCAATGGGTACGATTTTTGAAGGAATCGTCACCTTTTGGCATTTTTTAATATGTTGTGTCATTTCACAAATTAGATCAACAGAACGTAAAGCACCCTTCTAGAGACGAACATTACTGAAAGTCTTCACTGCAACTGTATATCCATAATATATTAATACCTTCTTGGTGCTTCTTAAGGAACATTCGCCCTTCAAAAAGCCAAACGCCACATCCTCTACAAAATTGCTGATTTCGGCTCGAATCATATTGCAAACAAACCAAACAGTGAGTGCACATGTTACCCACTCAAAAAAAAAATTACTAAGTAATACTCAAATCAAGTAATTTTTTAACTTGTTTCAAGTAAAATTTCAAGTAAAATAGTTGTCAGAAAATCAAGTAATACTTAGTAATTCATTACTTATGAATAACTTAATTACTAAGTAAAAGAATTACTACCTTAGTAGTTAGTTGAATAATTACTAAGTAAATAATTTACTTAGTAAATGTAAATTACTCAGTAAATTACTTACTAAGTAATTATTTAACTAACCAATTACTTGCTAATTACTAAGTAAATAAATTACTTAGTAAATGTAAATTACTCAGTAAATTAATTACTAAGTAATTATCTAAATCACCAATTACTTGTTAATTACTAAGTAAATAATTTACTTAGTAAATATAAAATACTTAGTAAAGCAATTACCAGCATCATAAATTACCAAGATACTGATTGATTTAATGTCTGTTGATAAAAACTACCTATATGTACAGATTCATAAAGTAAAAGAAACATTTAAGTTTCTTTTTTACAATAGCAATTTAAGTTTATAGCTATGTTTTATTCTTCTATAACTTTGGAAAAGATAAATTATTAACTTTTTTGAATGTATTTTAAGTGTGTTAAAGGCATTTTAATGGTATAATTTTTAAATTACCTCCCTTTAATAATAATAAAATAGCATTAATAGTCACTACGGACAAGCAGTGATCATGGTCTATATTCGTCAAACTGGGTGTGGAGGTTGGTGGTGACCAGTAGATGACCCTATTGATTTGGACCATGATCTACCATGGTGGACTGAATTGAAGTGCTGTGTTGATCATTGTTGACCCTGGTCAACAAAATTCTTTACAACTGTCAACCATGGTCAACTAGGTGTCATGATTAAATACAGCTGTTGACCAATCCATGGTCGGACTGGTAACTCTAACTCGACAATGATGAACCATGGTCGACTTGGCTCTCACCTTGATTTTTTCATGGTATTTGATGGCTGACCACAATAAAACATAGTTGACTATAGAAAATCATGGTGACCATGGTGGACCAAGCTTGTTGAAGCATACATTTTGGTTTTGGATTCTTTCCTTTTCTCTTTTGAAATACAAATTTTCTAAGTTCTTTTCATGTAAAAATAGACTAAGTTCCCCTAAAAATTGGACTCTAAAATTTCCACATTAGTATTTTCCCATGTTTTTCCAGCATCTAAAATTTCTAAGTTCCAATGTCCATGCTGTCTGATAAAAATTCAAGGGTTTTCCAGACTTTTACCAGCGTTGTACAGCCTTTTACCCTACTTTATCTAAGGGGGCATAAGCGTATATTGAACGCAGTCTTGTTTTGTCTGGAATATATAGTACATACATTCAATAACAAAACTCTTGAAGTGATCAAGAATGTGTCAAATATATACAGCAAGCTTTTTAGCTCTACTGTTCCAAGAATAATGAGAACTATATTGCAAGTGTCGTCTGTTCACGTTAACGTTTATGACGAGTTTGTATTTCAGAGTATACATGTATCTTAATATACTGTTCAAAGTACACCAATAAAAATAAAGTAAATTGGTATACACACGGCTTGTGTAAAGATGCTGTACGTCTGCGATTGAAAGTGGCGGTGATGTAGTCAATTAAGGTTGCTATTACTAAAATGGAAAATCATTTTCCGCTCAACATTTAAATTTTAGTTAGGGGTCTGAGATATTGTGATAAAATTGCCCTAACTTATTTTACTGGGCTGTATACTCTGATTGCAAATTCTATACTGTACAACATTATTGTTCATACAAATTTTAAGTAATATAAATACTTAAATGTAGAAGTCCCCTCAGATTAAATTACTTAAAGAAGCAGAATTACTTCAAGTAGTATTATATTACTATAGCTTAACAAGTAAGTAATACTTAGTAATTAATTACTGTAAGTATTACTGAACATTACTTGAAATAAGTAATAACATTTTACTAAGTAATTTTTTTTTGAGTGCCTGACACGTTATTTTACGCGGTTCAAAAGAGTTATTTCAGTTATATTGGGTTAACATAAAAATATCGGATATTTAACCGTGTTCAAATATAAGTGGGACACCTCTCGTAGGAATACTTTCGCGAAAATTATAGTAATTTTATATTATAAAAATAAGTTCAGTATTATGTTCCAACGACGATACCAAACAGCGATGGGAAGTTGAAAGTTGTTCCTTATCTGCAAAGTACGGAATGGTTGTTACCAACAACCAGCGACGTGATGTTGAAAGTTGTTCCTTATCTGCGAAGTATGGTATGGTTGTTATTTCCCGTTATGCGCTTATCCATATATCTTAGCATATGATGGTAACATTAATTTCCTTATATAAAATTAGACATTATTAATAATTAAAATTAAAATAGCCGAGGCCTTTCTAAGATACAATATAACATTGTGATCTTTTGTTATCATTATTTTCCGTACGACATTATGCGGTTAACTAAATCATATACTGTATACTTTATTTTTATTTATACACATATTTTAATTCGTTGGGTTTTACAATACTCTATTGTAAATAAAGTCTTTATTATTATTATTGTTATTATTATACTTGATATATTTGAAAAATGTACTGTGAATTTGTTCCAAGCAAGACATTTCGAAGTATTATGTAATTTTAGTTAATAAAGTATCATACATGTGAAAATATGAACCCTTTTTTCATCATCAGGCAAATCTGCCTTAACTGACATTTGATCATCATTAGACAGGTGATCAGTATACGACATTTCATCCTGTATAGGAATTTGGTGCCTATTTTCTCTATTTTTAACTCGTTTTGCAAGTTCCAATAGTGGAATATCATCCTCACTATCAGAATCTGACCTTTAATTTCTATATTTATCTGCCAATCGGGACAAGGGTACATTATCCTCAATGTCACTATTTTGTTCTGAATCATTAGAACTAGATTCATTAGACACATGTGGTATTACGTAAGCTGCTTTTCTTAATGGTCTGTCAGTTTCATTGTTTGGTATTTGCCAATTCATTCTCAATTTTCGCTAACCTTAAAAGTTCAGCATGAACCTTCGACGTAGCACCAGTTAATTGATTTGAAATAACGTATGTTACCGGACCAGTTTTCTCTATTACTCGGTAATATGGTGACCATTTGAAATTAAGTTTGCCTCCTTTTTTGATTCTTATAATAAACGGGGTCGCCTATTTCAAACTCAATTTTCTGAGTACCTCTGTCAGCGTACTGTTCCTGGCGCTTCTTAGCTTTCTTCAAAAATCATTTCTTACTCTAGTAAAACCCTTATGCTGTTCTTCTAAACTGATCAAATGCAAATTCTCACCATAATATTTTCTACGTGGTTTTAGTATGTTATCAACAGGCAATTCAACATCTCTATTATACAACAGAAAATGGGGGAGTATTTAGAAGACTCGCTGATGTTAAATCTGATTGCTGCTAATGTTTTATTTAAGTTCAGATCCCAAGTATCTTGGCTATCACTTAATTCGACAACACATCATACAACGTGCGATGTAAACGCTCTACTTTAGCATTACTTTGAGGATGGTATACGCTTGTCATCCAAATACGCAGTGGCCAACTCACTGTACCCCTCTAAAACAACGGATTTTAATTCCTGAAATACCACTGGAGCATTGGACAACCCGAACGGCATGACCTCGAACTCAAATAAACATCGATGCGAAGTAGTAAATGCGGTTTTTCTTTATCAGCCTCATCAACTTGCCAATAACCTGAATTTAAATCTAGACTTGTAAAGTATTTTGCTTCTCCCAGTAGTACTAAAATATTATCAATTAAGGGTAAGGGATATAAGTATTTCTTAGTTATCTGATTGAGTGTCCTAAAGTCAACACAAAACCTTTTTTCTTTTCCGTCCTTTCCTTTGGGAACAATGACCACAGGAAATGACCATGGTGACCTCGACCTTCAAATGACCCCAGCATTCAACATGTCATCAATGGCTTTGTCCATATTTTTTCTATTATTGATAGAGGTTCTATATGGTCTCAAATTATTTGGTTCCGCATTCCCCGTATCAATTGTTATTCTTACTTTGTCAGTAATGACCCAATTCTGAATCTGTAGCTGCAAACAAGTCTCTATTATTGATTATCAATTTCTCCATATTTGATTTATGTTCATGAGAAACATTAAGTCTAGTAAAAAAACATTTTGAGGATGTGTTATTTTTGGTAACTGAACTAACATTTGTTACTATTGACTCATCTGTACTGAAAACTCCAGCAACCAAATCATGCTCTTAGGTTTTTGTTTTGAAAACATTTTAAAATTCTGTATATTCCGTGGTTGTACCTTATTGCTTCTTAAACGTTTCTTAAATGATTCCCTATTAACTATGTTGTCTTTCTGACTCTTTCTACTGACCCCATTGTAAAAAGAGTACTTTTCTTTTTCCCTTACTATTAGCTTTGGGGCATTCGGGAAAACATGTCAAATTTGCTTGATAATGTTGATTCTAGGGCAAAGACCCCGGAAATGATCCACTTCCACGGGCTCATGAGGATACCTTACCTCTTTTTAGGATGATGAGCCCGTTTGACCTTTGGCGACTGCGACCCGATGCTTCAGATTCAATTCGGTGGTTGCAAAATCAACAGCAACGCAATCATTTGGATTCTTTCTTAAAATCATTAATTTTAGTTGACCATTCGTTTACCCGTTTACAAATATATCTACTAATTGCATTTGAACTTCTGGATCATTAATATCATCGAAAGCATTTGCCGCGTTCAGCATAAACTTGTACATTTTTATTAACATTCTGTAAAATTTGTCTAAACGGAGCAAGGTGTTTGTCGGTTACCTCGCCGAATCGCTTGGCTAGTTCTCTCTTTAACTCCACCCATGTCGCACCTGCATTTCCCAGACAAAAGCATTGTATAAAACCATTCACAGGACCCCTAGCAAATTGATGAGCCAACATTTTACAATCATTCTCTGCAAAAGTCATCATAACTTGATATTTCTCTATGCTTTCAATCCACTCTCTGTTTGTATACCAATCTGATGAAATTACAGCGTTTAATACTACTTACCGATACCTTGATGACATTTTAAATATTGATAATCCTTACTTTTCGGAAAAGATCATAGAAATTAACCCTGACGAATTAACACTAAATAAAGCTAATTCATTCGATACACGGGCATCACTCCTAGATCACGATCTTGTAATTGAAGCAGGTCAAATTGTTAGTAAAATTTACGAAAAGAGAGATGATTTTAATTTCGATACTGTAAATTATCCACACTTGGATGGAGATGTTCTACGGTCAACTTCTTATGGTGCTTACGCTTCTCAATTAATCCGTTTTGCTAGAGCTTGTTCTCGGGTGGAAGACTTTAATACTCGAAATATGTGTATTACTAATAAGTTACTGCAACAAGGCTATCGCTTCTATAAGCTTCGTAAAACGTTTGCAAAATTTTGTAGGCGTAATTTAAATCTCATTTCTAAATATGGTATTAATTCAAAGACACTTATGCGACAAGGTCTGTCTCAGCCTGAATTTTATGATGATGCACTTTATAAATTTCGTAAGATTTTGGGTCATAGCCACTTTTATGATCAAGATTACAAAGCGTTTCCTGAGTAAAAGGTAGACCCTTTAATTTTGCAAAGGACTGCATGCTTAGTGGTGGGTCCATTTACAGCTCGCCATTATGCATTTCATACAGACTCTATGATATGCCTAACCTCAAGCCTTTTTGACGGCTGACATTGATACCTGTCTGTTACATTGTCTTGTCGTACCCTTGAATGTTTCGCTCTCTGATAGGTCATTGAGTACTTTCTATGCTACTCGTATTGACGTTATTTATTTAATGTTTCATGTTTTACATTCTTTTATTACCTGTCACTGTGGCCTTTTTGTTAGAGGGCATTACAAGGCTCCAATTTCTTAAGTAGTAGTTTATGGTTGATTAGGTCAAATGCTTTAGTTAGATCTAGGAATACAGTTCCAACAACTTCATGATCATTTAGTGTCAATCCAATTGTCTATTATATTTGTGAGTGTTGTCTCACATGAGTGGAATTTTCGAAAACCCGATTGATGACTACTTATTAGATCATTTTTATCAAGAAATATTTTTAGTGATGTGAGACATGTCTTTCATATATTTTTGAAAGAACTGGTAGAATAGAAATAGGTCTGTAGTTGCTTACATCTGATTTTGGTCCTTTTTGAAAATAGGTGTTATTTTTGCCATTTTAAATGATGCTGGATATATTGATTTACAGATGCAAAGATTTATAATGTTTTGTAATGGTTTAGATATTAGGTCATGCCCTATCTTAAGAAATCTAGGCCCAATACCATCAAATCCGGTGGATATACCAGGGTCTAGTGATTTTAGTTTGGTGTGACGTTTGGTGCACTGTAAAACGTTAAAGCCCCCAGTGACATGTGTCGCTGTCCGTACCAAGGCGGAAGCCCTTTGGTCAACCTTCCTCTATTTATGTATTGTCCACTTTATAGTAAAAATACAAAACTATTTTGCCATTGTGCCTTTTTGTTTTAACTTTGTTCATTTTGTATGTGCAATTCTGCAATTTCGTTGTCCAGCACAAGGCTGCTTCGTATCTTTCAAGATTGCATGTACACTATATATATGTTGTAGATTGTGGTATGTGGTGTCAGATTGTTATTTTCTCGTCACATGGCTCTCGTTCCGTTTTGGTTTGACTGAGGCGGCAGACTTTTAGGACAGCATGCCGTGTTTTCAGTGCTTTGTGTGTTTTTAATGTTTTCTATGCTCGGTCGGTTAAGTTGAGTGCTGCCTTCCCTCTCTGACTTAATATAATATTTTTGAACTATTACAGAAGACACGCCCTTCACTAGAAATGTTTGAACTATTACAGGGGACACGACGTACACTAGAAATGTTTGAACTTTTACAGGGAACACGACGTACACTAGAAATGTTTGAACTTTTACAGGGGACACGACGTACACTAGAAATGTTTGAACTTTTACAGGGAAACGCCGTTCACTAGAAATGTTTAAACTTTTACAGGGGACACGACATACACTAGAAATGTTTGAACTATTACAGGAAACGCCGTTCACTAGAAATGTTCGAACTATTACAGGGGACACGACATACACAAGAATTGGCTGAACTTTTACAGGGGACACGACATACACTAGAAATGGCTGAACTTTTACAGGAGACAAGACGTTCTCAAGAGAGGGTTTAACTATTACAGGGGACTAAAAGATAACTCGAAATTATTGAACCTTTACGGGGTCAAGTGTAAGGGTTAGGTGACAGTATTCACTAGAAAGGGTTTAACTATTACAGGAGAAACAACGTTCACTAAAATGGTTTAACTATTATAGGGGACACAACGTTCACTAAAGTGGTTTAACTATTATATGGGACACAACGTTCACTAAAGTGGTTTAACTATTATATGGGACACGCCGTTCACTAGAAATGGTTTAACCATTACAAGGGACACGCCGTTAACTAGACATCGTTTAACTTTAACAGAGAGCACGACCTACACTAGAAAAGGTTTATATTTTACCGAGAACACGACGTACACTAGAATTGGTTAAACTTTTACAGATAAAACGACGTACACTAGAAGTGGTTTAACTGTTCCAGGAGACATGCCGTACACTAGAAATGGTTTATATTTTCCAGGGAACACGCCGTACACTAGAAATGGTTTAACTTTTCCAGAGAACACGACGTACACTTGAAATTGTTTAACTGTTCCAGGAGACACGCCGTACACTAGAAATGGTTTAGCTTTTACGGAGAACACGATGTACACTTAAAATTGTTTAACTGTTCAAGGGAACACGCCATACACTAGAAATGGTTTAACTTTTACGGAGAACACGATGTACACTTGAAATTGTTTAACTGCTCCAGGGAACACGCCGTACACTAGAAATGCTTTAACTTTTACGGAGAACACGACGTACACTTGAAATTGTTTAACTGTTCCAGGAGACATGCCGTACACTAGAAATGGTTTTATATTTTTCCAGGGAACACGCCGTACAGTAGAAATGGTTTAACTTTTACAGCGAACACGACGTACACTAGAAATGGTTTAACTTTTACAGGGAACACGACGTACACTAGAAATGGTTTAACTTTTACAGAGAACACGACGTACACTAGAAATAGTTTAACTTTTACGGAGAACACGATGTACACTAGAAATAGTTTAACTTTTACGGAGAACACGACGTACACTAGAAATGGTTTAACTTTGACGGAGAACACGACGTACACTAGAAATGGTTTAACTTTTACGGAGAACACGATGTACACTAGAAATGGTTTAACTTTTACAGGGAACACGACGTACACTCGAAATGGTTTAACTTTTACGGAGAACACGACGTACACTAGAAATGGTTTAAATTTGACGGAGAACACGACGTACACTAGAAATGGTTTAACTTTGACGGAGAACACGACGTACACTAGAAATGGTTTAACTTTTACGGAGAACACGACGTACACTAGAAATGATTTAACTTTTACGGAGAACACGATGTACACTAGAAATGGTTTAACTTTTACGGAGAACACGACGTACACTAGAAATGGTTTAACTTTTACAGGGAACACGACGTACACTAGAAATGGTTTAACTTTTACACGGAACACGACGTACACTAGAAATGGTTTAACTTTTACGGAGAACACGACGTACACTAGAAATGGTTTAACTTTTACGGAGAACATGACGTACACTAGAAATGGTTTAACTTTTACGGAGAACACGACGTACACTAGAAATGGTTTAACTTTTACGGAGAACACGATGTACACTAGAAATGGTTTAACTTTTACAGAGAACACGACGTACACTATAAATGGTTTAACTTTTACGGAGAACACGATGTACACTAGAAATGGTTTAACTTTTACGGAGAACACGACGTACACTAGAAATGGTTTAACTTTTACGGAGAACATGACGTACACTAGAAATGGTTTAACTTTTACAGAGAACATGACGTACACTAGAAATGGTTTTAACTTTTACAGGGAACACGACGTACACTAGAAATGGTTTAACTTTTACGGAGAACATGACGTACACTAGAAATGGTTTAACTTTTACAGAGAACATGACGTACACTAGAAATGGTTTAACCTTTTCAGGGAACACGACGTACACTAGAAATGGTTTAACTTTTACGGAGAACACGACGTACACTAGAAATGGTTTAACTTTGACAGAGAACACGACGTACACTAGAAATGGTTTAACTTTTACAGAGAACATGACGTACACTAGAAATGGTTTAACTTTTACAGGGAACACGACGTACACTAGAAATGGTTTAACTTTTATGGAGAACACGACGTACACTAGAAATGGTTTAACTTTTACAGAGAACATGACGTACACTAGAAATGGTTTAACCTTTTCAGGGAACACGACGTACACTAGAAATGGTTTAACTTTTACAGATACCACGACGTACACTAGAAATGGTTTAACTTTTCCAGTGAACACGCCGTACACTAGAAACGTTCGAACTTTTACAGGAGATACAACGTTCAAAAAAAAGGATTTAACTATTATATTTAAACGAAATGGAAATAGTACATTAACTTGCTGGAAGGCGTACCGATACCTGTGACCTGTAAGATTGTAATGAATAAATAAAGAATAAGTATGAATGAATAAAGATTTGACAAATGGTGGCTTCCTGACTTCTGTGGTACGGGACTATTTTCGAACTGAAAATTCGTGCCTTTTTGTGTATGTTTATATTTCAGCCTTGCAACTTTACATATACTTTATTTATGTAAAATTGTATATTATGCACGTCTGAGCCAGTCACTTGAAGTCTTGTGTTTCATTGTTGATAATATTGGGACTACATCGTACTTTTTAGTAAGCGTAACCCTACACCTTGGTCTGTATTGTTGCGTACGGCTAGTTTGCTGTGGCTTTTATTTTATGTTACATGCATTTTTATTGTTGTTTGGCATTTATGCAGTGGCTTTTTGTATTGTATTGAGAAGCCACCATCAAGCCACACTTAAACATGACATTTTATAACATGTAAGCTGACTTTAATGGGAAATGATCACAGTACACACGTTAAAGCCTGCTTCCTGATTGGTTCATGTGGTCATGTGACCCTATTAAGAAGTTTATATAAGTGGCGTCGTCACCAAAGACGAAACATGTTTAGTTTTTGAACTATCTACTAGTTATACCAGCTCCTACTTAATACTTAGCTATCTACAAGGTATTAGAACTATCAAGAAGGTTGATATAAATTACAATAGGCCTACTTATAGTATATGATTATGAATGAAATTTTCCGAGTATGGAACGCCTGTGCTGCCTAGTGATGTCAGATGTTGCCTACAGTATGGGGTTATATAGATCTTCATGCACAAGATGTGTTTACCATGCATTGATGAGCCGAAGTAACTGTGCATTCACCAATCTTTGTAGATCTATATACATTATGTAATGTTTAAGTCAAGCGAAGTGGATCCTTTTATATAGCCTAAGTCCCTCGTTGTCAGGTCTATGAGGTTATAGCACTTTATATATGATCCGATGTCCTTTATGATGTTATGATGTCACTGTTTATGAATACAGTTGCGTATCCAGTTAATTTATAGTTGTGTATACTTTTATCCTATACATAGTTACACTCTTGAATATATATTTTGATCTAAGAAGTGTTGCGGCAAACCGCCGTTATTAAATGATGTAGACGAAACCAGTTGTTGTTGTTCTGCCACGATGGTGTGTACGTAGAGACAGAGGTCACACAATCTGTTCTTGCCTGCTTGGGTGGTGTTCCACAGGTGTGGGTATACACCCAAGCAAGTTATCATGGACGTTATAGTAAACCAGCATCCTCGGCTAATAAGGAACATTAAAACGGAGCATGAAGAGGCACCTTACATAATCAGTGACACAAGTACACCTTTCTGTTTTACCTGCTTGGGTGGAGTTCCACAGGTGTGGATATACACCAAGCAAGTTACCATGGAGATTAAACATTCGGTGACAGAAGTACACCTTTCTGTTTTACCTGCTTGGGCGGAGTTCCACAGGTGTGGATATACACCCAAGCAGGTTACCATGGAGATTACACATGCAGTGACACAAGTAGACCTTTCTGTTTTACCTGCTTGGGTGGAGTTCCACAGGTGTGGATATACACCAAGCAAGTTACCATGGAGATTAAACATTCGGTGACAGAAGTACATCTTTCTGTTTTACCTGCTTTGGCGGAGTTCCACAGGCGTGGATATACACCCAAGCAAGTTATCATGGATATTACGTACACTACAGTAAACCAGCATCCTTGACTATTAAGGTAACCTCAAATGAGCGTAGGGAGGTACCTTACATAACAATTGGACACAACATTCATTAGAAGCGGTTTAACTATTACAGGGGACACGACGTTCACTGGAGATCGTTTAACAATTACAGGGGACACAACGGACAATAGAAATCGTTCAACTATTACAGGGGACTAAACGGACACTAGAAATGGTTTAACATTTACAGAGGACACGCCATTTGCATGAAATGATTGAGCTTTTACAGGGATACAACGTTCAAAAGAAAGTATTTAACTATTATATTTAAACGAAATGGATATATTACATGAACTTGCTGGAAGGCGTCCCGATACCTGTGCACCTGTAAGATTGTAAACAAAATACTTGGATAATAAACATTGGCATAGTCGAGGCAACGTTCACTAGAAATGGTTTAACTTCTACCGGGGACACAGTGGTTCCTAGAAATGGTTCAACTATAACATTAGGACACAACGTTCACTAGAAATAGTTTATCTATTACATTGAGACACAACGAACACTATAAATTGTTCCACTTTTACAGGCGACAAAGCGGACACTATAAATCGTTCGAGAATTACAGGGGGCACAGCGGACACTATAAATCGTTCAACTATTACAGGGACACAACGGACACTAGAAATCGTTCAACTATTACAGGGGACACAACGGACACTAGAAATGGTTTATCTATTACAGGGGACACAACGGACACTAGATATCGTTCAACTATTAAAGACGACTCAACGTACACTAGATATCGTTCAACTATTACAGGGGACACAACGGACACTAGATATCGTTCAACTATTACAGGGGACACAACGGACACTAGAAATCGCTCAACTATTACAGGGGACACAATGGACACTAGATATCATTCAACTATTAAAGAGGACTCAACGGACACTAGAAATCGTTCAACTATTACAGGGAAACAACGAACACTAACAATCATTTAACTATTACAGGGGACAAAACGGACACTAGAAATGATTAAACATTTACAGGGGACACGCTGTTTGCATGAAATGGTTTACTTTTACAGGGGACAAATCGGTCAATAGAATGGTTTATAAATATCAATAGGACACACCATTCATTAGATATGGTTTTGGTTCTGACGGGAATTGTGGTTGCTATGGCAACAGGCACATTAGAAATAGCTTTAAACCGGTCGGGGACTTCTGTATTGCTTGCAATTCTTAATGACTTATTCATTACGTCATATCTCGATTTGTTCAATTACGTCATTTTACTTATTGAAACTGGGTCACTCGTCTTAAGGTTTTCAGATTTGTTGTTGCTGAAATCGGGCATTTCAACGTTTTAATACTGTTACTAAACTTTTGAGACTAAAGGCTGCTAAAACTATGTAGTTCAGCAGTTTTATTGTCGTAACTAGGTCATTCAGCGTAGGTTTTCTGCCTTTTGTTTGCTGAATCTTTTTTATTCAGCTTTTAAACAATGAAACAAGGGGCGTTTAATTTTCTCGGTCTGTAGTGTGTTGGGCACTTCTTTGTTTTAATATTTCTCACAGCTAAAGCGGAGCAATGTAGTCCTTTTGCTGCGGAAACTGGGTCATTCAGCTAGTTACAATTTATTGTACTTTTCGATAGCTTGGACTTGGTCGGATCTGCGCTTGTTTAGTTGGGCATTGTGTCTTTATGAGTTTTATGTTTCCTGTGCTCGGTTGTTTCAGTTGGGCATTTTGCTTTGTACGTTTTAATGTTTTCTGTGCTCGGTTGGTTAAGTTGACTGCTGCCTTCCCTGTCTGACTTAATACAATCTTTTTTACTATTACAGGGGACACAACGTTCACTAGAGACGGTTTATTTATTACAATGAGACACGACTTTCACTAGAAATGGTTAATCTATTGTCGAGGAAGGATAAAATGTTAAAAAGAAAGGATTTAACAATTATATTTAAACGAAATGGATACTATACCTGAACTTGCTGGAAGGCGTCCTGATACCTGTGCACCTGTAAAATTGTAAACAAAATACTTGGAAAATACACTATTGCAAAGTGGAGGCAACGTTCACTAAAAATGGTTTATCTATCACAATAAGACACAACGGACACTAGAAATCATTTAACTATTACAGGGGACACAACGTTCACTAGACTTGTTTTAACTATTACATGGGGTACACCGGGTACTAGAAATGGTTTATCTATTACAATGAGACACCATAGACACTAGAAATGTTTTATCTATTACAATTAGACACAACGGACACTAGGAATGGTTTAACTTTTACAGGGAACACGTCGTTAACAAGAAATGGTTTAACTATTACAGAGGGCATGATGCTCACTAGAAATGGTTTAGATATTACATGGGACACAATGTTTACTAGAAATAGTTTAACTATTACAGGGGACACAACGAACACTAGAAATCGTTCAACTATTACAGGTGACACAACGGACACTATAAATCGTTAAACTATTACAGGGGATACAACGGACACGAAAATCGTTTAACTTATACAGGTATACAGGGGACACGTCGTTAACAAGAAATGGTTTAACTATTACAGAGGGCATGATGCTCACTAGAAATGGTTTAGATATTACGTGGGACACAACGTTTACTAGAAATAGTTTAACTATTACAGGGGACACAACGGACACTAGAAATAGTTTAACTATTACAGGTGACACAACGGACACTAGAAATCGCTCAACTATTACAGGGGACACAACGGACACTATAAATCGTTAAACTATTACTGGGGATACAACGGACACGAGAAATCGTTTAACTTATACAGGGGACACGTCGTTAACAAGAAATGGTTTAACTATTACAGAGAGCATGATGCTCACTAGAAATGGTTTAGATATTACATGGGACACAACGTTTACTAGAAATAGTTTAACTATTACAGGGACACAACGGACACTAGAAATAGTTTAACTATTACAGGTGACACAACGGACACTAGAAATCGTTCAACTATTACAGGGGACACAACGGACACTAGGAATGGTTTAACTTTTACAGGGAACACGTCGTTAACAAGAAATGGTTTAACTATTACAGAGGGCATGATGCTCACTAGAAATGGTTTAGATATTACATGGGACACAATGTTTACTAGAAATAGTTTAACTATTACAGGGGACACAACGAACACTAGAAATCGTTCAACTATTACAGGTGACACAACGGACACTATAAATCGTTAAACTATTACAGGGGATACAACGGACACGAAAATCGTTTAACTTATACAGGTATACAGGGGACACGTCGTTAACAAGAAATGGTTTAACTATTACAGAGGGCATGATGCTCACTAGAAATGGTTTAGATATTACGTGGGACACAACGTTTACTAGAAATAGTTTAACTATTACAGGGGACACAACGGACACTAGAAATAGTTTAACTATTACAGGTGACACAACGGACACTAGAAATCGCTCAACTATTACAGGGGACACAACGGACACTATAAATCGTTAAACTATTACTGGGGATACAACGGACACGAGAAATCGTTTAACTTATACAGGGGACACGTCGTTAACAAGAAATGGTTTAACTATTACAGAGAGCATGATGCTCACTAGAAATGGTTTAGATATTACATGGGACACAACGTTTACTAGAAATAGTTTAACTATTACAGGGGACACAACGGACACTAGAAATAGTTTAACTATTACAGGTGACACAACGGACACTAGAAATCGCTCAACTATTACAGGGGACACAACGGACACTATAAATCGTTAAACTATTACAGGGGATACAACGGACACGAGAAATCGTTTAACTTATACAGGGGACACGTCGTTAACAAGAAATGGTTTAACTATTACAGAGGGCATGATGCTCACA